>JASPKZ010000429.1:627500-1882500 GCA_030220185.1 Diploptera punctata
TTCGTGCAATATGTCCTGCTCATCGCAGTCTACGAGACTTAACTTTTTTATGATATCTTGTTCGTATAAAGATCATGTAGCCTTTTCCATTGGCCTCTTTGTTCATCTCTATTTGATCTATGAATTTTATAAGAATGTTATTGTCAAATACTCATAATCTTTGCTCCTCACTTAAAGTAAGTGTCCATCTTTCTAAGAAATACGTACAATTTTAAATCTAAATATGTATTTAAGCATAAGTAATTCCACGAGTGATTTCCAAATTATCGATTAATTCACTACTCACGAAGTGAGGAGTGAATTTATCTAGAGAATTTGGAAATCAAGAGTGGAATTTGTTTGGACTATTTAACGATTAGCTTAAGGTGTTTACTCACATCAGTATTTAAATATAGTTATTTTAAAATATTTATATATTAATTAAGTTCGGATGTCCTATGATGTAAATTATATTTTTCTGGAACGTAAATTCCTGGGAAATAATAGTTTAAGAAAGTGAAAACAGTGGTTTGTTTTTATTGTGGTATAATCAATTACCACGAAAGTTTTTCTATTACATCACCGCAAGCAATATCTGTTTACATTCGTGCAATATATATATATACAATCTTGTAGCCGTATATCTTGGAGAATCAGCCACTGCAAAATAATGCTTATTCATAATGTTAAAAAGGGGAGCTTGGTTTTAAAGTGATAAAATTAAACTGATAAAATCGAGCTGAAAAACGACTGATTGGTTGTAAATCAAAATTCATTGAAATGTGATTGGTCATTGACTCCTATTTGGGGCACGAGTTAAATACAAAAAAATCAGCTGATTAAAATCAGAGATTGATTTTTAAATTTCAAGATACTTTTTAGCCTTATTCAGAACAATCTCTCCATAATTTAGCTAATTTTCGTTTATTGCTTGATTTTTACACTGATTTAGTGATTAAGTTAACTGATTTTCTGATAATAATTTTTTCTTGGTAAACTTTTATTAGCTCCTCTTGTTTAGAATTGATAATAATCATACTAATATTGGCAATACAATTATAAGAGCTGTGCAGACTATTTATTGTTTTCTGTCTATAAATTAGCTTATTCCTGGAAATTGGTTGAGTTTGATAGAACTTGAGACGATGAAGTTGGCCACACTGTCCGTGAAATGTACTAGAATAGGTCTCGCATTCTGACTGACTGCCCACATTACCGTTAGTTTTAAGGTGCAATAAAATAATTCCATCCCCTTCAAGTAGTACGATAATAAACTTGAATGGCGATAGATGGTTTTGTTCTACAGCTATTGCCATCATATTCTCGCTTCTCTCATTTCAGTTAGTAACATTACCTGTTTCTGATATTTTTATAGTACTCCCATAAACAGAGATTTTTTAAAAAAATCTTTCATATATACACCAACAGAAATTAGGGACAAACATCATATTCAAGACATAATCACATTTATTATAGATAGACGAAAATATTGGAGAAGTCGTATAGAAAGAATGGAAGACAACCGACTTGCAAAAGAGCTAAAGAAGGCACACCAATGGAGGAGAAGAACAAGAGGAAGACCAGCCAAGAGATGGATAGACCGTGGATGCACATCCAATATATCTTCCTCCGAGGAGTTATTTGGGAAATAAACAGGATGTATATCCTAACAATTATGAATAAGAATAAGAACACAAAGATAATCGCTTTAACATCTAAGATTATATCTCATCTAAGGGACTTCTAGTGTCTCCAGTAGGCATTGGTATCTATATTGTGTCATGTGCTAAGCGATTTAATTTTTAATGATTATATTATATGGATCGGCCTCGGTGATCCAGGGTTAAATTTATTGGCTCTGGTCCTGAAGGTCGCGGGTTCAAGTTCGGCCGAGGTCGATTGAACTTTTAGAATGGAAAAATGTAGAAGTCGATCCTTCGGGAAGGACGTCATGGCGAGAATCTCGACCCTGAAGATTTTCGAGCTCGTAAAAAGATCTCGCGCCTAAATTAAAACAGCTAAGTAAATTTTAATAGACATCACCCATCCAAGTAATACATTCTTTGCCTACCACGTGTATTTTTTTGATGCTATGAGATAACCACTTGTAATTCTCTGACATCTCTATGTGAATATGTTTATCTAAGTTATCCATTGTTAAGCAACTCCCGCAAGAGAGTTATTTTGCTCCTTGTGCGAATGTACAGCCTTTGAAAAAAAATTGATGGCGCAACTCTTGATGATGGAAAGTTAATAGTTTTGTAGCGCGATTTACATAAGTACGTTATTACGTATTGTCTCCTTTTAGTTCAAATCGGGTGGCGTAAGTCTTTCTTCATGCAGTATTCGTATAATTCAGTGGAGTAGTCCGTAAGATGCCTTCTTGAAACGACGCGGGCCCAGGTTTGATCCTGGTCAGGAAGGATTTTTAATAACGTCGTTAATGTTCGCTATCAGGCTTCGTTAAATAAATAAAAATATATATGTATATATGAAAATAAATAAATTAATGGAACACGTCATATATATATATATATAATTAATAACGATTGTACCATCTCATTACTTCGTTTACAAAACACAAGGCATAACAAAATGGTTTATTTCCACAATTAATGCAAAACGCGTCTGATTAATTTGAACAAATTTAGTTAATGTCTAATTTCAATATAGGCTACAAGAAAGTCCTAGAGTATTGCATCGCTTCATACAGACTCTTTCTACCAAGAAATGGTTGATGTGTAGTGGAGGGAAGGTCTGTTTCTCATGCATGAGGTCGCGTGTTCGATCTCTCTGTCATGCTTCCTTTTTGTTAACACTTCCATTCTTATTTCAATTAATTTTACTCGTTTTCTTTTGTTTTCTTTTATTTACAGCATTTATCGCACCATATATTTACGCGAAATTACTTTCCCCTTGCACGACACACAACGAAACAGAATAGATTTTAGATTCTCAAATAGTTGTGCACTTGTGAACCAAGTAGCTGATATCTGTTCAAGCGCAATGGGTCCGTTCTGGCACTTGAAAATGATCTGTGCGCCATCAATTGTTTCAAAGGCTGTACAAGTTATGAACCAAGTAGAAAAGAATTCAGATTAGTCAGTACGAGTTTTGAACCTGGTATTTCCCGACAATACGAGTCTCAATGGCTAATGCGACTTCAACGAACTCGCTCGATGGTAACCAGATTTTCTTTTCAATCTTAAATGTAGATAAATGCGAGTAAGCAAAGATCCCATATATGCGAGAATCTATATACCATGGGTCACCAATTGGCGGACCGCGGTCCGGATCTAGAACCTGGGGCTTTGGTTAAATATCGAATTAATACAAAATTTTAAAACCGGTTAAACACTGAATACAACCAGTTGTATTAAATTTCATGTCATAATAATATTATTATTGTTGGCAGTATTGCTTATGGTCGGAGATTTGACTGAAGATGAACGGAATTCCGTTTGAAACCTGGTATAGTGAAAAACACGAAAATTGTGAAATGAGACATTTGAATATTACTCTGACCATATGTTAAGTTTCTCATAAACTTATTAATAATTATTAGAATTAATAACTGTGTACTACTGTGCTGTATCCTTTTAGTATTTGCCATGTGTTTTGTTTAATTTGTGCAATTCATACCCATAACATAATTTAAATAATTTCCTTATAACATTAGTCACTTAATAAAAGCTTCGTATGTTTAATCAACTGTGGTTCCGGACCTCAACTTAATTTACTACTTTTAAAATGGACCTCCATGAAATCTAATTGGTGACACCTGATATATACTTTTAGAAATGTAGATTTCTTCTATCTCTATCTCTCTCTCTCTGCTTCCCTGTAACCTCCCACTTTGAAACACAAACTTACTTACTTACTAATTACTTACTTACTCACTGGCACTATCGAACCCGTATGTTCATGGCCGCACGGGCATAAGCTCTCCATACATCCCTATCCTGAGCTAATGCTTTCCAAACATTCCCTGTATAATCTACTTCCCTTAAATCATAGTTAATGTTATTCTCCCACCTCATTCTTGGTCTACCAACTGGGCGTTTTCCCTCTGGCTTTCCTACAAGAAGCTTCCATGCAAGTCTTTCATTCCCCATACGTGCAACATGTCCTGCCCATCGCAGTCTACGAGACTTAACCCTTAAATTGGCAAAACATATATTTCTTCTGTTAGTTATTTGAATGTGGCGGACCGCAGTGAAAACGGAATCTTGTATATCTGATATTATTCGGTATATTATATAATTAGACGCACATTTAAGTGGTTTCTTTTTGTTCCTTTTCTTCTGATTTACTTGAAATATTAAATTAACTGAACCAAGTGCTGTATCCAAAAGGATACATTACGAAATTAAGGGTTAACTGTTCTTATTATATCTGGCTTCCTGTAAAGACCATGTAGTTCATTGTTATGTAGTCTTATCCATTCACCTGTCTGTTCATCTCTCTTTGGTCCAAAAATGTTCTTAAGTACTTTATTCTCAAATACTTGTAATCTCCTTTCCTCTCTTAAAGTAAGAGTCCATGTTTCGCATTCATATAATATAACTGGTAGAATAATTGTTTTATATATTTTCAGTTTAACGTTTTTTGAAAGGAGTTGGGACATTAAGAGTCTCTGCAATGCATAATAGCATGCATTTCCAGAATTGAGCCTATGTTTAATTTCTTTGTGCATCTCATTCCTATTTGTGATTATTGTTCCTAGGTATTTGAATTCAGGCACTTCCTCAAAATTTCCCTCATTTATCATTAGATGTCCATTTCCATTATTTAATGAATTTCTGTGTGTGACCATATATTTAGTTTTATTGATATTTACTTCCAGTCCTAATTTCTTAGTGTTACTCAATAGTGTGTGCGTGTTGTCCTTTAGTATCTCCTCGCTATCGGCCAACAATACTACATCATCAGCATAAACTAACAGCTTATTAATACCATTAAGTTGTAAGCCATCCTCATTCTCTAAAGATTTAATGGCATGCTCTAGTACAAAATTAAATAGTAGAGGAGATAGTGCATCTCCTTGCTTCAACCCATTCTGGATTTCAAAAGTGTCCGAAAACTGTTTGCCTACACGCACCCTACTCTTTGAGCCATTTAGACACATTCGTATAAGTCTAACTAACTTTTTAGGAATTCCGAACTCCAGCAGGATACTATATAACTGCTCCCTCTTAATTGAATAATATGCTTTTTTGAAGTCTACATACAGTTGATGTACAGTACCATTATATTCCCATTTCTTCTCTAAAATCTGTCTTATACTAAAAATCTGATCTGTTGTAGACCTGTTTCTTCTAAATGCACATTGATGATCTCCTAGAATGTCATCAATATAGGGAGTAAGTCTGCTGACTAATATATTTGTTAGAATTTTGTACGAAGTTGAAAGTAATGAGATGTCCCTGTAGTTGTTGCAATCAGTTTTATCTCCTTTCTTATAAATTGGTACGATAATTGATTCCTTCCATTCATCTGGAAGAGCTTCTTTTTCCCAAATCATACTAAGCAACCATTGAAACACAAACTTACAAAAAATTATAGGGTTACGTTATGATTTAAGATTTTTTTTTGGATTTTTAACTCTGGTTCATATATATACCTCACTGCCTATCGGACCCTTAGATTCACAATCGCACGGAAATAAGTTCTCCATATATCCCTATTCTGAGCTAATATTTTACCAATCATCCCCTCTACATTCTACTTCCCTCAAAGCATGGTTAATGTTATCCTAATATTATGATGATATTATGAAAAGAAAAATCAGTGTCTGAACCAGGAATCGAACCTTGGACCTCTCGTATTCCGTACGAACGTGCAAGACCATTACACTATTCGTACACAGTAAAGGAAGAAAGAAAAAAGTGTACACCTACTGTAAGTAGTTTCGAACTTGATGCATCAATATTACATTTGCGTCGATAGTAAGACTGCTGTAACTATTGAGCTAAAAGCGTATGCTTGTTGTAAGTTACAATCTCTGTAGCATACTATTTCCATTTTAATTTGAAATAATCAGTGGCATACAACCATTTTACAAATTGAGTCATAACTTGGACATTTTTATTCGTAGACCATTGGTTCATTATCTCAAAATGCTTATATAATACACCTACATACGTAGTTAAATTTGTGCGGTATAATTCATTTACACCCTATATATATATTAACGTTTCACTGTATATATATATATATATATATATATAATATATATATATATACACACACACATACAGTAAAACGTTAATACGGCTCATTAGGGGTTCAGTGGTGTCCGGATTATTAAATTAAATAAAACCACAGAGAAAATTATTATTAATAAAATTACGACTTAAGATAAATCTGCTTTAAAGTGCATTTTTTGTTTGGTCTGAAGAAACTTTTAATTTTAATTTGTAGTTTATCGCATAAGACTCCTGACTGTAGTTCCCATTACATGGAATTGTTCATACCACTTGCACTTGCGTTTTTTTTTCAGCCGCTACCGCATTACTTTGACTTGAGAATCCTCTTCGTTTGCATTATCTTTAATCGCAAAAAATATTCCTGATTTTCTTCTTTTTTATATCCGGAACTGTTTGTATTGCGATTCCATAATCCGCACATATAACGCACTCGGAATAGTGACATCATTTTCAAGCCTTTATATAATTTCCAGCATTTCACGTACAGTGAGCTATTTATGCTTACGTTTCCCCTATGATAATGCAGGCTTACCAAGTGACATTTTGTACTCGACTTGTTTCTAAAACTTACGAATGAGCTCAAGGAATGTAAGTGACCGTTGCGACAGAGATGTAAGCCCTATAGCAAGTAGCAAGAATGAGAGAATGTAGCAAGAAGTAGTAAGAATAAGTGAACATTGTGACAGAGTTGTAAGCCCTATAGCAAGTAGCAAGAATGAGAGGAGAGGAGTCGCCTATTGCCCTTTGTCATTAACAGTAGGCCTACTCCTTAAATTCCTGAAAAACTCGTAGTGTACTGTCTATGCAAGAATAAAATGGATGATTTCCTTAAATTTGTCTCAGTACTGAATGTTATTAAAACTTAGCAGTAAGTTGAAGCTTTATTTTCATTATTTTTTTAAAATTTTAGGATACTAGTCCAGATTAAAAGAAAATCCGTTTAACGGGGTCCATATTAATGAGTTTTTACTATTATACGTTTGTATGTGTGTGTGTGCGTGCGTGCGTGCGATACTTTTCTATATGGGAAATAAGGGCTAATAAGAAGAAGAGTTAAGTTTCTTATCCCGAGATGTAGGATGTATGATAACGAATAGAGGATGAACACGGAAACTTCTTATAGATAAGCCATATGATATCTCTTAGTCGGTAGACCCAAAATGAGGTGGTACAATAATATAAAACATGATTTGAGGAAAGTAAATAACTTACACAAGAAACAATTGGAAGATATTTAGAATACGGATGTAAGGACAACTTAAGCCCGCGTGATCATGAATTTCCTCGTTCGATAATGCCAATGACTTGGTTTAGTCTTTACAAAGAGGCCTAAAATAAGTTTGGGGAAAAGAATCTTATATACTCAATCTAGGATTTAAAGAGAGATCAGGGCTTGCTTGGTTCAAGTTAGGAATTTTTTAAAAAAGTAACGACGATCACGATATGCGAATATGTCCAATGTGCGGGAGCTTTGAAGACGAGATATATATTAGTAAAATGTAACGATTTGGAATATTGGAGACGTCAGTTATTACCGGAAAGATTTCTAAATTCAAATCGTAAAATATTGACATGCTACGAGTTATTGGTAAGCCCAGAAAATTGGTTAAACGTGGATAGATTTCTTGACAAAACGCGGAAAATAAGAACAACACTCATTCATGAATAAATACATATGTTAACAAATTGCAATACCATTACTTCTTAATAATTCTAATTAACTAAGTTAATGTATAATGTAATTATATTGTTATCTAATTGTAATATTATTGTCTTTTCTTTTTTATTTTAAGTATATTATTACCAAAAATCAACTTATTGTAACGGACTGTCAACAGCACGTATGTCTTAATTGCCGTGCGACCCATATTTGTAAATAACATTGTATGTATCTTACTTTTAGTCTAATAAAGTCCTTATGTATATAGTTTAGTTAGTTAATGATAGGAATTACAAATCTTACTTTTAGTCTAATAAAGTCCTTATGTATATAGTTTAGTTAGTTAATGATAGGAATTACAAAAGAGCGATGTTAAGTAAAATACTAACAGGAACGTTCTGGCTGGGATATATTCAATATTAATAAAATTCATGAGAGAATTCAGTTCGGGTATTATTGTCCTCCCCCGACGAGTTTACCGCTCAAAGAATGTGGTGTGGGGATGGTTACTGGATGACAACACCAGTCAGGAAGGAAGTACAATCGTATTGAAAACATTCGCCCTATTTACGAAAGACACAGTCAGGGAAAACCGCAAACTGAAAACTGCATGTTTGTGAATGAATAATACTTCCCTTCGACTCGGCTGTATGAACAGAAGAATCTACCTGTAAGAGTAGAAACCGAATAGCAAGAATACCCTACCTCCCAGCGCTAAACTTGTCAGAGGAGGACAGTAGTCACACAATTAAAATTATAAAATAAAATTGTAGAATTGTTACGTGATAGGTCCGTCTCCACAACTGTATAAACAGTTAAATTTCTCTGTAGGCTTCTCGGGACTAGTTCCATTATCATAGGTAACAATTTTATAATTTTATATTATAATTGTAATTTTAATTTTGGACTATATTTGAATTTATTTGGAGAAAAACACCAATTGAATCCAACATGGGAATCGTACCCGAATCCGCAGCGCCAGAGACAACAAAGGTGGTATTTTGAAGCTCTTATTTAAGAGGAAAAGTTGACGTTAAAAAAAGCTATAGTATAACACGTTACTGTTACATTTATCGTTATGACAGAAACATGGATGCTTTTGACAATATGGCGCATTCAGAAACATTGAAATGGAACACCATGGGGATTTTGTGTGTGTTAGATTGCTCTGTATGATCATAAGAACCTTAATGGCGCGTTTGGAACACGTGCTGACGTTTGGTTGGTCCGCTACAACAACCTCGTAACTAAAAATTGTTCTTGCAGCTGCCCTTGCCATTCACCGCCACTTTGATTCCTTTATCCATCTCACAAACATATACTGATAGACAAAAGCTTATACAGAATGGGCTTCCGCAGAAGCGCTCCAATTGTGATAAAAGAAAGTGGATTATTTGTAAATATGATGTAACTAAATATGGTACAAACATATAATGTTGTATTATACAGAGTGGAACACATCTCTAGCGACAGACGTCCACGGATTATTGTGGATGTATTACTAGTATTTTGATATAAGGAACCCATGGTCTCCGGTGACTTATAGAGTAGATTTCAGAATTGAGGCCACGCTCAAACGTTAGGTTTTGTGCACACAAAATGTAATTTTTTTGTAAACGGCTGAAAAGGCAGTGCACGTGTACCACGTGCGTATACGTTGCTATTAAAGCGCACTCAGAGGAAGAAAGTACAGAATGCAGTTACGCATGAATCACCATACCGTTAAAGTGAGAGTTTACCCGAAACTCGAAATTAAAAAATTCATTCAAGCAATCGGCATAGTTTTTTTTCGTCGCAATTGGCCTGTATACCATACAATTTACTTAACCCTTAAATTGGCAATGTATATTAAAATATTCATTAGTTTAATTAATTTGATTTAAAAAAAAATAAAGTAGTGAAAAAAATGAATCGTTAGATGTTATTTAAATCGGTATCAAATTATACAACAATATGAAAATAGGCAATAACTTACGGTTATGCATTGAGACTAAAATAAGCTCGTATCAGAAATGTAGTTCCTGCAGTTTAGAAAATAAAGTGTATTTCGTAACTCAGCAAAATCGGACTATAAATTCAATTTGCTGCGGAATTCGCTTAGTTTATGTATTTCCTCCGTGATGGACATTTTACGGTATATTGTGTCATTAGATTCAATTATAAGTAATTTTATCTACTATTATAACAATAAATGACGCTTTAGTACGTAGTTACTAGGCAACAAAATCTATATTTTATATTCTAACAAAACTTTTTTTTGTTTCGACTGCAAAGAATGCTAACCTGCAAAACTGTGGTAAAGTTGTCCTCCAATGGTTACTCTCCTACTGTGGGACTTGCCGCTAATGAAACAGTCGATTTCCTCGCCAAAAATTGATCTCGTATTGAACAATTGACTGGATCTAAACCAACACTTTACTCCTCAGTGAAACGTCACGTAAAGTTAAAATTGAAAATTATGAATGACAATAGACTTCAAACATCAGCCAGAAACAAAAACAAAAAAAAAATGGGAATGCCTAATAAAACATATTGATATAACAGACATATCAAAAAAAAAAAAGAGAAGTAGCACATTTTAGGATGACAACGGGCCACGAGTGTCTGGCAAAACACCTTTACAAAATCAATGTTCTGCCTTCACCGAAATTCATATTATGCAATCACACAGATGAAGAAAAGAACGAAGGTCATTTGAATAAATGTATCGCTGTCAAACATGAAGATTCTAAGACCTCAAAGTATTGGAGACCAAGACTGCTAATGACTTCAGTACATTAGACAACAACAATAAGAACATATTCAAACAAAACACTCCATCAAAACATAAAATACAGGTTGAACAAAACGTAAAATACACTTTAATGGTGATTGATAGTTTTTGTAATAATACAATCGTTCCAATTTTTAATCCTTATTGGAGATACATTTTCTCTATCATCACCATTGAATAATTACTCCAAAGACTCGAAGTTTTAATACTTTTCGATTTCTCATAAAAATACACCAACAAAGAATCTTCATTTACGTCTGCTTTATTACCCACACACCTGTCGTTGCATCTCTTATAACTACAAAAATAAACTTTCCTTGACTTTTCTGGAATTATATTATTATTTGCATCTTGGACTGCTTTTCAATATTTTCCTGATGAACCTTGAAAATCACTTTCTCCACTCATTTTAACTTTAGATTTACATACGAAACTAGCATTCAAAATTGCAGAATATAGCAATGTTTGTTGATTTATCGTCTCTTTATTTTTCCAAAGCCCACATTACTCTTTCTCTAAACATATCCGTAATGAAAACATTTCATTAAATATACTACATTTACTAAAATATTCTGAACGTAGATAAAATATTGTAGACAACACGTTGCAAAATTAGGTTTAGTAACTAGTCGTCTAAATAACTATAGTATTTACTCCTTCGCATTTCAATCTATTATTTAAAATGCTAAACAAATTAAACTAATGTATTTTAATTAAATACATTGGCAATTGAAAGATTAAGTGAAAATAAAGTATGATTTTTATTCAGTTCATATTATTATTATTATTATTATTATCATTATTATTATTGATATTATTATTTAATATCCGAAATTTATAAACCTATTTCACCTAAGGTACATTAGGGTTATAGTTTATTACAAGATTGTAAGGCATTATATAATTTTATCTGAAATTAAAGTTTTTTATGAACTTTGTTTATAGAAACATTAAAAAGTCGATAGTTATTTTCTGTCCTCAGCACGTCTGTAATCGGTGATTCACTTAAACAGGCGGTGTAATTTAGAAGACATGAGAATTCGAATATTTCGTTCCATAACAAAGGACAATCAAAGATAATATGTTCGACGCTTTGGTAGCTAATGCCACAATTACAACTTGCATTTTATCTAATGTCAAATCTCTGGAGGTATTGGCCAAATTTGCTGTGCCCAGTGAGGAATTATAGTAATAATAATAATAATAATAATAATAATAATAATAATAATAATAATAATAATAATAATAATAATATATAATAATGTTTTATTTATTCTGGCAGAGTTAAGGCCATAAGGCCTTCTCTTCCACTCAACTAGCACAAATACAAATAAATATTTGAGACAAATTTAGATATACACTGTACTAATTATAAACAGTTAAAGTTACATTAAATGTAGCAATGTAAATTTCATGTATACAAACAACATTTTGTACGATAATAACAATAATAATACTTGCGATAATAATAATATAATAATAATAATAATAATAATAATGATAGTATAAATATGATGAATTATACGGAAAACACCAATTAATATATCTGCCTTACACTGGGTAATGATGAAGTCGAGGTTAGAGCAAATATAAATTTAGACTTTTTTTAAAAAGATGTCAATGTCCGGCAGCCCCTTATTTCTTGTGGAAGAGAATTCCAGTTGCGAGAAGTGTTGCGTTAGTGTAAAATTTGGAACAACGTGTTTGCATTTTATTCTATAATAGATACTTGGGAAGAATAGTTGTCGTGTTAATGTGCCTGTGGTACCATTGAGCCACACGTTGTTTCATCTTGCATTTGTTTGTTTGCTTATTTGCGACTTCAGGAAATAAATATGGCGGAGATCATATGCCCACTGTGAATTAGAACCTGAGAATCAGCTGCAGACTTGGCTAGAACATCCGCACGTTCGTTTCCTGATATCCCGCAATACCCACGTACCCATGATAGACAAATCTGTTTTGATCTTTGCTTCATGTGTTCCCTAATCTCGAAAGCTATTGGGTTATTTTTATATTTACCAATAATTGCTTTCAGGGCTGTTTGCGTATCACTGTGTATACGAGAATTTACGTCATTAAATACACACCATTTGACAGCTTCTTTTACGGCTAATATTTCTGCCTGAAAAATGGAACATTGTGGAGAAAAGTTGAACAAAGCAGCTGAGGAAATTGCTGACGAGTTCTCATAAAGTACAAAAGCACATCCAACTTAATTTCTTCTCTGTCGTTGCTTATTATTCTGTGAAAATTGATTATTGGTGATTTTCTTTGCATTAGTCCACAATGTACTCTTTATGCTCAGACGGATGTCCCAATCTTGTTAGCGGTATTGTTTCCTCCAGATGGAAATGAGGAAGATAATTAGGTGTCCAGCGACATCTCTTGATGTTACTAATACTAGCCCTCATTTCACAGGTATCAATATTTGCTGCTACCTGAGCTGCTGCAGTTGATGTTGTACCACATCTTCTGACTACACCGTTCTGCATTTTAAAACTTACTTTTTTTTTTTATCTGATAGGTGATTCTAAACGTAGTTTTTGTGCTGAATTCGAAAATGATCTCCGTTTTCTCCCATCACGTCAGGTTTTCGAAATATTCATGAATAACTAGAAATGAAATTATAGCTCTGTAAAACGCAATAAAAATTACTTTCAACAAGAATTTAGTATGAAAAACTAGGCCAGAATTTATTTGCACTACTAATCATTACTTAATAATCATTAATAATTATAAGCTTTCCAGGCATACTTCACTTTTGGACTCATAGTATTCTGGAACTGACTGTCCATCATCATTTTTCGAATTTGTGAGCCAACGATTACAACAGCTTTAATTTTTTTCGTAGGATAAGTGAAGGGAATGTAGCGCAAAGTTATTTAAAGCACTCACTGTCTTTATCTAGAGTTTTCACAGAATTGTTGTTTCATTGAACCTAATGTTACGTGGAGAGGTGGCAGTAATGATTCTTGAGGGATCAATAAGAGGTTCACTTCTTATATTTTTTTCGCCCGGTATTAAATTAGTCCTACGTGGCCACTGTTCTCTTTCCCAGTGTTCTGACCTAGCTCTGCTATCCCATTCACATATGAAACAAGGGTATTTTCTGAAAACCAGCTTGCTGACAAACTAATAGTCCAATATTCATGAAATATCCACAGACTAGCGTAGATGGTTTTCGTACTGAAGTTTTTGTAACAAAAAATTTACATTTACATATGTCTCCTTTAAAAACAAAAGAGTGGGCCACAGGAATGGATGGATGAATGTTTCTATTATGAAGCAAAACAACCTTTAGACTTTTTTGAAAATAATCTATGGAGAATATCCGCTCTTTGGAATTATAGTTTATGTTTATAACATTTTAAAGACAGCAGGGATGTCTTGGCAATACACTAAATTTTATTCTTGAGCAAAAAAAAGAGACAAGTTCCTTCTCACGATGCCTGTAACATGAAAAATATGTACAATCAGCCAATACTTCATTTACTTTTAACCTAGAACCTAACAATTCTGCTGATTCTTCAGGCAAATTTAAATCACTCGCTAAATCATTAAGCTCACTTTGATTAAAACATCTATCATGATCAGAATTATATGGTTCATCATCGACTGGAGATTCAGTTTCAGTGCTACTGGATGCAGATGGTAATGTATCTGATTCAGGGTGTAAGGGAACCGGAATATCAGGACCATGAGGTACAGGCTGAATGGCAGAGGGAATGTTAGGATATACAATATCTTTCTTGTTTTTAGCATTATATCCTGCTACCTTAACTGTGCAAAAATAACAATCGTCTCCATGATTTGTAAGTTCCCTCCAAATCATAAGGATACCAAAGGGCAATGACTTTTTTTTTTCCATTTTTCCAACTCCTCAACTCTGCAACAAAACTACGACACACTTTGTGAGGGCACCACGATTTATCCTGGTCTCCTAACTTAATGCCAAAGTATTGAAAGTAAGTTTTCTTTACAAAAGCAGTTATATTCTTTGTTTTACTAACGTATATGACCACATATATTATAGCAAAACAGATTTGGATCATTTACACAACCACAAATTTTTGTACGGACCTAGGGCGGATATAGTTAGTAGATTTTAATTAATATAAACATAATTTAAAACATAAACATAATAACAGTTGCATTATCTCACGTTTTAAGTAATGAAGTTGAAATTATAAACTGTTGCGCCTTTCTAACAAACGATAAGCACACTGTAATATTACTACAGTACGTACATTACGAAAAATGTTCAAAACATATAATTTTGAATTGTAAACAATTCTGACCTGATACACGAAAACGGATTTCATTTTTGCAATCAGTGTGAAATTGTGATTCAGAAATGCTCATTTATTAAAACAAAAAACAAAATCCATGCAGAACAGAGAATCATTATTCTCAGCAGGAATCCACATTGGATTTGTTCTAGTTTCTTTTCAAATCATATAGTTTGTATTAAGTCTTGGAAGGCTACAGCACAATAGAGAACTAAGGGATCGAAAACTCCAGGATATAAAATTCTCAGTACATCAGAATTAAGACCCAGGTGGGGCGAGAGGCTATCATTAGGTTGGAAACTGATTTTATGACCTTTGATGCAACATGGTTAAAGTGTGGACGAAAAGTTAATTTATCAGTTTGTATATAAGGTCCATTAATGTTAACTTATAATAGTTAATTTTAACTTCAGATAATAATGAGTTAATATTAATATTAGAAATTGGTTTGAAATTTGGTTGCATGTCAATGTAGTTAAATAGATGTGTAAGTTATAGATTTATTGAACTGCCTGCATTCAACGTGTTGTAATGCTTGTGTGAATGAAGTAATTTCACAAAACACGAACACACACAGCATTAAATGTTTAGATATTGCGTATTAAATATGGCTCTCCGTTATTGCGTCATATTTGAATAATTTGTGTTATAAATGGTATGGTAATATATTAATCCAGTTCATGCCTAACAACGTATCAAAGGGCATTAGGGTTGTATCCCCTCGTCATATTGCATAAAGAGGCAATATTGTTCAGAATAATATGCACATAGAACAAGCTCAAACATTTATGTACTTAGGATATCATATCTTGTTCGTATACATAAATGAGTGTGAATTTGTTTGTCTCTTCATTATGGATCCGAAAACTATTTGACCAATTTGAATGGAGGTTTCTTCATCATTTAGAGAATTTTAGGGACAAGTAACATATATACTACTGAAGGGCCGCAAATAAAAAAAGGGGGCATCAGTGAACTAAAAAAGTAGCTTTTTGGACGCTTAATTTGTTTATGTTGTCTAAACCATAACAAATGTACAAAATTAATGTATACAGAATCGAATATCTAAAAAAAATATACAAAAAAGTCCGCGACAACATGTGTGTTATTTTACCGCTTATTCACAATAACCATTTTTTTTTTGTCTTTCAGCACATTGATGCCAAGAAGATCGGTATAAGTAGATTCCCGGGCAACGCTGAGTAATCAGCACTGGGCATCTAAAAATAATTACGGTATAAATTTGTTATTTTTTCTCTTTACTTATTCAACTAAACATGAAAGTACATTTCACTTATTTAAGCGTAGGAGCCAACGCCGGATATTATCTAGTTATATATATATATATATATATATATATATATATGTGTGTGTGTGTGTGTGTGTGTGTGTGCGCGTGCGTGCGTGCGTGCATGTGCGAGTTTTTCTGTCTGTCCTTATGGACTCAAAAACTACTTGACCGATTTCAAGTGTTTTTTTAATCATTTACTGAGCTTTTCTGGGACAATTAACGTATATAACATATTATCTTACTACTATGTTCCCGAAATTTAAAAAAAGTACATGGTTGTACTAAAATATACTACTTTAATTAAATTAATCTTTTATATAACTTATACTTTGTGTGTATAATATATATATATATATATATATATATATATAATTATTATTAGTAATTATATAATAATTTCATTAAAACTAATAAACATTTAAATTCATTACTATTATTATTATTATTATTATCATCATTATTACTATTATTATTATTATTATTATTATTATTATTACAATAATATTTCGTTTTGAATTAAATTAAATGTTTTATAATTTAATAAATGTTATATAATTTAATTAATTGACATGGCCACTGATGATCCAAAGAGCTTATAAATATAAGCTATAAAGTTTTTTCGGTGAGGTATTTTAACGAATTAAAATAAATGAGGGTAAGTTGAGATAAATTAATATTATAACATATTAATTCCATTTAAAATGACACATCATGTATTTTTTTTCTCCGCTTACCAGAGTGGTATACGGACTATTAAAACAATTTCAAGTGTCTTTTTCCCAAAATATTGTAGACTAAGAACAAAGTCTTATGTAACAAATAATTTGTATTCATTTTAATTAACACTCTTACACCGCGCAGAAGCGTTAGTCGTTACGTCAGTAACCTTTATTTTGTATAATTAGCGACTAAAGTTTATTATAACATAAAACTTCAAACATATATGTTGTATCTTCTTCTATAGACTATCCTACTACATTCACAATTACTTGTTGTAATAAAATAGAAAACTTTACAGAGACAATTAAACTCATGCCCCAAATGCGAGAAAATGACCAATCACGTTTCAATGAATTTTGTTTTACAACCAATAAAAGTCATATTTGACCTCGATATTTATGTATAAGTGATCCTACAACAGGCCCGGAGGCCCTTGGGGTAGTAGGAGGTTAATGCTCCCACTTTTTCTAGACAATCCACACTTTGTCAGCCGGGTTGTCAGCTCTGCGTGACGGCCGCCTTTATCCCAGAACAAGCGTCTGGTACTCATTTCCGTTAGAGGCTGAGCCGACCCCAGGGCCATAGTGCCGCCAGAGGATTTGGGTCAGTTTAAAAATCCTGACCCCAACGGGACTTGAACCCTCGACCCTCCGGCTTGTAGCTCAGTGCCTTAACCAATACGCTACGGCGTGCCCCCTTCGATATTTATTTACTTTTGTTTATCATATTATAGAAAGCTTCTATTCTGAACAGGTTAGAGCATTATTTTGCAGTGACTGACTCTCGAGTAAGTACGTTGAGTATAGCAAATAATGAACAGATTCCTTCGAACTACACATTTGATAATTGTGTGTTCAATAAGTGTGTTTTTAAATTATGATTTTGCAGAGTTGTTTCCAAAAAAAAATAATAATCTATGAATTTGGTTATAATATACAGTTTGATGTGCTTCATTTTTTCTCCACTAGGTTGCATTCTTACAATATTGTGATCCTATTTGGCAATAAATAATATGATCTAGTTGCAGTGATATGAACAAATGAAACAACCAAACATTTCTCATTTGTTTTCAAACCGCCATTTACTTTAAATATATAAATATTTTAAAATAACTGTATTTAAATAATTATTTGTGAGTAAACAGTTTAATTTCATTTGTTAAATAGTCCTACCAAATGCCACTATTGACTTCCAAATCCTCTAGATAAATTGGAAATCACTCGTGGCATTACTTATGATTATTATTTTACTCTGTCTTTGTAAAACGTCATTCTACAGTTAGGTTAGTTGCCGATATAAAATCGTATATTGTAAATACTATTATTAAATATAGACACCATATGTTCTGTTAAAGAGATTTAAACCCGTGTATAAAAGTTTTGAAATGAAAAAGTAATATCCGAAGACTACAAAAATTAAAATGTTAATTTATTTTTTAATTGTTACGTCAGTTGCCATTGAATTCACCAATAGGAAAATATTAAATGATGACAGTTGCTGTAATTTTCTGAATTTAATGGTAGTCTTATATCGGATCGTCTTCTTTTTCATGAGCTAATAGTCTCTGAAACAATTTGCTCGCTACTTTCTTAACATCCGTTATAACTTAAAATTGAGAGGGGAGTTGAAGAATTACGAATGGATTTTGGCATGAGACTCGGTCATCCTCAGGGCGATCGACGGCGGTTAACAAAGGCCTAAAGGAATCAATAGGCATTTTATGAATTTTATTCTGATAGCACATATGTAAATTAAAATGACTGCAACGATTATTTAATCTAATATGACGTAGACATAATTCGCTCTGGACGTTCCTTCATCGTCCATTTGTAACTATGCATTGTCTTTAAGGCCTTTCTGTTGTGCAAATTCTTGTATTAAAGTTTTAATAATTGTATAACAGTACCTGATATCTCTGTCTTCCTCAATAATTTGCAGTGTTGTTTTATAGGAGGCCTTTCGATAACTCGTGTATCATCGTCTGCTTTCATTTTGGTACTGACTGTTATTGGTAATTATTTTGTACAGAGGGTTTATGCTGGTTATGTTCTCGTTCAGCAGGTGTTTGTTTGTGGTTTCCTTGATGATTTATAATTCTTCGAGAACGTTGATTTTCGATACATCGTTTTCTCTATGCAGGATCGATAATACGTTGTCTATTGTGTTGAATTGATGTCCTGCTTCTACTACATGTTTTGAAAAATTGGATTTACCTTCATTCTTTATGAAGTCTTTGAAATGTTCATTAAATCTTGTCGTGAAGTTTCTAGTGGTTCTTCCAATGTAAAATTTGTTACAACTATTGCAATTTAATTTGTAAACTCCTTTATTTTGATATATGTTTGTTTCTTCTATTTTATTTAAAATCAACGTTCTCGAAGAATTAGAAATCATCAAGGAACCCACAAATAAACACCTGCTGAACGAGAATATACCCAGAATAAACCCTCTGTACAAAATAATTTCCAACAACAATCAGTACCAAAATGAAAGCAGAAGATGATACATAAGTTATCGAAAGGCCTCCTATAAAACAACACTGCAAATTATTATTGAAGACTACTGAGATACCAAATACTGTTATACAATTATTCAAACTTTAAGACAGTAACCTCAACGGAGTTTCATAATGTATTTTAAAAACATTAAATTCCTGTAATTATTTATTATTTTTGTATATTGATAATATTGTATATATTTGTAACATGGTATATTTTACTTAGCCATGTCCCTTTCTCTAGATAGAAATCAATTCTTATCGCAATAATTCTAAAAAATCAACTTGGTAGATCCTTCAGGTTTCTAAGTCCCGCGCCGTAGCTGAATGGTTAAGTCAGGAAGCCTTGGCGCAGAGCTACGGGACTTGCGCTGGTTTGAGTCTCCATGGGGTAAGAAATTTTCTCATGGTATTTCGGCCAGTATGGGACCGGTGCCCACCCAGCATCGTGATGCATTTGGGTAGCTACAATAAGTAGCGGCTCCAGGTTGAAAAAAACAGCTATAACGGCTGGGGGACTCGACATGCTGACCACACGTCACCCATACACTGGCTGATTATCATCTACCTCTGTGATTGACACATGTGGATGTGAGGCCAGCAGCCGGTTGGTAGGCTAAGGGCCTTGTAGGCCTGTCGCGCCAGGAGTTTTTTTCAGGTTTCTAAATTACATATTGTTATTATAAACATGTTTTTTTTTCCTTGCCTGACCTCAAATTTATTTCTTTAACCTAAGATATTTTCTTCCTAGTTTTATCAGACACACTGTCACTAACTTCATTCTGCATGAATGAATAATTTATCATAAGTAATGCCACAAGTGATTTCCAGTTTATCTAGAGGATTTGGAAATCAACAGTGGCATTTGTTAGGACTATTTAACAAATACAATTAAGCTGTTTACTCAATCATTGTTTAAATATAGTTATTTTAAAATAGTTATATATTTAATGTAAACGGCGATGTTTGAAACAAATGAGAAATGGTTGACTGTTTCATTTGTTCATCACTGCAACTTGATAATATTATTTATTGCCAAATAAGATCGCAATATTGTAAGAATACACCCTGGTGGAGAAAAAAATGAACCACATTAAACAGTATATTCTAACTATATTATAACCAACATTATAGGTTATTAATTAATTTTTTAGGAAACAACTCAGTAAAATCATTAATTAAAAACGCAATTATTGACACACGATTATTTAATGTGCAGTTCGAAGGAATCTGTACATTATGTGCTATATTCGATGTATTTGTTAGAGAGTTATTCACTGCAAAATAATGGTCTGACCTGTTCAGAATATTAAAAAGGAGGAGAATTCTTTATTTTGATAAACAGAATTCGATAATTATCGAGGTGAAACTCTACTGTCATTGGTTGTAAAAAAGATAATTGAAACGTGATTGATCATTGATTCCCACTTGGGGCACGAATTAAATAGTTCTTACCATTCTTGGGCATATCTGGGTATCGAGATTAATTTATCTAACTTTTTTGTATTATCAGTAACTTATCAAAATCTCGTAATACATTAAATTGATGTATATATTATTCTCGCTTTTCGGGGGTTTGAATTATTAAGGGTAAAAAATTCCAATAGAGAATAAAACAATAGAACAGATATGCAATTTTTATTATATGGGATACAATGTGTCATATAGAAAAAGTGAAGATATTGTAAAACAAAATAAATACATTCAATTACATGTGTGGCACCATAAAAGAAGTCTCAAGAGAACTAGAAAGGAGACAATTTAAAACTTTTATAAACCAATAACGGTTCTAACACTACTATATGCATTGGAATATTAGGTTTTAAGGGCTAGGGAGTCTTTCCTTTCTTCCATTTCTTCTTTCCTTTATCTTCTTTTCTTCTCCAGAAAAGCCTGACCAGAGGCTATAAGATGGCAGCCCCATGACTGGTCTTGCCTTCCTTTGGCCGGCAACCAATCGAAGGGACTATTATTATGCTTTCAAGTCTTATACGAGAATTTTCCGGAAGGATCAAACTAATGACGCATGAATAAATTAATAAATGAATGGAGGAAAACACAACGAGGATATATACCCATCAATAGGAACCTCAAACTCGATGCTACTCTTTTTGCAGACGATTTAGCTCTTCTGGCACTTTCCGAAAATGATTTGCAACGATCAATTTATAATTTACAAAAAATAGGTGCCAAATTTAATATGGAAATATCAATTAACAAAACTAAAATTATGGCATTTCATGGGAAGGACCCCATACAAAGTAAAATCTGTCTCCAGAATAAAATTTTAGAGAGATCTAATCAATTTAAATATCTTGGATATTATCTCTCTATCTGGGATGAAAAGGATATCCCTGAAAAAGTTACTAGTTATAATAAAAGTTTAGGAATTATTAATCAAGTTATGAAACCATCCCTTGTACAAAAAAACACCAGATTACGTTTATATAACACTTTGGCTAGACCAGTGTTGACCTATGGTAGTGAAGCATGGACACTAAGAAAACAACATGAAAGCAGAATAACGGCTTGTGAAATGAGATTCATGCGCAGAACAGCAGGTTACACCAACTAAATGAATATATACAAACAAACTAAATATATTCAAACTATTAGATAGGATTGCACAATGCTGAGATGAATGTATGGACCACATTAATAGAATGTAAATGAACAGAATCCCGAAACAGATTCTTCACTATAGACCACTAGGACTTGGAAGTCCCTTTAATATTGGTCAGACCAATTCCAACATGATGTCGAAACAGACCTTTAGGTCTAATCTTTGATGCTGCTGAAGAGTATTATTCTTATCGAGATTTTGCGTTTTAACTTTATACTTGAATATCAGTATTCAATGACTATTTAACTCTACACCAAATGGGAGTCAATGACCAATCACGTTTCAATGAATTTTGTTTTACAACCAATCACTGTCGTGTTTCGCTTGATATTTATCAACTACTGTTTATCATATTAAAGAAAGCTCCTCCTATGTAATATTCTGAACAGGTCAGAGCATTGTTTTTCAGTGACTGACTCTCTAACAAGTACGTTTAATATAGCAATTTATATAATTATATTCACGTAGCAACGATGTAGGAATCCTAGAATGCATATGACTCCCAGATTGTATATATATAGTGCACGAATGTAACCAGGCACCGCTTGCGGGATATAAGATAAAAAAAATGTAGCAATTGATTGTACCACAATAAAAATAAACCACCGATTTTACTTTATTAAACGTATTATTTCCAAGTTATTTACGTTCGAGAAAAATATTGACATATTTACATCATAGGACATCAGAAATTAATTAATAATCTATAATGTTGGTTATAAACAATTTGATGTTTCATTTTTTTCTCCACTATAATATTGCGATCCTTTGGCAATAAATAATATGATCTGGTTGCAATAATGAACAAATGAAACATAATAAATGTTTCTCATTTGTTTTTAAACGTCGTCGTTTATGTTAAATATATAAATATTTTAAAATAACTATATTTAAATAATGGTTTGTGAGTAAAGAGCTTAATTTTATTCGTCAAATAGTCCTAACAAATGCCACTCTTGATTTCCAAATTCTCTAGATAAATTCACTCTTCACTTCGTGACATCGTGAGTTTATGGATAATTTGGAAATCACTCGTGGCATTACTTACGATAATCACTAGGTCTTCTTTATTTATGTCCTTTCAAATATCTATAGCGATCAGTCTAACACTTAATAAATAGTAATATAGACGACAGAAATTCTGCTTCAGAATATTCTGGAAATAAAGACGGTAATGAATATACATTAATCGTGTTATAAGAAATTTAAAGGTGAAAAGTAAAAAAAATGGAGAATGATTAATGGTAAATAATGAGGGTTGGTAATGAAAATACGTATAGCGTTGTACCCCAAGAGACTAAGCAGACAGGTGATGAAGAAAAATAAGGTTTGTAATGCCGTCCTTTTTTTCTTTTTTTACACGGTTTTAGCTTGCATGAGGGAGACCTTTTATTTGAAACCAGTGCTAGGAAATAGCAATAGCAGTTTCAACATGTTCTGCTCAGGCCACATTGCCTACACTTTTCTACAAAATATAGTGCGACTCCTGAACTTCTGATTCTTTCTCGCTTAAATTGCAGATGGTGTCCAAGTCCTTATTTTTTGCACTTGTTAATGAAAAAAGACCATCGCGTAATTGTGGCGAATTTTTAAAAGTCGAATTTATGGTCCGATTTTGCTGGATTAAGGAATACATCATCTTTTGTTAATTAAACAGCATGTGTTGCAAAAAAAAAAATTGGCGTCTGCTAAAGTGATTTTCAAATAACGGTATTCAGGTAAATCTCCCTCTACTAATATTGGAATTTCGATGATTTTTAGAGAATGCCTTTCTCTTTTCGTACGGGTTATATTAATTTATGTTGCGGAATATCGAAAATTGTGGCCGGTAGAGCGATATTTATATTTTCGCGGCAGGCTGATTCTCTCTCCCAATGGTCCGATTTTGCTGGTTACTGAATTGGACCTTATTTTGTTGGAGAGTTTGGTTCCGAGAAAACAAAAAATGCGGCCGCCAGAGCGTTCACGCTCGAGCGCGCGCGCACGCACATACGCATGCACACACACACACACACACACACACACACACACACACACACACACACACACACACACATATATTATATATATATATATATATATATAATAGTATTCTGCCCGAGGGCAGGTCTTTCAGTGCAATCATAGCATTTTCATGCTATGCTTTGCAGCTTTACTAGGAAATATAGGTGTGATGGCTTCCCGTTGCTTTTCCACACCAGTGAAAGTTTATGATGATAATAATAATGGCCGGATGGTTTTCGGCGGCTGTTGGGCTCTGACGTCCTGACATTTGTCTTACAGGTGAGGAAAAACTCCACAAAAATCCTCACCCAGGAGCCTGTCCCGACCGGGAATCATATATATATATATATATATATACATGTGTGTGTGTGTATGTGTCCACCACTGTGGTTTTGAGGTAGCGTGTTGCCTTGTCACGCAGCGGGCCCGGGTTCGATTCCGTCGGAACAGGCTTCCTGGGTGAGGGTTCTTTTTTATTTTACCTCGACAAATGTCAGGAAGCTTAGGGCCCAACGGTCCCTGAAAATCATCCGCCCATCATCAACATTATCATTCTAGAATTTCACAGGTGTGGAAAACAACGGGAAGCTACCACACCTAAAATTCCCTAGTAAAGCTGGAAAGTATAGCAAGAAAATGTTATGATTGCACCTGCCCTAGGCAGAAAAAATAATATATATATATATGTGTGTGTGTGTGTTTGTGTGTATGTGTGTGTGTGTGTGCGGGTGTGCGTGCGTGGGTATCGAAAAATGTAATCTTCCTGCGCTCGATCATTGTCATTTTCGGTTTCTAGAAAATATGATCGAAGAAAATTTTAAAACATTTTTTTAATCATAAGAATAGCCTCAGTAGCTTCATTGCTTCGGCATTCTCCAATATGATGATGGCGGTGACTTCTTACATTGTTCTAGCTACCCTATTTTCTACATATATCCGTATATATGTGATTAACTAACTCACTAGACTATTGAACTCGTAGGGTCATGGCTGCGCCTACATAAGCTATCCACACATCCCTATCATGAGCTAATATTTTCCAGTCATCCCCTGTATAATCTACTCCCCTTAAATCAAGGTTAATGTACTTCTACCAACTTATTATTGGTCTACCAACTGGTCGTTTTCCCTCTGGTTTGGTACAAGAAGCTTGCATACCCCTCTTTTTATTTATTTAATTAATTTATTTATTCATTTATTTTACATGATGGAGTTAAGACTGTAAGGTCTTCTCTTCCACTTCACCCCATGTATTGCCCATCGTAGTCTACGAGACTTAATTGTTCTTTTAATACTGGTTTCTTAAAAAGATCATGAAACTCACTGTTAAGCAGTCTACTCCATTTGCCTGTCTGTTCATCTCTCTTTGATCCAAAAATATTCCTACTTCTTCTTCGGCTTTCCCCCATTTATACGTTTGCCGTCTTCAGTTTCCATTTATTTCTTCTATCATTCCAATCTCCTTCTTCCAAATTCCTATCATCCATTATAGCTGACATACGTTTTCCATTTCTATCTTGGTTTGTTATGATTATTTCTTCCCGGGGGTGACCATTGGTATATATTTTTTGGCCTTATTTCATTTTCCATTCTCTGTACATGGCCATACTATTTAAGAGTTTAATTTTCAATCCTCTTAATAACAGATATGGTGACATTAATTTCCCTCCAAAGGAATTCATTTCTTACTTTATCCTGTCTTGTTTTTTGAAAACTTCTTCTAGGATAATCAAATTTAACTTTTCTAGTTTTATTTTTTGTAATTCTTTCAAAGACCAAGTTTCACTTCCACGTGACAAAATATTCTATATTATGCTCTTATAAATATGGATGCGAAACATGGACTCTTCTTTAAGGGAGGAAAGGAGATTACGAGTATTTGAGAATGAAGTTCTTACGAAAATGTTTGTACCAAAGAGAAATGAACAGACAGGTGAATGGAGAAAACTACATAACAGTGAACTGCATGGTCTTTATAGGAAGCCATATATAATAAGGACAGTTAAACCTCGTAGACTGCGATGGGCGGGACATGTGGCACGAATGGGGAACGAAATACGTGCATGGAAGCTTTTTGTATGAAAACCAGAGGGAAAACTCCCAGTTGGTAGATCAAGAATGAGATGGGAGAATAACATTAACTATGATTTGAGGGAAGTAGATTATACAGGGGATGATTGGAAAACATTACCTCAGGACAGGCATGTATGGAGAGCTTATGTCCGCGCGGACATGAACCTACGGGTTCGATAGTGCCAGTGAGCTAGTTAATTATGCTCTTATACATTTTGATTTTAGTTTCCTTTATAATATGTTTGTTCCAAATTATTCCATGTTATGTTAATAAAATTTTCCTAAGAAATTTATTCTCAAACACATCATCGTCATCATCAACAACAATGATTAAGCCCAATGGCCTGTTTCGATCTCATTACAGGTCGAACTGGTCCTTCCATCTCTTCAATGGTCTTCCCAACATCCTTCTCCCTTTTGGTTTATAATTATACATTCTTCTTGGTATGCGCTGTTCATTCATTCGTAATACGTGCTCAAGATAAGCATTTTGATAATGTTTTATTCTTTCACAGAGATCAAATATATTAAGTTCTGTTCTTATATCTTCGTTTTTCTTTTTATCGGTCCTTTGGTATCCTGCTATTGCTCTCAACATCTTCATTTCTGCAGCCTCTATTTGTTTACTATCTGCCTTTGTTAATGTCCAGGTTTCACGTCCATAGATAAGAGATGGAACTGCCAATACTTGTAAAACTTCAAAATAGTGTCTTTTCTAGTCTTATTCAATAAAGTGCGTTTAATTGTGCCACAAAGATAATTGAATCGTTGTATTTTAGTGTATTTATCTAAATTTCTGTCATTACTTAATGACATCCCAAATAATTAAAATTCTAAATTTGGTCTATAATTACATTGTTTATCATTATTTTTGTTCTTATTGCACATTTTCCTTTCAGAGCTAATATTTTTGTTTTAGATGTATTTCTCAAACACTCGTAACCTTTCCTCCTCCCTTATATCTAATGTATTTACTGGTGAGAGACTTTTGGGACACAATGTAGTATTTATATCGGAAAATCACATGTTTTTTATGACCAGAGTTATAAAAGGATTTTCACTTGCTCGGCGCTCAACATAAAGACCGTAAAATGACATGACATAAATACTGAACATGTCCCATAGCTTCAGAACATTCTATGAATACAGGCCTTTTATTTCTCGTATACTGTTATTTACGCTGACATGCTGTAATATTTGTCAAATCGTATTTTTCCTTTGTTACAAGTGGACATAGAGACTTTTTGCCTCTAGCAACCAAATTATTAAGTGAAACCTTCAACACAAAATCCTTTCATGTGGACCAATAAGCCAGCGGTCCATATCTACAAGAGAGCATTCCTGCTCCAGTTTTATTTTAATATATGCCTACATTCCCCACTTTTACAAGAGTTCAGTTTCATTTTCAGCTTTGAAAATGTGGTATGACTGGACACTCTGCCTGCAGACAAGTGGCGACATCGGCCACGTTTCAACTTTCAACGACACTCGCTTTCTCCCCCTTTTTATATTATTTCAACAGTCAAATATAATATTCAAAAATACAGAAATTGTAGAATGGAGAACTCTTACTTCGATAAAATATGCTTTAAAATAGTTCTGCCAAACAAATTCAGCTATAATAATAATAATAATAATAATAATAATAATAATAATAATAATAATAATAATAATAATAATAATAATAATAATAATAATAATAATAATAATAATAATAATAATAACAATAATAATAATAATAATAATAATAATAATAATAATAATAATGTAATTAGGAATTTCTGTATGATACTGTAGTTTACCTACAACCCATAGTAAATTTGTCTTTTCCACACATCTTAATTTTGTGCTTCACCCTCTGTTAATCTTTTTGACACTATACTTCTATGCACTCCTTGAATACCCACTGTTCTTTTCGTCTTCCATTTCTTCTGTTGTCCTCGGCTTCAAAATTTAATATAATCTTATGTATCCTGTCATCTGACAACCTCTTTATGTGGCCAAACCATTTCAGTCTTTCGATGTTTTTATTATTAATTTAATACTTATCACGGAAGACAAATTATATTTGAAGAGAAAAAAATACGCTCAGACCGGAGTTTGAAACCAGGACATTTGGCTTTCTAGGCCAATACTCTACCACTTAGCTACCTGAGCACACCACTCTAACGTCAAAAGGAGCCCTATTGACTTCATAAAGTAGTGTTTAAATTCCCAAAAAATGTGTTCTTAAAGAAGAAGCCACCATTTGCATAATCGAGCAAGGGCTCGTAGCAATTGGCGCTAGGGAATTAACAATGTATAAGAGAAAAACCTGAGAATACATTAGAGTGCTCAGGTAGCTTATTGGCACTGCATTGGCCTTCAAAGCGAAAGGTCCTGGGTTCAAATCCCGGTCTGAGCGTATAATTGTTCTCTTCAAATATAAAAATATATTATTATTTTGTTGTTATAAATTAATTTTTAAGTTTAATATAAAATTGGATGAGCTCACTTTCGGCAGCAATGCTACCGCACTCCAGCACAGCTCTCGGGTCTTTTAAGTATGTAAGCCACTCCACCACGACAACGTAAATATACTATGGTTAGTGAAAACATATTATTATTAGTTGAATGCAGGCTTTCACGGCCGGTAATCTTAATGTTGAGTGATTCCGGGTTATGTGGCCGTGGTCCATAGTTGGTGTGGTAAATCATATATAGGGACCACGAAAAGAAGTATAGCCACCCGTTTATCAGAACATAAAAGAAACTGCAGACAAGGAGAAATGGATAAATCAGCAGTAGCAGAACATGTCATTATGAATGGACACCAGATTCTATTCGACGATACACAAGTTTTAGCCACAACTTCCTACTATTTCCCTAGATTATACCGAGAGGCTATAGAAATATACAAGCATAAGGGAAATATCAACAGAAAAGAGGAAGGTATCAAACTGGCTAAGGCCTGGTATCATACACTAGAAAATAAATGCATTAACACTAGGGACAACAAGGAGACGACCATTAGCCAATCAGCAAGAGCCACGCCCACTCACCCTGCACCCACCACTAATACAACGTCCACAACGTCCCCAGCGCTCACTCTAAGTAGATCTTCCGACCAGGAAACACGCCTAGAAGCACTCGCCACTGAAGATGCCCTCCGCAGTTGAGGGCGAAACGTCTGGTATCAACACCAACTATGGACCACGGCCATATAACCCGGAATCACTCAACATTAACATATTATTATTATTAGTATTATTATTATTATTATTATTATTATTATCATTATCATTATCATTATTATTATCATTATCATTATTATTATTATCATTATCATTATCATTATTATTATTATCATAATCATTATTATTATCATTATTATTATTATTATTATTATTATTATCATTATATTATTATCATCATTATTATTATTATCATTATTATCATTATTATTATTATTATTATTATTATATTATTATTATTATATTATATTATTATTATTATTATTATTATTATTATTATTGTAAATGAGTTTTGGTTTAAAATAATGCATCTTTCTGTTTAAGGGTCGTTTTCAACAACAGAGGTAACTGTATTACGCCAGTTTAAGCTATGTATTATATATGGGTAAAACTGGCGTAATACAGTTACCTCTGTTGGTGAAAATGACCAACAGATGTAACTGTATTACGCCAGTTTAAGCTATACATTATACGCAGGGAAACAGGCGTAATACAGTTACCTCTGTTGGTGAGACCGGCCCTAAGTGATATTCTTTTTTAAGCATTTGAAAGTTTAATATAGAAGCAAATTGAAGGGTTGCTTTCAATCTTGAAGGAAAGAGTTGACTGAAGGAGATATTGTGAAAACAAAAGTTCAGATAAGGACATTTTCTGAAAGAAATTCTTTAATCTAAAGTTGGCATTTGATGGATATATTGCTGGTTGCTCGTTTTCTGTCAATACCAGCCTCGTATCGACACGTCACATTTACTGATAACATTTTCCTTTATATTTTTATCCTTTACAAAGGATAAAGGATATCAAGGGTAAAAAAATTCTAATCTTAAATTTACGCGACTTCTTGTTCCCAAAATATTTTGTGTGATGATGATATGATGATAATAATAATAATAATAATAATAATAATAATACTTACTCACTGGCACTATCGAACCCGTAGGTTCATGGCCGCACAGACATAAGCTCTCCATGCATCCCTATCCTGAGCTAATGCTTTCCAATCATTCCCTGTATAATCTACTTCCCTCAAATCATAGTTAATGTTATTCTCCCATCTCATTCTTGGTCTACCAACTGGGCGTTTTCCCTCTGGCCTTCCTACAAGAAGCTTCCATGCAAGTCTTTCATTCCCCATACGTGCAACATGTCCTGCCCATCGCAGTTTGCGAGACTTAACTGTTCTTATTATATCTGGCTTCCTATAAAGACCATGTAGTTCATTGTTATGTAGTCTTCTCCATTCACCTGTCTGTTCATCTCTCTTTGGTCCAAACATTTTCCTAAGTACTTTATATAATAATAATAGTATTAATAATAATAATAATAATAATAATATTAATAATAATAATAACATTAATAATAATATTAATAATAATAATAATAATAATAATAATAGCAATAGTAATAAGAATGATAACAGTAGTAATAATTTCAATAATAATAATAATAATAATAATAATATTATTATTATTAATAATAACAGTAGTAATAGCAATAACAATAGTAATAATAACAATACTAATAATAGTAATAATAATACTAATAATAAAGCAGTAATACCAATAATTACTAACTCATTGTCACTATCGAACCCTAAGTCCATGGCTGCGCGGACAAAATCTCTCTTTACATCCCCATCCTAAGCCAGTATTCTCCACTTATCGTCTATATAATTCACCTCTCTCAAATAATGATTAATATTATTCTTCCTCCTCATTCTCACTTTCTCTATTGTTTACCTAAATGAATTTTCCGTGCCCCTGTTTCATTACCCATTCTTGCAACATGGCCTGCCATCTTAGTCTGCGAGATTTAATTTTTCCTATAACGTCTGGTTTCCCATAAAGTTTATCTAGCTTTCTGTTATGTCGACTTATGTCTTTCAGTCGTTCTTGGTCTAAAAATGTTCCTAAGAACGTTATACTCATTCGTTTTCTTTTCTGCTCCCTTAAAGTGAGAGTCCATGTTTCGCATCCATGTAATATAACTCGAAGAATAACGGTTTTATACATTTGCAGTTTAACGTTTTATGAGAAAATTTTGGATTATGCGAGTCCCTGTAATTCGCAAATAATAATAATAATAATAATAATTATCATCATCATCATCATCTTCATTCATGGATTAGGTCTGTTGACCCCGTTCCGACTTCAGCCCATCTCTTTCTAGGTCTGCCCACATCTCGGGTGACTTTAGGTTTGTATTTTGTTATTTGTTTTGGGATATCTATCTTCATTCATTCTGTCTATGTGTTGCTTCCATTTTTGTCTATATGTATCCATTTTATCAGTTATTGTAAATATTTCAAGTTCGTGTCTTATTTCTGTGTTCTTGATTCTGTCTTCCTTAGTGCACCCTTTAACAGATCTCAAAAATTTCATTTCTGCCGCCGTTATTCTACTTAGATCTTGTTTTTTATGTATCCAGGCTTCTGAACCATAGAGCAGTACCGGTACTGCCAACATTTTATAAAATTTAAATTGGGTCTCTCTTGTTGTTTTGTTATTTAGTGATCGTTTTATCGTACCACATATTCCCTGGAATTTTGCTATTTTATTATTTATATCATTATCATAATTAAATGAAATATCACATCCTAGATAATTGAGATGGTTCACCTGTTCTATGATTTTGTTTCCTATTACTATTTTCGATCGGGTTTGATTTTTCCCTTAGAATGCCATTATCTTAGTTTTTTCTATGGATATTTTGAGATTATATTGTTCACATATATTATGTAGTTTAAAAATATTCCTCTGAAGTTCATCTTCTGTATTTGCTATTATTACCTGGTCATCAGCGTATAATAATGTTTTCAAGTAGTGTGTTTTATCTAATTTTATTCCTTTATTTGTTTCTTCGTTCCATTTTTTTATTATATCATTGATGTATAGGTTAAATAAAACTGGAGAGATACTGCATCCTTGTTTAAATCCTTGATTAGTATGAATTTTTATTTTTACTTACTTCATTTCTAGTTTTAATAATAATAATATTAATAATAATAATAATAATATTAATAATGATAATAATAATTAGGTAATGAAACTGATAGAATCACGAACATTGTGATCTGAACGTCAATCTAAAGGAAATAAATTATGATAGTTCTATAAACCCAAAATATGCAATATTGGAAAATGGAAAAGGAGTAATACAAATAGGCCAAGACAGCATATACTTGGGGCCAAGGTAATTGAGAATGGAAATCATGAAGAATTATTAAAGGTAGGACAGCTGTTTCAAGATTAAACGGTACGGAATAAATTCATAATAATAAAAACAAAGTAGAACATTCATATCGCAATTGTAAAAAACATAATTACACACAATATTCATATTAGATTTAACAGACATGGATTTCTGGCTTCGATCAGTATGGATTTTGAAGAAAGACAAATTTATAAGAAGAAATTGAAAATGCAAGGATTCCAAGCAGAAACTATGAAAACAATACAATTATATTTTACAACAATACAATTTTGTTGACATATGAATTGGATCATGTAACACAGATTACTGAAGAAAATGTATGTTTGGAATCCGAAGGAAGAGGGGAAGACCTAATTTAACATGTACGCAATAAGTTGTCAGAACAATGGATGAAAGAGTCTTGGAGGAAGGGGCGTTGAAAAAAATAAGATGATTGAAGATTAGCTAAAGAATCTTGAAATTGGCCCATGAAGTTCTCCAAGGCATTGTAAAACCTTTTCTACGACTCTTGCCGTCGCCCGCGAAATTCAAAAACCGGCCCAACAATGCGTCACAGTATTTTTATATTCAGTACCAACATTATTATTATTATTATTAATATTATTATTATTATTATTATTATTATTAGTAGTAGTAGTAGTAGTAGTAGCAGTAGTAGTAGTAGTATTGTTGTTGTTGTTATTATTATTACTATTATTATTATTATTATTATTATTACTATTATTACTATGACAAAATATAGAACTCAAAAGGCAGATCGGTAATATCTATGCTAAACGGAGTTTTGTGAGATAAGAACATAAGAATAGATACCAAATTACAAATTTATAAATCCATAATAATTCGAAGCTCGCTAACATGCGGTTCAAAAACTTGGCAATTGAACATAAATTTTACTTTGAAACTTGTGTCTACTGAAATGCGTTGTTTTAGATGCTTAACTAGACATTATAAATTTAAAAAAAATGCAATTATCAGACAACAAATGAATGTCCAAAATTCAATATTAGATGTTGTGAGATACAGACAACTAGAATGGTATGGTCACATACGCAGAATGCCAGAGAAAAGATTACCCAGACAAGCTTTGGAATGGATACCACCTGGGAAAGGAAATAGAGGTCGACCTAGATTTAAACGGATGGATGATATAAAAAAGAGATATGAGGGAGATAGGTCTGGTAGAATTGGAATGGTAAGATAGAGAAGAATGGAGAAAGAAGTTACAAATTTATAATGCTTTGGACACAGGAAAATGTTTTATTACATTGTAATCCTGTTTATAAATAAATAAACTATTATTATTATTATTATTATTATTGTTGTTACAAATTTATCTCACATTAAAAGTTGCTGTATCATTACTACTAAGGAGGATGAAATTAGCTGCCATGTTTGAATTGTATGAAGTGAAGTTAGGTTGAGGATAGTATAAAATAATAGGGTTTGTGATCTGATTAAATTACGGTCTTATTGGAAACATTTCTCAAAGAACGTGCTACTTGAGTATCTATAAAAAATGAGAAGTGTCCTTCTCTATGGTCCTCTGTGATTGAAATTGGTGGATTCCATTTGATTTAGGTAGATGGTGCCCCATCACTTGAGTCATGTGTAATAAATTGAAATGGGGTGGTTTCACTGATGTTTCTCCTCAACCTCCCATATTCTATCTACCTCTCATTCTCACTGAGTTAAAGTCTTTCACGGGCTTACCATCTTCCAGTATTTCCGCCTCGGAAACATTATCAATATTTTCAGATATATTTGTATATCATATTTCAATAATATTTACAGTAATATTGCCATTAGTGGCCGTATTGATGGAAAACAGTTCATTTCTTGAAATTAACTTTATATATATTTGTATGTAATTCCCAAATTTACTCTATTTTTTCACAACAATTCACTAGTTTTACGCTAATAGCTAATTTGGTTGTAGGTCGGTTGGCACCCTGGTCGTTCTCAGATCTCTTTAAAAATAGGGGCTTCATCTCATCTCATCCATCGACCCAATCTTGAGTAAGACGAGTTCAGGATATTATATCACAATTTACTGCTAAGAAAGTATCTCTTCATTATTTATTATTCAGTTCTTTACACTCGCTGACGTTTTATTTAGAACATCTTATCTTCGCTCTTCAGGTCGCTTCACTGGTTTACAACACAGACACCACTGGCCAGTAGACCGTCGCACCTCCTTATATATATGCGAGGATAGGAATAATATGTACGCTAGTCTTGACTATTTGGCGGAAGCCTCGAGAGTCAGATTATTCTAGAATCGACCTAACTGGAAAATTATTTATCCAGGAAGCAAATCTAGAGAGTCATTTGCTACGCCTTAATAAATTAAATATTGAGGGTTAATTAATTACTTCGTATGATGCAAGCGGGTCTACATTATCATCGGTCTGCGCTATATTCTGTGATCATTATTTTGATGATCTGATCAAAAGTTCTCTATAATAATCAAGCTATTGGTCTTCTGTTATTTACATTTAAATATCGTTCTCAGTTTTAATAAGCTGCTTCAGTGATATATGAGTGAAGTTTTGTTTTCCATGTACATATTTTCTATATCACGGATGCATTTTCCTCAATTGCTGATTTTACTATTTTACTTATTTCTTTATAATGACACTTTTCCTTTCATAATCTAATACATTTTCTGTTTTTGTTTTTACAAATATTTCAATTTATGATTCCTTCTTTACTCTAACAATTTATGCTATTTCTTCACTCCATACATTTTTACATATTTTATTTATCATTCCAATGGCTTCATTTGAGCTTTTACAATTACATATTTTAGATCTTCCCATTTTCTTTGATATTGGTACTAATTGGTTTCTGTTTAATATAATAATTTAATATATTTTCGTACAATTGACGTAAGCTCTTTTCTTGAAGTGAAGGCATTCTAATCTCTTGTAATTCTCACTTTTTATAGTCCCCATTTTGTAGGTAATGCTATTTTTGATATAAGTAAATAGTGGTCACTTCCAATGTTTTTACCCGTAACGTAATCTTGTATCATGATCTAATGAAGATTTTTGAATGGTCCCTTCCGATATCTTTACCCCTACATAATATTGTATGATGTATCTAATGAAGATTTTTTCTTAAAAGCGCATAGTCTATGATGGATTTAGTATCCCTTGCATTTCATGTGTACTTGTCAACGTCTTTAAGGAGAAAAGGAAATTTTAATTTTCATATTATCGTATGCTGCATAATCTATTAATTTTCTCCCATTACAAAATATTTATCTCTCTTCTCTCTCTCTCTCTCTCTCTCTCTCTCTCTCTCTCTCTCTCTCTCTCTATTTTTCCTGAACGTTTTCTATAGGTTTATCTCCTCCTTTCGTATTTCAATCTCCCGCTACAATAATGTAATCATTAGGATTCACTTTATTTATTACACCTTGTAAACTATCATAACATTTAGTTGTTTCTTCTGTACCAGTTCTTACGGGCTATATATTCCAACTGTAGAAATCCATCATCTTATGATCTTGATTAATAATTTGACCATTTGTTTATCATAAGTAATGCCACGAGTGATTTCCAAATTATCGATAAATTCACGACTCACGAAGTGAGCAGTGAATTTATCTAGAGAATTTGGAAATCAAGAATGACATTTGTTAGAACTATTTAACGAATAAAATTAAGTTGTTTACTCGCAAATCATTATTTAAATATAGTTATTTTAAAATAGTTATATATTTAATGTAAACAGCGATGTTTGAAAACAAATGAGAAACGATTGGTACGCTTCATTTGCTTCTTTTGTTCATAACTGCAACCAGATCATATTATTTATTGCCAAAGGAACGCAATATTGTAAGAATGTACTCTAGTGGAGAAAAATGAAACACTTCAAACTGTATATTAATTCATTTCTGGTCCTAAATATGACATTTATATTTTTCTGGAATGTTATTACCTGGGAAAAAATACATTTAAGAATGTGCAAACATTGGTTTATTTTTTTGGTGGTATAACCATTTGCTACAAATGTTTTTATATTAACTCCCGCATGCGCTATGTGTTGACATTCATGCACTATATATACAATCTGGTAGCCGTATTTCTTGGACAGTCAGTCACTGCAAAATAATGCTATGACCTATTCAGAATGTTAAAAACGAGGTGCTTGCTTTTTTATGACAAACTTTAGTTGGTAAATTCTAGACGAAACACGACTGTGATTGGTTATAAATAAAAAATCATTGAAACGTCATTGGTCATTGACTTCCATTTGGGGCATGAGGTAAATAGTCTATAAAATCGTAACAGTGTGTTTGTTTTTCCATTCTTTTGTATTAATATAGCACATTTTGTGCTGCTCAGTTTTGTTGAGGGATGCCACAATATTAAAATATGAAATGAAACTCTGCATATCCTTTTGAAATAAACCCGATATATGTTTTATAAAAAAATCAGAGAAATCCAACCGTTACAAGTTTGGGTTTACTTGAAATTGGAAATTTAAAGATTGACTCTAGCATACGCCTTGTTTGGTTCATCATAGTGTATACCATATAATTTAATTAACACTTTATATTTCATTTGATTGTGTGTAGCAGCATACGCGAGTTCTAAAGAAAATGTATTCTTTATTATTATGTATCATATAAAGAATTTAAAATAAAAAGGTTTGGGAATGAATTATATGACATTCTATATTTAATTCCACTTTCATGTATATAGAGGCACTGCTGGAGATCACATGGCAAGACTTTTGTGCGCCGGAGAAGCATTGAAGAGAGGATAGAATATCTTTTGTGTAGGAGAGACCATACGTTCTTCTCGATCAATGTCCTCTTCGCCACCAGACTGGAAAAGTTCCTAATCTTTACCATTTGTAAACTTAACTACAGTACCTCTGTTCCAATTTCAAATTCAACACACTTCTCTACTCCACGAATCAAAGTAGTAGTAGTAGGACTTTATTAGACAAAAAGTAAGATATTTACAATATTATTTACAAATATGGGTCGCACGGGCAGTAAGCCGTACGTGCTGTTGACAGTCCGTTACAATAAAGTAATAATTGGTACTAGTGTAAAGAAAAATAAACAACAAAAAAGCAATAACGTTACAATTACATAAAGAAAACACAATAATATTACAATTAAATAATAACACAATAGCATTATACTCTAAAAAAACATTAACATTACAATTGCATAAAGAAAATACAATAATATTACAATTAAATAATAACACAATAGCATTATACACTAATTAATTTATATATAATTGTTAAGAATTAATGGTATTGCATTTTGATAACATATATTTATTCATGAATTAGTGTTGTCCTTATTTTCCGCGTTTTGTCCAGAAATTTACCGAAGTTTATCCAATTTTCTGGATTTACCAATAACTCGTAGCATGCCAATCTTTCCCGATTTGAATTTAGAAATCTTTCCGGTAATTACTGACGTCTCCAATATTCTAAATCATTACATTTTCCTAATATATGTATCTCATCTTCAAAGTTCCCGCACATTGGACATATTCGCATATCGTAATCGTCGCTAATTTTTAGAAATTTCCATGCCCCTAGCCTAAACCAAGCAAGCCCTGATCTCTCCTTAAATCCTAGGTTGAGTATATACGATTCTTTTCCCCAGACGTGTTTTAGGTCTCTTTGTAAACACAGTGAGCGTTTTCCTGTACATTCGGCGAAAGTATCTTGTTGGTTTATATCTAAGTACCTCCTCCTTATTTTCCTCCACACGTTCTTGCGATTTTCAGTCCCTTTTTCCCATATCCAGCCCATCCCAATCTTTTGGAGTTCTCTCCTAACCTCGTCTGCCCAAAATTTAACATTATACATACGACTTAAATTAAGATTAAGCAGAATAACTCACCGGCACTGTGAATCCCGGAGGTCTATGATCGTGCGGGCATATCTGTGCTTATAGGTCTACAACTAACCAGTAATTTGAAATTATGTATGCTCAGGCTTGCTGCTCGCATACAGTAGTTAATAATATTAACGAAAATAATATTTTGTTTTAAATTAGTAATATTCCACAATACATGTTTCTCCTTCAACCCAAAGTGATTTGTCGCCAGAGGTTCCTGTCTAGAGCATTTTCTTCCCTCAGATCTCTAGCTTCCATACTTCTCCTCACTCCATCTATACAACGTTCTCTAGGTCTGCCTCTTCTACTTCTTCCATTAGCTTTCCAATTAAGGATCTTCTTTGGTATTCTCTCTTCTCCCATTCTTATGAGGTGTCCATATATTTCAAACGTTTCTCTTCTATTTTTTCTAATAATTTTTTTCAACTTGCATAATTTCCCTTAATAATAATAATAATAATAATAATAATAATAATGATAGTAATAATAATAATGATGATAGTAATAATAATAATGATGATGATAATAATAATAATAATAATAATAATAATAATAATAATAATAATAATAATGTTATATAAGCTGAGAGTTAAGGCCATAAGGTCTTATCTTCCTCAAAACCAGTGAATAATATATTCATACAAAAATTAATACTTATACAATTTTTAAAATATTATTAAAATATCGATTACACAAATCACAATGCAGATGTGGTCTAATATTAGGTAATACTAACAAAACATGGAATAGACATAAAGTAAACTAAAATAAAATAAGAGAATATTTCTATATGAATATTTATAGGTACATACAACTAAAGAGAAACATTTAATGGCTAAACCGGAATTTGAACCAAATTCCCCCTATGCAACATAATGGGTTTATTGCGCCAGTGAATAAAGCTGGGGATCATTGTTTTAACCCCAGTTTAAGCAGAAATATTTCTCTTTAGTTGTATATCTCTTACCTGAGCCAGTATTTTTTTGGTCATTTCCTGTATAATTCAACCACTCAATCACGATTAATGTTGCACTCCCACTCATTCTTGGCCTAAAAGTAGAAACAACTGGATGCAATTTGTAGGGGCGGGCGGTTAAAACCTGCAATAGACTCTAGTATCTTAGGTATATATTATTCTCAACTGAAAATAAATTGTAGGACAGTTACAGCTTGCAATAAGCTGTTACACCTTAGATAGATAGACATTTTTGACTTATGTAAAGGGCGATTTCCCCTATACTCCCTCTTTCATTCCCCATTCGTGCCACACGTATTGTTATCCAACGCAATTTATGACACTTAATCGTTCTTATTCCATCCGATGTTCGACAAAGACCATGAAGATAAGTGTTGTGAGCTTTCCTGTATTTATATGGCTGTTCGTCTCTATTTGGTTAAAACATTTTTCTAATATTTAAAGCTGTTATTAGTAATATGATATCCTCTCTTAAAGAAAGAAAGAAAGAAACCATGTTACACATTTTAATATAGCTGGAAGAAATATATATATATATATATGTCCCTCGTGGAGACATGGGTGCTCCCCTAGAGAGAGTTTCTTCAATAAACTAATTTTAATTATGTTTTTTTCCAACATATGTCAGTGAGTGATATGTGATCAACACATCGTCTCAATGAGTCATATAGTAAGGCAACGATATTACTTTCATGGAGAAGTCCGGTTTAATTTGCTCAGGGGCACTAATTTAGGCTTGAGGTTCTTTTACGAGCCCGAAAATATTCACACTCGGGACACTGGCTTAAAGTTTTTTTCCGGGAGGGTCCTTATATTTTTCATTTCCTAAAAATCCAGCGGCCGTTGCCTGATTTGAACCTGCAAACTCCGGGACTGGAAGCAAGGTACATAAGCACTAGACCACCGTGCCATAAGGTAAATGCACCGGTAATAGATGTATCATTATTAATTGACACTTTCACAACTAAAATGTAATAAATAAGGTTCTCGTGGTAAGTTCACAGTTGAACTGAGCGTGGTGGATCCTAGAGGGTGTAATCTATATCATCACACTCTGTTCAACTGTCCATTTCCTGCGAGAACCTCATATATTACATTTTAGTGTATATTACTCGTACTAATATAGTGTCTAGTATCGGTACGTTTACCTTACTATATATATGGGAAATTTTGAGGAAGTGGCTGAATTAAAATACCTAGGAACAATAATCACAAATAGGAATGAGATGCACAAAGAAATTAAACATAGGCTCAATTCTGGAAATGCATGCTATTATGCATTGCAGAGACTTTTGATGTCTCAAGCCCTTTGAAAAAACGTTAAGCTGAAAATATATAAAACTATTATTCTACCAGTTATATTATATGGGTGCGAAACATGGACTCTTACTGTAAGGGAGGAGAATACGAGTATTTGAGAATAAAGTTCTTAGGAAAATTTTTGGACCAAAGAGAGATGAACAGACAGGTGAATGGAGAAGACTACAAAACAATGAACTACATGGTCTTTATAGGAAGCCAGATATAATAAGAACAATTAAGTCTCATAGACTGCGATGGGCAGGACATGTTGCGCGTGTGGGGAATGAAAGACGTGCATGGAAACTTCTTGTAGGAAAGCCAGATGGAAAACTCCCCAGTTGGTAGACCAATAATGAGGTGGGAGAACAACATTAACTATGATTTGAGGGAAGGAGATTATACAGGGAATGATTGGAAAGCATTAGCTCAGGATAGGGATGTATGGAGAGCTTATGTCCGTGCGGCCATGAACCTACGGGTTCGATAGTGCCAGTGAGTAAGTAAGTATATATATATATATATATATATATATATATATATATTATTGTCCACCGCTGTGTCTCAAGGTAGCATGCTGCCTTATCACGCAGCGGGCCCGGGTTCGATCCCCGGTCGGGCCAGTTTTTCTGGGTGAGGTTTTTATCGGAGTTTCTCCTCACCTCTAAGACAAATGCCATGAAAACTTTAAGGCCGAAACGGTCCCCGAAATCATATGGCCATCATCATCATCATCCTTCACCGATGTGGAAAGCAACGGGAAGCTGCCACACCTACAATTCCCTAGTAAAGCTGCAAATCATAGCATGAAAATGCTATGATTGCAGTGAAGGACCTGCCTTCAGGCAGAATTGCTTTGGATGGATATATATTATTGATTTATTTATTTTGATTTATTTTTAGATAATTTACGATGAAAAGGGTCCCTGTAATGCATAGCAGTATGGTTTCCAGAGTTACAGACCGGAAAATCAAATTAACTTACCATTTATTACTTAATATTTATTCGTTTATTACCCAGCTCTGTTGTTTGGACATTTCAGTTTTTACTAAAGGCCCTATTTCAAATATTTCATGGAACTCTGATTATCTGATTCTGTTATGTAAATAGAAGTCCCTATTTATAATTAACTTATTGTGACCAGAATATTGATAATAAATCCAAACGATAATTTTTAAAAGAATGTTTCTATATTTTTTCCAGGTATTTGCTTTGTAATTCAGGAAAACAGACTTTCCAATTTCAACCAGAAAATTCGACTAGAGTTGGAATTTATTCATCTAATACCGATTTTTTTTTCGTACAGCCTGAAACATGTTTTTTAATTCACTCAGAGTTTTAATAAATACATATATTTTAAACATACCCGAATCAGCAATATACCCTGCCCGTACATTCCAAAGTCAAACAAAAACAAATGTAAAAACTAAAGAGACAATTTTTATGTAATTATTTATATTTCGGGTTTTTACAATGTTGACACATTTTTCCAGCACCAATGATTTGTCTTTAACTTCGTTTTATAATTTTTTTCCATGCCTCTCTATTATAACACAGTCCTTCCTCTATTTCCCAGTCCTTCAAAATTTCTCCAATCCCTTGGATCCATGTGAGATTTGATCGTCCTTTCCTTCTCGTTCTTGATGGTGTCCATTCCATTTTTTTTTTTCAATCTTTCATCCCCCATTCGCTTAATATGCCCCTAACATATTAATTGCTTTTCCTGGACTATTTAACCCATGCCCCAAATGGGAGTCAATGACCAATCACATTTCAATGATTTTTTATTTACAACCAATCGCAGTCGTGTTTCGCCTAAAATTTACCAACTGAAGTTTATCATAATAAAGAAAGCACCTCCTTTTTAACATTCTGAAATAGGTCATAGTATTATTTTGCAGTGACTGACACACCAAGAAATACGGATTGTATATATAGTGCATTAATGTCAGCAGAAAGCGCATGCGATAAATAATATAAAACCATTTGTAACAATTGATTATACCACACAAAAAAACCACTGTTTGCATTTTCTTAAACGAATTATGTTCCAGGAAATGACGTTGCAGAAAAATATAATTGACATATTTACATCATAGGACATCAAATTAATTAATACCTATAACGTTGGTTATAAATTTCTCCACTAGGGTGCATTCTTACAACATTGCGATTCTTTGACAATAAATAATATTATGATCTGGTTGAAGTGATGAACAAAAGAAGCAAATGAAGCGTACCAATCGTTTCTCATTTGTTTTCAAACATTGCGGTTTACATTAAATATATAAATATTTTAAGAAAACTATAGTTAAATAATGATTCGTGAGTAAACAGCTTAATTTTATTCGTTAAATGGTCCTAACAAATTCCGCTCTTGATTTCCAAATTCTCTAGATAAATTCACTCCTAACTTCGTAAGTTGTGAATTTATCGATAATTTGGAAATCACTCGTGGCATCACTTATGATAAATTCTAAAACCGAGTTTTGCACATTCATGTCCTCTTTTATAACATCATTTCTAATTTTCTCTCTCCTTGATATCCTAGCAGATCTTCTCCAATAATTTATGTAATTAATTTATTATAACATTACCGGTATTACTTTGGTTATATTGTCGTGTACATGAAACCAAATGCTAGAAATAAAACGAATATAATGTAATTACATCTCTCTCCTTGATATCCTAGCAGATCTTCTCCAATAATTTATGTAATTAATTTATTATAACATTACCGGTATTACTTTGGTTATATTGTCGTTTACATGAAACCAAATGCTAGAAATAAAACGAATATAATGTAATTACATCTCTCTCCTTGATATCCTAGCAGATCTTCTCCAATAATTTATGTAATTAATTTATTATAACATTACCGGTATTACTTTGGTTATATTGTCGTGTACATGAAACCAAATGCTAGAAATAAAACGAATATAATGTAATTACAACTTTGGGTGTGAAACAGCGGATGGTTATTGAGAGATGGCGCCGAAGAAAAGTTCCATAACAAAATTGTATTTCATCTCTGGTGTATACATTTAATCTCCCATTGAACAGACTTTTTCTCTTAAAATTCGATGAAACTATTGTATAATGGCCTCTCACTAATATGATAACTTCGTTGTTCCCTTGTTTACACTTTATTTCTTATAAATACCTCATTTCTGAAACAAATATGTGTCCAGTGGTTTATTGGGACAATGTGGTTTTATCCCATGCAGTTTCGTTACAGTTAAAAAAGTTTGGTCACACAGGAAATGCATAAACTAAATTAAACTAATTCTTCAGCAGTCGAATTTATAGTCTGTTCTTCCTCGTTTACACACACACACACACACACACACACACACACATATATATATATATATATATATATATATATATATAGTAATTCTGCCCAGGCAGGTCTTTCACTGCAATCACAGTATTTTCATGCTATGCTTTGCAGCTTTACTAGGGAATTATAGGTGTGGTAGCTTCCCGTTGCTTCCCACACAGGTGAAGGATGATGATGATGGCCGGATGATTTTCGGGTACCGTTTGGCCCTAACCTTCCTGACATTTGTCTCACAGGTGAGGAAAAACTCCGACAAAAACCTCACCCAGGAGCCTGTCCCGACCAGAATTTGTACCCGGACCCGCTGCGTGACAAGGCAGCACGCTACCTCGAGACCACAGCGGTGGATATAAACGGTGTGTGTGTGTGTATATATATATATATATATATATATATATCCTAAAAGTGGAGACACTTAATTTATTATCTCAACTTAGGGGCCTATTTAAACGTGTTGGATCGCATTAAAAATGTATGGCTGAAAGTTATTATCTATTGAAGAGTTTTGTATAATTTTACACATTTTCAAATTATTTCTACTAATTCACTTTTCCATTATTTTATTAAAAATATTAATATCAAATAAATCAAACCAATATATCTTACAGGACATATTACTAATTTAAGGGTTAATTAAATTTCATTATGTACAGTGGAATTACAACGAAGAAACATGGCGGCTGCTGGAACAATTGTTCAATTTCAGGTTTCAGAATATACTCCCACTTCTAACTGTCGGATGTCATTGATTTTGTTTTTGCAAAATATCCTCCTCTTTATTTCAATGATATATTCTTAGTTTCTTTGAGACAAATCGAAAATTACGACCGATAGAGCGATTTTTAATCTTCCTAGTGATCCGATATTTCAGGTTAACAAAGTCTACCCTACTTTGTTTTCAGTTTATTGCTATGTGATGAGTTAGGTTCGAAAAAAAATTGCGACTATTAGTGCATTAACACGTATATAAATAAATTAATATCCACCCATAGAAATTCTGCCCGAGGGCTGATGTTTTACTGCCATCATTGAATTTTCATGCTATGCTTTGCAGCCTTATTAGGGAATTATAGGTGTGTTAGCTTCCCGTTGCTTTCCACACCGGTCAAGGATGATGATGATGATAATGTTAAGGATGATGATAATGTTAAGGATGATGATGATGATGATGGCCGGATGATTTTCGGGAACCGTTGGGCTCTGAGCTTCCTGACATTTGTCTTACAGGTGAGGAAAAAAAAACCCAGAAAAAACTCAACCAAGAGTCTGTCCCGACCGGGAATCGAACCCGCGCCCGCTGCGTAACAAGGCAGCACGCTATCTCGAGACCACAGCGGTGGACTAAATGAATATATATATAATATATATTATTTTGGTAATCTTTTTACATCTATAATTATTATTTTATTATTATTATTGGTTTGTACTTTCAGAAGAATACGATTTTTTACTTTTTACTTATTTTTTGAGAGAAGTTTAATTCCTACTTTATTTTTAATCACTCTTTCGACTAAGATACTTTTTTCGTCTGACTTATCGCCTTCGACCTGTACGGCAAGAGCAACAGTTTCTGTGAAAATTAAGACATGATAAAATTGTAGGAGTGTGAAAAATGTAACTATTTGATAACTGTTTATATAAGAAAGAAAGCAGTAACGATTTCATTTTAACTTCTTTAAAAAAAGTCGAACTCGAAATATATAAAACTGTTATAATTCCAGTTTTATGGACTCTTTTCACTTTAAGAGAGGATAAAAAATTACGAGTATTTAAGAATAAAGTTCTTATGAACATTTCTGGACGAAAGAGAAACGAACAGACAGGCGAGGAGACTATTAACAGTCCATCCATAGTAATTCTGCCCGAAGGCAGGTCCTTCACTGCAATCATAGCATGTTCATGCTATGCTTGCAGCTTCACTAGGGAATTGTAGGTGTGGTAGCTTCCCGTTGCTTTCCACACCGGTGAAGGAGGAGGAGGATGATGATGATGACGACGACGATGATAATGATAAGGATGATGATGATGGCCATATGATTTCGGGGACCGTTTGGGCCTTAAAGTTTTCCTGACATTTGTCTTACCGGTGAGGAAAAACCCCGATAAAAACCTCACCCAGAAAAACTGCCCCGACCGGGGATCGAACCCGGGCCCGCTGCGTGACAAGCAGCACGCTACCTCGAGACCACAGCGGTGGTAACCTACATGATTTGTATGGGAAACCAAGTTGAATAGTCTGATAGTGCATTTGATGTCTGCAGGGACGGGTGAGGGGGTATGAGCGTGCGGTGTGTATATGTGTGGGGGTGTGTGGGTGTATCTGTGTGTTTGTTTTTTTTTTCTAATTTGTTTACTAGCTTTTTTTAATATTAATGTGCGGAATGGGACTTTTTTAAATTTATTTATACACATGGTCTCTTCATGGATGAGTGTAGATATGTATTATTGTGATGTAGTGTACACATAGATTTTACTTATATGTAGCCTGTTATTGTTTTTGATACAGATGTATTTATAGGTATTTGTTTATATTATGATTAGTTTTATTTTTTATTTATGGAAAAATAATGCACGTACGGCCAAGCAGGCCCGTGCGCAATGTAAATGCATATGTATTTTCTTTCTTCTGTAAAAAAGGCAATAAATTCCATTTATCTATCTATTTATCTTGTATGGGAAACCAGATGTGTACAGTAAGTAGGCCTATAACAAGGGGTAACAATAACATAATACAAATTTGAGGTTGCTGAATTATTCAGCGTTATGAAGCTCTAACTCTGGATATAAATGCATGGAGAGCTTATGTTCGCAAGGTAATGAATATACGGTTTCGGTAATCTCAGTGAGTTGGTAGCTAGGAAGGCAATGTCGATGAGGAAATTAATAAAAAATTGTGATTACTGTATTTCGGGTGCGACTAATTCACTTAAGCTCATAACGGGATAATAACTTCTATCGATTTGAAGGTACGTATCTGAAATTGAATCCATTTTTTTTTCAAATAAATTATATGAATAGATAAATTATAAGCGGCATAAATGACGGCAGAAATGTAGTAAGATGTTATAAATTTTGTCGTACGGTATGTGGACAAAAACAAATATGCATATTTACCGAAGTGTTGCCAAAAGTGTTATTGTACCCAACATGAATCTCATGTATTAATTGTAGAATAGAGATTAAAGAAAGAACTTCAGGCACAAGGAGATGGATTTTTAAGTTGATGTATAAAAACAAGATTAGATAAATTACCAAACACACCGATAAGGAAGCTATGGGGCGTGACTTGAGACATCATGAATACAGAAACGATAGTTAAATTGGTATGGGCACACAGTTACAATGGATAATACAAAATGGCGAAAGAAGAACTTAGAATTGATACTACTAGGGAGAAAGAGTTTGGGACGACGAAAACACAGTTGGAATAATAATAATAATAATAATAATAATAATAATAATAATAATAATAATAATAATAATAATAACAATAATAACAATAACATCAATAATAACAATAATAATAATAATAACAACAATAATAACAATAACAATAATAGCAATAATAATAACAATAACAACAATAATAATAATAACAACAATAATACTAATAATCTGAAACTTAATTAAATAATTGACTCGATAATGAAAGTGCAAAATATATAAGAATAATGCAAAAATACCTGGAATATGGTTACATAGTATATTGTGTGCGGAAATATTCAGTGAGCTTTTTTTTTTACAATTTTTGAGTCGGGCAGACCTTGATATAATAGGGGAGAACATTTCAGAGTCGAGTAGCTGAAAGAAGGAAGAATGAAGAGTAAATGTTCGATGTAGAGGTACAGCTAGAATTATAAGTTTTCAATGAAATCCAGGAAGCCATGAAAGGCTTTCAGTGGATTGAAAGAAAAGAACTGCTTAGACAGAAGTAAAAGGAAATTGGGAAAAAAGAAACAACTCAGTTATAATAACAATCATCATCATCTGCATTCATGGATTAGGTCTGTTGACCCGTTCCGACTTCAGTCCATCTCTTTCTAGGTCTGCCCACATCTCGAGTGCCTTTAGGTTTGTATTTTGTTATTTGTTTTGGATATCTATCTTCATTCATTCTCTCTATGTGTTGCTTCCATTTTTGTCTATATGTATCTATTTTATCAGTTATTGCAAATATTTCAAGTTTCTGTCTTATTTCTGTGTTCTTGATTCTGTCTTCCTTAGTGCACCCTTTAACAGATCTCAAAAATTTCATTTCTGCCGCCGTTAACCTACTTAGATCTTTTAGTACACAATTGATCTTCTTGGTGATATAATATTAAAATATATATATACAGTCAATATGCCCATTTCAACAATAAATGTTTAAAATGGTCAACTAGTTTCTACAGCCAAGCTGTCATTCTCAAGACCAGATATTGACTGAAGACTGAAGACAATATATTGTTATTTTTTTTTATCTATATTGTCTTCAGTCAATATCTGGTCTTGAGAATGACAGCTTGGCTGTAGAAACTAGTTGACCATTTTAAACATTTATTGGTGAAATGGGCATATTGACTGTATATATATTTTAATACTTAGATCTTGTTTTTTATGTATCCAGGCTTCTGATCCATGGAGCAGTACCGGTACTGCCAATGTTTTATAAAATTTCAATTGGGTCTCTCTTGTTGTTTTATTATTTAGTGATCGTTTTATCGTACCACATATTCCCTGGAATTTTGCTATTTTATTAGTTATATCATTATCATAATTAAATGAAATGTCACATCCTAGATAATTGAGATGGTTACCTGTTCTATGATTTTGTTTCCTATTACTATTTTGGATATGATTTGATTTTTCCCTTGGAATGCCATTACCTTAGTTTTTTCTATGGAATTTTGAGATTATATTGTTCACATTTATTATGTAATTTAAAAATATTCCTTTGAAGCTCGTCTTCCGTATTTGCTATTATTACCTGGTCATCAGCGTATAATAATGTTTTCAAGTAGTGTGTTTTATCTAATTTAAACTTCAGCAGAAGAAAAGCCGGATTGATAAACCTTATGACGACCACAGCAAGAAAAAGTATAAAAAGAGTTTTGGAATTCATGACCAGCTTAAAATAGCGACTTGGAATGTCAGAGGCTTGGGAAGCAAAGAATTCGAACAGTTATAATGTTAATAATCCATAAAATAATATATAAAATGTACGTATACTCGTATAAGCAAACATTAACTTCATGAATGTGCTAAAGTTTATTCCCAGATCTTTAGCCCTTCAGGTTTATATTTGTAATGTCTTGATGAAAGTATTTATTTTCTGAATAATACATAAAATATTAGGTCACGTGTCACACTTTCTGTCAGGATAAGGTGAATAATGTGCTTGGGTCATGATTTCTTTCTGCTGTACGTCTACAACTTGAGTGCTTATAAATCTACCCTATCTTGACAATATCATGGACATTTACTAGCATTAAACACACGTAGCCCTTGTATTATCTCTAATTTACTTCTCTAAGCACATGTTGTAAGTTACAAACTTTATTCGTGTCAAGATTATGTTTCCATGTGTAACTGAATTTTTTATCTTATTATTTATAATTGCTAATGAATGTTTTCAAAATGAAAATTTTAAGGAAGATAGTAGTAGTAGTAGTAGTAGTAGTAGTAGTAGTAGTAGTAGTAGTAGTAGTAGTAGTAGTCGAATATTTATTTGTATTTGTGCTGGTTGAGTGGAAGAGAGGGCCTTATGGCCTTAACTCTGCCAGAATAAATAAAGTATTATTATTATTATTATTAGTAGTAGTAGTAATAATAATAATAATAATAATATAATAATAATCTAATATATAAAATCAATGTTTGTTTCTTTGCTCGTACTTCATGCGCGGCCATACCGTTGATCCGGTTGTGATAGAGCTTTTTGTAAAATGTTCAGGAGATTCCCGGGATGAACATAGGCTATAAGAGGGTTGTGATACTCAACTCCTATACACTTACAAATCGCCCTTTGTAGTGGAAAACGTGAAAAAATAGCTCTTTCGAAAATTAAATGGCTTACCCTCCCTAAACCATAACAAATACACAAAATTAATTTACACAGAATTGAATACCTCAAAAAGCTCTACAAAAAGGTCCGCGACAACATATGTTTATCTCGTATGGATAATTCACAATAACCATCTTTGTCTTTCATTGATGCCAAGAAGATCGAGACAAGTACGTAGATTCCTGTGTAAGCATAGCAGCACATGGCGGGATTCTTTTACGGATAACTCACAATAACGAATTTTGTCTTTAGCTCATTTATGCCAAGAAGATCGAGATAAGTAGATTCCCGGGCAACACCGGGTAATCAGCACGGGGAATCTTAAAATAATTACGATATACATATATATATATATATTTTTTTTTTCCATTTTACTTTTTCAACTAATCTTAAGAAGTATATTAATTTTTAACTTTCAGCTCATTTATGCCAAGACGATCGGGATGAGTAGATTCCCGAACCACACCAGGTATACAGCACGGGATATCTAAGAATAATTACGATGTGTTTCCTTTTACTTATTTAACTAAACATATAACACATTAATTTTCGTATTTCAGCTCACATATGTCAAGAAAATCGGGATAAGTAGATTTCCGGGCAACGCCGGGTAATCAGCACGGGATATCAAAAATATATTTTTTTTACTGTCACTTATTCAACTAAACATAAAAGCACATTAATTTTCGTTTATTTAGCCGTAGCACCGAACGCCGGTTATTAGCTAGTAATAATATTAGATAGATAGATAGATAGATAATCGGCTGATTAATGTCTTTGACATCATCCGATTCCTAATAGCAAATTTTGTCCGTCCATCCAATCTCCTGGTTATAGAGGTTTCTCCTTTATGTATAAATATATTCCCTCACTCCAGGAGGTGTGTGTATGTGTGTGTGTGTACTCTCTCACTCCAACATTAAAAGATGATGGAATTTCGGCTCCCTCTTAGGGTTATGTTTAGTACCTGAACTTGTGTGTTTGTGTATGTGTGTTTGTGTATGTATGTGTGTGTGTGTGTGTTTGAAAGCTCTATCGGCCTTAATTTTTTTCAGAACCTAACTCTTCATTTAGCAATCAATGAAAAATAGAAAGGTCCAATCCGTTAACCAACAAAATCAGACTAAAAAGAATGGGGGGGCTAATCTGAAGCGAAAAATTAAAAATCGCTCCAGCGGCCGCACTTTATCGCGATGAGACTCATTATATGCTATGTCAATAAAACGAGAAAGTATTCCCAAATAATCAGAAAAATGCAACCATTAGAATTTGGGTTTTTCGTAAAACTCGAAATTAAAAAATCTCTCTAGCAGCCACTATGTTTTCACGCGATGAAACTGTAAACTACGTAATTTAATTAACAAAAGAAACATATACTACCCAATGTAGTTAATTCGACTCTCTGAGGAATTCGATTAGTTTACCTAATTATTGCAAAATACATTTTTCGAATAAACCTTTCTCTTTATTTGGAAATTCCCATCTCAGCTACGCTTTTATACTTCCAATCATTGTAACGCAAATAACTATTGTTTTCCACTGCTATTAAAACTGCACATCTCATCAGAAATGTGGTGTTTTTCATCAATCACCTGTAGATAACGATGGACTGCCTGATAAACATTACAGGTTCCAATGAAATATATTACTGTAATTATCGTTAATGGAATTAGAGTCTTGATGAATATCTATATGTGAAAGACAGAATGTGCAAGAGGAAATTAATGTATATGTATAGTGAATGTATTGTTTAGTGGGAGATGCATCACTGACTCGTAAACGTTCGCACTACTCCTGCCCCCTAGTCCACTAGTTCTCAATATTTTTAAATCGTTGACCCACTTTGGAGGATATTACGAAAATATTTTTGAGGTATCCAGTGGTGGCTGGTGGATTGAGAATGTAGGGACTGTTAATCACCTAGGTTCATTTGCATGTTTTGAGTTTATATGTATCATAATTAAGGCATATGTACTGATTCCGATATAAATTCCAGTTGTACCGCAAACAAACTTGCATAGGATATTACTCCGTATATTGGGGGAACATGGTGCTACTTTTAGCTGTCATATGACTGAACTGTGTAGGGAACTGTCATTGATAGATACATTGTATTTTCACGGGAAATGAGATTGAATATAACGTAAGATGGTACCAATCATTAAAAAATTCAATTATTTATTTATTTATTTATTTACGACAAAAACTATATATGGGCCTATGTGTTATAATTTTTATTACTGTTTTTGTATTTATAATACATCCTTATTACATGTTTACGGTTTTTCCATGATGTCGATAGATATCCTTTATTTCAAATTTCATTACAAATAGAATATATGCTCTGTACTGTCTCGCCTGTAAATTCTGCTGTTATTTTCACTACATCTCAATAGTTAATATAGGATATTTTTCAATAAATGAAATCATTCAAAATAATTTGTTTCAGTCCGCTTTTCAAAATATTTCTTTTCACATTCTTTAAAAAATTCTACAGAAACCGGCCATTTTGAAACAATATAAATCTCAACGTATTTTACATTGAGTGTGCTTATTTAATGTATTAAAATCATAATTATATGTTTTAAGGTTCTTCCGTATAACTTAAATAGACATGTGCTCGATAAGCCTATATAATTTTATTATTTTTTATTTTGTTTATTTCGAGTGTTAGAATGAATTACAATTCCATACACGCTTAAAGATAAAACCATTATTCGGCCAATGAAAATGCAGTCATGCATCTGGTTTGTTTACATTAACTTAGCTCGAAAAGAGATAAAAAAAGCCAAAGGGTAAGTGCAATTTTTGGTCAGTGCACTTCACGTTAAACATAATGGGTCAGAATTAGTAGTTTGAAGGACATGGGAAATATCCTATGAAACGTATGGATCTCTAGTGGCTGCACATAGCGTGAAGAGTTTTTGATACTTAAAATAACAATTTTCTCATTACAAGAACACCGAGAAATCATCCTTTTTCTCAAGGTTGCATGGTTTGATACCCATTGAAAAATATGATTGCCGTTTTAGAATCCGAACCCATTTTTACTAATCTAATAGGTCGCTAAGTTTTATTTCTGACTATCCTATGCCAGGCATCGCAGCCTATGCACTGAGCATCACGATGGAATTCATGTTGATTGCATAGGTGACAATACAGGTTTACAGTGTTACCTAACTTTGTTATACTACTGATATGTAAAAAAATAGTAATTACAAATGCGAATAATTATTTAATGAATAATTGAAATAGTTGGAGATGTCACTTATTTCTCATAGTATATATTGAAAGAGATCATGAAAAATAAACACATAGGGTTCTTATGCATATGTCTGTTAACGATTTGACGGTAGAGCTGTTTGTTTTTCGAAAACAAACCGGGTATATAGCAGTCAATTAAAAGAATGTAAGATTGAGTTTGTTAACCGACAAAATCTGACCATTTGAAGTGCGAGTTCACCTGTAGAGAAAATTTAAAAACCTCTCTAGCGGCTGGATTTTTCGATTTTTCCCAACAAAACTCGATATATTATATAGTTGAAATAAAAATCAGCGAAATACGACCATTAGAAGTGAAGATTTTACCTTAAAGTCATAATTTAAAGTCGCTATTTCCACCTCCTTATTTATTTGCTTGGAATGTAAATGGATACATACGATTTAAGTGAAAAAAATGTATATTCCGAATACCAGTAAACTCGAACCATAGATTCGACTTACTGAGGAATTCGCTTAGTTTATGCTGCTCCTACGTGACGTACTTTCTTACGTCAAAGAAAGATGTGTTTAAGTTTCAATCTGTTAATAGTATGGTGATTGCTCCTGCTAGAACTTTTAACTTAAATACTGTGATTGACGAATTAAAAAAATCCACTGTGTTTTTAGTAGACCAGCTTAGTATTCAACGAGCTCCAACCAGCAAAAAAGACATTTCGTAACCATATCATTTCCGCACCCAAGTTTACTGTAACTTTTTGTCTGTGTCTTCATATTTACCTCCTTAATTTTATTAGTTTTATATTTTCAAAATGTTATCCTAAATTTATTTTTCTTTGTATTATTACCTAATATATCTAATTACTTTCTTCAGTGTGGTATTAATCTATTATATAATGTTTTGTTTGTATGATTCTACCTTGCAGTAATTATTTGTCGGTTAGAGTGAGTTTTATATTTTGAAACTTTCTCCTAAATTAATTTTGTTATTATTTCCTAATGTATTTTATTACTTTCTTGAGTCTGGTAGTAATCTATCCTATATTTATTTTGTCTATTTTATTTTCCTTGTATTATTTCTTAATATTGTACGTGCCACAATTCATTTTATGTCTTGGGAGTGTCTCCTAAATTTATATATTTTGTTTTCTTCTTCTCCCTTTGATCAAAACTTTGTATTGTATATCGTCACCATACTTCTAAAACCTCTTAAGTCTAATTTAACATTTTTCAAGAGAACAGTAAAAATGTTTTACGTTGCTTATTATGTTTTTACTATGTTTTTAATTTCTTATTTTGAATGTAAATATTGTAAACATTTAAAATAAGACATTAAAAACGTACGTACAATATAGTAAGCAATGTCAAAAATGCTTTTACAGCTCTCCTGAAAAATTTGTTAAATTAAACTTACAAGATTTTAGAAGTAAGGTGACGATATACTCTATATATATTATTTGTGTAATTGAACTACACCCGAGAACGAGAATTTGCTCGTTCGGTTGTCAATATTATGTACAAGTTTTACTTGTGAATACAATTTATTCCTATGCTCGGGACTTTTTACAACATGTCACGTCACGTTTTTCCAAGTTCCAACCATACACCATGCGCATGCACCGACAAACGCGAAGTGGTTTACACTATAGAATCACAAGATGCAGCCAACATGTACACTATATTTAACGAACCTAAAAGCTAACCTAACGCAATTTAAGTACTTTAACCTGCGAAAGACCAACCTAAAAACTAACCTAGCACAATGTAAGCACTCTAATCTGTGGAAGAATGCAACGCCCGAAGATAAATAGTAAATTCTAAAATATATGTGTACATTTAATTAGTACATATTCTATTTTGGCTGCACTGGAACACGACTTTGTTTTTGCTAGGGATATTCGTTAAATTCAATATCGCTGCCACGTCTTAATGCTACGTATGTAGTTAAATACCATAGAAAAATATATTGAAATAATCGTTAGAAAAAATGTAAGATTCATTGTAAGTGGGAAATAATTTGAAAAATAAAATTTTACAGGAGTTTATGAAGGAATTCAAAAAGTCGCGTCACATGTTGTAAAGAATAACTATTATTCTTATTTTACACTTCGTATTACTGTATTAACTTTGAGGCTCCCTTTATGCAGTAGAAGTTAGGATAAAACAAATGACTGTAATTATCGTAAATGTGTCAGTAATAGAATTGGAGTCTTGATGAATATCTGGATGTGAAGTACAAGAGGGAAGTTGATATAATGTGTGTGTTGAGGTATTAACAGTGCAGTCCGCACTACAGAAATATGTGGAAGTTGGAGTGGGGTTTTAATAATCATGCAACATCAACTGGAAAATTCCACGAAGTTAAACAACAAAATGATGGAAATTAATTTAAAATAAAAACCACGTATTGGAATTACAAGAGAAAGATTTAAATAAATTATTGCTTGAAGTGGAAACTGTTGATAATTAAGAAACATGGTAGACAGATGTAGGCGATTTTTTAATTAAATTAGAATGATTTTTCATCGTCATGAGATGTTTCGACTCCTGTGGGTCACGTAACAACTCTGCCTCTCTTCGAGGCATTTCAGAATACAGACCATATAATAAGGCAGGTCGAATAATTAATTGAAATAAAAGTCCGACGTGTAGGGATTGCGTAGGCTAAGCGAATTCTTCATGAATTCGCAGTTATGGTTTCGCAGGCTTATAGAATATATCTTTCCCTAGTTAACCATTAATTTTGAGAAACTTGATTTCTTAAGCCAACTTACTTCAACGTGTTGGACTGCAGTGAAAAAAAAAGCAAAACGGTAGTTATTTATTTTAATTTGAGAAAAATTAAAATATTTTGCTGATATATTTTCAATTGTTTTATTACATATATTAAATTATTTAAAAACTATACATCTTATATAATATAGGCTATTTCAATTTCAGAGTTAAATCAATTATATTGCATACAAATACATTACGACGAAACAAAGGTCGCGGCTGTGAGAGATATATTTTTTAATTTCAGGTGTCAGGTTAACTCTACCTCTCTTTCTCTCTAGCTTCACGTCCCATTAATTCTAGAGCTTACCGCCCTTCTGGGGTTTCTTGACCGATCTGATATAGTTACGCTTGTAAACCCCCATTTCTAATGGTTTGATTTCGCTGATTGTTGGAGAATACCTTCTACGTTTTATTTAAACAGCATATAACGAGTTTCGTTGCTAAAAGTCGAAAATGGCGACCGCTAGTACGATTTTTAAATTTCAGTTTGAGATGAAGTTCTAGTCCTAATGGTCCAATTTTCTGGTTAACATACTTGAAGTTACTTTTTTAATTATTACAGTGGGTCAAGTTTAGTTCCGAAAAAAACTAAACAGCGCCCGCTAAAGCTTTAAAATACACACAAACACACACACACACACACACATATATATATATATATATATATATATATATGGTATGATAAGAAAAATAAATGCCTGGACGGGATTCGAACCCGGATCTCTGAGTCTGTACCTCAGCGTGATATCCATTACACTACCAGGCGAATCCAATCCAAACACTTATTTTTCTTATATATGTATTATACTCTCCATTATTACTACATGTCGCGAGAACACTGTCTTCACTGCCATCTAGTAGCTGACTATATCAAGTAAGCAAATTAAAGAGAATATTTATTTTACTTTATAGCAGTGACGCTTTATCGATGTTATAATTAAATCTTTAACATTGAGCAATGCAAGCTTAATATGGTATGATAAGAAAAATAAATGCCTGGACGGGATTCGAACCCGGATCTCTGAGTCTGTACCTCAGCGTGATATCCATTACACTACCAGGCGAATCCAATTCATATATATATATATATATATATATACATACATTTGTGTGTGTTAATTAAAATTTAACATTAATCAATGAAGGCTAAATGTGTCATGAAAAGAAAAATTAATACCTGAACTGGAATTTGATCACAGGACCTCTGACTCTATACGTTAGTGACATTAAGGAAAGAAAAATTAATGTCTGCTCTGAGATACCTGTAAAGCGTGGTCGGTAACTGTCTAGCTTAGAGAGTTAGAGGTCACAGGTTGAAATCCCGATTCAGAAATTAATTGTATATATATTGTGACGCGTTGTAGTAGCGTCGTTTAAAATGCGCGGGACGGCGAGAGAAACCTGGCATTGGTGGACTGGGTTGGCGAAGAGCCAATCGCGAGTTGTGGAATCCACCTAATTTTCTTGGCTAATAGCTAGAGAGTTCCACGAACATATATTCCCCCGTTCGAGAAACATCGAAGACGAGAGGACTCCATGTAGAAACATCTCGTTCATGGACCTGGAAATTTCCGTCTATTCGCCTATAAATATGTGACGAGGTCGGAATGACCCCCAGTCTGTGTTGGATGGCGAGTGATTAATTATACCTGCAACTGTGTTAGAAACGATTGTCTGATTGACGATTTAAAAATAATAGTTAGAAGAATACAATTGTGATTAAAGATTTAGTGGTAATTGTAAGAAAGGAATAAAGTGAAAAGAAAAATGTTGTATAACAACTGTGTATTCATTTGAATCAAAATAAGTAAAAGAAAAACCCCAGTGTTATCCGTGACAATATAAATGAAAATGAATGTTTGTTTGTTTGTTTGTATTTTATGCGCTGCCATTGGGTTTATCGGTTGTCATCGGGCTTTTTGCAAAATGTTCTGGAGATCCCCGGGATGAACATAGGCTATAAGTGAGTTGTAATATTCAACTCCTACACCTTTAAATACTACCCTTTGTAGTGAGAAACATGAAAAAAGTAGCTTTTTTGACGCATAAATGACCTCACCTGACCTATACTGAATGAACCTGACCGTACATGACCTATACTGACCGAACCTAATGTAACCTAACATGAAACTTAACCTCAACCTAAATTGATCATAACCGTATCAAAACCGAACGTAAACCTAACCTAAACTGAACCTAACCTCAACCTAAATTAATCCTAACCAAATCTAAATCGAACCTAAATTTAACCTAAACCGTACCTACACTGAACCTACACCGAACATAAACTGACCTAACACGAAAACTAACCCGAACCTAAACTGAGCCTAAACCGAAACCATCCGAGCCTAACCCAACCGAACCTAACCTAACCTGAATCCAAACTCGAAACCAAAACCCGAATACAAAACAAGAAACCAAAACCGAGAACTGATACTGAAAGAAAAACTGAACTCATAACTGAAACCCAAACTGAATTCAATCAAACGGGATTAAATTATACTCTGTTGTGATGTATGTCACTTTTCAGTCTCTTTCCAATTCAATTCTTTCTCAATTTCAGTGAGTGTGAAAATTGATTGTATCAGTGGGTAATTTGATCTATTTATTTAATTTTCTTTAATTGACGATGCACTTTTTTGGTTAATTATTTTATGGTAACTATTTTATTTTAGGAAATACCGAATTATGGAATCACTTTTGATATTTCTGATACCGATTTGCATTAATAATGCAACCTAACAATAATTTTAGTTTATATTTCTTTTGTTTCATTTCTTTTTGGAGCATTTAAATATTTCGTGTATTCTGCACAACTGTATTGGTTACAATAGCTCGGGTTAATACTGTTTACGTTATGAAATCTTTGTAAGGGAAGGAGTAGTGCACTGTAAACTTACTTCTTAGTCATAAAAGTATGACATTCTGTAGCATCAACCAAGGGTTTAAACCCTCTTTTTTATATGAAACTGTTAACCATTATATTAGTCAATGTACATTTGAAATAAATTCTGCATTAATCGATTCTGCACTGATTAAACACCCCTAGTATGAGAGAAATGTTCATGTGACCTTGGTAAGTTACCAAAGGCAAGTGTAAAGAAATAACTTCTCCCTCCTCTATCCCTATTAAATGCTATTGTGTTTCTAATAGTAACTTTGTAGTAACAAGTAGTCTATACTACTTGTAAAATAATTATACTTTTTTCTTTTCGTAAATAGTAATTTAAGTGTACTTCTTGATTATAATTTTTATAGTAGAATCTATTTCATTTTCCATCTGCTGCCCTCCACCTGATTAGAAAACATGTTTTTGGCCCCCGGGTGCATTATAATTGGACACCACTGGCATAATATGTTGCTAGAATTGTATGAGAGAGATTGGACAGTTGTGAGTAGAAGCGAATGGTCGTGGTTCGTGACAGCTAGCGTCACAAACTAAATGGATGCTGCTTGATATCGATTCCTACTGCATGTCTGCCAGCCCGGAGAGAGAGAGAGAGAGAGAGAGAGAGAGAGAGAGAGAGAGAGAGAGAGAGAGAGAGAGAGAGAGAGAGAGAGGAGAGAGAGTTGATCTTTTGGAATGAAAGCTCTCTCTTGTAGAAATGGTAATATCATGTAGACGTAACACTGACTGGTAAGAACAAGGTGAGGAGTTCCTCTAGAGATACAGAATAATGAGATAGTAGGATGGGTGACCACTGTGCTGCGGTTTAACTTGCTATCATCTGGCTACGTGCCTTCATCTTCCAGACAACTCTCTTACTGTGAATTCCACATAAAATTTGACTTAACACACGAAAATCAAAGTTTGTTCCCTCCCCTGTTTCTGAAAGTGGTATATGGACTATTAAAAATATTTCCAAGTGCCTATATCCCAAAATATTGTAGAGTATGAACAACTCGTACGTAATAAAGAATTGTTACTCATTTTAATTACTGGTAAAACTCTTGCGCCACGCAGAAGCTGTTGTTACGTCAGTTACTTTCAATGTCTAAAATCGGACGATATTATGCATCAACCGGCTAAGCGCCAGTTAAAAAATATATATTTTGTTGCAATCCGTGGCTCATGAAGTAAGTGTACGCACACTTTTAGCGTCAAATATTTAAATATAATCTTATTATTAAAAAAAATGCCAACGTCATCAGTGATTCTATGTTTTGAAACAAAACAGCTTTGAAACCAAACCTTCATAAATGCTAATCTAAATGTTTTATCGTGCACTTATGCGCAAAATGTTCCCGCTGTTAGATTGTTGATCCATAAATGTCAAACAAGGAAAATAACTTACAGTATCCAATATTGTTAGTTTGACGCCACAATAAATAAAGATGGCTGATTTAAACTTTTACGCATTTTACTCAAAACTTACATTATGGCACATAGTCGATTGATGCATAAGACCGTTTAATTGTAAGTCCATGAAATGTACGCATGTGATTGACAGCATCTACGTCTTATAGCGAGCTATAATACTGTACTAAGAGAACTGCAGCTGAAAAAAGAATCCGTTTGAACCGATTTCTACAACACCGATGCCATGATCTCAGAAGACTGGAAGAAGCCGAACTACGAACTACGACAGCTAGTGACCCGGCTAGCAGTACATGGCTTCCATCACAGACTGTGCAAAACGAAACAGTTTCATGACCCGGGACCAGAATGCGTGTGCGAGCGATGCGGCATGTTATGCGAGAGATACCATGTGCTAAAGTGCAAAAACAGAGGGCAATCTCTGACAGGATTCTGTATGGACAGTTAAACTAATATAGATTAACTAATCTTTGCACACTGTGCGCTATACATTATTATTATATACGTCTGAAGAATAACGTTTTTGTTATCTGATTCAAGGAATTTACTACTGAATGTTTACATCATCCCTGTATCGTGTCTCAGAGTGAGAATACTTGTTGACATTGAAAGCAAGTCGGTGAGATTTATATATCACAAACACATACTTATATCTCATGCACTATAGTGACCAAAGTTTATTAAAACATAAAACTCGTAACATGTATTTTGTAAATCCTCCTATATATGCTACTTTCACAATTGCTTGTTGAAATAAAATTAAAAAGTCCATAGATATTATCATCTTAGTCTCACTTTGTAAAACATGATACCATTCTACAGTTGCATCAATTACCATTATAAAACCGTATATTTTAAGTACCTATGATTTGTAAAAATGGAAACTCCGTATATTTTATTAAATAGATAGAAACATAAATTCAAATGTTAATTAAATGAAAATAAAACTTCAAATTTTATATGATTTTTATATTTATTCATCATCATCCGGTATCATGGCAGCTGCCGCCGTCTTCCGGAAACCAAACGCCATACCTCTCTATCCATCCATTGATCTTCCTCCATTCCTCTGATATTCATAGCTGCTTGTACCCCTTCTATCCAAGTTTTCTTCGGTCTTCCTCTCTTCCTCCTTTCCATTGGGATCCATCATTCCATAACAATTTTTGGCAATCTTTGCTCTGGCATTCGTTTGACATGACCATACCACTGCAATCTTTTCTTTTCTATGATGTCCGGCTCCTCTTGTACACCCATAATTTCCCTTATTTCTTTATTTCGTATTCTATCCATTCTAGATTTTCCAGCTGATCTTCTTAAAACATCCATTTCTGTACTTAAAATTCTTTTCATTTCCCTGGTAGGAATTTGCCAGACTTCAGCACCATATGTTAAAATGCTCTGAATTATGGTTTGATATATTTGTAATTTTCTATTTTTTGTAATATTTTTGCTCCACCAAACAGAGTTTAAAGCATTTATTGCTTGTTTTGTTTGTGCGATTCTATTTTTGATTTCCACTGTGTTATCGCCTGAATGGTCTAATTTTGTTCCTAAATAAGTGCATTCAATACTAGGTTTTAGTTCTTCTCCATTGTTGAAATTTATATTTTCCATTTCTTCTCCAATACACAGATATTTAGTTTTCTCAATGTTTATATAAAGTCCCCATTTTTCATATTCTTCTTTTAGTTTTTTAGCTATATATTCTATGCCATCATATTTATTAAAATATAAATTCGTAACAGCTGTTTCAGTATTTTATACCTTCTTCAGACGAATATTATCATGATTACAAAAAAATCATGATATAGGCACTTGAACATATTTTTAATAGTCCATATACCACTTTCAGAAGCAGGGGAGGGAACAAACTTTGATTTTCGTGTGTTAAGTCAATTTATAATCATGATAAAATTCATCTGAAGAAGGTACAAAGTACTCAAACAGCTGTTACGAATTTTTATTTTAATAAATATGAAAATCATATAAATCTTGAAGTTTTACTTTTCATTTAATTAACATAAAAAAGGATTTTCATCAAGTAAACACCAAATGTATTAATCAATAAATAGAAATTATTACGAACTGTTGGTTTTCTTAGGGCTTAAAGGACCTTCGGGACTTGGAATTTTGGTAGCATAAGGTTCTAGCCGAGCGTTAGTATGTGGATATATTAGGTATAAAGGCATACGTGTTTTCGAACATAAATAAATGGATTTTTGATCTAAATTATTTTATTTCTGTAACTATAATGATTACAATAACCCTAAATATTCTAACCCTAAATAACTAATCTAAGCTTATATTAAGAAAACCTACATTCGAACTTTCTTGAGGTTTGAGAGAGGGAGATGGGGGTTTATAAATCTACCCTAATTTACATTTTAATAATTATATGATAACGCCTACACTTAGACATATAATATTGAACTATTTAAAATACTTGACTACATTTCTAACTGTTCCTAGCGAATTTATTAATAAAAATGGTATACAGACTTACCCATCAGAACACTCACGAGTCACCTATTTTGTCAGGGTTATTTACTAAGCTTTTGACCTAGATCTCCAACTAACTGTATTAAAAATTCCATTAGTCTAAATGCAGAGATTTTACAGTTAGCCTTGCAATCTTTGTCCTGCCATAATCAAAACTCTGTCCTGAAATATAATATGTCTAAGTGCTTTATTTCAACACTGTTTTTATTTGGAATAATTAAAATAATCTATGAAATAATTAAATATCTATGTAAAATACTCTATGTATTCGTAACATAAATGCTTTGTAGAAAAAAAGTAATGCCCTTCTCTCTGAGAGTATAAAACATTTTAAATGTTATTTATTTTGTTGCATTTTTTACGTCAGTTGCCATGGAAATCACCTCATGTGCAAGTCTCATACGTTTTTCAAATGTATGGCATAATCATAGTTAACATTAATTTCATTGAAATATATATATATACTGGCGAAATATAATACTGGTAAACTATTACTACTATTAACTAACTCACTGGCAGAATCGAACCCTGTGGTTTATGGATTCGCGGACATATGATCTTCATACGTCTCAGTCTTGAATTAATGTTTGCAATCTTTCCCTGTGTAAGTCTTCTCCATCTATTCATGGTTAATGTTATTCTCCCATATCATTCTTGGCCTGCCTGTAAGTTGCTTGCTACTAGAATTATCTATGCATCACTTATATTCTCCATTCGTGCCAAGTGTTCTATATATCGAAGCATATGAATATTATCTCTTCTTTTTAAATGCGGCTTCCAGTAAAGATCATGTAGTTTACTATTAAGTAGTCTCCACCTTAACCCATTAGTTCGCCTCTCTTTAGTCCAACATTTTTCCTAACAATATTATTCTCATATTGTCGCATTTTTTTCTTCTCCATTAATATAAGGGACTATGTTTCGCATCCGTATAATGCTACTGGAGAAATAGCCGTTTCATATATCTTTAATTTAACGTCTTTTAGAGAAGTTGTGGGATGGAAAGTGTCCACGTAATCCGTAATATTAAGCGTATTAGAAACAACTAATACTACTACTACTACTACTTTTACTACTACTACTACTACTACTACTACTACTACTACTACTACTACTACTACTACTACTACTACTACTACTACTACTACTACTACCACTACCGTATATGGACCTCATAAAGGCATACGATTAAATTAAGATGGAGAAGTTATATAGTATCCTGCTGCAGTTCAGAATTCCTAAAAAGTTATACTTATTCGCCCAAATAATAGGGTGCGTACAGGCTAAGAGTTTTCGGATACTATTCATATTTATTATGAGTTATATGAAGGACATGCATTATCTCGTAAACTATTCAATTTCGTACGAGAGAATGACATCAAATCTTTAGAGGATGAAGAAGGCTTGCAACTCAATGGCATTAATAAGTTGTTAGTTTATTCTGATTATGTAGTATTACTGAGCGATAGCGAAGATATACTTAGGGCCTATACACACACTCTATTGAGTAGCATTAAGAAATTTGGAGTAAGTAAATATCAATAGAACTAAATATATGGTCATACATAGAAATACATGTATAATGGAAATGGAAGCTAATGGCAAATAGGGAAATTTTGAAGAAGTGGCTGAATTCAAATATCTAGGAACAATAATTACAAATAGGAATCTGATGCACAAAGAAATTAAATATAGGCTCAATTCTGGAAATCCGTGCTAATATGCATTACAGGGACACTTATCCCAACTTCTCTCATAAAATGTTAACCTGAAAATATATAAAATTGTTTTTCTCCCAATTCTATTATATGGATGCGAAACATGGACTCTTACTTTAAAGGAGGAGAAAAGATTACGAGTGTATTTGAGAATAATGTCCTGAGGAAAATGTTTGGACCAAAGAGAGATGAACAGACAGGCGACTGGACAATACTTCATAGCAACGTGCTGCATGGTCTTAATAGGAAACCGTAGGCCTATATAATAACAGTTAAGTCTCGAAGACTGCAATGGGCAGGTCATATGGCGCTAATGGCGAATGGAATAAGGCCATGAAAGCTTGTTATAGGAAAAGCAGAGGGAATGTGCCCAGTAGGTACAACAAGATTGAGGTGGGAGAATATAATTAACCATGCTTTGAGGGAAGTGCATTATACAGGGAATGATTGAAAAAACATTCGCTCATGATAGGGATGTGTGGAGAGCTTGTGTCGCGGCCATAAACTCTCGATTTCGATAGTGCCAGAGAGTTATAGTTAGTTAGAGGGAGGTATCATTGGCGCAGTTAAGCCAGATTATCGATTTATAAATTTTAATATTTACATTCTTAGAAAAAAGCCTAAAAAATTTAAACAAACTTTTATATAAAATCTGTCCGCTCCATGGCCAATCGGTTTAAGTCATGATGCCTTGGTGTAGCGATACGGAGTTGGCGCTGATTCGAATCTCCTAGGGGATTTATTTTTTCGTGGAAATTTTGCTAGTATGGCATCGGTGCCCATCCAGCATCATGAGGAATTTGATTAGCTATAAAATGTAGCGACTTCAGGTTGAAAAAGATATAAAGCCTTGGGAACGCAACATGCTGACCGAATGTCAGCACTATATTGGCCACTATCACCGTACGCCACTGTCACTTACAGGCTATATGTGTATATGAGCAGTTTGATGGTAGACCAAGAGTCATCTAGCCCTGTCGCGTCATTCACATTTGTACAATGTACACCTAAGCTTGTGGTAATATCCTTCAGATACAATGAGCGTTTTCGATTCCTTGTCGGAACATGTTTCCTGAGTGAGGTTTCTTTCGGGGGTTTTCTCACCTGTAAGACAAATATTTCAGGGAACTTTAAAGCCCAAATTGTCCTCGAACACCATCTGGACTCAAAATCATCTTATATCATGTTCGTCTTAATAATTAAGTTTGAATGTAGATGTGATTGGAGTATCTTGTATGATATATTCTTGTTGTTTCGGTGATGGCCCTGCCATTGAGCTGATCAGTCATCCAGGTAGGCTCTCCAGGTCCTGTGTAGTCAAAAAGAATTATATTATGTAGAGTACAAAATCCTCTCCCGACATGTTCTGACCCTAGGCATGAGATGTAAAATAACCTACAAAGAGAGAGATTTAACTATAGGTAGAGAACTATAGATACAGTATTAAATCTAAAATAAAATAAATAATTCTAAAGAAATTTGAAATCTCATGCATGTAAATCGCGTGAATTTGATATAAAATCCATTTTACTGGTTTTGTGTTTGAAAAGAAATGGAATTCCATTATCCGCAGAAGAGGTTGAAGTGCGTTTGACAAGTGTGATTGGTGGCTTGTTTTTGTTTGATTGATTTTTGATTGTAGAACTGAAATACTGTAGTCTGATCGCCGACCTGGTTTCTACAGGACTCAACTCTCCAAGTCTTGACAAATCCCTTCAGATAAAATAAATCCGGCAGACTCGTCAGCCAGGGAATTAACTTGTCTCTCATCCTCCTTCCCCTCCTCCGTCCCGGTATTTTGCGTGAGTCAAAATGTGCTCCATCCCAACAGATAAAAGCAAATCTACTTTCGACATCTTTTGAAAATCAATTTAACCCAGATTATCCTATTGTCCTTGTGAAGGACGGCAAGAGAAATTTGTATAACAGCTGGATTTTATGAAATTCTTAGTATCATTTATACAGAGAATGATTCGAAAATATAATCTCAGAATAGGGTTGTACACAGAGCTTGCGTCCATGAAAATCCGGGTTCGATTGTGCTAATGAATTAATTATTTAGTTAGTTATAATAGGCACTGTCGCTCTCTACGGCCTAGTGATTATAATAATAATAATAATAATAATAATAATAATAATAATAATAATAATAATAATAATAGCTTTATTTTACCTGGTAGAGTTAAGGCCTTAAGGCCTTGTTTACCATTCAACCAGGTTAAAAAAATACAAACAAAAAAATAGTCTTAAATCTAAATTACAATATATATATAAACGATTACAAGTTATGAATACAATACAATTATGTTACTTGTCTCTAGTCTCTTGGGTCGCGGGATCAAACCCGACCGGAGTCATTGGACTATTCTTCTTCTACTTCTTCTTCTTATTCTTCTGTAGTGTATCGGCCATTTTAGTCTAGCCTTAACCTCCCTTGTAATAACTGATCATTTTCTATTGTCTTGCGCTTTATTCCTCCATTTTTTAACTCCCAGAGATATATCTTTGACTAAACTAATTAATGTTTTACGCTTTTTATTTGTAGCTGTGATATCTAAAAATTATATTATACTTTTTTAAAATTATTTTTCACTGTGAATAATTAATATTGTAATTACAAAGAAATAAACGCTATCTCAGTCAAAGCCTAAATTTATTACGTCGACGATTCAATCTCCTTATGTGAGATCATTTTCAAGACATGGTTGTTTATAAATTTATTATACAACTATGTATATATGAGATAATTTTGAAGACATGGTTGTTTATAAATGTATTATACAACTATGCCTTGGAAATGATCTCAGATAAGGAGGTTGAAACGTCGACGTAATAAATTTATACTTTGACTGAGATAACGTTTATTTCTTTGTAATTATAATATCTAAAAATATTAGTTTATCTGCTTCTTGTTTTGTATACCAACAAGCTAATTATATTGGATCTCCTGCATGTTTTAAATGTGTAAAATGTCTTACTTTTACGGTTCTTAAATCTGCCTCGGAATCATCCAACCATCTCAATTTCTGTTTCCCCACATTACGTCGACCTTCCGATTTGGAATTCAAGATTTTTGGAATATTATCCTCTTCCATTCTAATGAATTTTCCTAACCTTTCCAATCTTCAGGCCTTAATTTAAGCTACAATATCAGATGACTTATATCGTATTGTCACTGATAGCTCTGCCGCAGGATTCAGTCTGAGTTTATTTAAATAATATTTACACAAAATATCAAAATTCAATTTATTTACTTCACATAATTTTGATAAAGTAAAATACTGAAATAAATAAATATCTTGGCGGGTGTCGTCGTCCTAAACTAACTAAATTAACTCACTGGAACTATCGAACCCGTAGGTTATTGGCCGCGCGGACATAAATTCTCTATACATCCCTATCCTAAGCTAATGTTTTCCAATCATTCCCAGTATTCCCTCAAATCATAGTTCTGCCACCTCATTATAGGTCTATCAACTGGGCACTTTCCCTCTGGTTTTCCTACAAGAAGCTTCCATGCACGTATTTCATTCCCCATTCGTGCCACATGTCCTGCCCGTCACAGTCTATGAGCACCCTAAAATATGTTAACATATTTTATATTGGATATAGAAAATGACAGTCAGTATCACACACTCTTCAGCTGAAGATGAAAGCTGTTTCTGAAAGATCTACAGTTAAAAAAAGAAACATATTTGAGGGCGACGGCACTTGCAATGTATTTATTTATTTTAGTATTTTACTTTATGATTATTCACCTAAACGTAATTATATTATGAATGTTATTAATATTCATAGAATTTCACTGATTCTTCACAAATAATTTGCTGCTCACAAAGTTTTTTGCTTCACAGTTTATTATCGCTCAGATCTCCGCACTCACTATTTCACTTGTTTTAGCACTGGAGTACAGCTCACTAGACCATTCTGTGGACACGACTACAACCGGCAGGTCGGCCTTCGTAATTGTTTAAATGTGCGAGGATTGGAACATTCTCGGCGCCCAGTCGAGACTTTTCCAGTGTGGAAAACTTGATAACAGAGATTTCTGTTATGGAGGAGCTGGAATTATTAAAACACAAATCCTTAAACTAAAAAAAAAAAAATAATAACCCGAAAGAAATATGAAGATACTATAATGATTATACTAGGTAACAATGAAAATGTTTCTCTGCATATTTTAAGTGTTTTTGGCTCAGGGTTTTGCCCTGATTTCAAATATGTGATAATGTTCTCCTAATGTCGACGGTACGATAGTAATCATGATTTTTGTTTTTGTTACTTTTTTCAATTTTAAGTAGGCCTATATGATTCTTCTTCTTCGTCAGGCTCTACGACTTCCAACGGAATGTCTTGGCCTTCTCAACTAGTTTACGCCATTTCTTCCTATCTTGTGCAGTAGATTTCAAATCAAAAATCCCCCATCTCTCTTAAATCTTCAATTACGTCATCTTCCCATAGATCTTTGGGTCTTCCTCTTGGTCTCGTTCCCTGTGGCCTCCAATTTAAAATATCATTCGGTAATCTTCCTTTTGGCATTCTTAGTGTATGTCCAAACCATTGTAATCTTTTGGATTTGATGAAACTAACTATATTTTCTTTATTATTCTTGAGGTATAGTTCGTTATTCCTTCTTAAATTCCAAGTTCCATTTTCCTTTACTGGACCTGGCACTCCTCTAAATATTTTCCTCTCAAACGCTAATAGTCTTAATTTATCTGCTTCTTTTAGTACCCAGGTTTCAGCTCCATAACATATAATTGGTCTTATTATTGCTGTATATAATTTGAATTTAACGTTTTTTGATATTAATTTGCTTTTGAATATATCGAAATTTTAGGTATATGATTGGTTAATATTATTTTTGTCCAAATGTTAACGGTTCGATCGTATGCATATTTCCTTTGTTTATGGGACAGCCGTGTAACTGGCCAACACTACATCCAACAAGTTTGGCCTTCAAGCAACGAACTTGTTCCAGGAGAAAATAATGTTCTACATGAACCTCTTATTGACAGGAAGAAGATCTTACTACCACCTCTCCACATTGAATTGGGACTAAAAAACAGTATGTTAAAGCTTTGGTTAAATCTTCAGATGCTTTGCAACATACTCGCTCCATGTTCCCACGTTTGTGTGATGTAAAAGTATTTGCTGGAGTTTTTACAGGACCTCAAATAAGACAGATGCTGGAATCCGCAGAATTAGAACAAAAGATGACACCAGTTGCAAAAACGTGCATGCCAAGCATTTCGTAAGTTGTACATGGTTTTTTTGAAACAAGAAGAGTCCCAATTACCAAGAGTTGATTGAGAACTTGCTGAGTACATACCGTACATTAGGTTGCAGAATGTCAACTAAATTACATTATCAAATAGCATGCCGAAGATGTAACATGTTTTGAAAGGCCTTCATAAATTTAGTAACTAACTAAGTTTTTTTTTAACAAAAATCAATAGTAATTGAGGAAGACGGATTTAAAATGTACATATACTATCGTTTCAAAAAAATTCATATCATGCTCTGATGAGGGAGTTGGTGTAAGTTTATAATGGTATCTAATTTAATTAAACCTTTACTAACATCATGTTCGTAGATGAGGTACGCCTAAACTACGGCCCGCGGGTCGGACAAGGCCCATCATCACTTTTTATCTGGCCACTGTGTGCCTATAAATTAAAGTATGTTAAGGATAGACCTATAACATTATTCTATGAGTAGTAATGAAATAAGAACTTGTGAAATATGACGACATAACAGGGAAAGTATAAAATCAACACACGCATATAATAATAATAATAATAATAATAATAATAATAATAATAATAATAATAATAATCTCACAACAACTGTAATAGGGCATATGGCCCGTGCAACCTTGATGTATCTTCCAATTGGCCCGTGATACAGATAAATTTGGATGGCTGTGACTTAGATGAACAGAATGAGTTGGCAGTGTTTAAATTAATTTTAACATAATGAGAATATTTAGCATTTTTCTTCATTAACCGTTATTGGGTCATAATAACGTATGTATGATTAAATCCTCTGCTATTTTCTAAACTATTGAAGTATCAGCATCGAATTAAATTCACGTACAACGTGATGTCAGAATTCCCTAACGCCTCGATTCATATTTTACAATTTAATAACAAATTGTATCCGCGGGGGGAATGTGTCTGCATTCACTATTTTTCACTTAATTAATTTTGTGAACATATTTTTCTATCATAAAACTGTTGGCAAATTGTTAATTTCGGGTCATATTAACCAAGTCACACATATTTATTATTATTGTTATTATTATTATTATTATTATTATTATTATTATTATTATTATTATTAAACTAACTCACTAGCACTATTGAAACCTTAGGTTCATATTCACGCAGACGTATACTCCCATACATCTCTATACTGACATATTGCGTCCCAATCATCTCCTGTTTAATTTGCCTCCCTCAAATCTGGCTATTGTTATTCTACCACCTCATGTTTTGCCTAAATAATGGGCTCTTTCCCTACAAGGACTTTCAATGACCTACTTTCTTTCCCTGTTCGTGCCAAATGACCTCCATTGATCTTTGTCCAAAATTTTCCCTAAGAACTTTATAAAGTAAGTGTCCATGTTTCGCTATCCATGTAACATAACTGGAAGAATAACCGTTTTATATATGTAATTCTAACTTAACTTTTTTTAGAGAAGTTGGGATTTAGAGAGCCCCAGTAATCAATAATAGAATGCGCTACCAGAGTCAACCCTATGTTTGATTTCTTTAAGCATCTCATTCGTGTTTATAAAGATTGTTCATAGTCCACTGCTGTGGTCTTAAGGTAGTATGCTACCTTGTCATGCAGCGGGCTTGGGTTCGATTCCCGGTCGAGACAAGCTTCCTGAGTGAGGTTTTTCGGGGATTTTCCTCACCTGTAAGGCAAATATCAGGAATCAATACTAGTGAAATTCTATATTATACGAGATCGTTAAAAACAAGTCAGTTGCTGCTACAAACAGTTGGAGTATACATCACCGTACACAACAACAAGTAATGGAAACTCAACCTGCAGAAGATGGAAGGTAACTTCCGAAAGCGCTCCAGTTAATTTTATATACAATATATTAACAAAGTTGAGGACGACGGCACCTACCAACAGGTACAATTTAATTTTTAACTTTCAAGGTATCAGGAAGCTTTGAGGCCCAAACGATCCCCGAATATCATCCGGTCATCATCATCCCGGGGTGCAAAGCATAGTATGGAAATGCTATGATTGCAGTGAAGGACCTGCCCTCGGGCAGAACACTATAGAATAGAATTATTTTTCATAGGTAGAGTGTTTGAATTCAGCCACTTCTGTAAAGTTTTCTTCATTTATAATTAACACTCCATTTCCATTATATAACCTAATAATTTGTACGTCTGAACATTTTATTCATAGAAGTGATGTTTTTACTAAGAAAAATCTCAATAAAATCTGTGGTAATATTAACAATAGGGTTATGATGATGATGATGATAATAACTAACTCCGTGGCATTATCGAACCCGTAGGTTCATGTCCGCGCGGACATAAGCTCTCCATACATCCCTGTCCTGAGCTAATGTTTTGCAATCATTCCCTGTATAATCTGCTTCCCTCAAATCATAGTCAATCATACTCTCCCACTTAATTCTTGGTCTATCGACTGGGCGACCAAGAATGTGGTAGGAGAATAACATTAATTGTGATTTGATGGAAGTAGATTATACAAGGAATGACTGAGAAACATTAGCGCGGGATAGAGATGTATGGATGATAATGATGATAATAATAATAATAATAATAATAATAATAATAATAATAATCCGGTATCATGACAGCTGTCGCCGTCTTCCGGAAACCAAATGTCATTCCTTTCTGTCCATCCATAGATCTTCCTCCAATCCTCTGATATTCATAGCTGCTTGTACCCCTTCTCTCCAAGTTTTCTTTGGTCTTCTTCTCTTTCTCCTTTCCATTGGAATCCATTCCATAACAATTTTAGGTAATCTTTGCTCTGGCATTCTTTTGACATGGCCATACCACTGTAATCTTTTCTTTTCTATAATGTCTATGATGTCCGACTCCTCTTGTACACCCATAATTTCCTTATTTCTTTAATAATAATAATAATAATAATAATAATAATAATAATAATAATAATAATAATAATAATAATAATAATAATAATAATAATAATAATAATTGTTGAAAGATTTAAATAAATGGAATATAGAGAGATGTGAATCGTACTGTAAGTTAAATGATTCAATATTCCATCAAGTGGGGAATAGGGAGGAAAAAAATGAAACCGCGGATTATTCCGGTGGATTAGGTTCTTGGGGGATATTTGAAGGGTTGTATAGGTGAAATGTGGTGCCATTCATAACTCAGAGATACGTACGGTAGCATTAAAACCCTTGTAAATCCCTTCTGATCTTCCTGTTCTCTTCCTATAGGAAATTTATGTGAAGAAGGCTGCGTGACATAGAAAAATGTCAGAGCTTAACGTTTCCAATACTCTGCTAAAGGTTTTGCAATTTTACCAGAACTTAAGTCTAGAAATACCTTAACTTTACAGCCACCAAGTCACTTAATACACTCAAATTGGAATTACTAGAAATTTCGAGGTACGAAATTCAATATAGGTGGCCTGTTAACCTCTTTAATATTTAGTATGAACTATGAATATATATATCTATATATATGGTATGATAAGAAAAATAAATGCCTGGACGGGATTCGAACCCGGAACTCTGAGTCTGTACCTCAGCGTGTTATCCGTTACACCACCAGGCGAATCCAATTCAAACACTTATTTTTCTTATATATGTATTATATTCTCCATTATTACTAGATGTCGCGAGAACTCGGTCTTCACTGACATCTAGTAGCTGACTATAATAAGTAAGCAAATTAAAGAGAATATTTTTACTTTATAGCAGTGACGCTTTATCGATGTATATATATATATATATATATATATATATATATATATATGTGTATAAATTAGTGTCTATGAGTCAGTTTGTCCTTTATAGACTCAAAAAAATACTTTACCGATTCGAATGGCGTTTTTACCTACAGTTAGATATTTATTTTGGGATAATTAACGTATATACCATATTATCGTATGTAGTGTAGGGCCGGAGCTAAAAAAAAAGGGCATCGGTACATTAAAAAAATCGCTTTCTGGACGCTTAAGTGGCTTACTCTGCCTACACGTTAACAAATACACCACATTAATGTACACAGAATTAAATATCTAAAAAAAAAAAATCTGCAGAAGTCTCCGACAGCATATGTCTTTTACGGATAACTCACAATAATATTTTTTGTTTTTCAACTCATATATATCAAGAACGCCCGGTAATCAGCACGGGGTATCTAAAAACAATTACGATTTTTATAGTGTTATACCCGAAAGGAGGTCTTACACTGCAATCATAGCATTTTCATGCTAAGCTTGCAGCTTTACTAGGGAATTATAGGTGTGGTAGCTTCCCGTTGCTTTCCACATCGGCGAAAGATGATGAAGATGATGGCCAGATGATATTAGGAGACCTTTTGGTATCCAAAGCTACCTGACATTTGTCATACAGGTGAAGAAAAATCTAGAAAAAAACCTCGCCCAGGATGCTTGTTCCGACCGGGAATCGAACCCGGGCAACACACTACCTCGAGATCACAGCGGTGGACAGTTTACGATATAAATTTATAATTATTTTCTTTTTACCTATTCGACTGAACGTATAAATATATTTAATATATTTAGACGTACGCCGGGCATTAGCTACTATTATTTTTATGTCCCTTTAATTTATTGTAACTTTTTTATATGTGAGCAACTAACTAACTATCGAAACCGAAGGTTAATGGACGCACGGGCATAAACTCTCTATATTTTAAGCTAATTTTATCCAATCTTCTATCATATAACAATGCACCTCCCTGAAATTACGGTTAATGTTATTCTCTTACCTCATTCTTGCCCTATTTACTAGGAGTTCTTCTTCTGGTATTCCTAAAAGAAGTTTACACACCCCTCTTTCATATCTAATTCGTAAAAACCTATTGCCAATCGAAGTCTGTGAAACTTAACTATTCTTATTACATCCAGTTTCCCATAGATATCATGTAGATCTCTTAAGCAATCTCCATTCACCTGTCTGTTCTTCTTTCTTTGACAAAATAAATTTCCTAAGAACTTTATTCTTAAATACTCGTATTTTTATCTGTTGTTGACAAATGAGGAAAATTTTGAAAAAGTGATTAAATTAAAAAATATAGGAACATTAATTACAAACAGGAACATAGTAATAATATTCCGAAAATTATTTAATTAACAATATTATATATTTCTGTTAGGAAATATATATATTATTGTTGTGAGGTGCACAAAGAAATTATACATAGGCTTAATTATGGAACTGCATGCTGTTACAGGGACTCTTGTTGGCCATACTTCTAAAAAACATTAAACAGAAAATAAACAAATATCTTATAATCCGAGTTACATTATATGAATGCGAAACATTGACTCTTACTTTAAGGGATTTAAGGGTAGAGAAATGTTTACAAATGTTTGAGAATATATTGAACTTATATTCGCGAGGGCATGAACCTACGAGTTCAGTAATACCAGCGAGTTAGTTAATTTTCTAATAATAATAATAATAATAATAATAATAATAATAATAATAATAATAATAAACGCTTCACTTAAACTGGCAGTATTGTAAAAAGTCTTCCATTTCATTCTACTAGCAAAACATATTAAATACAGAAAATATATTCAAGATCATGAGACATATAATTCTAAGTAATTTTTGTTTTACAAATTGAACTAAAATTATGATGAATCAAGTCAATATCATCATCATCGACATCAAGGTTTAGGCCTTTTGGCCTGTTCCGGTTTAAAACTGGTCACGCGGTATCTTCATGGGTAGGCCAACAGTTATTTCTCTTATAGCATTATAGTTCAGAGTGGTTTTTGCTATTCTAGTCGGTGACATGCGTTGAACGTCTCTCCAATTAGTTCCATATGTTTCGTTCGTTGCCATAATTGGTTGTATATTCTGTTTCCTTCCTGATGTCTATGCTTCTCCTATGATCCAAGAACGAACAACCTGCCACAAATAATTTCTGAAGTTTCTGTTTGTTTTAACTGGTCTGCAGTTAATGCCCAGTTCTCACCGCCATTTAGAAGTGTCAATATTAACAGAGAAGAAAAACATCAGAAACCATCAGTTATTCCACTGAAAAAACCATGACCACATGGCCGTATCTTTTTTAAAATAAATAAGTAACAAACTAACCGACTGGGGATATCGAAACCGGAGGTTCTTTATCGGTCAGACATAATATCTATACACTATACATCACTATCGTGTGCTAATGTTTTAAATTATTTCCTGATAATTTACCTTCCACAAATCATGGTTAATATTATTCTCCTACCTCATCCTTGGCATACTTACTGGAAGCTTTATCTCTGCTATTTTAGAAGTTCCTACGCACCTGTTACATACTCCTTACTCCTGTCAATCGCGGTCAACGCGACTTTATTTTTTCTTATTATGATTTCCCATAAAGAACATGTAGTTCGTTTATGTTGTTTTCTCCATTCACTTATCTGTTTGTCTCTCCTGGTTCAAACTTTTTCCTAAGAACTTTATTCTCAAATACTAGTAATATTTTCTCCTCCCATTTTTTTTTAGAGAAGTTGCGGCGAGAGACTATGTAGTGTCCATGACTACTCGTATGTAGTCAAAATAAATTAATAGTAAGTAATAACAATAAATGTATAATTTTGTTTGTTACAGTTGTGAACGGGGTGATTTCTTGAAATTGTTCCTTCACTTGGATCGACCAGAAGTGAACGAATACACACCTTGGTCAGGACTACTTTGCGGGGGTTTAACCGACATACCCCACGTGCTCTACAGCTCGGGTCCCGGGCTCGTGCTAGAGTTCCATACAGATAGAAGATCCAGCAACTCGTCCGGATTCCTCGGCCATTTCCGCTTCATCGACAGACGTGAGTAAATATTTTTATTATGCTTTGTATTACCAGTTGCAATTTTTTTGTTAAGATTGTACCGTGTACGCGTAATTTTTGGAACTTTTGTGTTGTCCCTATGTCTGTGGAGACTTGTTACGTCTGTGTTTCCCCGATCCTTTCTCCTTTGTATCCTCTAGTTTCCTAACTCATCGTTCTCCCACTCTCTGTGCGCACATACTACGTGAAAGAAGAGGTCCGTCCTCGGCGACACGAAACGTTAAGCATATAAAAGTAGGTAAGTTGTATTCTCTCCTTTTTTCAACAAGTTGCTACATTATAAATATGCCATCGGAGCAGGACCGTCTTTTCCTGAAACCACATTGGTCGTTTGCCATAATATTTTTATTAATTCGATTTATTTTACGAGTGATAATTTTTTCGTATATTTTATATGCCACGTTCAGAGGCTTATACCCCTATAACTATTACAATCTTGTCTATTTCCCTTTTTTTTTTTTTAACTGGGTACACTATTCCTCTTCCCCATTCCGTCGGTACTGTATATGTATTCCAGCATATATTTAGTATTTCTAAAAATCTTACATTTATGATGATCTTATAGAAGATTTCCGGGCTGTTGGCCGTGATCTTGAGGTTTGTAGTTCCCCGACGTTTCGCCAGAGACTGCGTCCGGCATCCTCAAGGGTTTCTCAAGACTGGCAATTTTGTCGACTACCTGTCCTATTTATACATTTATCCGCGACGTGTTCTCTGCGGCCCGTTACTTCGTAAATTGTATCTGCCTTCTGGTTGGTTAGCATTAGGCTCTTCCATTGCACCAATGAGTTTGCTGTCTGATGTTCTAGTAGTTTGTTCTTGTAAGGGTTTACATCTGGCTTTTTTTAAGAATGGTATCCATGTTCTAACTTATTTAAACGTGTCGAACTGCTGTCAAAATAAAACTATTCAAAATCTTACGTTATTACGTATTGCGTATTTCTGTATAATTTGACAAAAAATAATAACTTGTTATACAATTTTCCAGTAGTTTATTAAAATATTAAATAAATTAAACCAATATACAATATATTATAGGATACATTGCCAATTTAAGACTTAATTAAGTTCTATCGCATAGAGATAGGCTACGTTGCGATTAAGCTTACATAGCGGCTGATAGAACGCATTTATGATTTAAGGTTTCAGATAAACCCCGACTTTTAATAGTCGAATTCCGTTAATGTTAGGGGAATACCTTTCTGAATTTTAATTCAATAGCATATTGTATAGCTGTTGCGATTTTTTTTAATTTTTGTCCCCTGATTTTGCCGGTAATGAACATGAACTTTCTTTTTAAATTTATTTCTGTACGCCAAGTTTGATTCTCATAAAACAAACATTTCGGCCTATAAAGTGTTAACATGAGCTTAAACACACACACACACACATACATATACATATACATATATATCATTTTCTCGTATTCATTTTCAGTGTCTACTAAATATCAGTAGCAATCTGCACACATTAAAAATTAACTTTTTCATGGGAATAGCCTTATTCGTACTGAATTCGCTGAAATGTGCTCTTAAATTCCATAATTGCTTTTGTGTTCTGGTCATTTCTTTTATAGTGTTTATTTTGGAATAGCATGGACATCTAATGAGTATGTCCGTTAAACCTCTAGCTCCATAGGTGAAAATTCCAAATCCTATACTTTTTAATATATTTTTTCTAATGTATGCTACATAATAGTCAAGCCTAAAGTAAGTTACATATAAATTGTGAAGTGTGTACCGCCGTAAGTTAAAAACAACAATGTGTAAAATATATCTTTAAGTCTTAAATTGGTGAAAAAATACCGATGTGCAGCTCTAAGTTGTGATTGTTTATTGTGTAATTTAATATACATTTAAATAATTTCTACTCATTCGTTTTCGTACTACTTTACTAAAAATATTAAAATTATTAAAGGAATGCATCTAATTGTTTCAAGAGTTACGAGTTCAAATCCGGCAGGGACTATGGGTTTTTAGGATGAAAAAATCCAAGGGAAAGTCTTTCAGTGCCTCTGAACAAAATTTAACCGACCTTCCACATCCAAATAATATCTTAGTTGCTTGTTAGATTTCTCATTTAGCGGATGTGCTGAGTCACTCGTTGACATCTATAAGGATATAAGCGTAAGTATACTATCTGGGTCAAGAAACTCCTGCTAGTGAAGCACAGTGTTTCATTGAAGGACGTATGCGATATATATTACCATCTTCCAAACATAGTGACAACACAATAGTCTGCCAGAATACAAGCTGCTGAAATCAAATTCCTCAGACCAATAGCAGGATATCAAAGAACAGACAAAAAACATAACACAGAAATAAGACAACAACTAAAAGTAGAGGAATTAAACACAACAATAGTGAAATATACAACAAACTGAAAAGAACACTTAGCAAGGATGACTGAGAATAGAATACCAAAAGCAGCATACATCTATTCATCACGAGGAAGATAAAGTTTGTGAAGACCAAAGAAAAGATGGAAACAGCAGCAATTTGGAGCCGGAACTGGCTATTAAATAGGCCTAAACCGTGAAGAAGAAGAAGAAATATCTTCCAAACACGTGTAAGGCCCAAAGCCAGTTACGGTTTCAATGAAGCATTCTCTGTCCATCTTTTTCTAGGACGTCCCAGAAATCTCTTCCCTTGAGGACGGTGTTAAAGCATAACCTTCTTTGGAAGTTTATTACGATTCATTTGTAGCACGTGAGTTTTCCACTGTAGCTGTTATATATTTATAAATTATGAGATTTGTTGTAATTGAAATGCTTGCGTGATGTCTTCATTTATTTTACGGTACATGCGAGTATATCCGAGTGTTGCTCTAAAAAATCTAATTTCATTAGTCGTTATTCTGCTATCAGTACTCATGGTCCTTGTATCGCTTCCGTAACGCATTACAAGTCTAAAAAAAGCTAAACTCCTGGCACGACAGGCCTAGAAGGCCCTTAGCCTACCAGCCGGCTGATGGCCTCACATTCGCATGTGTTAATCACAGAGGTAGATGATTATCAGCCAGTGTAGGGGTGACGTGTGGTCAGCATGCCGAGTCCCCCAGCCGTTATAGCTGGTTTTCTCAACCTGGCATTACAAGTCTAGCTAAGGTTTTATAAACGTATGCTTGTGTGTCGCTGTACTCGGGAAGGCTCCATGAATTTAATTGTTCCTATTGTTTTATTATATTTTAGAAGTTAAGCCTGTTTCACCAATAAACGTTAATTATTCCAATATATGTAACCTCATTATCCCTTTCTATTAATTATTTATTATGCAAATTTTGTCTGTAACCGAGCGTTTCCCAAAAAATCCGTGATTTTTATGTTGTTAATGTTGTTTATCAAATAATATTTTGCACTGATATGATATTATTTAGAGCATGTACAGAATATTGAAGCTCATATTCGTTATATGCTGTCATAGTAATCAATCAATCAATCATCAGCGAAAAGTAGACTATCCAACTGAAAGTTTCGGCTGATAGAAATTGAATTATGTCGAGTTTTTTCTATTATTTGACGATTCTCTAAATATATATATAGCCTATGTGTATCCATCCATCCATAGTAATTCTGCCCGACGGCAGGTCTCTCACTGCAATCATAACATTTTCATGCTATGCTTTACAGCTTTACTAGGGAGTTGTAAGTGTGGTAGCTTCCCGTTGCTTTCCACACCAATGAAGGATGATGATGAGATGATAATGATAAGGATGATGACGATGGCCATATGATTTCGGGGACCGTTTGGGCCTTAACGTTTTCTTGACATTTGCCTTACAGGTGAGGAAAAACCCCGATAAAAACCTCACCCAGAAAAACTGCCCCGACTGGGAATCGAACCCGGGCCCGCTGCGTGATAAGGCAGCACGCTACCTCGAGACCACAGCAGTGGACGCCTATGTGTATAATGAAATATAATGGAGGTAGGCCACATTCTTATTTTACTCCTCTATGAATTCGTTTCCAATCTGAAAATCTGTTAGTACTTGTAACTACTATGAAAATTGTTTTATAAATGTTAATTAAAAACTCCTGAGGAACGTGAGCATCAGCTTACACGTGCTATAATGTATTTCGATTAATTCCCGAATATACGATGTACGTACAGAGTAATTCAGAAATATGGCTATACGTTTAATCGCATTTTGTGACGAAAATATTATTATTAAAGGAAATATGATATTACGGTTGGAAAGGGAATCCTTCAAATTACAACAATAGAACAAAACAAAACAAATCACTGCTCACGGGCAGCTTGGCGGGTTGATTTTTGTGGGCTAGCGTCGAACGCCTCCACAATTATCTTCGTTGTTTCTGCATCCGTGCTAATGCGAGGCCTTCCAGGAGGTTTGATTTTCTGCATCCTCCCCGTTTCCAGCAGTCGTTTTTTCCACTTCACAGTCGACGGCTGCAATGCTATGTTAAACTCACGTTCTTGCCCGTCTTGCGGCCTCACGATCATTAGCATACGTTATTGCCCATGCAGCAATTGTAATTTGCTGTTGCATATTCAACGCCATTTTGACTAATGACGCAAGTTCTGCACTGTTTTGTTTTATTCCATTGTTGTAATTTGAATAATTGCCTTTCCAACGGTAATTTCATATTTCCTGTAATGGTAATATTTTCATCACACAACACGATCAAACATATAGCCATATTTATTATTCACCCCATGTATATATATGTATATATATTTATTTATTTATTTATTTATTTATTTATTTATTTATTTATATTTATAGACGTTAAGAATTTAATAAAAAAGTGTTTAATTGTTTTTGGTAAAGAGTGTCGTAGCAATGAGGTTGTAGACGAGTTTTCCTTTGCTCTAAGTATTACGTTGTGAGAGTTTAAAAGAGAAGAAGGTGTCGCTCAATTAAATAAATGAAAGTGTCAGAGGATCTCGAAACTCTAAGTAACACAAGATAATAACAATTCCATTCTGTTGTTACTTAAGAGAATGAAAGTTTTAGTTGTCAGTCAATGTTGCAGAATGAAATACCTGTTACTATTTAATCCAATTTATAAATGCTCTGATTGGCCGTCTTTCATGTACAGGGTGATTCATATTCTTACTAGTTGTGGTGACATTGGAAAATGAAAAATTATTTAATAACTTCATACACAGGTTTGCACAAACATTCCCAGTCTTCTTAATACTATTCCCAAAAATTCTCTGTACATGCATAATTGAAAATTACAGGAAAAGAACAAGGTGGGACACTTTTTTTTTAATGGAGTTTGAGGTGCCATTAGATTGCACATACAATTAGGTGTAATGAACGAATTTATAATGGCTTTAAACAAGGATGACAACTGCTACAAATACATCTGCAAGAGGTTCTCTGGAATATCTGACGCTAAAGGTAAAGAGGAAAAATTTGTTGGTCCACAAATTAGGAAGTTGATTTCTGTCATCTTATTTGAAAAAACGATGACAGATACTGAAAAACAGGCATATATTGGTTTTAGGAGTGTCATAAAAACTTTTCTACGAAATTACAATGATTAAAATTACAAAAATGTTGTAGAATATATGTTTGAGAAATGTCGAAAGCCGGGCTGCAATACGAATATTAAAGTATATTTCCTACACTCTCATGTGGACTTTTTCCCTGAAAATCTCGGCTGTGTCAGCGAGGAGCAGGGTGAAAGATTTCATCAGAGAAAGTGAAATGTGAATATGATAGCTGACAACTGCTAGTCGCTGAAAAGAAATTACCAAATTCTTTCAATAGTAGGAACTCTAAAAAGTGTTCATTTCAAAGCAGCATGTAAACAAATAGGGCCAATGTTCAAACTGAAGTGATTATTTAGAACAGAGGTGAAATATTAGTTAATTCTGAAGATTTTAGTATTGAGTGTTGTGGATTTATTAACTGATATTTAATAATATAACATCATAAATTCGATACAACCTAATAAAAAAAGTGTATATTACTATTTCTTATATCGTGAAAAATTGGTACGTGATGGAGAAAAACTAAGTTCATATTCTGGTTCAGCATAGTCAAATAATGGATAATGACATATCTATATATTAATACGTGAAGGAAAAACTTTGTATCCCTTTTTAAGCACATTGCGCGCACGGAGGAGTGTGATATTTGGCATAATTAAAGTTCATATAGAGAAGGAATGCAGGAAATTACAATTTATGTATAATATGTGTTACATATAAATTAAATTAAGCAAAATAAAATATATTGTCTCTAAGGAATCTGTGGGTGTATTAATAATTTGTGTACTCATTGATTTGTTTTCGTTCATACTGGAAGAAAATTCTGCAGCAGCAACCTGAATTGACTTACTGTCGCGTATTTATAATTAGTGGTTTATTATTATTATTATTATTATTATTATTATTATTATTATTATTATTAGTGATTTAAAAAGTGAGTACATTTTATTATATAAATTTAAATTAAACCCTGTCTTACCTTTGTTTCAGGAATTTCATTACACATTTTTTTTATATTTACATATTCGCACTTACTTCCATTATGCCTCGACATAGGACATTGAGGGTTGGCGTGAGAGACAAAGAAGAAGGATATGTATTCCCGTATGCATAATAATAAGCCAGATGCAAATTTAAATAGTATACAAATGTCAAATGACGCGTTATTGTTTCTTAAATATGGCTTAGCCAAGCTATACCACATATTTCCTAACGTTCATATTTTTAAAATAAATAGAAAATTAATGTATAATGACGTATTTGTGACAAACGTAAAAATGTAATGAATTGTGATCGAATTTCGACTGCTGGGCGAACACCAGTTACGATAAAAACCCCAGACAAAAAGGTAGAATTTGCATATCAGTGTTATTGTGTTAAACAGTCCTTTACATCACTGGAAGCGAATCCCATGCTGTAGTTGTAGATATTGTTCTAGAAATTGAGTTATTCCTTATTCTTTTCATTCAAAATGAGTTGGATTTTTGCAAATAGTGAGGTGTTAGATGTGAATTCTTTTAACCCATAAATTCATAATGTATCCTTTTAGATACATCAGTTGGTTTAGTTAATTTAATATGTTAAATAAATCAGAAGAAAACGAACAAAAATAAACCACTTAAATGTGTGTCTAATTATACAATATACCTAATAATAAAAGTTATACAAGATTCCGTTTTCACTGCGGTCCGCAACATTCAAATATCTAACAGAAGAAATTTCTGTTTTGCCAATATAAGGGTTAATTATGCTTGTTTCTGCATTTTCTAGTAATAATCTAACTATATAATCGAAATGTATTTTATAAGCGATTTCTAACTCATTTAAAAAATACAATTTGTACCCGAGGCAAGAAATATCATTATTATTTAACATAATGTGTTTTTTAAACAAATTTTACTTACGATAGAGCACGTCCCACAAAAGGCCCTGTTCATTAAGAGAATATAATTTATTTTATCCTCCAAGCTCCTTTTAAAAATTGAATGAAAGAACAGAAAGTATGAACTCGTCAGTCAGTTCTGTTGATGAGGATAGTCAAGCAGTTAGATATGAAAAGGAGCAGTGAATACCAACCTCTGAAATAATAAACACCCCACAATTGTAGCCAAGTTCTCTTTTTAACAGTCTTCATTCACAATACATCAAAGCGCACTTCTCTTAATTCTCTCTTCTCCTTTATACAAAAATTCCTTTGAACACCATCTCCAGCGAAGTTATAATTAGGCCTATAAAGAAAGTCACAAATTCAGCATAATGCGTATCGTTATCATCAATCTGATAAATCCTAAATCTCTTTACATTTTTTAAAAAATGGTGTCATCTATATTTTTCTTCTTCTCTTCTTCTTCGGCTTTCCCCCACTTATAGGTTTGCCGTCTTCAGTTTCCATGTATCTCTACCATTCCAATCTTCCTCTTCCAAATTCCTATCCTCCATTATTGTTCTGACGTAGGTTTTCCATTTCCATCTTTGTCTACCACGATTATTTCTTCCAGGGGGTGACCATTGGTATATATTTTTTGGCCATCTTTCATTTTCCATTCTTTGTACATGGTCATACCATTTAAGCGTTTGATTTTCAATCCTCTTAACAACAGATGTGGTGACCTTCATTTCTCTCCAAAGGAATTAATTTCTTATTTTATCCTGTCTTGTTTTTTGGAGGCTTCTTCTAAAATAATCGAATTCAACTGTTCTAATTTTATTATTTTGTAATTCCGTCAAAGACCAAGTTTCGCTTCCATATGACAAAATATTTTGTATTATGCTCTTATAAATTTTCATTTTAGTTTCCTTTGTAATATTTTTGTTCCAAATTACTCCATGTAATGTCTTAGTTGCATTTTTTGCCATTGCAATTTTAGCCTGTACATCTCTCTCACAGGTACCGAAACTTGTAATTATTGACCCAAGATATTTAAAAAAAATCACATTTTTTTATTTTCCCTGTTTCAAGTATGAGGTCATCCACATCCTTTCCCAAACACATATATTCTCTTTTCTGTAAATTTATATTCAGTCCCCATTTTTTATATTCTTCCATTAATTTATTTATCATATATTTCATATCATCTTCATCCCCTGCAAAAATTATTTGATCATCTGCAAACAACAATGAATGCAGTACTTTTCCTCCTATAGGAATACCCATTTCGGAACATTTTTTATACCACAAGTTAAGGGCCTGGTCTAAATAAATGTTAAAAAGGATTGGTGACAAACTGCATCCCTGCTTAAGGTCTATATTTTTAAAACATTAATTCATCGTCCATGAAAAATAATGTAATGTAAAGCGAAGGCGTAGGAACACGTCGAATTTTATATAATTTCACACCAGTGTGCACTTAATCGAATGTTCCTAAATGGCCCAAAGAGCAGGGTGCCGGTAGGGAAATCGTTTTCAGATACTTTTGAAATTCACAATGGGTTAAAGCAAGGTGATACACTTCCTCCTCTTCTATTGAATTATGTGAGATTGGCATCAAATCTTTAAATGACTATTTAACTCATGCCCCAAATGGGAGTCAATGGCCAATCACATTTCAATGAATTTTGATTTACAGCCAGTCACAGTATTTTTCACCTCGATTTTATCAGTTTAATTTTATCATATTAAAATCAAGCTCCTCCTTTTTAACATCTGAATAGGTCAGAGCATTATTTTACAGTGACTGACTCTCTAAGAAATACAGCTACCAGGTTGTATATATAGTGCAGGAATGTAAACAAATACTGATTGCGGGATATAACAGAAAAACATTCGGAGTAATTGATTATACCGCAATAAAAATAAATTACTATTTGCACTTTCTTAAACTATTATTTCCCAGAAATTTACGTTCCAGAAAAATATAATTTATATCATAGGGCATCAGAAATAAATTAATAACCTACAATATTGGTTATAAACAGTTTTATGTGCTTCATTTTTTCTCCCCACTAGGGTGCATTCTTACAATATTGCGATCCTTAGGCAATAAATATGATCTGGTTGCAGTGATGAACAAATTAAGCATAACAAACGTTTCTCATTTGTTTTTAAACATCGCCGTTTAGATGAAATATAAACATTTTAAAGTAATTATATTAAAATAATGTCCTAACAAATGCAACTCATGATTTCCAAAATCTCTAGATAAATTCACGACTCACGAAGTGAATTTATCGATGATTTGGAAATCACCGTGGCATTACTTATGATAAAAAAGCGTGTAACTTGATTATATTAATGAGCTGGTGGTAGGTCTATATGCTATTGATGTATTAAATTATGCAGTAGCGAGGAGATAGTAAGGCTAATGCCCACATTCTATTAACCCATTCGCCTCAGAAGACGAGGTAGACTCGCCGGCCGTTGTATGGCCTTCAACGCAGAAGACGCGGCACACTTGCCTAATTCTGCTGTTATATATTTTTCAATATTTTGTACATCCCTTGGCGGGGTAATCTTTTGTTAACATTTATGAAAAGTAGAGCAATGTGTTTTTGCCTTCACCCTTATTGTGATTTGAAATACCGTTACCTTTTGTTTGTTTTGAATGTCTGAAAGTATACAATATAATTTACGGTTACTTAAATTCGATTTCTGGGAAAATGCATTGAGCATTTAAAGCAGAAGCGAATGGGTTAAATAATACCAAGATATTTGGGTTGGAATAAACATTAATAGAAATAGAAATAAACATATTACCTATATGATGCAAATTATTAACTAATGACAAATGAGGGCTATTTTGTAGAAGTGGCTAAATTCAAATGCCTAGGAACAGTTAGGAACAATAATTACAAGCAGGAAAGAGGTCAAGAAAGAAATTACATATTGGCTCAATTATGAAATTCATACTATTATGCATTACACAGACTTTTGTCATCCCAACTTCTCTCAAAAATCGTCAAATTGAAAATATATAAAACTAATATTCTCCCACTCATATTATATGGATGCGAAACATGGACTCTTACTTTAAGGGAGGAGAAAAATATAACGAGTATTCGAGAATAAAGTTCTTACAACATTTTTGTATCAAAGAGAGATGAACAGACAGGCGAATGGATAAGACTTCGTAACTGTAATCTACACGATCTTTATGGCAAAACAGATGGAATAAGTTTTATCTTGTAGATTGCGATGGCAGGACATGTGGTATAAATAAAGGACATGGAACCCCATTTTAGATCAATCAAATGGCAAGCTCCCAATAGGTAGGCCAATAATGGAGCGTGAGAATAATATTAACCTTGATGTTAGGAAGATAAATTATACAGGAATTTACAGGGATGATCGGAAAATATTACTTTAGGATAAGTATGTTTGGAGAGATATGACCTTGAAGCCAAAAACATACTAGCTCGATAGTCCCACTGAGTTAGCATAGTTTACCTGTTTATACAAATTACCTATCTTCTTTATTTCTTTCACACTTATTCACTGTAGAGGCATTTATACTCCGTAGTTATTCTGTTTTAAGTCATAAACATAATTTACGTTACAGTTATCTCTCTCTCTCTCTCTCTCTCCCTCTCTATCCATCTCTATCCCTCTCCCTCCCTCCACCCTCTCTCCCTCCCTCCCTCCCTCTCCCTCCCTCCCTCCCTCTCCCTCCCTCCTCCCTCCCTCCCTCCCTCCCTCTCCCTCCTCCTCTCCCTCCCTCCCTCTCCCTCCCTCCCTCCTCTCCCTCTCTCCCTAACTCCCTCCCTCTCTCCCTCCCTCCCTCTCTCCCTCCCTCTCTATCTCTCTCTTTCTCTCTCTCTGGTCCAGTAATTTTCGTAAGAATTTTATTCCCAAATATTTGTAATATTTTCTCCATATAAGATAAATGGAAGAATAGTTGTTTTATATAATTTTAGTTTAACCTTAATTGAGAGGAGTTGGGATGGTAAGAGTCCCTGTAATGCTTAATAACACGCGTTTTCTGAGTTGAACCTATGTTTAACTGCTTTCTACATTATTTGCTAGGTAGCCTATTTTAATTCAGCCATATCATCAAAAATGTTGTCATGTAACTGTCAATTACCATTATATTATACATGTATATGTATGATCGTTCATTCATTCATAGTGTTCTGCTCAGGAGCAGGTCTTTCACTGCAAACTCAGCATTCTCCACTCTTTCCTTAACTCAGCTTTCCTTTTTGTATCCGAATACAAACCATTTATTTTAATATTGTCTGTTATCTGATGTATTTTTCTGCCTCTAACTTTCTTTCCGTTGACCATTCCTTCTAGAGCATCCTTCAGCAGGCAGTTTCTTCTTAGCCAGTGGCCAATCCAATTTCTTTTCCTCTTCTTTATGAGTTCCAGCATTGTTCTTCCTTCACCCACTCTGTCTAGCACATCTTCATTTTTTATTTTGCCTGTCCATTTTATACGTTCCATCCTTCTCCATATCCACATCTTAAAATCTTCCAGTCACTTTTCCTCATCCCGTCGTAAGGTCCAAGTCTCTGCATCATACAATGCTAAACTCCACACAAAGCACTTCACTAGCCTCTTTCGTATTTATTTTGCCATAGGTCCGCAGAAAATCCTTCTCTTCTTGTCAAAGGCTTCTTTTGTCATTGCTATGCTCTGCTTTACTTCTTGACCGCAGTTCATGTTACTACTGATAGGACAACCCAAGTATTTGAAGCTCTCCACTTGCTCAATGGCCTCATCTTTAATTCTCATGTTTATCTACCTTGGTTTCCTTCCTATAATCATGGCCTTCGTCTTATTTATATTTATCTTCATTCCATAATCCTCGCACTTGTCATTTAATTCTATCAGCATGTTCCTCGGTGCCATTGCATCTTCTGCCAGCAAAGCCATATCATCAGCAAATCTTATGCACTTTATTCTTCTTCCTTCCATGTTTACGCCTCCCGTATTACTGAAGCAGTTCTTCATTAGGTCTTCCAGATAGATGTTGAAAAGAGTAGATGAATGTGGACATCCTTGCCGTACCCCCCCCCCGCCCTTCCAATTTCTCTTCCGTCTGACATTTCTTCTCCTATCTTCACTTTTATAATATATTATATTTAGTTTTATTGATTCTTACTTCCAACCACAACTTCTTAGTGTTACTTAATAGAATATGCTTTTTTGCCCTTAGTATCTTCTCGCTATTGCCTAATAAATCTAAATCATCAGCATATGTTCACAGTTTTATTTTTTGCAGTATATTGTATTATGTTAGTTGGAAATAACTTAATATACCGGTATATTAGATGGAATGAGATAAATTATAAAATTCGGAGAATCAACATTAATAATAATAATAATAATATAATAATAATAATAATAATAATAATAATAATAATCAAATAATAGCAATAATAATAGCTTTATTTACGAGCGTAAAATGAAATCATAATGAAAATATTAATCCTTGGGAGTAAATGTGGGGATGATATTACAGAAATTGGTGGTTAAAGACATTAGCAGCAACTAATAGCATTGTCTGCCTTCACATCATGGCGATAAATCTCTGAATTGATGATCCCCGTTCATATCTTGCAGTGTTTCATCTCCATTCTATTCCCAAATGTTATAAACATGCCCACATTCACGCCCTCTCTGGAGTATGTATGCATTTTGCAGGCGCTTTGTTCCACCATAATGGCTGTACATCTGCCAAACTTAAGCTCTATTATTCCCTCTCTATAATAATTTTCCTGCAAGCATTCAGGAATCAGAAATTTTAAAAATGGACCTAGAATTATGCCCTTCACAGCATGCAGTATGCGAAATTCTGCATTATAAAGAGAGCGGTGAGGATTATACAGGGTAAATTTTTAAATAGTTTTGAGCTGTTGTTGGCTGGACAAAAGCACTGCAAACGGTAAATCAACACCAAAATAAAGTAATCATTTACTCACCTTACTGAACCGTTGAAATAATTGTCATTTTCACCCAAAGACAAGGATAATCAGTAGGCCTACGTATGCAACTGTATGTAAATAAACTAGAAGAGATGCAGTAATTATATGTGTTTGTGCAGTGAATTAATGTAACAATTTAACTCATGCCCCAAATGGGAGTCAATGACCAATCACATTTCAATTATTTTTTATTTGCAACCAATCACTGTCGTCTTTCGCCTCGAATTTATCAACTAAAGTTTATCAAATTAAAGAGATCTCCTCCTTTTTAACGTTCTGAATAGATCGTGCCATTATTTTTCAGTGACTAGCAATAACCAATACTGCTACCAGATTGTATATATAGTGCATGAATGTCAGCATAAAGAGCATGCGGGAGATAATATAAAAAACATATGTAGCAATTGATTATAACACAAAAAAATAAACCACTGTTTGCACTTTCTTAAACGAATTATTTTCCACGAAATTACGTTGCAGAAAAATATAATTGACATATTTACATCATAGGTCACCAGAAATTAATTAACACCTATAAGTAGTAGTAGTAGTATTCAATTGTTCTGAAGCTCTTGATTTGTCATCATTCCCTTGTTCATACCTATAATGTTGGTTATAAATTTCTCCACTAGGGTGCATTCTTACAATATTGCGATCCTTTGGAATAATAATATGATCTGGTTGCAGTGATGAACGAAAGATGCAATTGAAGCGTACCAATCGTTTCTCATTTGTTTCTAACATCACCGTTTATATTAAATACATACATATTTTGAAATGACTATAATTGAATAATGATTTATGAGTAAACAGTTTAATTTTATTCGTTAAATAATCCTAACTAATGCCACGCTTGATTTCCAAATTCTCTAAATAATTTCGAAATCACTTGTGGCATTACTTATGAATAATACAAAGAAAATAGTGTATTTTTGTGTAAACCAGTGTTGAGTTGACTTAAGTTAATTCCACGTGTCCCCATGCAATCACTACTGGCTACAATCTTATATTATATTTTGCACGATAGTGCATTCTGTCGTACTTACAGCAATGGCCACCATGATTAAAAGTTCAATTTCCTAGATTTCGGGGTTGCCAACGTAAATAGCTAAATAACTATACTGTAATATTATAAATTATCTACCTAGTGCGGGAAGTAAAACTGCTGCCGTTTATGTACAAGGTACAATGTATGTACAAAATCTTTCGAAAAAGTGTTAATATAGGCTACATTATATGAAACAATTCACTGCATTTTAAACGAACTGAAATTTATTTGAAACAATATAAAACAATATATTCATACTTGCCGCTATTTTACCCTGACTGGTGTCATGGCCTGCTGTACTCTCAACTAAATTATTTTCGGCATTTACCGTATAAACATTGGCCAAACTGTTAATGTTAGTCAGTTGTTTATAATGAACGCAAATATTTCCAACAAAGATGTTATTATTTTACTGTTATTTATTAGTTTGAAAACACCATCGTGCAAAAAAAAGTATGTACAACGCACGTTGGTGAAGTGTTTTACAGAATCTCTGATATTAAAAACCTCGCACTCGCTCGGTTTTTAATAATTTCCTCGCTTCTGTAAAACCACTTTCCAACCTCGCATTGTAATATATTATTACACAATATTATTTGGCACCCTATATCGTAGTTGGTAAGGCAGTGCTCTACAAAGCGGAAGATCAGAAGTTCGTATCCCGGTGAAATCAGGGTTTTTAAACTGGCCTATATCTTCTAGCGGTACAATGACTCTGAGATCGACTCAGCATTTAACGGAAATGAGTACCTGTGACATATTCTAGGGATAATGATGGCCGTCACGCGAGGCCGGCAACCTTGCTGACATACTGTGCCTATTGTTTAGAAGGTAGGAGCCTTTACATTCAACCAACTCTGGGGCTGTAGAAGGATTGCTTTACTTTCTTACTTACTTTTGAGGGCCTCTCCACTTTTCAGCGGTTACCCTGTATTCCCATTCGCCATTCTTGCCGATCACGCCATTCATCCTCCTCCAGACCTCGGTCGTTCATCAATCTATGGATCTCTCCTCTCCAAGTTTTTCTGGCCTGCCCGTTTCCTTCTACCAGAAGGTGACCATTCCAAAAGAGTTTTGGACCACCTATCATCCTCCATTCTCCTGACATGGCCATACCACTGAAGAGCTCGTCTTTCGATCCTTTCCACCACTGTCTCCTCCATATCCATCATCTGCCTCACTTCTTCATTTCTTCTTCTTTCCAACCTGGACACACTGGCACTGCGTCTTATTCCATCCATCTCCACTGCCAAGATCTTAGTTTTTTGTCCCTCTACCAAAATCCATCCCTCAGCACCATAAGTCATTATGCTTTCCACAACAGACTTCAAAATCCTCATACCAAAGTCCGTTTACGTAGCCAAAGTCGATGCCTATTGATCCGTCCGGCTAATTTCTTGGGAAACGTAGCAAGCTTTGTTTTATAGGATCGGGGGGCTAGCCCTCTGCCTAACCCCCAATCTGGAGGACCAGGTAATTTGTAATCGAGGATGTCTTCCCCTAGCCTTTGGAGGACCAACTCTCATCCTGCAAGACAGCAGCTCCCTATCCTGAGGTAATCTCTTCTGACTTCTTCGTCGTTGAGATTCCAAACACTTCATCCGCCTAAGAAGCCATTGGATATCCTCTTCTGGAGTGCTTCTTCGTCTGACCTCTCTCCTTTGATCTGTCCGGCATGGGAAACCCTATCAGTAGCTACGCTACCGCTGGCATAGCTCTCAGGGTCATCGAGGTACTCAAACCCCACCACCAACTATAATGTCTTGCACTCCCTAGGTGGGGACTTTACTTTTATTAATTCCCTATTATATTATATTGTTGGGAGAAGTGTTCTAGTGATTATATTCCTTGCATCTAGTTCCGAAGCACGCGTGTTCGAACCCGGATCTTTAGTATGGAAAATCGAAGGGACGAGACATTCATTAAGGGCTTTAAACCGAAACTAATGATTTGAAGCTCGTAAAATTGCCTCAGACCCTAAAAGAGAGGCTGCTGTGCAAAATTTAATATTTTACCCATGTTGACAACATATCACTCCCAACATGTGTAGGGAAACAAGCGTAACTAAATGAGATAGATCAACATACTCCGAAAAAGCAATCCAGTGCACATCTTGGACTGTAAGAGCCATAGAATAGAATTACATTATATTAAGTCAATATTACATTACATTACATAATATTATAGGCCTATTATATTATTATTATTATTATTATATTATTATTATTATTATTATTATTATTATTATTATTATTATTCTACGTCATGGAATTAGGCCATAGACCTATTTCCACATTAAGAGATCGTTTCTTTCCATCTAGTTGTGGGCGTCCAATATTTCTTCTTATTTAGGTAGGTAGTAAAGTTAACTTTCTGGAAGTCTACTGGATATCATTCTTTATCTATGTTAGTGCCAATTAGATATTGAGTTTTGAATGTTTGTATAACACTGAGATGTTTAATTCGGTCGTTATTTTTTCATTAAGTTTATTATCTGTATTATTTGTAGCCTGCTACTGAACGTAAGAATTTCATTTCAGCTACTTCTATTTTCCTTTTATCTGATCTATTAAGCGTTCAGTTTTGACAAAGGTATTTTAATAATGGGTACTGCTATTGTTTTATAGAATTATAATTTTATGGTTTTCAATATTTTATTTTTTAGAGTTTTATTGTATATTATTATAGGCTAGTATTACTACTCACAAGTTGTATTAACCACAGTTCAGGAAAAAAATAGTTTAACGGATAAACATTTAGTATCATCTAGTTAATTGTATTTCGACGTACTCATGTACAACTCTAGGTTATATGACTTAGGTATAGTGTTGCGTCTTATGAAATGCTCATTCTGTGACAAAGTTATAACTAGGATTTTGTTGTACTAAAAGTTAAGATTGCAAAATTGTATAATGAGAAGTTAGACTTATGACTGTTTTTTGTTTTGGTTTCACACACAAATAGTTGAATAGTATAATGAGAAGTTTAGACTTATGACTGTCTTTTGTTTTGGTTTCACATACACAGTTGTATAGTATAATGAGAAGTTAGACTTACGACTGTCTTTTGTTTTGGTTCCATACACAGGCAGTTGAATAGTATAATGAGAAGTTAGACTTATGACTGTCTTTTGTTTTGGTTTCACATACACAGTTGTATAGTATAATGAGAAGTTAGACTTATGACTGTTTTTTGTTTTGGTTTCACACACAAATAGTTGAATAGTATAATGAGAAGTTAGACTTGTGACTATCTTTTGTTTTGGTTTCACATACAAACAGTTGAATAGTGTAATGAGAAGTTAGACTTAAGACTGTCTTTTGTTTTGGTTTCATACACAGACAGTTGAATAGTATAATGAGAAGTTAGATTTATGCCTGTCTTTTGTTTTGGTTTCACATACACAGTTGTATAGTATAATGAGAAGTTAGACTTACGACTGTCTTTTGTTTTGGTTCCATACACAGGCAGTTGAATAGTATAATGAGAAGTTAGACTTACGACTGTCTTTTGTTTTGGTTTCACATACAAATAGTTGAATAATATAATGAGAAGTTAGACTTCTGGCTGTCTTTTGTTTTGGTTTCACACACAAACAGTTGAATAATATATACTATCTGCATTGCATTCTTATCTTTTATTACATAAAATCACAGTCCTAGTTATAACAATAAGTGCATTACCTGACGTAATAACGTGTTTGTAAAAATTCTGTATGTGAAAGTGAAATGAAATAAATTCCACGAATTCGATCGGCCCTTTGCAATAAAAGAACTCCCACTCACGTCTCTAAAATGAGAGAACTGTGTGGAACTAACGTCAGTTGACCTCCACTTAATAATATCAAATTACGAAGTTATTACATAATATTGTTTGGGCTATAAGATGACATCCTATTGCAGCTCATATTTTACTGAATTCTTTCACGATGTTTTAAAGAAGTATATAAGGTTTCTCCAACGTATTAAGAGCTTCTTCCTTTTACAAATATCTGGACTACAGTGTGCCTCAGATATTCTCTCACCAGTAAAATAAACTGTAACTGAGTGTAATGAAAACATTTCAGTCTGCAACGTCAGTCTGAGGTAATTTACATGAATAGACGAAAATACATTTAGTCTAGTGTTTCCGAGGTAGTTGGAAATTTTAATCGTAAAAATTTTAATTTCGTTGCTACGAGGAGTGACGTTGTACAACTTTTAATCAGTACATTGTGAATTAGATGCCTGGATTAAATTCCAATTCCTCCGAACGCATATGTTGAGAAGTCATGTGGTACTGTAGATAGCGATTTCATCAGCTTAATGCAGACATTGGATCAAAATTTGGGTTTATAATTATTGAAAATAAAATCAAATCTATGAATATGTCAGCATCTAATGAAATAAATGTCTTGAAATATTTCAAGTTAACTACTATAGGGCTACACTTTACAATTTTGATACATTTATTTACTTGGAATATATTTAAATAAAAACTACAAAATTAAAAAAATGAAATAAATAAATAATAGATTTATAACTGGAAATAAAGCCTATTATGCAACTATACAATGGTTTAATTCATATCTTCTCTCCAGAGAAACGAATCTGAAACTTTATAAAATACTGGTCTAACCAGCTTTCATACTTGCAGATCAAACATGGAATATCCATTCATCCATAGTAACACTGCCCGAGGGTAGGTCTTTCACTGCAATCATAGCATTTCATGCCATGCTTTGCAGCTTTACTAGGGATTTATAGGTGTGATAGCTTCCCGTTGCTTTCCACGCCGGTGAAGGATGATGGTGATAATGATAAGGATGATTATGATGGCCGGATGATTTTCGGGGACCATTGGGCCCGAAGCTTCTTGACATTTGACTTAGAGGTGAGGAAAAACCCCGAAGAAAAACCTCACCCAGGAGCTTGTCCCGACCGGGAATTGAACCCGTGCTTACTGCGTGACAAGGCAACACGCTACCTCGAGACTATAGCGGTGGATGACATGGAATATAGAAGACGAAATTTAATTGAGGGTATTTAAAGGAAAAATTATTAGAAACAATCTTTGGATTAGTATGTGAAAGTGGAATGTGCAGAATAACAAATAATAAAGAAATAATAATTGTATTTGTATAGGACAGGATATTGCCAAATTTATAAAATCTTTTAGATTGAATTGGCTAGAACATATTTATAGAAATAATGAAAATAGAATCCCCAAAAATACTGAATAATGTGATATTTGGAAGTAATAGAAGAGGTAGGTTAAAATAAAAAAAATATGGAAAAGATGGCTACAAGAATTAGAGAGTAAACTTAGGAAATAATGAAATGCTCAAGTTTAGAATATTAGAATGCTTCGACCTATGATTTTTCATACTACTTTCTTGTAATATTGTTGCTGATATAGGTACTTAAGAAAAAATTGAATCGAAGAGTAATAAGCAGACGTGGGATTGAAGAAAACTACATAACAATTTCTGCATGATATTTTTGACGAAAACGTACATATTGACAGTTCAATCGTGTGGACGCGATGGGAAAGACATATGTCACAAATGGGGAATGAAAATGGAACTTGGCATATTCGTGTAAGAGAGCCTGAACGAAAGCTAACAGTAGGTAGGCCAAGAATGAGATGGGAGATTAATATTAACCATGATTTGAGAGAGGTTAATTATACGCAGGTGAGTGGAAGTAATTAGTTGAGGATAATGTTGTATAGAGAGCGTAAGTCGCCAGGCCGTTATCTTCCGGGTTCAATAATACCAGTGAGTTGGTAATATATATATATATATATATGTGTGTGTGTGTATTTATTTCCATTTTATAATTATATTTTGACATTTATCAATGAAGACTAATTATTTATATATATGGTATGATAAGAAAAATAAATGCCTGGACGGGATTCGAACCCGGATCTCTGAGTCTGTACCTCAGTGTGATATCCATACACCACCAGGCGAATCCAATTCAAACATTTATTTTTCTTATATATGTATTATATTCTCCGTTATTACTAGATGTCGCGAGAACTGTCTTCACTGCCATCTAGTAGCTGACTATAACAAGTAAGCAAATTAAAGATAACAATTATATCATGTATATATATATATATATATATATATCTCCGGCTCATACTATCAAATCTGGAGGTTCATGACAGCGCGGAAATAAGCTCTCCATACATCCCTATCCTGAAATAATATTTTCCAATCGTCGCCTGTATATTTACAACCCTCAAATCGTGATTAATATTATTCCCACACTCATTCATGGCGTTTCCCTCTAGTTTTCTTACAATGAGTTTCAATGCGCCTCATGTGTCCAGTCTATGTTATTCAACTGTTCTTATTACTTTTGATTTCCCATAAAGATTATATAGCTGATTTTATGCAGTTTTCCCCATTCGCCTGTCTGTTCGTTTTTCTTTGTTCCAAAAACTTACATAAAAATACTTTATTCACAAATAATCATAATCTCCGGCCCATAGCGAAGAGACCATATTTTGCATTCATATAAAATAACTAGAAATTTACCATTTTTTTATATTTTAAGTTTAACATTTTGTGAGAAGTTGAGATTATATGTAACAGGTAAAAGTTAATCTCTCCCGCTCTCCCCTATCCCTGTACTCTGGGCGCAGGATATCTGAAAGCTTGGCTGACGAGTAGTTATATAACATTCTCTTCCCTTGTGGCCACTACCTTTGTGACGTTTCAGGTAACTTGCACTTACAATGCCAGCGTACATTTCTATACATATCTTAATATATAAAAATTACGTATCACGTTGTTTGCCCGCGAATGAATCCTAGACTACTGAACCGATTTTAATAAAATTTTGCACACTGTGTGCTGTTTGACCCAACTTGAGACCTACGGTTGTTTATAACTAAATTTATAGTCGCATTATTTTTTATTGCAAATTATTTGTTTATTATTTAACAAAGAGTTATAATTATCTGTGAGTTCATACGATTCTAACAAATGACGGTGTAAGGTAATTGGTTATTATTTAACCAGGTGGCTGTGCTTTTTGTTGCAACCGCGAATTTCAATTGAATTACAAATATTGATTATTTCATAATTTAAGTGTGTTCAGTGATTATTTTATTTTCGATATATTGATAATAATATTAATTTCGTGTGTAAGTATTAGTTTTAAGTAATCTGGCTGAAAGACAGCAACTTAATTTAAATTTAACTGGACCGAGAAGGGACATTGAACAATATGGCGAATCAGTTCTAGAGACAATGAATAATAAGATATCAAGTGAATTTCCGCAAATTGGTATAGCCTTATGTGATATAAATCTTACATTTAAGCAGAATGTCAATTTAAAAAACATATGAAGGTCCTAAGGAACGGAATAACAGAACTGTAAGTAAGTCTGTTAGTTATAACAATGTGCCTAATATTACAGAAATAATCTCCATGCCTCAATTAAATGAAAAACAAGATGACTATAATATATCACAAGATGATATTACTATACAGAGACTTCTTGATGATGATGATAATCCAAACTGGCAACAAGTTCGTAGAAAAAAACGAAAGTATAATGAAATCAGCAAGCCTCCTCAAAATATTCCATCAATAAATGTATATAATCCTTATGATACACTTATGGATGATACTGAGAATGCAGACAACATAAATTCATCTCAATCAACAAAACCACTTCCACATAAACCACCACCCATATTTATACCGGGTGTAGTTAACGTACCAGAACTAAAAAATTGTGTAAAACAAAAACATTCTGATTTAGATTTCTCACTTAGTTTACTACAACATAATTAACGTATACCTTGGCCACAGCAACGCCGTTCTTGAGTTATAAATAGTGTAACTAATCCGACTTTGTTACATATATATATATATATATATATATATAAAGTCGGATTAGTTACACTACGGTATTTATAATTCAAGAACGGCTCGACTGATTTTTATGATCTTTGATTTGTTGGATTTGTTTCCGCCCCGAATAGCAGATAACTATTAAAACTTCGGAAAAATTAACGTAAAAATATTTAAAGGCGATACGACGTTCGCCGGGCCAGCTAGTCTTAATATATTTATTTCAGTACAATTTAACGAAGATTCTATCTCTATTGGTAATTGCACCGATTCTTTAAATTTGTGAAAAATATAGAGAATCAAAGCGTCTGTAAGAAATACAGTAGTTTCAGGGCCATTGTTGTGAATAGTTCTCATTGCATTGCACTTTTCTATTTCAGGGTAACTTCTTGACTTGTTCTTTACTTCTTGGAGTCTAGCAACCATTTTACAAATTGGCTGCCGCCTGGATGGTTACTACTTTTCTTCACAACAATCGTATTGCTGAGAACTAAAACGGAATATGTACTTTGTCGCATTCGCCTTTGGAAGATGACACAGTATTCACTCAACCGTTTATTGTTGTCGTTCTGGCAGAAATCATAATTTCACATTTTTTAAAGATAAACTAACATTCGGTTAAATTAAGTTAATGTTTCATACATCGATCTTTTTAACAGCTGAGGTCATTAGCGTCGTATTTCAAGAATGAGCATAAAAGGGCAATTAATTTTACCAGACGCCTCATAAAAAGTATTAAAAAGTTCTTAGAAGTTTTGTAATTCTCTGTAAGGTGCACATATATTTAATCCCTTTGGAAGGAAGTCATAATCAGGACTTTTACGACCTGAAACTTTCAATTAAAGTGGAAATATATTTTAAAAGTGATCTGCCGAAGTGGTGCGTAAATTAATAATATACCACATTAACGCCATATATCCGCCCACAGCAGAAGCCGAAGAATGAAGAGTGCAGTGTACTTCATTATAAAACACACTCACTCACACACAAACATATCGATAAACTTTATTTATTCTCAATATGCTTTAAAAAAAGGGAGATGTAACAAGTGCGACAAATAGCCTCGAGATCTAGTGGTCAGAAGTTCTGACTACTGTTCATGAAGTCGCGGATTCGATTCCCGGTCACATCATAGAAAATATTATTTTATCACCATCATCATAGTCCTTTCATGAATTTAGGCCATTTGTTGACCTCTTTCGGTCTCGATAGAAACACCACCCAGAAGATTTTGAGTGGACATTCTAGTCTTCTGTCTGCAGGTTGATTGCCTAACGTTTGCTTGGATATCATGTGATCCTTCATTCGATGAACATGTTGCATGAATCTTGACTTATAATATTTTTTTAAGGTACCATGTGTAATATTCTTCTAAGATGTCTTAATTTTTCTATGATCTAGTAGTGTGTATCCTGAGTCCTTCGAAGATATCTCATTTCAACAGATCTAAGTGTCAGTACATCCTTCTGTTCTAGTGTCCACACTTAGCTACCACACAAGGAAGTTGGAAGTTTTGCAGTATTATTTTATAAACATTAGTGTATATGGGAATTGGTGGATTATATAAGATATAAACAATTAAATTGGTATGGGCACGTAGACGGATGTAAGAAGAAATGTTTACTCAGGAAAACATTGGAATGGTGTCCACCTGGAAGAAGAAGGAAAGGAAGACCCCGAAACTCGTGGATGCAAGAAATAATAACTGGAATGAGAACAAGAGTACTGGAGGACATGGAGTGAATTGATAGAGACGACTTTAGAAGGAAAATAAAACTTTAAGCACAGAAAGATGTGTAAACATTAAAAATATATATATATTAATAAAAAATTATTTTTGTTGTATCTCTTTATCTGGATTTAGGTTAAGTTTTGGTTAAGAACTCTTCTAGCGCTTCATTATCATTTATTACGTATCATATCATCGGGGTAAAGAAACTCCACCTTCCAGGTGCCTCAACCTAAGAAATGGATTACAATTCCCGAATGCCAGGGGAGAAAGTCAATAATTTCATAAAGTCAACCTGGTAGCATTAGTTAATATAAATATTTTATTGAGTTTTAATAGTTGTTTCAGTTGTATCTTGTTTTATTAAGAATTAGTTAATGTACACCGCTATGGTCTCAGATTAGCATCGCAGTCTGGTACCAACAAGTCCAGTTCTGACTAGCATTAGAGACAGGATTCCTGGGTGTTGCTTTCTCGGACCTTTTTCTCAATTTAGACAAATGTCGAGAAAAGGCCCAAATGATCCCTGAATATAATCTAGTAATCACGGTCTTCCAACTCGTGTTCTCCTTGTTTAGTATGAATGAATGAGTGAATGGTGTGTTTTGTCTCTTAAATGTTCGTGTTTTCTTGGAGGTGGCTCTGGATTGAGCTTATTACTCATTCGAGGAGGCACTTTATGTCCTTATGTGATCAAAAAGTATGCGTCTGATCCAAAGTTAGAGCACTTCTCCTGTCAGGTTCGTTATTCCAATTCCATTATTCAAATTCTAGTATTGTTTAAATTTTTTTAAAATATTTAATGAATTACCTTCATATGTTCATTGTATTAATGTATCTAGATTTAAATACTTTTTAAGTGATTATCGACATTTATTTTTACCATTTTAATGGATATATTTATAAAATAAACTGATTTAACTACACGCCTTAGGAGGCCCTTTAGGTAGTACGATATTTTCAGTCAATCGGCATGTGACGCCACCATGTTTGTAAACTTGCGTGGTGCCCACCTTTATCATAAAGTAATGTCAGGAGTAATTTCCAAATCATCGTGACAGGTGAAGTTATCTAGAGCATTTGGAAATCAAGAGTGGCATTTGTTAGGACTATTGAACGAATAAGATTAAGCTGTTTACTCAAAAATCATTATTTAAATATAGTTGCTAGTATTTTAAATATTTATATATTTAATGTAAACGGCGATGTTTGAAAACAAATCGAAATGTCTGGTTATGTTTCATTTGTTTGCTCACTGCATCATATTATGTATTGCCAAATAAGATTGCAATATTGTAAGATTGGAACCTTTGTGTAGAAAAAATGAAACATATCAAATTGTACATTATAACCAACTTTATACGTTATTCATTTATTTTTAGTAAACAACTCAGTAAAATGATTATTTAAAAACACAATTAACAACTGGAAATCTCACGTACGAAGAATGAGCAGAACAAGAATACCACGTCAGATCTTAAATTACCAGCCACCAGCAAGAGATCTTTGGGCAGACCCTTCAAACGTTGGATTGAGACCGTAACAGACCACTAGGTCTATCACATGAAAGGAAGAAGAAGAAGAAAAAGAAAAACACAATTATTAAACACACAATTATCAAATGTGTAGTTCGAAGGAATCTCGTCATTATTTGCTATATTCATTGTATTTGTTGGAGAGTCAGTCACTGCAAATTAATGCTCTGATCTGTTCTGAATATCAAAAAGGAGAAGCTTTCTTTATCACAAGAGCAGGAGTTGGTAAAGAGAATTCGATAAAGAGTGAGGTGAAACACAACTGTCATTGGTTGTAAAACAAAAATCATTGAAACGTGATTGATCATTTGACCCCCATTTGGGGCACGAGTTAAATAGTAGCCTATCTGAAAATGATATGATATTATATTTATTTCCATTTAAAGGATGAGGCGACACCAGGGCCAAGGTGCAACCAGAATTTTTTTTTCCGGTTTAAAACACCTGACACAATCGGGAAATATACCCACAACATTATGGCTTGTAACGTGTTACATTAAGCAACTTTGTTTCATTTAATGAAGATTATTTACTTTGGTTTTCGATCATTCCGGCAATATGCCTATTAACTTTTACTAGATATGTTCCCAATTTTCATTTACTTCTGGCTAAGCAGCCCTTCTCTTCCAATCCTCGTCATTTCATGGCTTCAAAGATCGTTCTTACACTGTGTTTAGGTCTGCAAAACAGAGCAGTGTTGTTTTAGTATCAGATCTCATACTGCATAGCATAAAACATTAAGTATTCAGCAATTAATATTAATTCATATGGCTTACTTGCGAAATATTATGGGCTAACATACACTCTCTATTTGATAACACTAAGATACTAGGGACTGGAAGTAAACGTGAGTAAAACTAAATATACTAGTATGTCCATACATAAAAATACATTATGTAATGGAAATGGAGTAAAGACGAATTAGGTAAATTGTGAAGAAGTGGTTGAATTCCAAAAACCTATGAACAATCATTGCAAATAGGAAAAATGTTCACAAAGAAATTAAACATTTGCTTATTCTGGAAATGTATGTCATTATGCGTTACAGGGACTCTTGTCGTTCCAGCTTCTCTCAAAAACGTTAAACCGAAAATATATAAAACTGTTATTCTCTCAGTTATATTATAAGGATGAGAAACATGAACCCTACTTTAAGGGAGGAGAAACAATTACGAATTTGAGAATAAAGTATTTAGGAAAATTTTTAGACATAAGAGAGAAGAACAGACAGGTGAATGAAGAAGACTTCATGGCAATGAGTTACATTATATTTATGGAAGACCAGATATAATAAGAACATTTAAATCTTAAAGACTCTGATGGACTGGACATGAGACACAAATGGGGAATGAAACAGGGGTATGGAAGCTCTCGTAGGAAAACCAGTTGGTAGACCAAGAATGAACTGGGATAATAACGTAAACCTGATATAAAGAATTATAGAGGGGTTGATTGGAATTCATTAGCTGAGGATAGGGATCTATGGAGAGCTTATGTCTATGCGGCCATGAACCTATGGGTCTGATAGTGTCAGTGAGTTAGTTGGATAGTTATGGCTTAACTGCAATTAAAATCATGTTCTCTTCCGTCAATTGTTTTATGCTTCGCGCACTATTAACTGGCGGTTCGGGGCCGTTACCTATTTGTCGTCTTACAGCCTAAAGGATGTCTTTCACTCTACATTACAACCCCTAGAATAGACCTGAAAGAAAAAAATGCTCTGTTGTTTGTATCAGTGTTAAGATAGTTCCTGTCTTGTGCTACAAGCAATACTTTTGCAGCCAGCTATACGTTTTGCTTAACTTTGAATGACTTGTAAATACAAATTTACATTTGAAATATCTTTTCAGTAATAAAAAATGAGTCGATATTTTTAAGTCAGTAAGTAGTACCAGTTCACTCCTTGTTTCCTTAATGACAACAATGGCGTCACGGACCCGATAGTTTAGAGTGAACGAAGTATGTCTATGTTTTCTTAAAGCTTTATTTTATTTTCTGATGTCTATAAATAACACATCCCATACCTTTCTGTATGCCTAATAAATTGACGTTTTATTAATTTAACTACAGAAAATAAGTAATTGTTAATATCTGTATAATTTAGCCCGATGAATTGGAAGAAATGACATTAAGGTTTTAACTCCACCAGATAAAATAACCCATAATCATTTTTTGTTCCCTCCCATAAGATAGAGTTATAACATATACTGTTAACTTTATAATAATAATAATAATAATAATAATAATAAGAAGAAGAAGAAGAAATGTGCACTCAGGTTGAGCATTAGTGGTGGTTTAGTCTTTACTGTAGTCTGTAATAGTTTTTGTTCTTTTCGCACATGTTATGATGTGGTATTTCCTACATCTTTGTCCACATAACACACACTTGCATTCTCGGTCGGCTCGTGGAATTTCTTGTTTATACATATTTTGTTGTGAAATCCATGTACTGCGAGCGTGTTGTGACGTGTCTCTGGGGGTTGCACTCTCTGGTCCATCTGTCGTCCAGCATGGCAGTTGTGGTGTAGAAATCTATGTCTATTTCCTTCTTCTTCCTATTTCTGATGCTTATTAATTTCTGGTATGGTTCTGTGGATTGTAGATAGAATTGGGTTCTTATGTCCTCTATGAGTCCCGCGCCGTAGCCGAGCGGTTAAGGTAGGAAGCCTTGGCGCAGAGCTACGGGACTTGCGCTGGTTCGAGTCTCCATGGGGGAAGAAATTTTCTCATAGTATTTCGGCCAGTATGGGACCGGTGTCCACCCAGCATCGTGAGGCAATTGGGTAGCTACAATAAGTAGCGGCTCCAGGTTGAGGAACCAGCTATAACGGCTGGGGGACTCGACATGCTAACCACATGTTACCCCTACACTGGCTGTTGATCATCTACCTCTGTGATTGACACATGTGGATGTGAAGGGCCAGCAGCCGGCTGGTAAAAGGGCAACCGCGAAAAGTGGAAAGATCCTCAATCGGATCGGATGTCCTCTATGAAGTAAGTCTCTCTCATGAGTTCGTAAGCAAAACGAGATGGCGCTGTTTTTCCTATTCTCAGGATCCGTTTCATGAACATTGCTTTGACTTTTTCTATTCTTATCAGATCTACGATCTTAAGTTTTTCCCAAATTATCTCTATCCCATATGTTATAACTGGTGCCACTGTCGTTTTGAATAACTGCATTGCTGTACCTGTCGATAAGTTGGCCAGATTCGGGATATTGTATGATGTTCGGATGGCTGCCGCTGCTCTTTCTTGGATGTGTATTCCGAAGGACGTTGCTGTTGTCTGTAGAGTGTTAACTTCTGCCCTTATTTATTCTATATATAGTTTCCTCATCGGTACTCCCATCTTTGTTAAAAATAACTTCCACAAAATTTGAATTTGTCACCCCTTTAGTATTCACTCTAATAATTTTCAAATTGTATACATGAATATTTCTTGGTATCTCGTAAGATAAATGCATGTTCTTGGCTTAAAGAAAACGTTTTTTCTCAAATCTAGGGATTTTATTTTATAATTTTATACAACTTTTTCACAGTTACTGCAGAAATGTTGAGTCGGTATTAAACTTATTTCATTTAGCTCTAGAAAAATCCATTTAAATTCTTCTTATTGTTGTTTGGAGTGCGCAAGATTCTCTCGTGTGAAAAAATAGTTGTGTGCGCATACTCTCTAAAAGAACTCCTTCACTTCTTTTTTTTTTTTTGTGAAGTAAGTAGAGTTGTTACATCTTGTAACTATGGCAACAGCAATATTATATGTATGTTCGTCTACTATTGTGCTTTTAGAAATTGCAATGCCTTGCATCTGCAAAGTTTTCTGCGAAAAAATTGTTTGTTTCATCATTTTTATACGGATATATAGCATCTCAAGATTTTAACAATTCATGACCTTTCTCTGTTCTTCAACTAGACTTGTCTACGAATTACAGAACTTTTAGAGCATAAAAACCTTCCATATAAATATTATATCTGTCATACTTTTCCTAAAAGTTAGACTTGCACGAATGTGTCTAAATGGCACAAAAAGCAGGATGTGTGTAGGCAAACAATTTTCGGATACATTAGAAATTCACAATGGATTAAAGTAAGGAGATGCATTATCTCATCTACTATTCAATTTTGTACTAGAGCATGCCATCAAATCTTTAGAGAATGAAGAAGGCTTACAACTCACTGATATTAATAAGCTGTTAGTGTATACTGATGATGTAGAATTATTTGGCAATAGTATGAGATACTAAGGGCTAACACGCATACTCTTTTGAGTAATACTAAGAAATTGGGACAGAAAGTAAACATCAATAAAATAAATATATGTTCACACAAATAAATATATTGTATATTGGATCGACATCTAATTACAAATGAGGGAAATTGGAAGAACTGACTGAATTCAAATTCATAGGAACAATAATTTAAAAAAAAAGAGATGCAGAAAGGAAATTAAACTTAGCCTCAATTCTGAAAATGCACGCTATTATGCATTACAGAGACTCTTGTCGTTCCAACTCTTTTCTAAAGATGTTAAACTGAAAAAAAAAAATATATATATATCCACCACTGTGGTCTCGAAGTAGCGTGCTGTCTTGTCACGCAGCGGGCCCGGGTTCGATCTCCGGTCGGGGCAGTTTTTCTGGGTGAGGTTTTTATCGGGGTTTTTCCTCACCTATAGGACACATGTCAGGAAACCTTTAAGGCCCAAACGGTCCCCGAAATCATATGGCCATCATCCTTATCATTATCATCCTTACCATTATCATCCTTCACCGGCGTGGAAAGCAACGGGAAGCTACCACACCTACACAATTCCCTAGTAAAGCTGCAAGCATAGCATGAAAATGCTATAATTGCAATGAAGGACCTACCTTCGGGCAGGATTACTATGGGTGGATGGAGGTATATATATATATATATATATATATATATATATATATATATATATATATATATAAACAGTTATTCTCCCATTTATATTATATGGATGCAAAACATGGACTCTTGCTTTAAGGGAGGAAAGAAGATTACGATTATTTGAGAATAGAATTATAAGGAAACATTTTGGACCAAAGCGAGATGGACAGACAAGTGAATGGAGAAAACTTCTTAACAGTGAACTACATGGTCTTCATAGGAAGCCAGATGTAATAAGAATAGTTAAGTCTCGTACACTGCTATAGGCAGGACATGTGGCACGAATGGGTAATGAAAGAGGTGTATGGAAGCTTCTTGTAGGTAAACCAGAGGGAGAACGCCCGGTTGGTAAACCAAGAATTAGGTGACAAAATAATATTAATCACGATTTGAAGGAAGTAGATATTACTGGAGATTGGAAAACATTATCTCAAGATAGGGATATATGGAGAGTTTATGACCGCGCAGCCAGGAGTCTATGGTTTCGATAGCACCAGTAAGTTAGTTAGTTAGTTAATCATACTTTACATATCATAAAGATGTAGGCCTATAGTTGATAGTATTTTTAACACGTTCCTTAATAGCTGTGGTAATTAACTTGCAATCTAAAACAGGGCGAGAAATGGTCAAAAAAATGGTCAGAAGCCTCTTAATTTATAGTTTAAGTTATTTTATATCCATTAAATATACGAGATACGACCACTCGGTAAGGGGCGTCCCAGTGACTTTTCTTTTGTCCGGGTCAGGCGATACAACCACGCTGAATGTCCTTTATATAATACTGCGATCGTCCACCACATTCATTCTATTCACGGACAGGTTGCGAAGTTATTATTATTTATTACTTAGTGTTCTGCCCTATAGCAAGTCTTCACAGTAATCATAGCTATTTCATTCTATGCTGTGCAGCTTTACTAGGGAATTATAGGTGTAATAGCTACCGTTGCTTTCCAAACCATGGTCGATAAGAATGATGATGATGATGATGATGATAGCCAAATGATGCTCGGAGACCGTTTGGCCTTCGATCCTTCCGGACATTTGTCTTACGGGTGAGGAAAAACCCCAAAGAACCTCATCCAAGAAGCTTGTCCCTACCGGGAATCGAACCCGGGCCCGATGAGTGACAAGGTATCACGCTACCTAGGGGCCACAGCGATGGACGCTTCGGAGTTATAGCCTGAAAAATCCCAATAACATCTCGCTGTCTAAACCTTTACAGGACACCAGTTCTTTACATTCAAAGAATTCAATTGAACCCAGTAACTTATATAGATAGAGCTGGCCATGTCGAATGCGACAAATGAGTACAGGCGGCCTCGAAGGGGTACGCTTACCATTCGATCATTGCAGACACGGAAGACCGGCTTCCTGGAACTGTGGGGAATCTGGATATCTGATGCGGGACTGAGAGCATAGGCCTGCACGATAATAAGAAACTAACTAACTAACTAACTCAGTGGCACTATCGAACCTATAGGCCCATGCCAGTAAGGTCACAAGCTCTCCCTATATCCTTTTCCCAAGCTAATGTTTTCCAATCAACTCATGCATGATTTGTTTCCCTGAAATCGTGGTTAAATGTATTCTCCCATTTCATTCTTGTTTTTTTTACATGAGTTTCCATACCCTTCTTTCATCCCAGTTCGTGCCATAAGCCCTGCTCATCGGAGTTTACGATATTTAACTATCTTTATTACCATCTGGTTTCCCATTAAGATCATGCAGTTCCCTGTTACGTTCTCTTCTCCATTCACCTATCTGTTTTTCTTTTTTTTTGGTCCAAACATGTTTCTAATTTTTAAGAACTTTATTCTCAATTACTTGTACTATTTTCTTCTCCCTTAAAGTAAGAGTCAATGTTTCGCATACATATAATATAATAGGGTGAATAATATTTGTATATATTTTCAGTTTAACTTTTTGAGACAGGTTGGAATGACAATAGTCCTTATAATGCATAACAGCATGCATTTCCTGAATTGAGCCTATATTTAATTTCTTTATGCAGCTCATTTCTATTTGCTATTACTATTCCTAGGTATCGATTTCAGTCACTTCCCCAAAAGTTCCCTCATTTGACATTAACTGTCCTTTTGCATTTTATAACGAATTTATAAATGCGATTATCTACTATTCTTTGTTTTGGCTCTTAGTATCTCCTGGCTATATCCTAATAATATTACATCATCAGCATATAAGGCAACTAACAGCTTATTAATATCACTATGCGTCTTCACCATCCCCATAAGATTTTATAACATGCTCTAGTACAAAATTGAGTACTTGAGGAGATAGTGGAACTCCTTGTATTAACCAATTATGAATACCTAACGTAACTAAAAACTGTTTGCCTACACGCACACTAGTCTTTTTTCCATTTAGACACATTCCAATAAGTCTAATTTTGTAGGAATTCAGATGTCCAGTAGGATGCGCCTTTAATTGAATCGCTAGATTTTTTAAGTCTAAATACAGAAATATAAAAAAGGCACTTCTTTTCTCTAGAGGAAATTCGGTTATTTAGAAGAAATGAGCTTCTAGATAAAATATCACTATGTTTTTAAAGTCTAAATACAGAAATGTAAACATAGGCATTTTTTCTCTACAGAAAATTCAGTTATTTACAAAATGAGATTGTACATAATGTTTTTGACGTCTAAATATAAAAACTAATAACATGGGCTTTTCTCTGTAGTTAGGGGCCTATTTGGAAAGAATGAGGTTTTAGGTAAAAATCGTTTTTTTAGAAGTCTAAATATAGAAAAATAAACATAGATTTTTTTTTTCTCTAGAGGAAATTCGGTTATTTAGAGAGAATGAGGTGCTAGATAAAACATCAGTACGTTTTTGAAATCAAAATATAGAAAAAATGAACGTTGACTTTTTCTCTAGAGGAAATTTAGTTATTTGGAAAGAATGAGGTTCTAGATAAGAACCACTGGTTTTTAAGTCTAAATATAAAAAAATAAACATAGGATTTTTTTATCTAGTGCAAATTCGGTTATTTAGAAAGAATGAGGTTCTAGATAAAACACGACTATGTAACTGACAGCAAAAGAAAATGGATTCAGTAATCTAGAAAAATCGATATTTTACGGAAACACAATTTGAGTTTATGAATAATAGATAACATCAGAACATCGCTGCGAATTAAAGGGGAAATAGCATTGACCCCTTTACCCCCCTCGTCTGCCCTCTCTCTTCCTGCTGTGCAAATTCCCGGAGGCGATGATGTATGGTCAAACTTCAGGATATCAAATTTGTAATGCTGAGCTGCTACAGATTTTTAAAATTAAACATTAAAGCGTGGGGAATAATGCTATTAACTACTTGCAGTTTAAACCGTACTGGCAAGTAATCGATTTACATCGCTGTCCCTCACTCCCAGACCTGGTATTCGCTAACCAACGCTCAAGTCCCATCAACCAAACTCTAATTAAACAAATTACTTAATTGATGCAAATCCGTGGCACAGTCTCTACCTTCCACTATATAAAAATAGAGGGAGACGCTCCATCTTGTTGAAACATAACTACAAATTATATTTGAAAAGAAAAATATACACCTAGAGTGGGGTTTGATCCCAGGACCTTTAACTCTCTACGTCAATGCTCTTCCATCTGAGCTACCTAGGCCTCCAATCTAAACGCGTATTTTTTCTCTTATACATAGTTAAGCCAGTAGTGGCTTTATAAGTAATGTTTAAATTCCCAATAAAAAGTCTTCTTAGTAAAGAAGCCGCCATTTGCAAAAATCGTAGCAACGGCTCGTAGCATTTGGGGTTAGGGAATTAACTATGTATAAGAGAAAAATACGCGTTTAGATTGGAGGCCTAGGTAGCTCAGATGGAAGAGCATTGACATAGAGAGTCAAAGGTCCTGGGTTCAAACCCCAGTCTAGGCGTATATTTTTCTTTCAAATATAATGTGTCAATCATTAAGATGTTTAAAAACGAATAATATTAACGTTAACTAGAAATTTCAAAAACGAAGTCGATTAGTCTCATAGTTTTGTGGCCAGAGTTTGTGACTACAGTTCTTGAGGTCCCAGGTTCGGTTCCAGTCAGACCACAGGAATGTGAAACTAGCCCTAGAGTTTTTGTCACTGAATGCTCATCCATAAGTATGTTTGTATGTGTGTGTGTATTCCCTCCACCCCCCCCACACACACACACGCATGCATGCATGCCTGAGGCGATGGTTAATGTAACTATAGAGAGAAAAACATTGTTGCACCTGATCCGGGATTTGAACCCAAGATCTCTAAAGTTGTGTTAACCATTGCCCACAGACGGCTTCTGGATGATTAATTTCCAACGAATTCTTACTTTTTTAAATTGATTGTCATACGCCCTGTTTGGTAGCGAAAGGTAAACGCGAAATGTTTGGTGTTCAGTATGTAGGATTAATGGATATTTAAAAAAAAGAATCTTTTGATGGGCACAACTTGAACCCATTCCTTCCGAATTAGCTAAAATACCAAGAAGAGTAAAACATAAAAGCGTCGAACAAATTTTTTTGGGGGATTCTATGCAAGAGCACATCCTACAGAAATTGAAACAAAAAAAACCGAAATACACATAAATTATTAATGCTGCATGTGAAAATATATCTATATTCATTTTTTTGGTGAAAAATGCATTAAACTTGAATGGGAAATTAAAGTAATTTAACCTAAAATCGCTATATTTACAACGAAAAACGTCCATTAGTCATTGTTCAAAAGAACTTGCCAACTTTTCCTTACGGGGCGTCAAATTATCCAATAAGCTGTAAACTAATGTAGTTTACATTAACTTGCCCATTTTCTCATCTTAACTTGCCTATTTTCCCACCTTACCAAATAAAATTAGTCAGAATATTATATGGTAAAATATCATAGTAATCGTTTATGTATAATAATTTTAATTCTCAACACCTTGGGATAAATTTAAAGTGGTCAACAAAAAATCATCTCCAACACATATAGAATAAAACTAGAATTATCAACAAAAAGAAATAATTTTACCATCAAAAGCGTGGGGTATTCTAAAAAAACTCCTGGCGCGACAGGCCTACAAGGCCCTTAGCCTACCAGCCGGCTGCTAGCCTCACATCCACATGTGTCGATCACAGAGGTAGATGATAATCAGCCAGTGTAGGGGTGACATGTGGTCAGCATGTCGAGTCCCCCGCCGTTATAGCTGATTTTCTCAACCTGGAGCCGCTACTTATTGTAGCTACCCAAATGCATCACGATGCTGGGTGGGCACCGGTCCCATACTGGCCGAAATACCATGAGAAAATTTCTTCCCCCATGGAGACTCGAACCAGCGCAAGTCCCGTAGCTCTGCGCCAAGGCTTCCTGCCTTAACCACTCGGCTACGGCGCGGGACGGGGTATTCTATATCAAGTAATATATTTGATAATAAACAGATATTTGGTAAAAGTAAAGTCTCTAAGAAGAACATGTAAAAATCATAAAAAGCACCCCACGCTTTTGATGGTAAAATTATTTTCTTTTTGGTTGATAATTCTAGTTTTATTCTATATGTGTTGGAGATGATTTTTTTGTGTTGACCACTTTAAATTTATCCCAAGCGTGTTGGAAATTAAATTATTTTTCATTTTTGAGTTCGGTTTTCTAATAAAGCGTCCTGTTGAATGCAGGCTTTCACGGCCGGTAATCATAATGTTGTGTGATTCCGGGTTCTGTGGCCGTGGTCCATAGTTGGTGTTGATACCAGACGTTTCGCCCTCAACTGCGGAGGGCATCTTCAGTGGCGAGTGCTTCACGCCTAGAAGCACTCGCCACTGAAGATGCCCTCCGCAGTTGAGGGCGAAACGTCTGGTATCAACACCAACTATGGACCACGGCCACAGAACCCGGAATCACACAACATTATAAAGCGTCCTGTTTTCATTTTTTGAAAACTATTATTTATTTTTTTTATTTTTTAGTTTTAATATTTTACAGAATAAGATAAGAATTTAAATATATTTAAATTCCATACTAATGTAGTATGAGCTAAGATTATTACTCTTCTAAAAAAAACCCTCCCCATCCGGATTCGAACCAGCGACCTATGGATTACTGAAATTATATACCACTAGTTCACCGCTCTACCAACTGAGCTCTTGCAACGATTGACTAAAAAGTCGACAAGTCCGTAACCTATTATACCACTTTTAATTTTTTTTATTTTCTGATGATTCTGGCCCAGGAATTTAGAAAATAAAATATGAGATTATTGTAGTGTCACGGGTCCTTTACAAGTATACAAAGTTTGAAGTCGATCCAATGTCTCTAAGTGGGTGAAAATCGTGTTCAAAAACTTCCGTTACATAAATACAAAGACACTTTTTTATTTTCTGATGATTCTGGCCAGGATTTTAGAAAATAAATATGAAATGATTATATTGTCACGGGTCCTTTACAAGTATAACAAAATTTCAAGTCGATCCAATTATTTTAAGTGGGTGAAAAACACGTTGAAAGATGCAGTTACATACATAGATAAATAGATAGATAGATACAGGTCAAGCTATATATAAAGCGTGTAAAAATGTGTGTGAGTTCGTTTGTCTGTCTGTTAGTCTGTCCTTTACGGACTCTAAAACAATTTGACCGATCTGAAAAATTTGTTTTCTTCTTTCTCCCCCCCCCCATCATTTAGAGATTTTGTTCTGGGACAATTAACGTATATAGCATATTCACCGCTGTGGTCCCGAGGTAGCGTGCTGACTTGTCACGCAGCGGGCCGGGGTTCGATCCCCGCTCGGGACAAGTTTCCTGGGTGAGGTTTTTTTCGGGGTTTTTCCTCACCTGAAGACAATGGTCAGGATACTTTAAGACCCAAACGGTCCCCGAAACATCATCAGGCCATCATTATCATCAATATCATATTTACCTCATTACATTAAGTTTAGGTTTAAGGCCTCTCCTGGCGCATCATTAACCATCGTCATCACCCATTATATCATTGGGACAGCGAAAACCCCGCCTTTCAGGCACCTCAACCTCAGAAGTGAATTACAATACGCCAATGCCAGGAGAGAATACCTGAAATGTCGAATGAACAAACAAGGTGGCATTGAACAAAAAAAAACATAGTATCCTATGTACTATAGGACCTGAGGGCGCATAGGTGCACTAAAATGTTCCCTTTTTGGACGCTTGAATGGCTTAAACTGCCTCAACCATAACAAATATGCCAAATTATTGTACAGAGAAATGATATTTCCGATCCGATTGAGGGTCTTTCCACTTTTCAGCGGTTGCCCTTTTACCAGCTGGCTGCTGGCCCTTCACATCCACATGTGTCAATCACAGAGGTACATGATCAACAGCCAGTACGGGGTGACATGTGGTTAGCATGTCGAGTCCCCCCAGCCGTTATAGCTGGTTCCTCAACCTGGAGCCGCTACTTATTGGTAGCTACCCAATTGGCCTCACGATGCTGGGTGGGCACCGGTCCCATACTGGCCGAAATACCATGAGAAAAATTCTTCCCCCATGGAGACTCGAACCAGCGCAAGTCCCGTAGCTCTGCGCCAAGGCTTCCTACCTTAACCGCTCGGCTACGGCGCGGGACAAAATTATATCTAAAAAACTAAATCTACAAAAAAAAAAAGTCCACAACAGCATATGTCTATCTTTCACGGATAACTCACAATAACCATTTTTGTCTTCAGTTAAATTATGCCAAGAAAATCGGGATGAGTAGAATCCCGGGCAAGCGTAGACAGCGCACGGCGGGTATTCTTTTACGGATAGCTCATAATAACCATCTTTAACTTTCAGCTCATTTATGCCAAGAAGATCGGAATGAATAGATTCTCGGGCATCGCCGGGTATCTAAATACACGATATAAAATTTATAAGTAGGCCTACTTTTCTTTCTACTTATTCAACTAAACGTAAACAAGTTTTAATTTATTTAGGCATAACAGCGCACGCCGAGTATTAGCTACCAAATAAATAAGTATATAAGAAAAAACGCAATCCGAAAACGGATATTAATAATATCATGTTGGCTGAAAATTATGGTGGCAGTAATGTTTTTCTATGTTCGAACTCTCACAGGAGGGCTCCAGGCATAGAACAATCATTTAATTTTTATCTCCGGGTTCAGTGGTGCCAATGAATTAGCAGCAGACATGTAGTGCATTATCCTTTGTTCAATATGGTGTTTACATCAACGTATTCCCAAAGTTGGCAGGGAATAAACTCAAATTTACAAGTTATTGATGATTTATGTTAATTCCTTGTTTATTATATAACACGACACAATGACTTGAGAAATTGTTCATGTATTTACGCATCAGTTACCATTACTTCACCAAATTCTGACCAGAGTCTTCCAATAGAAGCAAAAAGTTAGATCGATATTAACTTCCTGAAGACTTCCATTGTTCTCTAAATGCAGAAGACTTGCTTCCAAGTCTGCAAGACCTAGACAGAGAGAGAGAGAGAGAGAGAGAGAGCTCTGCTAATTGGAACTGGATGCAATTGAAGTAAGCAAGACTGTGTGGAGAAGACAATAGCCAGAGTTGTGCAAGAAAATGTGCTTCAGAAATGCTTTTGTATTCGCTCACTGAACCGAGGACCTTTTCTTGCAATTTGTCGTAGATGTAAATTGCATGTGATTTCGTTTTAACTTGTTCTACGTAATTATCGTCGTCCATATCGAAATCTGATCTTGTGTTCCTGGACAGATGCATTCTTATGATTACGCGAATTAATTTATAATGATTATCATCATCAACGGCATCAAGGATGAAGTATTAATGAACTATTTCATCTTATAGTAGTTGTTCACGCCATCTCTTCAAAGGTCGACCTATATTTATTTCTCCTTTTTTGATTATGGTGTAGAGTAGATTTAAAATAGCCTTGAGTCTGAATTCGTTGGATGTGATTTCACCAGTTTGTTCTGTATTGTTTTTAACTATAAATGCAATTTATTCTGCATTTCATTTTTGCCTAATAATATGTGTTAACTGACCAGCCTCATGGGCTAGTATTCAGAGCTTCTGACTTCAGTCATGGAGTCCCGGTTCCATTCTCGGTCAGACAGTAGGATTTTTTTTTCTTAAAGGGAATTATTCCTGTTATAGCCCAGGGTCTGGATAGTTTAAGTTTAGTTTTTTATCTGTCAAAACTGAACAAAAATGAAAATAATGTCTAATAATACAATAAAATTAAATACAATTAAAATTAAACTAACGAAAGAAACGTATGCACAAAGGAATAACAGCTCGAATCTACTGTACATAAAAAATGAAAAAAATACAAAGAAAGTAATAACTACGTGTATTGAATTAATCTATCACTTATATATAAGGCATTAGGTAAATATACTGACAAATCCCAATACCATTTTTATTTAAAAAATAAAAAAAAACCTATTTAATGTTAAAACGTAACATTAGTGAGTTGTTTCTGTTAATAAATTTTATTTTCAATTTCTTTCTGAAAGATGATAAAATTTGGCAGTCATCTGATATAGGGTAGAAGAGAAGTCCATATTCTAGCAAGAGAAACTGTAAAATATTTCGAATAATAGGTAGTGTGAGGAGGAGGGATAACGGACAATGTGCTGATGGGTTCGGGTATCTAATTTATGTGTAGCCTATCAGAGAGTCTAGTGAAGCGGTGTGATAAATAATAGTAATAATAGTAATAAGATAATGATGTGTATAATATTTTATAGTGGAGAGATAGGGAATGGATGGTTCTACGATCTTGTAGACGAAGCCATGACAATTGCTCCAGGGATGGTGTAATGTGATAAAATCTGCGAATACCACAAATAAAACGTTTGCAAGAATTATCAACACGTTGAAGTCTTTGGGTAAGAACAGTACTTAGGTCAGTAAAAAGAGTATCACAATAATCAAAGTGGGGCATTACAAGTGTTTTTGCTAACATTTACCTTAGAGCAAACGGTAAACAATTTCTTATACGATTTAATGAGTGTATTATTGAGAAGATAGTTTTGGTAAATGTTATTGATTTGTTTGTTTATTCCAAATTTAAATTTTGATCCATAAATACTCCTAGATTTTTACTGTCTCGCTATAAGGGAATTGAACCCCATTAAGTGACACATGTAATACTATATTTGTGTTAATTGAGAATAATAGTCTCTGATGACACTTAATGATTGCTTGTGACTATCTAGGATTTAATTGAAGTTCACATTTCTGTGTCCTTCATAGTCGAATATATATATATATATATATATATATATATAATATATATATATATATACACTGCTCAAAAAAATTAGGGGATATTGTAGAATTACCTACTAAGACTATGTTTTTTTTGGAATAGTATTAGATGCAATCACTTTTCTATTACTCCAAGATAATGTAAACAAGAGTTTGAAGTTGTTATGTAACCTTGGTACCACACCAGAGGGCAGTGTCTGTACTGTTGATGTGAAAGGGTGGTGTGGGGGTGAATGTTTTGTTGCTGTTTTTTAAATCCAGTCCAGTTTTCAGTTAGTGAATGACTTGCCTTAGGGACAGTAATGCCTCGACAACGTGATTTACCTGAACCAATTGCTTGGAGGGCCATATGAAGGATGGAAGCTGGACAGACACAACAAGAGGTGGCACAAGCCATTGGGGTGTCTCAAAGCGTGATTTCCAGGCTTTGGAATCGTTTTCAAAGAACAGATACTGTTCACAGAAGAGCCGGACAAGGTCGACCATGGGCAACAACAGCAAGGGATGACCGTTACCTCATGTTAACAGCCCGTCGGAATAGACAGCAGAATGCAACTCAACTGCGAAATACACTTCAAACAGCAACAGGACGCAGGGTGTCAACTCAAACTGTCCGTAATCGACTGCATGGAAGTGGTCTCTATTCCCCTAGGGCCATAGTGTGTACCAGGTTAACTCCACAACACCGTAGAGATCGCAGAAACTGGGCTGAGGAACATCGTGGGTGGAGGCATGCCGAATGGGATCAGTTCTTTTTTCTGATGAGTCGCGATTCAACATGGAATGTGATAGTCGGCGTGTATTCATCTGGAGGGAAAAAGGGACACGAAACAATCCAGCATTTGTACATGAAAGATCCCCATATGGTGGCGGTGGATTGATCGTGTGGGCATGAGTCAGTAGTGGTGGACGTACGGACCTCTACGTCATCCAAGGTGGTACTTTGACTGCGGTAAGGTATAGAGATGAGATTCTCCGACCTTTTGTCGTGCCTTATGCTGGTGCCATAGGTGATTCTTTTCTTTTTATGGACGATAATGCACGACCCCACAGAGCTGGTTTGGTGGACGACATGCTGGAAGTGGAGGGTATCGAGCGTATGCAATGGCCAGCTTCCTCCCCGGACTTAAATCCGATAGAGCATGTGTGGGGCGCATTGCAGGCAGACCAGCACCCCCCACAACTGTTCCAGAGCTGCACATTGCTCTTATGGAAGAGTGGCCACGTATCCCCCAAGAACTCATTGCTAACCTCATTGCATCAATGTCACACAGGTGTGAGGCAGTGGTGGCCGTTCGAGGAGACCATACACCATACTAAAGAAACATTTTCACCCATGTTAATGCTGCTTTGTTTGTTTGCCATATTCCTAATCAGGATCTCTTAGACATCTGGTGTGGTACAGAGGTTACGTAATGACTTCAAACTCTTGTTTACATTCTTTTGGAGTAATAGAAAGTGATTGCATCAAATACTGTTCCTAAAAACTTAGTCTTAGTAGGTTATTCTACAATATCCCCTAATTTTTTGAGCAGTGTATATAGTTATTGAGAAAAACATAGTTAACTGAGTGTAGTGAAATATACTAAGGAACATAAAACTTAATCAGATGTACTGGTGTAAGGCTGGACTAGCACTTCGCCTGGGGTCTACTAACTGAATTACATGGATCTCAAGGTAAACAATTTCTTCTGATTAGTGACGGAATCTCTTTCAGCCAGTACAAACTCCATTAGCAAATTCGGTAACAACTTATGTGTGGTTTATCCTTCTTCTTTCTGACTTTCACTTTATCCTTCACTCTCACATCTGTCTATCTCACTCTTCCTAACTCTAATTCTTATTCTATTTTCATTCACAATGTCTCTCATTCACTAGCTCTCACTAACGTCTATTTTTCTCTCCCACTTTATTTCTCACTTAAACTCTTTCTCTCTATCTACCACTCTCTCTTTCTTTCTTGGTATCTCTCACTCCCATTCTTATTCTCTTTTCGCTAATATTCTCTCTAAAAATTCACTTTCTCTCTTTCTTTCACTCTATCTCTCACTCTAAAGTCTTTCTCTGTCTCGTTTTTTCTAACTCCCGTCCTTATTATCTTTTCACTCTCTCTCTCTCTCTCTCTCTCTCTCTCTCTCTCTCTCTCTCTCTCTCTCTCTCTCTCTCGTGAACTCACTTTCACTCAATTCCTGTCTTTGTCATCCTCTGTCTCTCACACTCTCTCTAAACTCTGTCATTCTAACTAATGACTCATTCACAGTCGAGTCTACGACAAGGGAACACCACCAAGAAGATGCCCTCCGCAGTTGAGGGAGAAATGTCTGGAAGAAACGCCAGTTATAGACAACGGCCACATAGCCCGGAATCTAGTAATATTATTCCTTGATGATGTTCTCTGAGAGTAGTTTATAACTGTTGAACTGATGATAATAATTTTCGTTATCCCAGTCAAAGTTATGTTTATGTTTATTCAGGAATTCGTCAACGTTTCGATCTCCTTATGTGGGATCATTTTCAAGATTAAGTTTTAGTTGTTAACCGTTAAGGGAAATTGATCCGACAAATATAATTAAAATCTGTCCTTTAAAAACCATGTTTGATACTTATTTTTTTCCTCCATTATTCTATTAAAATTATTAAATCAGTTAAATTAGATGTAGGCCTAGAACCCATTCTCCACCATATACAAAACTACCAGAACAACTGAAAAGCCCATCTTCAACGAATGCCATCTCATAGAATTTCAACAGCCATGCTTTGTTACTGTCCCCAAGGCAAAAGGTCGCTGGGACGTCCAAAAAGCGCTGGATAGAAAATTTCTCCTTGAGACCATAACAGGTCACATGGCCTAATATTTGAATGGACGATGAAATTAATATACCTATTAGCATACAATACCAATTTAAAGGTTAATTTAATTGTAAGATATAGGCCTAGGCTACTTTGCGACGAAGGAGACATGACGATTACTTGAGTGAATTTTTCATTCTGGTTTCAGATATATCTTCACTTCCAATGGTACGTTTTCGCTGATTTTTGTAAAATACTTTCCTTCATTTTATCTCGATAGCACATAATGAGTTTCATTGCGTAACATAAAAAATTCCGACCATTAGAGCTATTTCAAAATTTTCGCTTCAGGTAAACTCCTACACATAATGTTCCGATTTAGTTGATTAACGTACTCGACCTTATTCTTTTTAATTGATTGCTACCTCCCATGGTCTGATGAAACAAAAATTGTCGCCGCTAGAGTTTTAAAGGACATCCACAAACACACATTTATATATCATGAAAATATATATTTGTTTTAAATCGTCAACCATTCTACCTATTAGTCGCAGAAGATGACCATGACCAATATATATATATATATATATATATATATATATATATATATATATACACACACGTCTGTGTGTAGATTTTCGCGGATATAAGTATGATTAAGAAAGTTTTCTTGGGGTTTTCGCGTCATGAATTCAAGGTCGGCCTCTGGCCACTGATTCCCACGATTCGGCATGATCCCACATGTCATTATCAAGGAATGATAATGACCTTGAATCCATGATGCGGAAGACCCAAGAAAACTTTATTAATCATATATATATATATATATATATATATATATATATATGTATACAGTGACTCTCAGAATACGTTTACAGACTTCTAGCGGTTGTAGAGGGGACTTAGCAGATAGCGTTTTGATAAGGAACCCATGTCCAGAAACGTACCATTTCGATGTAAGAAAGGTTTGAAGATCGAAACACAATGGGTTGATATCGTGTGTTTCAGAATAAGTATTACAGATTTCTAGGGATTTTACCACAAGTCTGGTTCTAGCGACGCATGTTTTCATATACACGCCCCACAAGACCTGGCGTGTGCTCAATAATTTCTGCTGCCGCCAGAATATCTTCCTCCGACTCCATAGGTGTAGTACAACCACTTGAAACACAATACAAACGATATCAGTCCATCGTGTTTCGATTTTCAAAATTATTTTACATCGAAATGGTACGTTTCCGGACATGAGTTCCTTATCAGAACTTTATCTACTAAATCCCCCCTACAGTCCCAAGAGGTCTGTAATACTTATTCTGAAACACTATGTATATATATATATATATATATATATATATATATATATATATATATATATTTATTTATTTATTTATTTAATTATTTTTCGTCTAATGCCACCAGGTTGTCTTTTATGACATTTCTGGCTTTCTCCCCCTAACATTGGCAGAATTGTAATCCTTTTCTTAGGTTGAGGCACCTGGAAGGCAGAGTTACGTTACCCCGATGGTATGATGGGTTATAAATTATAATGAAACGCCAGGAGAGTTCTTAACCTAAACTTAACCTAAATTCCAGACCATGGGCAACCACAGGAATAATTTCCTTTAAGGAAAAAATTCCTATGGTTTGACCGGGAATCGAACCCCGGGACCGCATGAACAGTAGTCAGAAAAGCTGACCACTAGTCCATCAGGCTGGTCTCATATATATATGTCATGTCATCTTCGGTGTCTACTATATAGGATAGTTGACGATTTTTAAGAAAAAATAAAAAAATATGTTCCTGAGAAGAACCTAAATACATTAATTCCTTCGGAATTCGCCTAAAATGTGTTAAAAAGAACATGTTACAAGGCATATTGTAAATATGTTTGTATACATTTTTCACGTTGATTTTAAACTAAATGGAAGGATCGGATTTTCAGAAGAAACTTTTAATGATTTGTGCATACGACGCTTGAGACAGTGTATTGACGTCTGTAAGGAGTAGCTTCCATGCTCAATTTCCTGTTTTTTCTCACGTATATGATAAAAGCTACGGCAGCCATATTGACAGAGTCGGAGGTCGAGATGACAGAGATTGATGTCTCCTACTCTACAAGTTAATGCACCTCATGCTAGCTCTCTGTCACCTTTGAGTGCAGCCTCCGTGATCACGACCTTGTTTTAAATAATAATAATAATAATAATAATAATAATAATAATAATAATAATTTATGTATATACAGATTTTATAAAATTGTGGCTGTTCCTGTTCTTTTATATGGATCTGAATCTTGGGTATTTACAAAAAAAATATATCTCACACATTCAAGCAGCTGAAATGAAATTTTTAAGATCCGTAAAAGGATGTAGGTCTACACGCATGGATTGATTACACAATGAATCAATAAGAAATGAACTGGAGATATTTTCAATAGTCGATAACCTAGAAGAGCACAAATACCAATGGAAAGAACATTTAGACAGAATGGACAATACAAGATTACCCAAAAAAGATCAGCACCTACAAACCACATGGAAAAAGATATTTGGGACGGCCAAGGAAACGTTGGATTTGAGACCGGAACAGGTCGCATTGACGTAATCCTGAAAAGGAAGAAGAAGAAGAAGAATTTATGTATATACAAATTTTCAATTTTTACATATATTTCTGTGTCTAAAGTTTTATTTTCCTTCTTCACTCGCCCCTATCCATCCATTCCATGTCCTCCAAATCCTCTTCTTCTCATTCCAGTTTTTAATTCTAGCATCCATGGGTTTCGAGGTCTTGGTTTCTTTCTTCGTACAGGAGAATATTATTCCATTGTTATATATATATTGTGGAAAGCAACGGGAAGCTACCACACCTACAATTCCCTAGTAAAGCTGCAAGCATAGCATGAAAATGCTATGATTGCAGTGAAGGACCTGCCTTCGGGCAGAATTATTATGGATGGATATATATATATATATATATATATATATATGACGAAAAAAGTACCTTGATCGAAAGAGTGACGACCTTTCACTGTAAAAAATACAACCGTCAAGAAACGCGGACATTGGTTCGACTGGGGTATAATTCTCCGGAGGTAAAATAGCCTTCATTCGGTTTTCCGGGCGGGGACCAATTCAGGGATTCCATGCAGAAGAATAGTTAAGTCTCATAGACTGCGATGGGCAGGACATGTGATACGAATGGGGAATGGAAAAGGTTGTTTGGAAGCTTCTTGTATCGTAGGAAAACTAGAGAGAAAACGCTAAGTTGGTAGACCAAGAATGAGGTGGGAGAATAACATTATCCATGATTTCAGGGATGTAGATCATACAGGGGATGATTTGAAAACGTTAGCTCAGGATAGGTATGAATGGAGGCGCGGTCATGAACCTACGGGTTCGATAGAGCCAGAGAGTTAGACTTAGTTTATCCCTCGGATATTCCACGTTCTAACAAGAACTGTCCTTTTCCTTTGCTTTTGTCGTCTTAGTTTTTTTCCGTCCGACTTTAATTCTCAAGTCTTTTTAGCATTGTTATTTTTTTTCTCGTAACTTATATAATGGCGCAAAGTTGATTGATGCATAACGTCGTCCAATTATGAGACAGCCTAATATATAAAGTAACAGTATTTATTATGAAACTCGGAAATTGGCACTAAGATAAGATGATCGATCAAAGAGTGGTCGGTATAGTATTGAAAGACAGTTTATTAGTGCCGGTGTTTCTAGTGTTTATATATATATATATATATATATACACATAATCATAGTTGGCACAATATCCCTCTTTAAACCACAGCCTTCCTCTGAAGTTCTCGTCAAGCTTCTCCATCAAGCCTTCGCCAAATTTCTTTCATCCAGAGCCTTTACATCATTTAGTATTCTATGTTCCCACCTAAGTTTAGGTCTTCCTCTGGGGGTTTTTTTTTTCTTTCCATAGTTGCAGCAAGTATTTTATTTAAAGGCATGTGGTCACTAGATCTTATCACACGCCCTGCCAATTTCAGTCTATGTATGTTGATATATGGGACAATATCCACATGTTTATATAGATTATATAGCTTCTTGTTATATCAAATAGGCCATTCTCTATCAATGTTTATTGGACTAAATATAACTCAAATTTTTAATTTCGAAGATGCTAAGATTCTTACATCATCTGTACTTACGACCCATGTCTCACAAGGGAACTGTCAACCATTGCATGCCGAAACCTACTTTAAAATTTCTCCCAAGGAAGCATTCTAATGAACTACGAGTGTGCTAAAAAAGTATCTGCCACTGTTAACTGCAAGACACTAAAATCCAGCGCCAAATCTCTCATTTAAACCCAGGAAATTTATACAACTTCTGAATTGGCGGATTGGATAATCCCACAACCTGTAGCCTGCGCCGCGTCCCGCCTCACTGCACTCCGCTCTACTCATGCAGGGAGTCCATCTGCTTCGCGCAACGGGTTGACATTGTGGGATTCAGGCATTGATTTCTGTGCATTGTAGTTAAAAACTGAATTATTGAGTTTCCTTGTCAGATCCATACATTAGTATAAGTTTAACCAGACTTTTGTACAATTTCAATTTTTTTATTTTATATTACACCATTGAGGCTATATTTTCATTATAAAATGTATATACCTTTTTTTTCATTTTTGTATTTTTGTACTCCGTCTTCCTCAATTTTTTTTATTATTGCATATATCTTATTTTTGTGAATCTTTTCGAAGTATTTACTTCGACTCTACGACTTTTGTTGTATATTGTCACAAAGATGAAGTAAATACTTCAAAAGCTTCACAGAAATAAGATATATGGAATAATAAAGAAACATTTAGGAAGACGAGTAGAAAAACACAAAAATAAAAAGGGTATATACATTTTATAATATAAAGTTTAATTTTACTCCTAATGGTTAATAACTATGATCTTAATTATTTTCTTATTCCATTAAGATATCTATTACATTGACTATTTAACTCATGCCACAAATGCTAGTCAATGAATCTTGTTTTACAACCAATTACAGTCGTGTTTCACCTCGCTCTTTATCGATTTCTCTTTATCAGCTGCTGCTTTTGAGATAAAGAAACCTCCTCCTTTTTAATGTTCTGAACAGGTCAATGCATTATTTTTCTCCAACAAATACATTGAATATAACAAATAATGAAAAGATTCCTTGATTTTGCTGAGTTGTTTACTAAAAAAATTAATGAATAACCCGTAATGTTGATTATGATATATAGTTTGATGTGTTTCATTATTTCTCCACTTAGGTGCACTCTTACAATATTGCCATCTTATTTGGCAATAAATATATGATCAAGCAGCAGTGAATGAACATAACCTCACATTTCTGATTTGTTTTCAAACATCGCCGTTTACATTAAATATATAAATATTTTAAAATAACTACAGTTAAACAATGATTTGTGAGTAAACAGCTTAATTTTATTCGTTAAATAGTCCTAACAAATGCCACTCTTGATTTCCAAATTTATCGATAATTTGGAAATCACTCGTAGCATTATTTATGAAAATGTGTTTTTAATTAATTATGAGCAGTGATTTGATGTATTAACATCATCATCATCCGTCACAAATCAGGCCTTTGTAGACATGTTTTGACCCCATCTAGCACTCTTTTAAGATATCTTCCTGGTCGGCAATGTCCTTTGGGTTTATATTGGATCATCATTTTTGGGATTCTTGAATTATCCATTATTTTTACATGGTCTAGCCCAGGGGTCACCAATTAGGTTTCACGGAGGTCAATTTTCAAAGTAGTAAATAAAGTTGAGGTCCGGAACCACAGTTCATTAAACATACGAAGCTTTTATTAAGTAACTAATGTTATAAGGAAATTATTTAAATTATGTTATGCGTATGAATTGCACAAATTAAAAAACAAAACATATGGTAAATACTAAAAGTATACAGCACAGTAGTACACAGTTATTAATTCTAATAATTATTAATAAGTTTATGATAAACTTAACATATGGTCAGAGTAATATTCAAATGTCTCATTTCACAAATTTCGTGTTTTTCACTATACCAGGTTTCAAACGGAATTCCGTTCATCTTCAGTCAAATCTCCGACCATAAGCAGTACTTATCCATCATGACATGCAATTTAGTACAACTGGTTGTTTTCGATGTTTAACAGGTTTTAAAAATTGTATTAATTCCCGCGCCGTAGCCGAGCGGTTAAGGGGCTACGGGACTTGCGCTGGTTCGAGTCTCCATGGGGGAAGAAATTTTCTCATGGTATTTCGGCCAGTATGGGACCGGTGCCCACCCAGCATCGTGAGGCAATTGGGTAGCTACAATAAGTAGCGGTTCCAGGTTGAGGAACCAGCTATAACGGCTGGGGGACTCGACATGCTAACCACATGTCACCCCTACTCTGGCTGTTGATCATCTACCTCTGTGATTGACACATGTGGATGTGAAGGGCCAGCAGCCGGCTGGTAAAGGGCAACCGCTGAAAAGTGGAAACCCCTCAGTCGGAATCGGTATTATTCCATATTTAACCGGTCCGGAAACCAAAGCCCCAGAGTCCGAACCCGGACTGCGGTCCGCGAATTGGTAACACCTGGTCTAGACAGTTTATTTATGTCTGTCGAGTTTTTCTTCTACTGATTCTACTTTTAATTGTTCTAAAATGTCTTAATTTGTTTCGGTCTAAAAGAGAAAAGCAGTATAAGTACAGATATATTGACAAATATTTACAATATTAAATACTTAATTACGAATCAAGATCTGGCCATATTTCCCTGTATCAGTAGTCACATATAAATATCATGGATATATTATGTTTAGGTTATTTTTCTTAACATGTCCCTAAATTTCAAGGTACCCTTGACAGACCCGCCGCCGTTTTTTTTTGGTTTTCCACTGCTTTTTGAATATTTTAGGTAGGTAAATAAAGCCTTTTTGGTAGTCCATTTGGGATATAGATTTTGGTCATGGTCATTATCGATACCCACTAGGTAGAATCGATGAAGTTTAGTAAGAATTTAAAAAAAAAACCATGAGAATAAAATCATTAGGTTCATTTCATTGCAATTCTGTAATACGAATCTCAAACGCTATTAACTGACGTTCTTCGATTTTTTATCAATTTCAAATACTTGTTCACTTATCAGAATGAAATAGAGTTATTTATAAAAGGCATATCAATACCAGTCCTGTTATCCGAGATTTACAGTGATTGACAGCTTGTTTGTGGCCAAATTTGATACAACACAAAATCTGACACATCGGTTAATTCGAGTTTTAAAAAAATCTCTAACTGCCATCGAACTTTTTCTCCCATGTCTGTAATTGCATTTTTATAACCAATAATTTACTTTATTATAAAAACATATACATTCAATTCTGAAGTAAAAAGGTCCGTCACGTAAGAACTGCGTAAAGTATTCAATCCTCACCATGTCGAATTTGTCTTCCAATTTCACTTGTTTACGGATTATATCTTTGTATATTTTTTTTAACGAACATACCCAAAACGGATTTGTTACAATGAAGTATACCTGACAATTGAAAAGGAAGGAAATAAAAAAATAGTTAATATATGAAATAAAATAATTTACCTTTGTATGAAGAAGTGGCAGAATTCAAATATTTAGGAACTATAATTACAAATAGGAATGAGATGCACAAAGAATTAAACATAGGCTCTATTCTGGAAATGTATGCTATTACGCATTACAGTAACTCTTGTCGTCCTAACTCCTGAAAGGCGGAGTTATGTTAAGTTATAAATGATAACAAAGCGCCAAGGGGGTCGTTATCCTAAACTTGGCCTTATTTACAGACCATGAGCGACCACAGGAATAGTTTCCCTTTAAGGAAAAATTCCTATATCTGACCGGGAATCAATACCGGGATCTCATGAACTGAAGTCGGAAACGCTGTCCGGTCTTAAATTGATCCTTATCCAAACAAAACCATGTGACTTGCTCACTTTTCGTTGGTTATGGACACCGACGTACGATGTAGAAGCAATAAGTACGCGAAAAAGTAGTTCCCTTCATTAAATTAAAAATATGTCATCTGAATATACTTGTTATTCTTCGCGAATGAAAATAATATCCAAAACTTAGAAAATATTCTAAAATATACCTAATAAATTATTACAGCTTAAAATAGTTTATTACGCGTACATATGTGTGATGCATTTGAGTCATGCTTCAGTCGATTCTCATGCAACAAAATGACTGAAAGTGTCGAGTCTTCTGTTGTTGTGTCACCATCTCCCTGTCAAAATGTGACAGTAATTGTGGCACGAATGGCGGAAGGATACAATTCGCGGTTGTTTATGTTAGGATCACTCTAAGAGCGGATAATGTATGGCCCATGAGGCTGGTCGTGTGTGTATATATATATATATATATATATATATATATATATATGTGTGTGTGTGTGTGTGTGTGTGTGTGTGTTAACGCTCTACTGGAAGCAATTTTTGTTTAATCGAAACCAACTTGGTATTTGACAGTTAATTAAAAAAGTAAGGTCATGTTCATTAACCAACATAACAGAGCTATTAGGTATAGTAGTTAACCTGACACAAACATTTAAAAATGTATCTAGCGGTCCCAATTGTCGATGTTTCGGAACGAAACTTAGTATATGCTATTAAAATAAAATGTGGAAGGTATATACTAGAATCAGCGAAATCCGGCCATTAACATTGGGGGAATTTCTAAAACCCGAAATAAAAAAATTGACTCATGCAAATCCCATGTTTGGTTCTTGTTAATACGTACTCTACAATACATTACTCCTTAAGTTGGTAATGTATCATCTACGATTCATTAGTTTAATTCATTTGATATTTTAGTAAAGTAATGGAAAAATGAATCGCTAGATATTTATTAATGTCAAATTATACAACACTATACAATACGTCGTCGGCCGTGGTGGTCTAGTGCAGGGGTCACCAATTGGCGGACCGCGGTTCGGATCCGAACCCTGGGGCTTTGTTTCCGGAACGGTTAAATTTCGAATTAATACAAATTTTTAAAACCGGTTAAACATCGTTTACAACCAGTTGTATTGTAGCCTTCACTATGATGGTTGTCCAGCGGCTCGACTTGTTTCCTGGCAGCTGTTATATATAATTAAATACAAAGATGCTGACTACCGCCACTATAATAATTCCGCATGTTAACCATTGTCAAGCATTGTCGCGCGGTACCCGCTTTTATATAAACGGACAACCATCATAGTGAGGCGAGAATACTAAATTTCATGTCATGATAATATTATTGTTGGCTCGGTTGGCAGTACTGCTTACTAGTTGAATGCAGGCTTTCACGGCCGGTAATCATAATGTTGAGTGATTCCGGGTTCTGTGGCCGTGGTCCATAGTTGGTGTTGTACTGTCGGAGATTTTACTGAAGATGAACGGAACCGTTTGAAACCCGGTATCGTGAAAAACACGAAATTTGTGAAGTGAGATATTTGAATATTACTCTGACCATATGTTAAGTTTATCATAAACTTATTAATAATTATTATAATTAATAACTATAATGGAAATGGACAGCTAATAACAAATGAGAGAAATTTTGAGGAAGTGGCTGAATTCAAATACCTAGGAAAAGTAATCACAAATAGGAATGAGATGTACAAACAAATTAAACATAGGCTCAATTCTGGAAATGCGTGCTATTATGCATTGCAGAGACTCTTGATGTCCCAATTCCTTTCAAAAAACGTTAAACTGAAAATATATAAAACTATTATTCTACCAGTTATATTATATGGATGCGAAACATGGACTCTTATTTTAAGGGAGGAAAGGAGATTACGAGTATTCGACAATAAAGTACTTAGGAACATTTTTGGACCAAAGAGAGATGAACAGACAGGTGAATGGAGAAGACTACATAACAATGAACTACATGGTCTTTATAGGAAGCCAGATATAATAAGAACAGTTAAGTCTTGTAGACTGCGATGGGCAGGATATGTTGCAGGACATGTTGCATGGAAGCTTCTTGTAGGAAAGCCAGAGGGAAAACGCCCAGTTGGTAGACCAAGAATGAGGTGGGAGAATAACATTAAGTATGATTTGAGGGAAGTAGATTATACAGGGAATGATTGGAAAGCATTAGCTCAGGATATGGATGTATGGAGAGCTTATGTCCGCGCGGCAATGAACCTACGGGTGCTATAGTGCCAGTGAGTAAGTAAGTAAGTAATAACTGTGTACTACTGTGCTGTCCCGCGCCGTAGCCGAGTGGTTAAGGCAGGAAACCTTGGGACTTGCCCTGGTTCCAGTCTCCATGAGGGAAGACATTTTCTTATGGTATTTCGCCCAGTATGGGACCGGTGCCCACCCAGCATCGTGAGGCATTTGGGTAGCTACAATAAGTTGCGGCTCGAGGTTGAGAAAACCAGCTATGACGGCTGGGGGACTCGACATGCTGACCATGTGTCACCTCTACACTAGCTGGATGATCATCTACCTCTGTGATTGACACATGTGGATGTGAGGCCAGCATCCGGCTGGTAGGCTAAGGACCTTCTAGGCCTGTCGTGCTAGGAGAGGGAGAGAGAATACTACTGTGCTGCATCATTTTAGCAATACCATGTGTCTTTGTGAAGCAGGGTTTAGAAAAGGAAGATCCTGAAGTGATAATGTGTTTATCTTCTTCTCCACTTCCTGGTTTAGGCAAGAGTTGCCTAAAGAGACTAATTGAAAAGAGAAGAGAATTTAACTTGCCAACATATTTGTTGTTCATTGATTTTGAAAAGGCCTTTGACAGAGTAAATAGATGTATACTATGGGAAATAATGAAGGAACGAGGATATCCACACCATCTAATAAAATCAGTCCAAGGCTTATATGAAGAAACTAAAGTTGTGATAAAAACGATGGAAAAAGGTCAGAAGAAATTTTAATAAATCAAGGAGTTAGACAAGGGTGTAGTCTATCGCCCACTCTTTTTAATATATATATATCGACGACATTATGGAACAATGGAAAATTATAATGGACCAAGGCCTTAGATTGAACAATAACTCAATTATTAATAACTTAATTTTCGCCGATGATTTAGTCTTACTACACCATGATGAAGATCTGTTACAATTGGCTGCTTACAAACTAAATGCAATATGTAGCGATTATAATTTTAAAATTTCAAGAAGTAAAACAAAAGTGGAATAAATACTCTTTGTGCAAAAATAGTAATTAGAGACGAAATTATTGAACAAGTATCCCTCTTTAACTATTTAGGATGTGACATCAGCTATGGGTATGATATAAATATTGAAAACACATTAGTTTCAAGCTATTTGTGGTACAATAAATAGAACATTGAATAATAAAGCCCATAAACAAACAAAATTAAAATTTTATAAAACAATGGCTGTCCCTGTCCTTTTGTATGGGAGTGAATCTTGGATTACCACTACCAAACAAGAAAGTAAAATCCAAGCAGCCGAGATGAAATTTTTAAGAAGAGTAAAAGGCTGCACTAGAATGGACCAGATAAGAAACGAGGATATCCGTGAAGAACTGCAGATCTACTCCATAAAAGAAAAGATATTTAACAACAAGATACAGTGGAAAGAACATGTAGAAAGAATGGAAGAAAGTAGATTACCAAATAAAATCTTCCATTATTTTTCAAGAGGAAGAAGAGATGTCGGACGTCCTCGGAAGAGATGGTCTTAGATCTATTAGTGAAGACGGAACAGGCAACTCTTGCCTAAACCAGGAAGTGAAGAAGAAAGAGCCCATGTGTTTTGTTTAATTTGTGCAATTCATACCCATAACATAATTTAAATAATTTCCTTATTATATTAGTTACTTAATAAAAGCTTCGTACGTTTAATGAACTGTGGTTCCGGACCTCGACTTAATTTACTACTTTGAATATGTACTTCTATAAAATCTAATTGGTGACCCCAGGTCTAGTGTTCCTTGCCTTTAGTCCCGAGGATCGCGGGTTCCAACTCGGCTGGAGTCGATGGATCTATACGATTGGAAAATCCAAGGGACAAGTTCTCCGTGAGGAACTTTAAACCATGGTTCCCGAGTGTCAATATTTTCAGGCTCGTTATAGAACCACAAGCCTGAATAAAAGATAGGCCTATCTCTGCAAAATTTGATCCACCTTTATCACATTTTTCCACCCATCCAGGTATTACCTTAGTTGCCTATTAGATGTCTCGTTGAAGTGATGTGCTAATCACATGTCACTCGTTGACATCTGCATGTAAATAAGCGTATCTAAATTAGCTTACTTAAGAAACTCCCGCCAGGGAGCATCCGTGTCCTCACGTGGGACATATGAGATATATACATATAATACGTAGATACTAATCTACGGTTATACATGATTAATTTTCACTTCAATCCGACACGTGTAAATAAGCTGGCATCACAAATTTAGTTTCTACAATTTAACAAATACATATGCAGGGTGTTAAGATAGTCATATTACAAACTTCTAGGGCTAGTGAAGGGACAATATTTTGGATAAGAACCCATGTCCGGAAACATGCCATTTCTGTGCAACAGCCATTACAACGTGTTCGGATTTGCCGGTGTTGTTTTGCAACCGGATTGGCAGTACATGACGTCAGATGTGCACCATGTCAAATGAGGTGTGACGTAAGGTACATTATTAAATGGCGTTTGACTCATTACAGAAGAAAGTCAAATTTATTTGGTAACAATACCATAGTAAGATAGGAGTCTAGTACGCCATACTCTTCATACGACCTCACAAGAAATAGACTAATGGCGTTAAATCCGGCGATCGCGGGAGCAATGCAATAGGACCTCCCGGCCTATCCATCTTTGCACGAATCTTCGGTTAAGATGTCCCCGAATATCACATGTAAAGTGAAGCGGTGCGCCATCGTGCTGAAACCACAGTTCCTGAAGTACATTCAATGGCTGGGTAAACGTCACGTGCAATGTGACGATCTTGTGACATCAAGTACTGCCAATCCGGTTGCAAACGAACCCCGTAAATACGACACATTGTAATGGCTGTAGTGCGGAAATGAACACGCTGTATAACTTACTCCGAAAACCAACTAAAAGGAACAAAAATTTTGTCTTGCTGACACATTCCCATAGTTTACGCAATTCCTGTGTGACGGACTTTTATATTTTTAATTTATCACAAATATGCTTGCCTTAATTTAGATTGATTAATCCGATTTATGATACTTGAGATTTATGAAGGTGGGTATGGAGGTCACACCATCATTGAAAAGAAAATGTCTCCTAGACTAGAAGACGCTGGGTTCTAACACATGTAAATCACTTAATGCTGGCACTATCGGTGAAGTCTAATGGAATCTTTTATCCTGCCTCATATAGCCCATATATTGATGTTATGCCTTGATAACTTGGCAATTCAAAACCTTCTTCCTGAATTCTTCTATTCACTACCCAAGTTATGTTCATCTTCAAATCTTTTGTCATATAACACCTTATAAATATTGGGTAGCTTTCAAAAGGTTTTGAATAAGCTTTCCAGGTTTATCGTAAAAAAATAAAACTTGAGAATAAAGAATAATATAGTATAGATCGAGACAATGGCGTCGTGGTAGCATGAGGCATGTAAAAGTATCTATAATAGGAGAGGTTAAACTCAAGAAAAGAAAAAATATATAAATATAGACATTGATGATTTATATTATTATTGTAAATTCACACAAAATGAAGTCAATCCAAATTAAAGAGCGCCACATAATGATTCAACAAGTTCAAAAACTACAGAAAAGTAGTCAATTGCAATGGAAACTTGAACATTGTGGAATTGCTGGAAATGACACTGCTGATTTTCTTGCCAGAAAAGGCTCCAACGTAATTCAGAATACAACTAAAAGCTTAAATTTCACATCCATAAAAAGACTAATTAAATACAAATATAAAAATAAACAAAACCAAGACCTATGTAATAAAACCAAAGACAAAACATGTAATGATTATTATGCCCTGAGGGTGACACATTACAAGACCGAAGGGCCTTCTGCCGAGGTTTGGTAAGTCGCACGAGGGTATAATATCTAATAATAACCGTGGTGCATACATAATTTTATGTCTTTATTTGAGAATAAAGTTGTTAGGAAAATGATTGGACCAAAGAGAGATGAACAGACAGGCGAATGAAGAAGACTACATAACAGTGATCTACATGGTCTTTATAGGAACAGTTAAGTCTCGTAGACTGCGATTGTCAGGACATGTGACACGAATGGGGAATGAAAGACGTGTATGGAAGCTTCTTGTAAGAAAGGCAGAGGAAAAACGCCCAGATAGTAGACCAAGAATGAGGTGGGAGAATAACATTAACTGTGATTTAAGGGAAGTATATTACATAGCGAATGATTGGAAAACATCTCAGAATAGGGATGTATGGAGAGCTTATGTCCGCGCGGCCATGAACCTACGGATTCGATAATGCCAGTGAGTTTTATATCAAACAATTGACTTCGTGGCTAAGAAACTTGTATCTAGAGAGTTTATTCAATAATATATTCAAAATGGACGAATATGTAAATGTTTCAGAAGAAATTTGTGAATTGGCAAGATAGCTATTTGTGTTCAAGCTATAAGTTAAAGTCGTTATACGAATATTACAACTTTTATAAGATTCACGATGTGTTCCGTTGTGGTATTATTCAAAATTATTCTTCTTCTACTACAAGGTTTAGGCAATGCAGCCTGTTCCGGCGAAGTTAAAAGTGGGGTCCACCTTCTACGTGGTCGGCCAACATCTCTTGCCTGGCCCATCATCAGTGTTTCCGTCCGGCTTTCTCCTCCGCTTTTTAGTAATAGAAGATTCATCTGGCCGCCTTACAAGGGCTGCGCAGATATATTTGGGTGGTGGGATTGCCACCTTACAGCCTCCCAACTTGCTTCAGCTTTGTTTTTAGGGTGCTTTCCCTTAGGTAGATTGCCTTCTCTTCGGCTCTGAGCTCTACATGCCCATTATAACCGTCCAATCTGGAACAGACGCTATGCTGATTTTGGTTCACCTATGAAATTCAATCTTAAGTGCTCTTCACAAAGAATTTAAAACATTAATCGGCTATAAAAATATTAATAAAGGAAGAACTTTTATTTTTATTTCACTATTTTATTATTCAAAGTTAAAATATAAAATTATGAAATATTCACCTGAAAGGTCCGTCTCCTCAACTCAACTCCAGTTTTGAATCCTGCCGATGATGGGACAAGTCCCGAAAGCGCTACAGTTAAATAATTAATTAAGTTGAGGAGGCGGACTTAACAGGTGAATATTCCATAATGTTTAATTACGAATATTACAAATGGCGAATCTGTAGTTAGTGCCCTTAATGAGAGATTCACGGGAGAATTTAACAACTGCAATTTGTATTTCAGTTGCTCTAAAGAAATTGAAAATATTTACGAAGGATGGTTTGTATTTAGTGCCCGTAATATGAGTTTCACAAGGAAATTTTAACAAATAAAATATTGTATTTGAGTTCCTATACAGAATAAATTGTGTTTAAAAGTTAATTTTGTTAAATAAAACTGTTGGACTCTTGTAATTAATATTTTTGTATGCATAGTAAACTTAATGATCGCGCGGGCGTTTTGAAAATGTTAATATCCGTGGAGTTTTTTACAGGTTCAAGTATAGAAACACTTACCCTTGACTTTTCAGTTTATTGTTGTGAATTATAACTCTTCTTCTGTGTTTAGTAACATTTTAAAATTTTAAAACAATTTCCATAAGTTAATTTTAGAATGTTTAAGTATTTATTGAAATATACATATTGTGATGGTGACTTCCTACTTTCTCCAGGGTGTATATTATATAGTTGGAACCAGTGGGTTGTCGATGGTTGCGATTAATAAGGAGTGAAAAAAAGGGCGTTTCATGGGATCCACCCTAGGTTAAAGTAATTGAGTTAGGTTAAGTGTGAGTTAGTTAGTTAGTTAGTGTTTAGGTTCGTTACATTTTAAATGTGTCTAAAAAATGATAATAATCGAAACAACGATAATAATCGATAAGTGGTCCGATGGTGGGTTATCGCTGGTTATATAAACTCTGGCGCATGCGCATTGTTGTTCTATAGGACTTCGAAAACATATCAGGTAAGTTAAAGTGGACTATCCGCCAATTACGTATACCATATCCTAGCAATAATCCAACATTAATTATATAGTACTAAGACATAAAAGGAATTTTTGCGCGATACTGCGTTTTGTCGTACTTGCAGCAATGGAAGCCATGATTGAAAGTTCAACTTCCTACATTTCGGAGTTGCCAACCTAAATAACTAAACTGTAATATTACATATTACAAACCTCGTGCGGGAAGTAAAACCACTGCCTTTCATGTATACTTCATACAATATATATACAAAAAAATATCCAAAGGGTAGTGTTAATATACATTATATGAAACACGTCATTGCATTTCAAATGAACTGATGTTTATTTGAAACAAAATGAAACAATAAATACGTATTTGCCGCCATTTTATCACTGATTGGTGCCACGGCCTTCTGTAGTTTCAACTAATAAACATTGCCCACAGTGTTAACGTCAATCAGTTGTCTATAATGAACGCAAATATTTCCAACAAATATATTATTTTTCTATTATTTATTATTTTAAAAACGCCATGGTGCTAAACAATAATGTACAACGCACGTTTGTGAAGTGTTTCATAGAATCTCGGAAATTAAAAACTTGGCTATCGCTCTGTTTTTAAACAATTTTCATGTTTGTAAAAACCATTTCCCCACCTCGCATCGTAATATATTATTATATCACGTAAATCAGCAAATTCCGACCGTAAATATTCAACTTGATGAGGAATTCGTTTATTTTACGCAATTCCTGCGTTACAGACTTTTCTCAATTGACACTTCGCGTAGTTTCCTCTAATATTTATGAATAAAAATACATTTTATAAGAAAAATTATACGTGTAAGGTATTTTCTACAATTTGCTGGGAACGGAATGAAAAGAAAAACAAGTGAAGGGTGCAACAATTTTATTTGTGTTATCAAATTTCCTAGAATGTAGCAATATTGTGTCCTGTCAACATGGATTTTCTTACAGCACTCTCGCTTTTATAACTCAATCTATCTCTTGTTGTCGGCCAATGTTTCCTTTTTCATAACTCTCCGGACGGCGGGGCAGGGGTTAGTCAATTAAGTTAAACAAAATCACAACATGCATTAGTACTCCATTTTGTAGATTGTCTCCACAAGATGGATGGTAGCGCTCAACTTGTTTCTAGCATTGCGCGATAATTTGTTTTCGTATCACTGAATTCAATTGTTTTTCTTTTCTTTGTTCGTTATAAAATATGGGTAAGCTATATTTTAACCTAATTCCGGAGGAATAAAACTGTTGAAGTTGTACTCTTTAACTTTTTTCTAAAAATTATCTAAAATTTTCGTCGGTCCTACTTAGTGTGCACCGAAGATTGCCATTATATATATGACATGAAAAGAAAAATAAATGCCTGAATTCGGATTTGAACCCGAGGCTCTAAACTCTGCACGTTTAGCGCTCTAACCATGGGAGCCACTCAAGTATTCCAACACAAACATACATGTATATATATATATATATATATATATAGTAATTCTGCCCGAAGGCAGGTCCTTCACTGCAATCGTAGCATTTTCATGCTATGCTTACAGCTTTACTAGGGAATTGTGTAGGTGTGGTAGCTTCCCGTTGCTTTCCACACCGGTGAAGGATGATGATAATGATAAGGATGATGATGTCCATATGATTTCGGGGACCGCTTGGGCCTTAAAGTTTTCCTGACATTTGTCTTACAGGTGAGGAAAAATCCCGATAAAAACCTCACCCAGAAAAACTGTTCCGACCGAGGGTCGAACCCGGGTCCGCTGCGTGACAAGGCAGCATGCTACCTCGAGACCACAGCGGTGGACTGTATATATTTAGGTCTTGGAATCATTGGAACTTGAATTCAAGACGCGGAAAACCCAAGAAAACTTTCATATTCATACTTATATCCGCGAAAATCTGCAATATAACACACATATATATATATATATATATATATGTAACTTATAACAAAAATGAATGTTTGTACTAGACTTGCTCGGTTGCGTAATCGGTAGCCATTGCAGAGGTCCTGGTTCAAGTCTCGTCCGAGCATTTATTTTTCTTATGTCATATATATATATATATATGTGTGTGTGTGTGTGTGTGTGTGTGTGTGTGTAAGATCCAGAATCATTAATTTTAGACCTGTCACATTTAAAAGGGCTTGATTGCCCTTAAACTCATCCCCGACACGTTACTGAGAAACATTTCGATATACAGAAAAGAGTTGACATACCTCATATTTGTAATATTATTTCCTAAGAAAGAAAACAATGTCGCCCTCCGCCAATTATTATTAACTTGATGTCAGAATGATATTGTTGAATTAATTTTATCTTGGATCTGAAAAACATGTTAATGTATTCTTTTCCGGCATCGGAAATAATTCAAAATACAAATGTATTAAATTGCCCAAATACATCACCGCAAATATATTTGATATGCCATTTTAAATGGCTGTCTTGAAGTCTGCAACCACTAGTAGACTTACATAATATTTACACAATGTTATTAATTTAATTAGTCGATCGCGGTTGTCGAATACATTAGTTCCTTGCCTCTAGTCCCAAGCGTCACGGGTTCAAACCCGGCGGTAGTCGATAGATTTTCTTCTTCTTATTCTTCTTCTTCTTCTTCTTCGGCTTTCCCTCACTTATAGGTTTGCCGCCTTCAGTTTGCATTTACTTCTATCATTGAAATCTCCTTCCTCCAAATTCCTACCATCAATTATAGTTCTGACGTAAGTTTTTCATTTTCATCTTGGTCTGCCACGTTTATTTCTTCCCGGGGGTGACCATTGGTATATATATATATATATATATATATATTCTTTGACCATCTTTCATCTTCCATCCTGTGTACGTGGCCATACCATTTAAGAGTTTGATTTTCAGTCCTCTTAACAACATATGTGGCGACATTCATTTCTCCCCAAAATAATTCATTTTTTATTTTATCCTGTCATGTTTCTTGAAGGCTTATTCTAAGTTAATCAAATTCAACTGTACTAATTATATTATTTTTTTAATTCCGTCGAAAGTTCAAGTTTTACTTCCATATTATGACAAAATATTCTTGCTCTTATAAATTTTCGTGTTAATTTCCATTATAATATTTTTGTTCCAAATTAATCTATCATGTCTTAGTTGCATTTTTTGTCATTGCAATTTTAGTTTGTACATCTCTTTCACATGTACCTGAACATGCAATTATTGACCCAAGATATTAAAAAAATTCACATTTGTTTTTATTTTCCCTGTTTCGAGTACGACGTCATCCACTTTCTTTCCCAAACACATGCATTCTGTTTTCTGTAAATTTATATTAAGTCCCTCATTTTGAATATTCTTCCATTTATGAATTTATCATATACATATCATATCATCTTCACTCCCTACAAACATTATTTTTTAAGGATTGATTAGTATGGTTGAATTTCTGCCTTGTGGTGAGAACGCTTAAGTCTCATTGAGGGACAGAAGGACACGCTACAGCTATTAATATAATTAAAATAGGAATTTCAGTATTATATAAAATAAAATATAGTGTGATGCAAGGATGGAAGACTTTTACGTTATTCGTTGAAAAATTATGCCATCCTTTATCGACTTAAACTTTACTACTCATACATAAAACACAGTCTCCATCCTCGTATCGTATTTTCAGGCCTACTATTATAATCCTATGTCCAATGACATCCGATAAAGAAGAAGAAGTGATTTTAAATGAAAAGAGTATTTAAATACAGAGAAGCAAAATCCGAAAGAAGAAAAGGTTTTCCCTAATTGCAGAACTCCGTGAGGACTCCAGGGATCAAGAAGTGAAGCTTCCCTTCCCCCAAGTCTATTTAGAGCAGTTTAACAGTGGGTGAGTCGAGAATCGATAACATCTCCTAAACTTTACCCATTATTTCAACAAGTTGACACGCTATATTACTGGAATATTTAAATACACGTGCAGGAGAGAGCTGAAATCTGCTTTAAATCTAAGCCACCTCTTCTCCAGGTAAAACTCCAGCCAATGCAATAACATAGAGCTATTATACAACTCCAAACATCTAAGTTTGTCATCCAGTAAATAATGTATTTCAATAAAGACAATAGTATATTGAAACACATTAAAAGTTATTTGATGTGATATCACTGTAGATTAACAATAGTAATAATAATAATAATAATAATAATAATAATAATAATAATAATAATAATAATAATAATCTTGTAAATCCATGTTTCCGTCAACAAGATTTAGTTACACTTGTTTTCGTATCGATGTATAATAATAATAATAATAATAATAATAATATATTATATTTATTATTATTATTATTATTCATCCAGGGATTAAGCCTGGTGACTCGTTCCGGTTTCATGAAAGCTAGAATTGTTAAAATTGTTCAGACCATCTTCTGTGTGGGCGACCAACATTTCTCCTTCCGTGCGATTTATAATTTAGCAATAATTTTGGAAATCTTCTTTCTGGCATTCTATCAATATGTTCTTTCCAGTCGTTCCTATATTTAATTATTCGGTCTGTAAGTTTGAAAATATTTAGTTCCTTTCTTATATTTTCATTTCTTTTCTTATCCAGCAGAGTATATCCTGCTATATTTCTTAAAAATCGCATCTCAGCTGCTTCCAATCTTTGTTCTTGTCTTTTAGTGATCGTCCAACATTCTGATTCATTATTATTATTATTATTATTATTATTATTATTATTATTATTATTATTATTATTATTATTATTATTATTATCATTATTATTATTATCATTATTATTATTATTATTATTATTGTTGTTATTATTATTATTAGTATTATTATTATTAGTATTATTATTATTAGTATTATTATTATTATTATTATTATTATTATTATTATTATTATTATTATTATTATTATTATTATTATTATTATGGAATTCCTATCCGTCCCATATGATTGACGTGGAATTTCTTTAAATTAACTTCACAGTGTTCGTGGACTTTCAATTTTTTTTTCTTTTTTATTACATTACAGAGCCAACATTTGAATACCTATACCAAAGGAACTCATTTTTGCACCAAACGCTAGTTATTTTGTACTATGGTATGTAACTATTTGTCTTGTGTGTCACTGTTTGGTCCTTTCCCTTGAAGTAGGACGAGTTCCAAGTGTAAGTATGGAAGTATACTGTGTGACTTCATAACTTTCACGCTGGGGAATTGTTTGGATAAGTAACTCATAAGTAACTCACTAAGCCAAGATTCGTTCTGCTTCCAAAAAAACTTTTCACTTTTCTTCTGTTGTTTCTCCAATTACAAAGTGTTTTGTGAGAAAATGAAAAATTTTAGTTATTTGTTCTGAGCAATGAGGCAGCTTACATGAGATATAATTCATAAGCTGCGCCCTTACCTTTTCAGTATAAACCTTCTAAAACATTTAATTCTAGCATTTTCATGCTATGCTTTGCAGCTTTATTAGGGAATTATAGGTGTGGTAGCTTCCCGTTGCTTTCCACACCGGTGGTGGATGATGATAATGGTAAGGAGGATGATGATGATCGCCGGATGATTTTCGGGGACCTCCTAAACATCCTGACATTTGTTTTACAGGTGAGGAAAACAATCCGAAAAAACCTCACCCTGGATCTTGTCCCTAACGGGAATCGAACCATGGCCCGCGCTACGTGACAAGGGAGCACGCTACCTGGAGACCACAGCGGTGGACTTATATTATATAATGGAACTAAACAGTTAATGATAAATAAGGGAAATGTTGAATAAGTGGCTAAATTCAAACGGGAATAATAATTACAAACAGGAATTAAGAGCGCAAAGAAATTTAACATATCGAAATGCATGCAATTATGCATTACAGGGATTCTTTTAGACGCACTTTCTCTCGAAACATGTTAAATGGAAATATAATAACTGTTATTCTTCCAGTTATTTGGATGTAAAAATTTACTCTTTAAGGGAGTAAAAAAATTGCAAGTATTTGAGGATAAAGTTCTTAAAAAATTGTTTGGATCAAATAGAGATGAACAGTCGGACGAATGGAGAAGACTACAAAACAGTCAAGTACGTGGACTTTATGAGAAACCAGATATACGAAGAGCACTTATTTCTACTGTAGTAAATTGATATGTGGGGGAATAAAAGAAGGGGATTAAACTCATTAAAGGAAAACCAGAGGAAAAGTTACCAGTAGGTAGGCGAAAAATGAGGTGGGTGGATAACATTATCCATGATTTGTAGGGAGTAGATTAATAGGGGATGATTGGAAAATATTAGATCAGGATAGAGATTTATGTAGTGCGTATATCCAGCGGCCGTGAACCTGCGGGTTCAATAGCGCCAGTGAGTTATTATTATTAATAGATTTTTTATTTATTCGTAAAAATAATACAATAAATATCAATTATAAATATGTACTAAATTCATTAACTTAACATAATTCAGACTTAGTGATATTAAAAAATTGCTTCTGGTTTTAAAAACTAAAAAAATGTAAACAGTGAAAAAGATGGAATACAACCTCCGATCAGGACACAGCACTGAATTTGAAGTGTTCTCAGTTCGTTAAATTTTGTGATAAAACTTTTAACGAGATGGCAGCACAATAAGTACGCCTGGATGAGATGTTTTATAACTTGCACATGCATCCATGCATAATACTGATAACAAATTAAATATCTTCTTTGTTTAATATGAGCCAGTTTATAAACTTTTTATGAACGCTAAAATAATAATAAAATTCTCGTGTGAAACTTTTAAGAGATCTCCTTGTAATGTTTGCATTTACGAGTTGCGTTTCACGATCTAAAATGTGACCGGTGCTGACACAGAACACGTGGCAACTTTTGCAGTGAAACAGGTTACCGCAACACGACAGAACTATCCTCAGTTGATGATTAAAAACAGCGAAAGTTTTATTTTTGTCTAATGCCACCAGGTTGTCTTTTATGACATTTCTGGCTTTTTCCCCTGGCATTGACGGAATTGTAATCCATTTCTTAGGCTGGAGCACCTGGAAGGCGGAGTTGCGTTACTCCGATGATGTGATAGGTGATAAATGATAATGAAGCACCAGGAGAGTTCTTAACCCAAACTTAACCTAAATCCCAGATCATGGGTAACCACAGGAATAATTCCCTTTAAGGAAAAATTTCCATGAATTTACCTGGAATCGAACACGGGACCACATGAACTCTAGTCAGAATAGCTGACCACTAGCCCATGAAAAAGTAATATTCAGGAATTTACTCCCTTAAAAATTCATGGAGTAGGACAGGATATGAACCCGGTCATTGGGAAACAGTGACGAATGTGGTAATCACGAGTTCACTAGTGTAGGCCTACATATATCCCGCGCCGAACGATTCAAGGCATGAAGCCTTGGTGCAGAGCTGCGGGATTTCTGTTTGTTGGAGGAAGAAATTTTCTCATGGAGTTTCGCCTATTCAGCATCGTGAGTAATTTGGGTAGCTACAATAAGTAGCGGATGAAAGTTGAGAAAATCAGATATAACGACAAGGGTACCCGGCATATTCATCCAAGTCACCACTAACAGGCTGGAAAACCGTCTACTCTATGCTAGCCTTTTAGGCCTTTCGCTCCATGTTTTTTTATTAAGAATATTCCTCAGTGCAGTGGTTCTCCTTCAGCTCTCAGTAATTTGTCGCTAGAGATCTCTGTCTATTTCACATTCTTCTCTAATATCCCCTGCTTTCATACTTCTTCTTACTCCATCAATTCAACATTCCCTTGATCTCCCTTTTCAATTCCTGCCTCTAGCTTTCCATTTAAGGGCTTTCACAAATCACAACGACTTAAACTACAAAACCTAGCCCAGATCTATCTACTTTTGAAGCACGAACTCTAAACAGACGACTAAAACTGCACTGTATGAAACCTTAAGCAGTTGTTGACTAATTTGACAACCTTGTAATGAAATTTCACATTTGTTTATGGATTCTCGTTTCCATAGAGACAGAGTTTGACGACACTAGCGCTACCTCACTATCCGTGCAGACTTATCTTGGACGAGTAATACTATTATATGCTGAGTTGAACAACCCGCTGTAGGGTAGATGTTGGAGTGACGTCAAGGGCCGGAGAACATGTTCGGACAGAAGCACTGAACATTTTAATAACATACCGAACATTAAGAATAAAAAGTAAGACTGTAGTTGGCGGTTTAAAGGTCAATGTTTCTGTATTAATGTACACGATTTCTTCCCTGCAGCTGTACTGCAGTCAGATTCAACCCAGGAAGTTACTGTGTGTTTGGAATAGGGAACTGGGTTGCCATTTTAACGGTATTTTTTGAGAGAAATCCTTAAATAAAACTGAAGTATGCAACATAGCATGTACAGAGTTGTACGTTGAAGCCGTCCAAGCCCCCCTCTTAAAAAAAACAGTTACCATTGTCACTCAGCTCGTGCAGACCTGTACTATCCTGTGTGAAAGTGTCGACTCTCATATTTACTATGAAACTAGTCTGCATGCCGTAAAAGAAAAACTGTGTTTTTTAAATGTATAGTACATACATTTGGAAAAACAAATTACTGCCAACCTTGCCCCTCCATCCCCCCCTAAACATACAAATACCATTATTATGGGTTTGACAACATTTACTCCCTGTACGTAGAGTGACACTGGCTTAGCCCGTAAGGTCTGTAGTAACTTCCTGGGTTGAATTAGAGTGTAGTTTTCCCGCCACGTTTGTTTACATTCGTCCTTACCCTAAAGCGGATTGTTCAGTATAGCATATAACAGTACACTCTTTTGTTCATACAGTATAGAATACATAATCTACGTAAAGTGGTTTACCGAAGTGGTGAAAACTTTAAAATATATAACATTAATGCGTCGGTTTCTATCCGCACAGCGCGGAAACTGAAGCACAAAAACGTGCAGTTGGTATCATTAGAACACACACTTCCAGCTAGAGTTTCTTACTGTTATTTAATACTGTTAAATGGGTCCCGAGATCGATTCTCGGTCACTCCATGTGGGTTTCGTGATGGGCGAAACGGAGCATGGGCAGTTTTTCCTCGGGGTCTCCCATTTTCCCCTGCTACAATTTCATTCCACCATTTCTCCGTACTCATCTCATCCATTTTGTTTCATTTCGTTCATCTGCCCCTGTGATGGTGCGTCAGGAGTGGTCATTCACAGACCTCTATATAAGAGTTGAACACGAGTTGACGATATAATAATACTGTTAGGCCTATATGATTAGTTGAACAACCTGCTGTAGGGATAATGTTGTAGCAGTGACGTCAAGGGTGAGATGACCGTGTTCAAACACAAATACTATACATACATAATTACTATACATTTTCTTCTTCTTCTTCTTCTTCTTCTTCTTCTTCCTTCCATGTGATAGACCTAGTGGTCTGTTACGGTCTCAATCTTACGTTCAAGGGTCTGCCCAAAGATACTATACATTTTAAAAACATATTACATACTTTTTTTCAAAACAGTAACACTGGAGTGGTAGTTGGAAGGTCAGCATTGCTGAATTAATGTGTACGATTTCTTCCCAGCAGTTGTACTAGCTCCCCCACCTGGTTTGTTTTTGTTCGTTCCCTCCACTGCAGTGAGCTATTCAACTTAGCATCTAACAGTTGAAACTGTGTGTTAACTTTTAGTATTTAAGTTTATGAAGGAGGCTATAATTATGTTTATGTGTATGATTATAGTAGAGTTTATGTTGCTAAACTCGCCACATTTACCTTCCATAAATAAACTTGAATTGAGGCACTTTATTAACAAGCAATTAGGTTTTCAAGAGCACTTACTGTTTCGGAAAGCTATGTAAATAATAATTTAATTGGCTCTCTTGAATAGATATGTAAACATATTCAACAAGCAATTGAATTGATGTATTCAAATTTCACAGTTGTGACGACTCCAGGGAAGAAGGAGGTATACGTCAACTTTATGGGATACACTTCCTCTTTCCATCCCATTAACTCAGTTTAACCTGGCACACGCCATCCGGGCCTTGCAGTGGCACGACCTATCGAAAGACGGAGTTTGAACTATGGATCACATACATATTTCTTGACCACACAAGGATATGGAGGGCTTCCCCAAATGAGTGTTAAAACTCAATATCACCCGCCTCCTCCAAGAGAACATAACATTAACCCTTTAATTGGCAGAACACTAATTTCTCGTGCCAATTATTTAAATGTGGTGGACCATACTGAAAAAAAATCATGCATGACTTATTATTTGGTTAATTGTGTAATTCGACACTCATTAAAGTTATTACTACCCGTTCTTTTTCTACTCTTACATTAGTAATACTAAATAAATCGAACCAATTTATGTATCCTATAGGATATGTTGCCAATTAAAGGATAAAGATGCAACACACCATTACACACATTCATGCTAAACATTGCGAATATGATTATGATTTTGACGGCATGATGATGTTGGGGATCGTCTAGGTGTTGAGGATTCCTGATATTTATTCTGATATTAATTGCGTAAAATAAGCGAATTTCTTAACAGTTCGAATGTATGGATATATTTTGCTGGTATGCGGAATGTATAGGTGTATCAATATTTAGTAGCCCAAACTGAAACATTTGAATGTTTACAGTGATAATAGAAAAAAAAAAAGTTCCATAAACCATGTCCGAGATTTATTATTGCAAACATCTGATTATGAGCCGCCACTGACGTCCTGCGTTATAAACACCTATCGAAACTCACAGAAGAGACGTATCACATATTGCAACCGGATGCAGGGGCGACAGTTTGAACACCTCCTTTAACAGTTACGAGTATACAGTATTACTGTAGGTGTATAACTTATATGAAGTAATTATGGTATATTCCTTGGTAGGATAATCTATAAGTTGAATATTCAGGCATCATAGAATGGCAATTAAACGAAAAGTGTATTTTTAAATTAATTTGTACTAAATACGAAGATTTTTAAATACAATCAGTGGTGGCTAGTAACCACACATTTGCAGTTAACTTCGAACATGAATCATTTTCGCACCCATATTTACTAGAACTTTTTTTTTTCCTTCTAATATCGCATACTTTCAACAGTTTCATTTTTAGCTATTAATTTTTAAAAAAACCTGTGTATTTCTTATGTTAAACTGGAGGAACTAAATTTCTGATGCCATCTTAACATTAAAACTGTCGGACCGCAGTTAAAAGAAATCATACACAACCATTAATTTATTACCTACAAGCAAATTGTCGTATAATTTGAAACCAATTTAAGTAGCAGGTCTATCTACAGATTATTTTCCATTACTTTATTAAAATATAAAATAAATTAAACTAATTATCTTACATGATATATACCAATTTAAAGGTTAAATAAATTGTGTGATATACATTCCGACGAAGCAAATGTGGCAGTGGCTAGAGTCAATTTTTATTTTCGGGTTCCATATATATATATATATATATATATATATATATATATATATATATATATATAGTATAGTAAAACCTGCCTATCAAGGAACATGACGGTTCCTTAAGTATATTTCTGTCTTGGCAGTTTTCCTTCTTATAAAGGGTTTCCAAATTACAAGCTTCAATTTTCTCACGCTTTAAAGACATAACGTATTGACTGAAATGTAGACAAAATAGTGTAACACAGCTCAGTTTGCACGGCAAATACAAAACAACTTTATTACACGAAATCGAGAAGGAACTTAACTACAGGAAGACTGAAGAGTTTCCCAACTCCCTCGCAACTAACGTAAGCAGGCAAGGAAAAGCGAGGGATTCTCCGCTGTCACACATAAGCAAGGGTATCCCCGCAATACAATGGCAACACAAGAAGATAAAACTATATAATGCAGAAAACGTCATATGCAGAATTTTCACGTGCGGTCATTAATACTGTAGTTAGAATGTGGTTAAGAATAATTTTCCGTCTTACTGAGGTAAAAACATTCCGTTTCCACGTTATGAAGGTTTCCGGCTTATACAGGACGATTTTACATATAAACTCGTACCGTTCTGGATATTTTTTTTCCGTCACTACAGGTTTCCTTTTTATAAAAGGATCCGGCTTAGACAGGTTTTACTGTATATATATAATATATATATATATATATATATATATATATAATATACACCATCACTTATAATGGTCGGATTTCGCTGAGTTTTGAGAATATCTTCCTCGGTTTATTTTAAATAGCATATACTGAGTTTCGTAATGAAGCGTCAAAAATTGCGACCGCTAGAAGGATTTTAAATTTTTGTTTCTGGTGTAATGGTGTAATCCCTCCATGGTATCTTTACCTTGTCGTGGTGGAGTGGCTTGCGTGATTAAATGATCCCGAGAGCTATGCCGGCGGTAGCATTGCTGCCAATAGGGTTACCCATGCCGGACTGGTCGAAGGTGATAAGCCAGAAGAAAAAAGTACCTTGGTCGAAAGAGTGACGATCTTTCACCGTAAAAATACAACCGTCACGAAATGCGGACATGGGTTCAACTGGGATAATGGAGAGCTTGTGTCCGCGCGGCCATGAACCTACGGGTTTGATAGTGCCAGTGAGTTAGTTTGTTTTTGTACTGGTGTAATACTACAGCGCTGGAGCGTATTTTGGACACCACACACACACACACACATACATATATATATATATATATATATATATATAATATTCAGGGTGTAACAAAAATCGCATTACAGAGATTGAGGACGTGTAGTGGGGATCAAGACCGTTACGTTTAGCATAGGAACTTATGTCCGGAAACACGTTGATCTCTCTGACGCCTACTGATTGTCGTCTAGGTCACAAGAAGTGGTCGATGTGACGACCGCCTACGTCAACCAGGTACGGTACCACCATACCATGTTCTGGTACACACGATCACCAATCCTTGGTCCTACAACATCCGCCGAATAAATAACCCGTGTCAATAGGTCTTCCTCAAATGCCACAGGCGTCTCGTAAATCAGACATTTCATGTGATCCCACAGCTAGTAATGTAGCTGGGTCAAGTTGGGAGAACGTGTAGCGTCTTTGGCGCTGAAAATGCGGGAGTTGAATGTGTGTTGTGATATATTTTTTTTTTTTTTTGCATGTATATAGCGAGAAAACGGTACGTTTCCGGCCATGAGTTCCCATGCTAAGTGTAATCGTCTTGGTCCCCGCTACACATCCTCGATGTCTGTAATGGGAATTTAGTTACATCTGTATATACAGTGAAACTTCTTCACAGCGGAATAGCATGGGACCATTTTTTTTCCGAATTAGACAACAATCCGCATTATAAAAAAAAACAAAATATTAACCAATCTTAGATTATAGAGCACCGTATAATATGTCTTTATATATTTTAATTTTTTTAATTGTAGTTCCACTGTCGTTGGAAAATGAAGTATAGTATGTACGAGCGACTTTGATGATAACGCGCTTAAAACCTGTTCCGTTTCGTCAGTGTTAAAAATGTCTCTTAGGCGCGTATCCTGAAATTAAAGTGTGAAGTTTTGGTTTCCACTCACTAACTATACTTTTGTCCACATCCTTTGAACCCCGCAAAATTTCATTCCATGCTACATTGTATCGTCTTTTAAAACTGTCCACAACCAACCTGAAGATGCCTTGAAATCGTTATACCCTAGAGATATAGCAACAGCTAGAGCTTGGCTTTGGAGCATTGGTCCGGAAATTTAGAGATTTTTTTTATCGTGGACTTGTGAAGCACTCACACACCTCGTTGATTTCTTAATTTATATATTATATATATATATATTAAATTTTATTGTTTGCTTCCTTCTTCATTTGATCATTTCCTTGCGTCAATTTTCTTTTGTCATTTAAAATCTCATAAACTTTGGTTTTACACATTTAAATTTAGTCATTATTTCGCGTACTGAGAGTTTGTTTTACTTTATCTTCAATTACTTTCACGTTTTCGTTTAATACATTCAATGATAAATACGATTTAACCATCTTTATTCCATACATTCAGAACGCTATCTGTGAAAGATACGTACACAATAGGTCTCAGATCCTAAACTAATTTAAGATTTTACAGTGCACTGGTTATTTGTAAGAAAGATGTCACACGCCAAATATTTGTTAAACGAACCTGTATTTTGCAAAATGGGTGTGCAGTGTGGCCAAAAGAAAATTCCAGATACAGATAGAAACTCTACTTCTTCCGACGGTAGGAATCATCACTTATTGTAAATTCGCCTAACGGGTATACAATGAAGTGAAAACTAATCTATTTCCCTTTCTATCTTTCCGCCTTATAAACAATTACTCATAAATTGTGTAGAAATATCCTTCCGTTTCCGCGTTGGACAGATTCCATTTTATACAAAATAATTACTCGTAAAATTACTATTATTTTGCCGGGACCAATAAATGTGTTCACATTAGACAGATTTCCGCAATATTCACGTTCCGGATTACACAAGTATTACTGTATAAATAAATTTTAGTCATGTTCATTTTCGGTGTCTACGAGATTAGATAGGCGAAGATTGGAAAAAAAAAAAAAATGAAAAATATTTTCACGAGAACAACTTTAATAGCTTAATTTCTTCGGAATTCGCTAAAAGTGTGTTCCTAATTCTTTTGGAAATTCTTGTCTTTCTTAGGCCGTAAATAACCGTAAACTCTAACTTCCAATACTCTTCTTCTTCACTTCTTGGTTTAGGCATTAGTTGCCTGTTCCGTCTTCACTAATAGATCTAAGATCATCTCTTCCGAGGACGTCCGACATCTCTTCTTCCTCTCGGTAAATAATGTAAGATTTTATTTGGTAATCTACTTTATTCCATTCTTTCTACATGTTATTTCCACTGAATCATCTTGTTAAATATATTTTTTTTATGGAGTAGATCTGCAGTTCTTCACGGATACCCTCATTTCTTATCTGGTCCATTCTAGTGCAGCCTTTTACTCTTCTTAAAAATGTCATCTCGAGTGCAAGGATTTTACTTCCTTGTTTGGTAGCGATAATCCAAGATTCACTCCCATACAAAAGGACAGGGACTGCCATTGTTTTATAAAATTTTAATTTTAATTGTTTATGGGCTTTATTTTTCAATGTTCTATTTATTGTGCCACAAATAGCTTGAAACTGATGAGTTCTATGTTCAATATCTTCATCATACCGAACATAAAACTCATCAGTTTCAAGCTAATTGGGGCACAAAAATAGAACATTAAATAATAAAGCTCAATACTTGAAACATAAATATTAAGTTCACTTTTCAATAAGCATACACAGTTTTTTATTTATGTATTGTATTTTATTTTGTTAACAGAATTTTACAGAACCAAATTAAGTTTTCATTGAAGATTCCTGCCACTTTATGGTGACATTGTTTTGTAGCGTTAGTTGGTAGAAGTTGTGCTTTTAGTGGTAACGCTGTTGCCAGGAGAAGTGGTTTTAACGCTGTCAGTAGAGTAATTTCTTCCAGAAATTGTTGTGAAATAATCCCTGTAAAAGAAAATAGATTTTTAGTACAAAAAAATTACTGATAAATTCTACATGTTGATAAAATATTTTCTTCCAGTAAATTCCAGTGAAACAAGTCCATATTTAATACATAAAACCACTAGCATCGTAAATATGACCTAATCGTTAAAGGGTAAACAAATGTTTAGAGCATTCGTATTTCTGTCTTGAGATTCTGCTGCTGAAATGAAGATGTTGAGAGCAATAGCAGGATACCAAAGGACCGATAAAAAGAAAAACGAAGATATAAGAACAGAACTTAATATATTTAATCTCTGTGAAAGAATAAAATATTATCAAAATGCTTAACTTCAGCACGTATTACGAATGAATGAACAGCGCATACCAAGAAGAATGTATAATTATAAACCAAAAGGGAGAATGTTGGGAAGACCATTGAAGAGATGGAAGGACCAATTCGGCCTATAATGAGATCGGAACAGGCCATTGGGCTTAATACTTGTTGTTATTGATGATGAGATTATTTTACGTACCGTAAATCTAGATACGGGACCAACTGCTTTATAGTTAGTTACTCAGGAAAATATAGCTGTTGGAATGTTGGCTGTAGAATACAAATATCACATTTCGGTTCTACCCTTCCCTAATAGTGGTGTTATACTTCTTGTCAAAATGTATGAACCACGACCCACACCACTGCCTTATACGCTAAATTGAAGAACCCGCTGTAGTGGTAATGTTGTTGCAGTGACGTCAGGGGTGGGGTTGAGCGTGTTCAGACAGAAGTACTATAACAGTTGTTATATTTTCTTCTGATCAGTATCCTAATTAATATCAAACTATAGTATATTTTTGACTGTACACTGCAGAAAATAAACAGCTAAACTAGTTTCCATCAGCTAGAAGTGTTGCGTATTGTTCTCCTGGTATTTTAATAAAGGGGTAGAGTTTATGTGCTAAATATTTCCTGGAACTGAGGTTTTTATGTTTTAGTATATAAATATTGTAATATTATAAAATTAGGTACATTTTATTCAGTCTCCCCAACTTTTAAAACGATTAAAACATTGTAGGCCTTTCTGGAACAATTATATCCTCAGTAGAAGATTATACGTTACCTGGATAGTATTGCCCACAAACGAAGTGAATGAAAGCAGTAAGTAGTTTATACGTCATGAGTGTTCCTTTATTCTCAGGTAGAATGCCGTTGTATCGCTTGCAATTCCCCGTGCCCCCTTCGTCCCGTGCTTTCATTCTCTTCGTCTATGGACTACAGTTAGAGTGTAACGTACAATGTTCTGCTGAGGATGGAACTAGTCTCGAAATGCCTACACTATTTTAATGGTTCTATCAGTTGATGAGACTGAATAAAAGATACATAATTTTATAATTTTTAATTATATTTTTTGTATACTCTGATTAATATCTAAACAGAATTTTCGTCAACATATATTAATATTTGTGTCTATGTTTTGACAAGAGTATAATACTCATTTTGAATGTATTCAACAATCAGGTAAAGACAATATTTCTAAATTCTCTTTTTTTCAATGGTTATACATTACTAATGCGTATACATAAAATTGTAGATAGCGACGAACCAAACATGGCAGTTTGCTAATCAGTTCTTATTTTCGGATTCATTAAATCCACACTTGTAATGGTATAAATATCTTCAGACAGGTTTGACAATATTTGACTTACTTGGGATTGAAGTGCTGAAAAATATTTGCAATATCATTGTACAGTTTATAATCACTATGCAATTGTCCGTTTTGGGGCACGCCGTAGCGTAGTGGTTAAGGCACTGAGCTACAAGCCGGAGGGTCGAGGGTTCAAGTCCCGTTGGGGTCGGTTTTTAAACTGACCCAAACCCTCTGGCGGCACTATGGCCCTGGGGTTGACTCAGCCTCTAACGGAAATGAGTACCAGACGCTTGTTCTGGGGTATAGGCGGCCGTCACGCAGGGCTGACAACCCGGCTGACATAAAGTGCCGATTGTCTAGAAAAAAGTGGGAGCCTTAACCTCCCACTACTCCAAGGGTCTCCGGGCCTGTTGTGGGATCACTTTATTTAATTGTATTTTTTAAATTAATTAAATTTTATGTTGTTGTCCATTCGTGCATAGTTGCCGACATTGATTTTTACATATTGTAGCACATTATCGTAAGTAATGCCACGAGTGATTTCCAAATTATCGATAAATTCACGACTCACGAAGTGAGGAGTGAATTTATCTAGAGAATTTGGAAATCAAAAGTGGCATTTGTTAGGACAATATAACGAATAAAATGTTTACTCACAATCATTATTTAACTATAGGCCTAGTTATTTTTAAATATTTATATATTTAATGTAAACGGCGATGTTCGAAACAAATGAGAAACGTTTCTTATGCTTCATTTGGTCATCACTGCAACGAGATAATATTATTTATTGGCAAAAGATCGTAATATTGTAAGAATGCACCCTAGTGGAGAAATTTGTAACCTACGTTAGAGGTTATTAATTAATTTCTGATGTCCTAAGATGTAAATATGCCAATTATATTTTTCTAGAACGTAAATTCGTGGGAAATAATACGTTTTAAGAAAGTGCAAATAGTAGTTTTTTCTGGCATAATCAATAATATTGCTACAAATGTTTTTATATTACATCCCGCAAACACTATCTGTTTACATTCGTGCACTATATATATATATATATATATATATATATATATACAATCTGGTAGCCACATGCAGTCACTGTAAAATAATGTTATGACCTACTCAGAATGTTAAAAAGGAGGAGCTTGATTTTAAAGTGATAAAATTAAATTGATAAAATCAAAGTGAAAAACGACTGTGATTGATTGTAAATAAAAAATCATTGAAATGTGATTAGTCATTGACTCCCATTTGGGGCATGAGTTAAATAGTCATTCATGAACTATTCCGTAACTCCCAAAACGCATAAATAAGAAATATAAAATATAAACCATTCTGAACACAGCTGTTTGACTTTGTTCTAAATTTCAGATGATAGGCTTTATTTTTCTTATCGGCATAAAAATAATTTTACATGATAGCAAACTCATTTTACGTAAAACAATAGAAAGACATGCTTATTTGGAGTTAATTGCATTTTAAATTAACTTGTCATTGTCCTTAAGCGATTCATTTAAGGTAGTTTTTTTTTTTATTTTTAATTCAAAATTGTTCATAGCATCATGAGTAGTGTCAGAGCTTCTGAATACAGTTCATGGGATCCCGGTCAAACGATGGGAATTGTTTCATAATACGAAATGTTCCTGAGGCCTCCCATGGTCTGGATTTAAGTTAAGTTTAGTTTTAACGACTCTCCTGGCGCTTCATTAATATTTATCACCTATCAGTAATCGAAGTAACCTAACTCAACCTTCCAGGAAGCCCAACTTAATAAGTATGTTACAATTCTGTTAATGCCAGGAAATACTGCCAGATATGAGACAACCTGGAGGCATTAGTAAAAAATACTTCAGACGTTAATTGTTATTTATTATATTATTTAACAACGCAATTTAACGGCTGTATTTAACTAGGTTTTCCGATAGTGCAGTTTTCGATACCCTGTTCCAGGGTTGGGTCATCCTCATTTCTTTCTAGTCCATGATTCATCGGATTCCCACTATTGCCGGCATAGAGATTATTTCATTGACAAAACCCCACCTCATTAGCGACAAAGGTATTTGGTGCCAAGGAACCGTAATTGATTCCATTAATAGCCAAACAGATTTCAACTACTTTTGAAATTCATATTGGTGATGGAAGATGATGCACTATCTCCTAAACTATTTCCATTTAGACTAGATCATTGAATCAATTTCTAGGAGTATAAAGAAGACGAACAAATCAGTGGTAGGCGTATTAATAAGTTGTTAGTACATTCTGATGATATACTGTTCTTAGGCAATAGCGAGGAAATACTAAGTTCCAAAACGCACATTCCATTGGGTAACACTAAGAAATATGAGCTGAAAGTAAAATTAATAAAACTAAATACATGGCCACACATAGAATTTCATTAAATAATGGAAAATTTGAAGAAGTGGCTGGAGACAATGCCTTGTAACAATAATTATAAATAGGAATGAGGAGCAGGAAGAAACTGAACACAGGCTAAATTCTGAAAACGCATGCTATAATGCACTGCAAGGACTTTTGTCATCCGAAATTCTCTCAAAGAATCTTACTCCAAAATATATAAAAGGGCTATTATTCTAGTTATTTATATATATGCGAAACATGGTTTATTACTTTTAACGGAGGAGAAGAGATTACGAGTAGTTGAAAATAAAGTTCTTAGGGAAATTTTTGTAACAAAGAGAAATGAACAGATAGGCCAATGGAGAAGGCTACATAACAGTAAACTACATTATTTTATGGGAAACCAGATGTAAGAAGTCTTGGATACTGCGATGAGCAGAATAGTGGAACGAATGGAGAATGAAAGGAGAGCTTAGAAATGTGTTGTAGAAAACCAGAGGAGAAACGTCCAGTACTTGGATCAGGAATTTAGAATCGAGGATAAAATTAAGTATTATTTTAGGGATTTAAAGTCACAGGGGATGATTGTTGGTTGTTTTCCAGATCCGACATGCCAGCTTCTGCTCCCATAACTCTTACCGTCATTTTTAGGTTGGACCATAGACCGGAGAGAGGACTATCTCCCGTTGACCTCGTCTGTCATTTTTTAATGTCCAGAATCGAGTCATTATATATATTAGATAAGAAATGGATGCACATGAGACTGTTATCGATAGGAAACAAAGAGAGTTTACAGTAGTATGGACATATAAAACGGATGTCGAGGAACAGTGGCCTAACGGCTGTTACATTAGATGGTACCAGGCAGAAAGAACAGGGGGAGAAGCAGAAGAATATGGTATGAGGGAATGTATGATGCCATGCTGAAGAAGGGTATGGAAGAAGGACAATGTGAAGATAGGAATCTCTGGAAAGCAAGAATCAAAGGTAAACTGCTGTAAATCGGAAATCATATATTAAGTAAATAAGAATCGAGTCATAAGGCAGAATCCTGGAGATGCGTCCCCTCTAGATTGTCGCAGTCGCATACTTCCAATATCTGTGCATCGCTAACTAAACTATCTTTTTCTAGCATTAGATGACGTGCAAGCTGATATGAAATGAATGAATGAAAAATGAAGGGGCGTCGAGGGAGTGTTGATAGGAAACGGGAGAACCCAGTGAAAAACCCATATAAAGTATCGGTATGGTCCACCATCAATACCTCTCTGGAACTGCCAGGATTCGAACCCAGATTCCCAGTAGGCCATATTTATTTATTAAATACTAGCCAATGCCCGGCGTGCGCTGCTACACCTAAATACATGAAAATTTGTGTGTTTTTATGTTTAGTTGAATAAGTAAAAGGAAAAATAATTATAAATTTATATGATAACTATTCTTAGATATCCCATGCTGATTATCCGGCGTTGCCCGGGAATCTAGATATCTCAACCTTCTTGGCATAAATGAGGTGAAAGATGAAAATTAACGTGTTTTATGTTTAGTCGAGTAAGTAGGGAGTAAGAGGAAACATTTATATCGTAATTATTTTTAGACACCCCATGCTGATTACCCGGTGTTTCTGGAATCTACTTATCCCGATCTTCTTGGCATAAATGAGCTGAAAGACGAAAATTAATAATTTTTAATGTTTAGTTGAATATCTAAACGGACAAAATTATATCGCGATAATTTTTTGCTACCCCGTGCTGATTACCCGGCGTTGCCCGGGAATCTGCTTATCCCAATATCCTTGGCATAAACAAGCTGATAGATGAAAATTATGTTTTTTTATGTTTAATTGAATAAGTGAAAGGAAAAAAGTCATAATTATTTTTAAATATCACGTGCTGATTGCTTGATGTTGCCCGGGAATCTACTTATCCCGATCTTCTTGGCATAAATGAGCTGATAGACGAAAATTAATATTTTTTATGTCTAATTGAATATGTAAAAAGAAGAAAGTATATCATAATTTTCTTTAAATATCACGTGCTGATTACTTGATGTTGCCCGGGAATCTACTTATCCCGATCTTCATGGCATAAATGAGCTGAAAGACAAATTCGTTAATGTTAGTTATCCGTAGAATAATACCCGTTGTGCGCTGCTTCGCTTTCCCGGGAATTTACTTATCCCGGTCTTGTTGACATCAATGAAAGACAAAAATGGTTATTGTGAGAAAAACATATGCTGTCGCGGTCTTTATGTAGAGTTCTTTTTAGATACTCAATTCTGTTTACATTAATTTGCGTATTTGTTTATGCAGAGTAAGCCATTTAAGCGTCCAAAAAGCTACTTTATTCACATTTGTCTCTACAAAGGGTGAAGGGGTTGAATATTACAAGTCTCTAGTAGCTTATAGCCTTCCTGGAAAACTCCTGAACATTTTGCAAACAGCCCTATCACAATCGGATGAACAGTATGGCAGCTCATAAAATACGATCAAACAAACATTGATTTTTATATATCAGATTTACTTATCGTTTTGCACAAATAAATAACTTTTATTTACCTTAAGTTCTTTCACATCGAAGTCCGGAACATCTTATTGTAGCCATTAATATTTTTGTCGCAGACGTCATCCTTTGTACACTGTTGACCATTAGAGACAAGTACGCTATGATCATTCTTAGATATAGTGACACATATACCTTTGTAACAGTGTATTATGCTACAGCTGTCCACATACGAAGCGGTTAGAAGTAACAAAATTATCAGTGAGGACATTGCTTGTTAAACAGTTCCGCTTTAAATGAAGGTCTCACTTATTATACGAAATGTTAGCACGTGCGTTTATATCAGTTTGGAAAAAATATAGTAATTTATTGTTCTCACTGATTATCATAAACTAGTGTTATATGAGACGAAATTCATTGGTCTATATAAAATTAAAGAGAGAATATAATACGGGTAATAAAAGTCGCATAATAGTTAATCTATATTACCTAGGTAATAAGACCACCAAGAATCGTAAATAGGTCATGTTTGAATTACAATTATAGACTATAACGAGGCCATTATATATAAATATGACAATATAATACATTGTTTAGGGGCTGTGGGACTTTCATTTCTCCTTGGTTTAATTGCACTCCAAATTCTGTTTATTGAGGTACGTTCTACTAGCCACTAGCGATATATCACCCTATATTTTGTGATATCTAATACTTTTTTTAGATTTTTTAACACAGTATGACTGCTTTAACTTTTATTACTCTAAAATTTTATTTTTTTAACCAGCCTCATGGGTCCCAGGTTCGATTCCCGGTCAAACCATAAAAAATTGTCCTTAAAGAGAATTGTTCCTTTGGTTGCCCATGGTCTGGAATTTAGGTTATGTTTAGGTTAAGAACTCTCCTGGCGCTTCATTATCATGTATCACGCATCATATCATCGGGTAACGTAACTCCGCCTTCTAGGCGCGCCAACTTCAGAAGTGGGTTACAATTACGCCAATGCCAGGGCAGAAACCCAGAAATGTCATAAAAGACAACCTGGATGCATTAGGCAAAAAATATATTATTTTAGATAATTTACTACCCCAAGGGCCTCCGGGTCTGTTGTGGGATCACTTTACTTAGTTCATAACTATTTTCATCAATTTGTTTTAACCTAAATATTACGCCACGTCACATGACGTCATTGGCAGAAGTAAGCCTATTTATTTTTGCTGTGATAAATATTTTTTTCCTAATTTCATTAATACAAACCCTTGGGCGGAATTGTGTTTCCACGCTTCGATCATTGTGACGTTGTGCATAATGACTTCTCGCAGAGACTGCAGCATGTTCATAACACTTGCGTTCGATTCATTTTCAATACCCGCCGTTATGATTTTATTTCCGAACACTTCAATAATCTCTCTTAGTTTGTCTAAGTGACAGACGTAACTGTACTCTTTCGATTATTTTCAAGCGTCTTAATTCCTACACTCGTAGTCACCTGGCGTCCCCATTTGAGAAGTTATCTTTTTACCATAATATTGATACTAGATCACACATAACAGTCTGCTAACAATGCTTTGCAAAGAACTTCTTCTTATTCTACTTCTTTCACAGTAGCCTACTGCCCGCTCCTGGAATGATCTCCCCCAAGATTGCCGCACACTTGACACTTTTAAGTCACGCTTATACATTTACTTGTTTTTAAATAATTCATGTGTAATGAGAACTAAATTTATTCTATTTCATTAATCTTATATTTTTTCACTTTTCTATCTTGTACATTTTATATTTCGTTCGCTAAATCTAGCTTAAATTAAAATATATTATAAATAATAATTGTATTCTAGATATACCATGTAATTTTTGTTCGTTGCAACTTAGATGTAAGAATAATTTTGCATTTTTTAATCTGTTTGAGTGGTAGAGAAGGCTGTAAGGCCTTAACTCTGCCAGGTAAAATAAAGTTATTATTTTTTTAATTTTAATTAATCTAAGTTAAATATTTTAATTTAAAATAAATCTTAATTTAGAATTTTCTGAGGATTAATAAAACTTCGCTGTTCTTTCTCTTCCGAATTAAAACAACTCTTAACAATAACTAAAAGATGTCTGAAAAAATGGAAAATCTCAAAGAAGAGGTTCATCTTTCTAGTAGCATAAACTTAGACACAGATCCAGAAATAGGCATAGAATCAAAAAATATAATAGAACAGAGGCGGCACCGTGGCGCAAGTGGTTAGACGCTCGCCTTTACCGCTGGGGGCCAGAGATAGCGTTTCGGACATTACATGCGGGTTCCATGAAGGATTAAACGAAGCCAGGACAGATTTTTCTCGGAGTTTCTCACGATTTCCCCCTGTCACAAATTTCATTCATTCTCCACACTCATCTCATTCATTTCATTTTATCATACAGGTATAAGGTATGAATTTTACTTGAGAAGAGAGAAGAAAATTTTAGATATAGAAAAACTAATTTAGATCAAATCTGACTGCATAAGCTTCTAGGGAACGTCCAAACTCTCATGAGCATGGTGGCCTTAACTCAATCACAATTCAGGGATTACGTTGACAAACAATCTAAATGACTTCAAGTCGTTATTTGATTTTCGGATTTTCCTATATATTTAACACTCAGGAATAGCTGAACGTTACCCTCAGTTGGGGGGACGCTTTATCCGCCCAACTGAGGGTCACATTCAGCTATTCCCGAGTGTTAGAACATCATCATCATAGTACATTCACGAATTTAGGCCATTTGTTGGCCTGTTTCGCCCTCAAGATAAACACCTTCTAAAAGTCTTCTGAGTGGACGTCCTGGTCTTCTTCTCCCTGCAGGTTGATGTTAGATAGATAGTAAAATGTAAAAATGAAATAAAGTCTTGAAGCCAAATAAGTCGTTAGTCCACGTAATCCTTCAATTGTCGAACAATATAACAAAATGTTACTACCGATCCCATAACTGCGACCAAATCGCAATTGAATGTATGTAAAATCATGTTATAAAGATGGAAAGTAAATTCACTTGATCTTACGAAAAATTATTCCGACCCGCAATTGGCCCGCACAGCTATAAAATAAATTCTAGCCCGCTACTTTGACGGGTACGGACGTAAAAGCTGTAGGCGAAAATTTTGCTGGGACAGATTTAAAATGTTGTCTCGCGGAAACTAAAAAGTATTTCTTAAGAAGTTCTTCAATAGTGGACTTAATTTCACATTCAGTCGCAAGTCGCTGTGGAGTCCGTCATTAACTTATAGGCATATTCTCCTATAAACCTTATCAGCATTCAATTATCGCGATCTTACGTTTTCCATCGATTTAGTTGCCATCGCTGCCATTAGAGGATCAATTTCAATTTTAAGAAACCATATTTAAAAAATTAATACTTTATAGTATGTATACTTCAATCAGGCCTACAAGTTGAATTTTTTACAAGCTTTATATTAGCTTGACCTGTGTCTATCTATCTATCTATCTATCTATCTATCTATCTATCTATCTATCTATGTAACGGAATCTTTCAATGCGATTTTAACCCACTTAAAATAATTGGATCGACTTGAAACTTTGTATACTTGTACAAGACCCGTGACATACAATAATTTCATATTTTGTTTCTAAAATCATGGCCAGAATCATCAAAAAATAAAAAAAGTGTCTTTGTATCTATGTAACGGAATTTTTTAACACGATCGACTTGAAACTTTGTATACTTGTAAAGGACCCGTGACGATACAATATTTTCATATTTGTTTCTAAACTCCTGGCCAGAATCGTCAGAAAATCAAAAAAAGTGTCTTTTTATCTATGTAACGGAATCTTTGAATACGATTTTCACCCACTTAGAAACATTGGATCGACTTGAAACTTTGTATACGTGTAGAGGACCCCTGACAATACAATAATTTCATATTTTGTTTCTAAAATCCTGGCCAGAATCATCAGAAAATCAAAAAAATGAAAACTGGTATAATAGGTTCCGGACTTGTCGACTTTTTAGTCAATCGTTGTAAGAGCTCGGTTGGTAGAGCGCTGAACTCTAGTGGTATATAATTTCAGTAATCCATAGATCGCTGGTTCAAATCCGGCTGGGAGGTTTTTTTATAAGAGTATTACTTTTAACTCATACTACAATAGTATCGAATTTAAAGATATTTACATTTTTATCTTATTCTGTAAAATATTAAAACTAAAAAATAAAAATAAATAATAGTTTTAAAAAACTAAAACAACACGCTTTATTAGAAAACCGAACCAAAAAAATGAAAAATAATTTTAATTTCCAATACGCTTGGGATAAATAATTTTACCATTAAAAGCGTGGGGTGCTTTTTATGATGTTTACATTTTCTTCTTAGAGACTTTACTTTTATCAATATCTGTTTATTATCAAACATATTAATTGATAAAGAGCACCCCACGCTTTTGACGGTAAAATTATTTATCCCAAGCGTGTTGGAAATTAAAATTATTTTTCATTTTTTTTAGTTCGGTTTTATAATAAAGCGCGTTGTTTTACTTTTTAAAACTATTATTTATTTTAATGTATTTACAAAATGTATTTCATCAATTTAGAAAATTAATTGTCTGTATCACTTTGTCCAATCCTCTATGAGGAAAGTTTTATAATAAAATTAATTGTAATTATTGTTTATTCAATTTTTGCTGCGGAAGTAAATAAACCATAATTTGTTGTTTATATTTATTCTGTTTTGCGCTATAGCCGATCCGATAAAGGCAAAGTACTTTGGACTTATTTTAATTCGAGTCCACACTGGGGTAATACATTTTCGCATGGAATTTCAGCCAGTATGGGACCGGTGTCCACTCTTCATCCTGAGGAATTTGGGTAGCTACAATAAGTAGCGGCTCTGTATTTAGAAAACCAGTTACAATGGCTGGTGTACTTTACATTCTGACCGCATAACAACTCTATAATAGCCAGATAATCGTCCACCTCTGTTATTAACACATTTGGATGTTAGGCCAGCAACCAGTTGGTAGGCCAAGGGAGTTCTAGGTCTGTCACGCCATGAGGTATGTGCATGCACAGTACAATGGCGTACACAGTGTTTGAGCTTTAACTTATCCTTTGTTAGGAGTTATTAACCCTTAAATTGGCGAACCAATAATTTCTAGTGCCAATTATTTAAATGTTTTGGGCCGCAAAGGAAACAAAATCATATAAAACTCTTAAGTTATTACTGTTTATTATAACGTAATTTGACAGAAACTTAAAGTAATTTACAATCATTTGTTTTTTATTGTTTTGTAAATAATAAGTAAATGAAGTCAATGAATCTTTATGTATCTTATACGATGCATTGTGAAGTTAAGGATTAAACAAATTTAATAACGCTTATTTGCCCACAGATATAATGAACAATTAAGGGAAATTTGTGAATATTTGTTGCAAACTGATAGTCTATACGTCCATAGTCATTTATATTTATTTATTTATTTTTAATTCATGTTAATTACTAAGATTGGTTGGAGAAAACCCTCAATGATGAGGATAATTCCCAAAATGAATGAATGTAATTTATAGTATGGGGTCAACATATCGATCCAATGAGACATCTAGCAGGCAACTAAGGTATTACTAGGATGAGGAGGTCGATACATTTTGTTTACAGGCCCTTTCATGCAGGTTAAGGAACTTTTACAAGCCTGAAAGTCGATACTCACAGCTTAAAGTACTTCCCGGATGACTTGCTCCTTGGTGTAGTAATTCCTAACAAATTAGAGGCTAAGGCTCAATATTGGGTTATGCTAGTGTACTGTACATGTGCACATCCATGACGTGACAAGCCAGAAACATCCTCGAGCTACCAGCTAGCTGCTAGCATAACATCCACATGTGTTAATCACAGAGGTGAGCGATTACTGTAGCTATTATAGGAGTGTTATGCAACCAGAATATGAATTCCCCAGTCGTTACAGCTGGTTTTTTCTATCTGGATCCGTTACTTATTGTAGCTACCCAAATTCCTCAATACGTTCTATGCCTGTCACGCCATGGAGTGTAGTAGAGTTATATTTATTCAAATTGCTGTGACCTCTCGTAAGTAACCTTACTAATACCCCTGAGCGAGAAATTATCCCTTTAAGATGACCTCTTGTTCTATATACTTAGCCCAATGACGGTTATATTCTTATAGAATATGTCCAATGTGCGGGAGCTTTAAAGACGAGATACATATATTAGGAAAATGTAACGATTTGGAATATTGGAAGAATCAGTTATTACCGGAAAGATTTCTAAATTCAAATCGTGAAATATTGGCATGCTACGCGTTATTGGTAAGCCCAGAAAATTGGATAAACTTGGGTAGATTTCTGGACAAAACGCGGAAAATAAGAACAACACATATTCACGAATAAATAAATATGTTAACAAATTGCAATACCATTAATTCTTAATAATTCTACATAACTAAGTTAATGTATAATGTAATTGTATTGTTATTTAATTGTAATATTGTATTTTCTTTTTTGTTTTAAGTATGTTATTACCAAACATCAACTTATTGTAACGGACTGTCAATAGCACGTACGGCTTACTGCCCGTGCGACCCATACTTGTAAATAACATTGTATGTATCTTACTTTTAGTCTAATAAAGTCCTTATGTATATTCTTATACTTGCGTGTCTAAGGGAGCAAAGAACAGTGTTCATCGTATACTCGTAGAATCAGAATTTTCCACGATAAAGCAGAATTTTAATATTATAATAAATGTGAAAGTTAAAGTTAATAATTTTGTATTTTAAAATTCTTTTAATATTTAAATATAACTTAAATAAAACCATCTAATTAATTAATTGTTGGTTATGGTTGAATAAAAATGTCTTAATAATAATTAAACAAATTTTACTACATAACGGTTGTTATAAAGAATGCTTTTAAAAGTTGTTTTAAGTCATTGTTGTCAAAATTATAAATCCTTCCATTATAACTGTAATAAAAACACCTTCATATTCTTAAATGAATGTAAACTAAACTATGATTGGATATTAAAATAAAATATCTTTCTCATTTAACAAATCAAATTAAACCTTATATTTAAAGAACTATTAACCAATATAATTTAAAAATAACATGATCTGATGTAATAATGGTTTTAAAATTATAAAGGTATAACACTATTAATTCTGCAATGCAACTTCCATCAAGGATAGAAACAGTAAGAGCTCCTGATAAAATGTAACATTTAATACAAGAAGGAAAGTATTTATATTTAAATAACGGTGAAGAATAATACCACCTACATTTACTTAATCAACTGGGAACTTAAAAAGTGAATAAATTTACAATTATTTCTACAGAAACATATTTATGATTTTGAAGTGTTTTCCCAACCTCCAGTTGTATTAACTTCCGACCCTAAGAAGAGAATCCGGCTCTACCGAAAACTAAACCCAACCTGAACCAGTATTTTTTTTTGGACTCAAATCCATCTTAAAAATGTTACCACAATATGGGGCATGAAGAGAACTACTTCTTCAACCACTATATAGTTCATGCCCCATATGGGAGACAATGACCAATCACGTTTCAATGAATTTTGTTTTACAAGCAATGACAGTCGCTCTTTATTTAATTCTATTTACCAGTTTCTGCTTTTGTAATAAAGAAAACTCCTCCTTTTTAATTATCTGAACAGGTCAAAGTATTGTTTTGCAGTAACTCTCTAACAAATACAATGAATATAGCAAATAATGAACAGATTCCTTCGAACTACACATCTGATAATGTTGTGTTCAATAATTGTATTTTAATTGATGTTTTTACTGAATTCTTTACTAACAACATACGAATCTATAATATTGGTATAATATACAGTTTGATGTCTCATTTTTTCTCCACCGGGGTGCATTCTTACAATATTACGATCCAGTGGGTTATCGCTGATTGATATCCTATTTGGTAATAAATAATATGATGAAGTTGCAGTGAATAAACAGAAGAAACATAACCACACATTTCTTATTTGTTTTCAAACATCGCCGTTTACATATTTTAAAATACCAGTAACTATATTTAAATAATCCACCGCTGTGGTCTCGAGGTATTGACACGCAGCGGGCCCGGGTTCGATCCCCGGTCGGGGCAGTTTTTCTGGGTGAGGTTTTTCTCGGGGTTTTTCCTCACCTGTATGACAAATGTCAGGAAAACTTTAAGGCCCAAACGGTCCCCGAAATCATCATCATCATCCTTATCATCATCATCATCATTATCTTCCTTCACCGGTGTGGAAAGCAACGGGAAGCTACCACACCTACATTTCCCTAGTAAAGCTGCAAGCATAGCATGAAAATGCTATGATTGCAGTGAAGGACCTGCCTTCGGGCAGAATTACTATGGATGGATATTTAAATAATTATTTTTGAGCAAACAGCTTAATGTTAATCGTTAATTACTCCTAACAAATGCCTCTCTTGAATTATCGATGATTTGGAAATCACTCTTGACATTACTTATGATAATTTATTGGAACTGTGCGCTAACAAACTAACGAACCAATTACACGTGTCATGAGCGTATATCAGTTCAAAAAAATTGACTATTACTTCAAGAGAGGAGAAAAGTGTTTGAGAATAAAGTTCTTGGGAACATTTTTGGACCAGAGATAGACGAACAAACAGCTAAATGGAGTAGACAAGGTCTATCGAACAGTTAAATACACGACATGTATGTCAAGTCAGATTTAACAAAAATATTTAAGTCTGTTGACTACGATGGGCATGATATATAAGGACCATGGAGAATTTGGTAGAAAAATAGAGGGAAACGACCATTAGATGGTAGACCAAGACTGATGATTTGAGGTTAGCAAATTATATAGGAGATTGTACCGACATCAAGATTTCGATACAGGGATTACGTAATACTGCGAAACCTATACGTCATCGCGTCTGCATTTCGTGTGTGATCTTTGTGAACAGTGCCAAATTCTCTCCTACTCCTCCCTCCTTTCCTAGTACGCGCCGTGTGTGCTATCGCGCATTTTCCTCTCTCCTAGTGAACTCTCATAAAGAGCTGTGTTTTCTAACATCAGATCATCATCGGTTCAGTTGTCGTCGAGTCTGGTCAATATGTCTCAGAAGAGCTAGTTTGGTTTATGAGTCCTTTAGGCCAGGGTGGGGCCGCAATTACCGTGTACCCCAACCCTAGGCTGGACTAGTGTGTATGTAACTAATGTATGTATGTTTCTTATATTATTTTTTTGTATAGATGATAAAGGATAGTAATATTTTCTTTGTCAAATCAATTATTTATTTATTTATTCCCAACGTTATATCTGACTATCTTTTTGACTCGCATTAAACTTTAGTTGTCTATTTTAAGTACCTTTTGCCTATTTATTTATTAGTAGCTAGCCTATGTCAGATATGAAGGTAAACTCGAAAGCTTACTCAAGCGTGTGTGAGTTCCTCTTCCTTAAAGCTTCCACGATTATAGCTTGTAGCTTACAACACATTACATGTTTGATAATTTATTAAGGAAAGTTGAATTAATCTTTGTCTTTTATGGGCCCGGGCAAAGATATCTTAATTTGAGCAGTCTATGTTTTCTATTCAAAATGTTTATCAACAACATTGGTTTGATCCAGCACCAACACGCGGTGTAATCTTTGGTAGCCGATCGCGTAGTTATGGGTTCATGTCCCGGTGCAAAATGGTAGCATTGAGCGTGCTTATGCCGGTGAAAACATAATTGAGGATAGAAATGTGTGGAGAGCTTATGTCCGCGCGGCCATAAACCTACGGGTTTGATAGTGCCAATGAGTTAGATATACCAGTTAATAAATAGTAATAATCTATTATTTAACTTATTAAAGACATATATACCTTCGTACGCCCGAACCCCCGGCATTATGAGCCTTTTCATCGACATTATTGTCGTATTCATTGACATTTTTGTCGCAGTCATCATCCTTGGTACACTGTTGTCCATTCATGGCAAGTAAGCTGTGATCATTTTCATCTATAGTTGCACATAATTCTTTGTAACACTGAATGACGTAGCAATCTACATACGAGGCGGTTAGAACTAATAGAGCTATCAACGAAGACATTGCTTGTTACACTGCTTAACATCAAATGAAGGTCTCATTTATTACATTAATTGTTAACGTGTTCGTGTACAGGTCTATCAGTTAAAAAAATTATTACTGTCGCCGATTATCATAACTAGTGTTATATCTGAGTGTATATCAGTTTAAAAATGTTAACAGTTATCCTTGTCTTGAAACTCAATCAGCTCTATCAGGAAGCCGAATTCCTGTTCACTAACCTATGTAATCTTGACTTTCAAAACTTCAGTTTCTAGGCATTTCCTTTACTGTATATTTATTTTTACACACTTCAACGTCTTACGACATATCACGTTTGGAATCTTTGTTTATATCTAGTCTGTCTATACTCATAGATTTATCCAACGTAGATTAAGGGTGTTCCGTTAGCGGAGTTATATAACCAAGCTAATTTAAAAATGATTTGTTTAAACTGCCTTAGCTAAGACCATAAAACCTTCTCTTCCACTGAAATAGTTCAAATAGAACGGAATTTATTGAAGGAGAAGCACAAGAAAGGAAATTTTAAGAGAATAAAATTACTTTAGGTTGACGGAAACACAATTGTAGAGTACATACAAAAATTATAATAAAAATATTATTATTATTATTATTATTATTATTATTATTATTATTATTATTATTATTATGGTTGTCAACCGCGACATACTGCTGGTTTTGTTTCTTGCCTCTAGTTCCGAGCGACGCGGGTTCAAAACCGACGGTTAAATAAAAACAAACATTTACATTAGATCATAATCCATCTATAGTAATTCTGCCCGAAGGCAGGTCCTTCACTGCAATCATAGCATTTTCAGGCTATGCTTGCAGCTTTACTAGGGAATTGTAGGTGTGGTAGCTTCCCGCTGCTTTCCACACCGGTGAAGGATAATGATGATGATAATGATAAGGATGATGGTGATGGGCCTTACAGTTTTCCTGACATTTGTCTTACAAGTGATGAAAAACACCTATGAAAACCTCACCCAGAAAAAAAACCCGACCGGAGATCGAACCCGGGCCCGCTGCGTGACAAGGCAGCACGCTACCTCGAGATCACAGCGGTGGACAGATCATAATATATATGTGATCTCGAGGTAGCGTGCTGCCTTGTCACGCAGCGAGCCCGGGTTCGATCCCCCATTACCAGTACTGGCAGGAGCAATTACGATACTATTAACAGACCGAAATTTAAATACATCTTTTTTTGACCCTGCAGGAGGGGGGATCCTATTTTGTATCAACATTTATTTTGATTTTTTGGTCAACATCATCATCACCCTAATACTAGCATCTTATCTATTTTTAACCCCCCTTATTGCAGTAGTTTCCTTGCCATTATCACCCTTATTATTACCATCATCACCATCCTTCACCGGTGTGGAAACAACGGGAAGCTACCACACCTACAATTCCCTAGTACAGCTGCAAGCATAGCATGAAATTGCTATCACTGCAGTGAAATACCTGCCCTCGGCCAGAATTACTATGAATGGATATATATATATATATATATATATATATTATTCAATGTCCCAGGTTCTAATTTCGAATTTTCTGGTTAGTTGCACATTATGATTGACTATTTAACTCATGCCCCAAATGGAAGTCAATGACCAATTCACATTATTTACAACCAATCACAGTTGTGTTTCGCCTAGAATTTACCAACTAAAGTTTATCATAATAAAGAAAGCACCTCCTTTTTAACATTCTGAATAGGTCATAGCATTATTTTGCAGTCACTGACTCTCCAAGAAAATTGCTACCAGATTGTATATATAGTGCATGAATGTCAACAGAAAGCGCATGCGAGAGTAATATAAAACATTTATAACAATTGATTTTACCACAAAAAAAAGAAACCACTGTTTGCACTTTCTTAAACATTTGAGATCCTTTGGCAATAAAGTGATGCAGTGATGAACAGAAGAAGCAAATGAAGCGTACCAAAAATTTCTAATTTGTTTTCAAACATCACCGTCTACATTAAATATATAAATATTTTAAAATAACTATAGTTAAATAATGATTTGTGAGTAAACAGCATAATTGCATTTGTTAAATAGTCCTAACAAATGCCACTCTTGATTTCCAAATTCTCTAGGTAAATTGGAAATCAGTCGTGGCATTATTTAAGATAAACTATTCCATAACACTCAACACTTATAAATAAGAAATATAAAATATAAACCATTCTGAAAACAATTGTTTGAGTTTGTTCTAAATGTCATGTGACAGGTTTTATTTTTCTTACCATCATGAAAATGAAGTTAGGGAACTTATTTTAAGTATAGACCTAACATTAGGAAGACACTCGTTATCAGGAGTGAATTACATTTTTAATTAATTACCTAATAGGAATGTAATGAATGAGGTTGGAGAATATATTAATAATATATATATGTGTGTGTGGGAGGAAAATTATATATGAAATTATTGAAAAACATCAGTTGGGGATAGGGATGCTAGAGCTTATGTCAGCGCCACCTTGAAACTACGTGTTCGATAGGGCCAGTGAGTTAGATATATCAGTTATAAAACTAGTTAAAATATATATATATATATATATATATATATACACACCTTACGGTCTTTCTTTTAAAAACCACGTAACTCCCATCGTTATAGTTGTCTTTGTTTTGATCGCAATCATCGTCCTTTTTACATTGTTGTCCATTCGTGCCATATATGCTGTGATCGTTTTCATTTAAAGTCGTACACATTTCTTGGTAACACTGTATGGAGAAGCTGTCCACATACGAAGCGGTTAGAACTAATAGAGCTATCAGCGAAAACATTGCTTGTTACACTGCTTAACATCAAATGAAGGTCTCATTTATTATAATAATTGTTAACGTGTTCGTGTACAGGTCTATCACTTAAAAAATAAATACAATTTATTACTGTTACCGATTATCATAACCAGTATTATATGTGGATGTATATCAGTTAAAAAAATACTTTATCCTTGACTTGACAATCATCAATGGGGAAAATGTCCATAAGCAGTTCTAGAATACTTGTAAAAACTCTATCAGGAAGCCGGATTCCTGTTCACTAAGTTCACTTATGTGATCTTGACAATCAGAACTTCAATTTTGGCACTTCCTTTAACTATATAGTTTTAGCCACTTTAACATTTTACGACATATCACGTTTGGAATTTTTGTTTATATCCACTCTCTCTATACTCGTATATCCAACATGGGGTAAAGGTGTTCCGTTGCTGGAGTTATGTTACCAAGCTAATTTAATAATAATAATAATAATAATAATAATGATAATGATAATGATAATGATAATGATAATGATAATAATAATAATAACAATAATAATAATAATAATAATAATAATAATAGTAATAATAATAATGAAATTTAGGCTCAAAGGAAACGCCTCTAAGTACTTTGCGTTGTCCTACATGGACTCATCCCCAATAAAAAATAATAATAATATTTAAAATGACTGAGCTAAGATTATAAAACCTTCTCTCCCACTCAAGTAGCCAAAAATGTTAAATACGGAAAAATAATACATTGGAGCATATTTATATAAGTAAATGAGTGTGAGCCTGGACTCGCTGTTTTTTTATTCAATTCCTCAGGTTGTCATTCTCGACATATTTTATGTTCACTCCTGGCATTACCTTAATTGTAATCCCTACTGAATTTCGACAGCTATGGTCTCGAGGTAGCGTGCTGCCGTATCACGCAGCGGACACGGGTTCGATTCCCAGGCGAGACAGGCTCCTGGGTGAGGTTTTATTTCGGGTTTTTTCCTCACCTCTAAGACAAATATCAGGAATCTTAGACCCAACGGTCCCCAAAAATCATCCGGCCGTCATTATCATCCTTATCATTATCATCATCATCCCTCCTCACCCATGTGGAAAGCAGCGGGAAGCTACCACACTTATAATTCCTTAGTAGAGCTGCAAAGCAAAAGCATAAAAATGCTATGATTGCAGTGAAAGACCTGCCCTGGGGCAGAATTACTTGCGGCAAAACTTTTGCAGGCACGAGGATCTCTTTAGGACGTGTTTTAGATTAAGCTTCTTTCTGGGTTCTACTGGTGTGAAGGACAAGGAATTCGATGATCAGTAACACTGAGTTGTGTAATTAATTAAAAAGAGTTTATTTTGTTAGCCTCTTATGAACAACACAATATTCACAACAAATTAATAATAATATAATATTGGAGCAACAGGCTCCTCTGAATACTTGTAATATGATAAACTAGTCACACTCTGTATGTGTGTATGGGAGCTACTAACCACACTGTGTGTGTTTATGAGATATTAACCACACTATGTTAACAATAAAATTCCCTTGGCCTTTTATATTAATTTTCCAAGGAAGGTTTTAAAATTGGCTCAAGTATTCGTTTTACAAAATGTATTGTTTTGCAAATTTTTTCATAGTCAACACGTCAATCAAATTTATACTTTTATGATAAACATTAGTTTCGCTTCGCTAGGTACCTGTACCTGCCAACCCTTGAGTTACCGCTAACCACTGTATAACAAAAGCTTATTGTGTGGTCCCAAATAATAATCAAATTAATTGTAGGAATTACCCCGCTTCATACTATAGAATAGAATAGTCTGAAGTTGGGGCACCTAGAAGGCGGAGTTACGTTACCTCGATGCTATTTTGGGTGATAAATGATAATGAAGCGCCAGAAGAGTTCTTAACCTAAATTAACCTAAATTCCAGACAAAGGTCAACCACAAGAATAATTCCGTTTAAGAAAAAATCCTATGGTCTGATCGGAAATCGAACCCGGGACCTCATGAACAGTAGTCAGAAACATTAACCAGTAGCTCATGAGGCTGGTCAATTGATTTGACTGGTGTTTTTACCATCATTTAGAGAAATGTTTGACAATTAACGTATACCCTAATCACTATAGAACCGGAGCTAAGAAAAAAAGGCATCGATGTACTAAAAAAAGTACCATTTTAGACGTTTAATGCTGTCTATACCATAACAAATACATCAAATTAATTTACACAGAATTGAATATCTCAAAAATCTCATCAAAAAATGTCCGACAGCATTGCCTATCTCTTACGGATAGCTCACAATAATACTTTTTTTCATTCAGGTCATTGATGCCAAAGAGATCGGGATAAGTAGATTTTGGGACAATGCCGTGTAACCAGTACGGTGTATCTAAAAATAATTACTATATATATATATATATATATATATATATATTTACTTATTCAACTAAACATAGAAAGACATTCCATTTATGTAGGCATAGCAGCGAACGCCGGATATTAATAATAATAATAATAATAGCTTTATTTTACCTGGCAGAGTTAAGGCATTAAGGCCTTGTCTACCACTCAACCAGGTTTAAAAAAATACAAAAGAAAAGTCTTAAATCTAAATTACAATATATATATATATATATATATATATAAACGATTACAAATTATGAATACAATACAATTACTATTTATAATGTATTTTGATTTACTCTAAATTTAACGAATTAAATATGTAATATGTACAAGATATATAAAAAAACAAGGAAAGGATAAAAAAAAACATGTAATTTTAAGTAAATATTCATACAAATTAAATTAACCAAGTTAATTTAATAATAGATTATTATAGTATTATTATTTATTTAAATTGGCAGAGTTAAAGCCATAAGGTTTTTCGTTCCATTCAGTCAGTGAAAATTATTAAACACAGGAATAATATTTATAAGGCCATAACATATATAATTATAAGAAAAATGTATTTATACATATTAAATTAACAAGCTAAATTATTAATTAATTAATATATACAGATTGCATAGATTTCATTAGCGCCCGTTTTCTCCATTTATCTGTCTGTTGGTCTCTATTTGTTAAAAATTTCTTCGAATTTTATTCTCAAATACTCAATGTTATAGGATAGGGATATACGTATGTCCGCGCGGCCATGACGCTCCAGGTTTGATAGTGCCAGCGAGTTATGTTGATAAGGCATTTTTCTTTCGTTGATAAGCCCAGTAACGAATGGCTAGTAGAAAGCAACATGACTATTGCTATCTTAAATTTAATGCAATAACAGCTTTTACCGGTAAATTTAACAAGTTTCGCTATCACTAATTTTGTACTTGATGCTATGACATATTTTCGTAGAAATTTTTTTCTTCCACACTTCCCGGTCTTGCGTGTCTGCTTCTGTTATATTTCTCTTCTTCACGTTGTCTTGAATTCCCCTTATCCACGTGGGCTTTGGTCTACCACATTTCCCTTTATCAGGAGGTATCAATTTCAATACTTCTATCTATATATCTATATATCTATCTATCTATCTATCTATATATTTATGTACATATCGATGTTACAATTAAATTTTGAAAATGAAACCCAAATATGACATGTAAAGAAAATTAAATGTTTGAACCGGGTACCTCTATACGTTAGCGCGATACCAATTTCGCTACTTACGAATCCCAGTACCAACATTTTTTTTTTCTTATATAAGTTACAATTCTCAATCATAAGTGGCAGCGGGACGCGCCCGCAGTGCCTCTTACGGCTCCTTGGCCTATGATGAGAAAGCGGGTGCGTACTGCAACCTCTTATGATTGAGAATGTACGTAAGGAAAGAAAATTAATGTTTGCAATGGGATGCTTAGATAGCGAAATTGGTATCGTTCTAACGTACCGAGTTAGAGATCCCGGGTTCAAATCTCGGTTCAGGTATTAATATTTCTTCTTATCTCATATTTGGCTTTCATGGCTTAATATCAAAATTTAACTGTAACATCGAACTAGAAAGTGTCTCTGCTATAAATTAAAATTACCTCATTAAAATGCTTTCTTGTTATAGAAGCGGTAAGTTGGCACAGTTAGCGCGTTTCGTGCCTCTTTTGATTGAGAATCGTAGGCCTACACAATGAATGAAAATTAATGTTTGATATGGGATGCGTGAATATAACGAAATTGGTATCGGGCTAATGTATAAAGGTAGAGGTCTCAGATTTAATTCCCGGTTCACAATTAATGTTTCTTTTCATGCCATATATATATATATATATATATATATATATATACATACTAGCTACTACACGGCGTGCGCTGCTACGTCAAAATAAATTAAAATTAATGCGAGTTCATGTTTAGTTGAATAAGTAAAAGAAAAAATAATTACAAATTTATATTTTTTAGATACCCTGTGCTGATTACCCAGCGTTGCCCGGGAATCAACATACCCCGAACTTCTTGGCATAAATGAGCTGAAATATGAAAATTAATGTGTTTTATGTTTAGTTAAATAAGTAGTAGGAAATATTTATATCGTAATTATTTTAAGATTCCCCGTATTGATTACCCGGTGTTGCCCGGGAATCTACTTATCTCGATCTTCTTGGCATGAATGAGCTAAAGTACAAAATTCGTTATTGTGAGTTATCCGTAAAAAAAAATACCCGCCATGTGCTTTCTATGCTTGCACAGGAATCTACGTACTTGTCTCGGTCTTCTTGGCATCAATGAAAGACAAAAATGGTTATTGTGAGTTATCCGTAAGAGATAAACATATGCTGTCGCGGACTTTTTGTAGAGCTTTTTGAGATATTCAATTCTGTGTACATTAATTTTGTGTATTTGGTATAGTTTAGGCAGCGTAAGCAATTTGTGTCAAAAAAGCTAGTTTTTTTTTTCAAGTTTTCCACTACAAAGGGCGATTTCTAAGGGTGTAGGAGTTGAGTATCACAACTCCCTTATAGCCTATGTTCATCCCGGGAATCTCCTGAACATTTTGAAGAAAGCCCCATCACAATCGGAACAACGGTATGGCCTCGCAAAAAGTACGAACAAACAAACAAACAAACAAAAAAACATTCATTTTTATATTATATATATATATATATATATATCTGCGTGAGAAAAATGTACGGGACAAAAGATAAAAACTAATTTAGAGTTGCCAATCCAACGCATTCAATATACTGACCGAGCATGTTGCCTCATTCAGTGTTGCTGCCTTCAATTCAACAATAATACAGTATAAAACTTAAGAATTTTTTTCTAACGTTCACTAAAACATGTGACTAACATATCAAAATGCAATATAACCTATTCATGTGCACCGAAACGGCTTGATTTTTTATTATACTTCGTCGCTTTCGTTCGTTGTCGTTGGCGCTTATATTAGACTTCATAAATACTACTTGACTGGCACTATTGAACGCGTAGGTTCAAGGCAGCGCGTGCATAAGCTCTCCACAGATCCCTATCCTGAGATAATGTCTTTCAATTATCAACTGTATAATATACTTCCCACAAAACATGGTTATTGTTATTATCCTACCTCATTCTTGGTCTAGACTCTGAGCGTTTCCCCTCTGTTTTCCTACAAGAAGCTTTCTTCTTTCATTCCCCATTCGTGTCACATGTCCTACACATCACAGTCTACGAGACTTAACTGTTCTTATTATATCTGGTTTCCTATACGGATCATGTAGCTCACTATTATGCGATATAATTTCCTAACATTTCGTGTTCCTAGGAACATGTCCGTGTGTTTAATCCTTACGCGTGTATTCCCTGAAGTAGTCCCAGCCCGGAGATCCGCATTAGGGAACTATTTTACCTCCGGAAATGTTCACCTCCGTAGAATCTAAGTACACGTTTCTTGACGGTTTTACTCTTTCTACCAAGATACTTTTTTTGCGCGATAGTGCGTTTGTTGTACTTACCAGGAATGGTGACATTATTGAAAGTTAACTTCCTACATTTCGGGGTTGCCAACCTAAATAACTATATTGTAGTATTGCATTTACACCCACGTGCGGGAAGTAAAAACCACTGCCCTCTATGTGTACTGCGTACAATGTATATACGAAAATATCCAAAAGGTAGTGTTATTATACATTATATGAAACAAATCACTGTATTTTAAATGAACTGTACTTTATTTGAAACAATATAAAACAATAAATACGTACTTGCGGCCATGTTATCAATAATTGTTCTCAAGGCCTCCTGTTGTTTCAACTAATAAACATTCCCACACTGTTAACGTTAGTCAATTGTTTATAATGAACACAAATATTTCCAACAAAGATGTTATTATTTTACTATTATTTATTATTTGGAAAACACCATCGCGCAATAAATAAAGTACAACGAACGTTTGTGAAGTGTTTTACAGAATTTCGGAAATTAAAAATCTTACTATCGCTCGGTTTTTAAACATTTTCTTTGAATTCTGTAAAAACCACTTCCCAACCTCGCATCGTAATATACTATTTTTGCCTGGCTTATCACCTTCGACCTTTCCTGCATGGGCAACCCTTTCGGCAGCAATGCTACCGCCGGCAAAACTTCTCGGGGTAATTTAAACACGCAAGCCACTCTACCGCGAGAAGCCAATGATTTAAACAGTGTTACACTGTTTGGTGTAAACATAGACCACCTGTCACAAGTATATCTGCATAACAAAAATTCGCTAAGAGAGGGTATGTACCGAAATAGCTTACTGTTTTTATTTTACGTTGGCACTTTAGTTCTCTTTTCTGTGGCGCTTATGTAAGTCTTCATAATCACTGGTTGGCGCAAACGTAGTATTTAGTCTTACATTATAATCCATTAATACTCAGCATAAGACTAATTTTCTAATCATCATTGTCCATAATATATGCTACATCAAACATCGCCGTTTGGTTTGAATAATATATAAATATTTTAATATGTTGTCTCGAGTCTGAAGCGAGACGTGTCCCTGAGGGCTAACTGTACACCATGGTGAACTTAACATTATGCACATTGTGCGCTCTTCATTATTATTATTATTATTATTATTATTATTATTATTATTATTAATATTATTATTATTATTATTATTATTATTATTATTATTATTATTATTATTATTATTATTATTTTAAAATAAGTATATTTAAATAATAATTTTTTAGTAAACAGCTTTATTTTATTCGTTAAATAATCCTAACAAATACCACTCTTAACTTCCAAATCCTGTAGATAGAAATTATTGATAGTTTGGAAATCACTCGTGTCATTACTTAAAACTATTTAACTCATGCTCCAAATGGTAGTCATTAGCCAATCACATTTCAATGAATTGTGTGTTACAACCAATGACAGTAGTGTTTCACCTTGATATTTATCGAATTCTGTTTACCAAAATAAAGAAAGCTCCACATTTTTATTATTCTGAACAGGCCAAAGCATCATTTTGCAGTGACTGACTCTCTAACAAATGCTTTGAATATAAGAAATTCCTTCGAACTATACGTTTGATAATTGTGTGTTCAATAATTGTGTTTGTAAATAATGATTTTACGGAGTTGATTCCTACAAAAAAATAATAACCTATAATGTTGTATATTATATACAGTTTGATGTGTTTTATTTTTTCTCCACGTGGGTACATTCTTACAATAATACGATTCTATTCGTTAATAAATAATATGTTAATAAATAATATGATCTAGTTGCAGTGCATGAACAACTGAAACATGACCAAACATTTATCATTTGTTTTCAAACATCGCCGTTTGCTTTAAGTACATAAATATTTTAAAATAACTGTATTTAGATAATGATTTATGAGTAAATAGCTTTATTTTATTCGTTGAATAGTCCTAACAAATGCCATTCTTGATTTCCAAATCCTCTAGATAAATTGGAAATCACTCGTGGAATTACTTATGACTATATTCCATAACTCTCTTCACTCATAAATAAGAAAAGTGAACCATTCTAAAAACAACTGTTTGACTTTGTTCTAAATTTCACGTCACAGGTTTTATTTTTCTTATCAGCATAAAAATGAAGTTACTTTAAAGTAAACTTATTTTAGGTTGTAACATTAGAAAGACACTCTTTATGAGGAGTGAGAATACTATTAAGTTGTCCCCTCCCTTTGAATAATGCTATATCAATATGTTTCTTCCACTTTCCGTTCATTTTCAACTTCGTACCAAAATATTCAAAATGTTTCACGTTTTGAAGTGTTTGATCTCTGTATTTACATTCCTCTGCTCTACCATAAACCGTCCCATATTTGAACGTCATTGTTTTTGTCTTACTAATATTTACTGTCAATCCCCAATTTCTACAGTATATTTCCAGTAGGTTTAGACCTCTTTGCAATCCCTTGAGTGTCTTCTAACTGATAATTAAATCATCTGCATACAACAGGACTGGGACTTTAACATTTCTTATCTCCGGAGCCTCAATTTCTCCTTGTAGCATTACGTCTACAATATAATCAACGAATAAATTAAATAGCATTGGTGACAAAATGGAGCCTTGTCTCACTCCCCGATTAGCTTAACTGCTCTCTGTGATGTGTCCTTGGTCTACTTCTATACAAAATTTAACATATTTATAAATTGACATATAGGCATGTATCATTTTATGTGACAATCCTTTCCGATTTAATTTTTCCACAGTGCACTTCGATCCACAGTATCAAATGCCATCTTAAAATCAACGAATGCACAACATAATTTACCCCTTTTGTTTTTCAGATTATCATCAATTAATATTCTCAGAACGAATACGTTGTCTACTGTGGAGTACCCTTCTCTGAAACCTGCCTGATATTCTGAAATCCTATTGTTCACTTGAATTAATATCCCAGTAGGTATGCCAAGAATAAAGTTGGAGAATATATTAATAATATATTTGTGGGGTGTAATTTATAATGAGATGATTGAAAAACATTAGTTGAGGATAGGGATGTATATAGCTTATGTCAACGCGGCCATGATCCTACGTGTCCCATAGTGTTAGTGAGTTAGATATATCAGTTAATAAAGTAGTAATAATCTAAAAGTAGCCAATAATCCTCATCCTTCCTGTTTCGACCACACGATTCTGGAATTCCCTCCCCTCGTATATCAAGGACTGCCCGACTCAAAAACAGTTCAAAAAGAAAGTCCATATTTCCTTAGACAATATAATATATAACCGTGTTCCATGTATACTTTTATTATTTCTTTATATTTTTAACTTCCTTTACCAAGCCATTTACTGAATCTAATTATAGGTTATTATTTGTGTTATTATTATTATTATTATCATTGTTATTATTATCATTATTATTAACATTGTTATTTTATTATTATTTTTATTTTTATTTCTTACCTTTGTCAACTTTATATTGTGTAATCTGTATCTATTATGTTTCCAATCATAACACTTATTATATGTAGAATTTAATCCTGGTGAAGTGGAAGAGAAGACCTTCCGGTCTTAACTCCATCAGGTAAAATAAATAAATAAATTAATAAATAAAATAAAATTAATTAATTAATTAATAATAAAAAGTAGCAATGAGTCTACGTGTTCGATAGTGCCAGTGAGTTAGATATATCAGTTAAAAAAATAGTAATAATTATTATTTACCTTGTGGTATTTCCCACCACAATCTGCAAAGGCAGTGTATATAAAAGGCTATTTATTTCGCAGTCATCATCCTTTGTACACTGTTGTCCATTCGTGACAAGACGGCTATGATCTTTTTCATCTATAGTGGCGCATATATCTTGGTAACACTGTATGGAGAAGCTGTCCACATACGAAGCGGTTAGAACTAATAGAACTATCAACGAAGACATTGCTTGTTACACTGCTTAACATCAAATGAAGGTCTCATTAATTATAATAATTGTTAACGAGTGCGTGTATAGGACTATCAGTTAAAACATAAATATAATTTATTACTATCACCGATTATAATAACTAGTTTTATATGTGGGTGTATATCAGTTTAAAAAAAAAATTATCCTTGACATGAAAATCATCAGTGGGAAAATGTCCTTAACCAGTTCTAGAACATTTGTAAAAAACTGTGAGGAGTCGTACAACTCTATCAGGAAGCCGGATTACTGTTCACTAAGTTCACTTATGTAATCTTGACAATCAGAACTTTAATTTTGACACTTACTTTAACTATATAGTTTTAGCTACTCTAACATTTTATGACATATCATGTTTGCAACCTTTGTTTATATCTACTCTCTCTATACTCATATATCCAACATGGGTTAACGGCGTTTCCTTGCCGGAGTTATGTAACCAAGCTAATTTAATAATAATAATAGTAGTAGTAGTAGTAGTAGTAGTAGTAATAATAATAATAATAATAATAATAATAATAATAATAATAATAATAATAATAATAATAATAATAATAATAATAATATAGTAATAATAATAATAATATATTTAAAATGACTGAGCAAAGACATAAAATGTTCTCTCCCACTCGAGCAGTAAAATATGTTAAATACACAAAAAATACATTGGAGCATCTTTATATATGTAAATAAGTGTGAGTCTGTCCTTTATGGACTCAGTATTTTTTTTATTCAATGCCTCAGGTTGTCATTTTCGACACTTTTGTGTTCTCTCCTGGCATTGCCTTAATTGCCATCCACTACTAAAGTTGGTGCAAGTAAAAGGCGGAGTTACTTTACCCCGATGCTATTTTGGGTGATAAATGATAATGAAGCGCTAGAAGAGTTCTTAACCTAAATTTAACCTAAATTCCAGACTATGGGCAACCACAGAATATGATGATGATGATGAAGATTTTCGGGCTGTAGGCCGTGGTCATGAGGCTTGTAGTTCCCCGACGTTTCGCCAGAGACTGCGTCTGGCATCCTCAAGGGTCGTCTCTGGCGAAACGTCGGGGAACTACAAGTCTTACGACCACGGCCTACAGCCCGAAAATCTTCATCAAGATCATCATAGCAACTCCGGCCGTGAAAGTCTACGTGAATACAGAAACCTCAGAATAATTCCGTTTAATGAAATAATCCTATGGTCTGATCGGGAATCGAACCCGGGACCTCATGAACAGTAGTCAGAAACACTAACCAGTAGCCCATGAGCCTGGTCAATTTATTTGACTGATTTGAGTGGGATTTGCACCGTCATTTACAGAAATGTTTGACAATTAACGTATACCCTAATTACTCTCGACCCGGTGCTAAGAAAAAAAAACGGCATCGATGTACTAAAAAAAGTCGCATTTTGGACGTTTAACGCTGTCTAAACCATAACAAATACATCAAATTAATTTACACAGAATTGAATATCTCAAAAATCTCTACAAAAAAAATCCACGACAGCATAGCCTATCTCTTACGGATAGCTCACAATAATACTTTCTTTTATTCAAGTCATTGATGCCAAGGAGATCGGGATAAGTAGATTTCCGGACAATGCCGTGTAATCAGCACGGTGTATCTAAAAATAATTACTATATATATTCTTCTTTGCTTATTCAACTAAATATAAAAATACATTTCATTTATGTAGGCTTAGCGGCGAACGCCGGATATTAGCTAGTAACATATGTAATTGTAAGTAAATATTTATACAAATTAAATTAATCAAGTTAATTTAATATTTTTTATTATGGTATTATTATTTATTTAAATTGGCAGAGTTAAAGCCATAAGGTTTTCTATTCCATTCAGTCAGTGAAAATTATTAAGAACAGGGATAATACGAGTATTTATAAGATCATAACATATATAATTGTAAGAAAAAAGTATTTATACATATTAAATTAAGAAGCTAAATTATTAATTCATTAATATATACAGATTGCATAGATTTCATTAGCGCCCGTTTTCTCCATTCGTCTGTCTGTTGGTCTCTATTTAGTGAAAATAATTCTTAGAATTTTATTCTCAAATACTCAATGTAATATGATAGGGATATACGTATGTTCGCGCTGCCATGAAGCTCCGGGTTTGATAGCGCCGGCGAGTTATGTTGATATAGGTATTTTTCTTTCGTTGATAAGCCCAGTTAACGAATCGCTAGTAGAAAGCAACATGACAATTGCCATCTTAAATGTACAGCAGTAACAGCTTTTACCGGCAAATTTAACAAGTTTCACTATCACTAATTTTTTTATTTGATGCTGAACCGAAAGTACCTTTTTGCGGTTCAGTTATTCATCTTTGTGCTCCTCCAGAACATTTATGAAGCCTGCCAATGTCCCTTTGTTCCGTGTGGCTACCCCTTCCCTTTTACCCTTTCCCCCCGCGCATCTTTATAGCGCTCATCCCCTCTACTCGCGAACCTTTTATAAGCTTGGTAATCTCAATGAACCTTATCATTCGATCAGCCTAGCAAGTGGCGTTATGTTGTGTAGAAGTGGATTCAGTATCCGAATCCAGGCTTAAGTGCACCATGCATCGGCAAAGTTAACATGGTGATTTATAAGATAAACAAGTGGATTGTGACCGAGGAATGGTCGGATTTGAGTTAGTCCAATCAAGCATGGAAAAAGGAATTCCAATGGAGTTTGGACATGTATGAGTGTGACAGTTTGTATGGTATGTTATTTATTCAGTTATACTTGTTATTATCTATGTCTGATCGATTGATCGAAGATCAATCTTTTGTTATTCATTTATTACTTTGTTTTTTTTACAATCAACACTTGTTTTTCATTAAAAGCTTAACTTTTATATTACGCCCCTTGTTGTTATTTAAGAGTAATCATTGTTCTCTATCCTGTAACGAAGTTATTTCATCCTATGCAATTTATAATCAGTATTTATATTTATATGCACGTTCAACTGGAAAAGAAAGATGAATTGTTAGCCGCCTTCTATGGGCCCGAGGCAGGCTGTTTTCTCATTAATAACTTCTTTAGATATCAGGAACACGTTACTAAGTACAGCATAGTCATAACCCAACGATCCCGGAAGGTATCAGTAGCAATGAAGGTGGTTCATTCGCCACATATTGTTAGGTCAGAGTGGAGGTATAACACGCCACAATTGGTTTATCAGAGCGTGGTTTTGGGTTTTGGGTTTAGTTTACGTGGTTTATTGGGTTCAATGGTTTTTGGATTCAATATTTTTTTGGATTCAATGTTTATTGGGTTCAAGTTTTTTGGATTCAATGTTTTGGGTTTTACATGCGCACAAATGGTCGCAGATGTGTAGTTTTGGGTTCACTAAGCACAAATGGTAGCAAAGCGTTTGTTTTGTGTCTTTCATATTAAAAGATATGCTGTATTTTATTAACTGTGGTTCTTGTAGTATCGATTTAATATTTTCTATTCAAGTTTCGGAGTTTTGGTTTCAAGCACCAAAACAAGGGTATGAACTCTGTATGGTCTTTAATGAAATTTAGAATTAGAAAATCTATATCTTTTCAGAGATATTACCCTGCGGATAATTACTTGTTTTCGATACTTGGTATTTATGGTAAAGTTATTAAGTATTAGTTTACGTGTTTGTTTTACGTTACGTAAATATTGACTCATCTTTCTTTATAACAGAGACTGATTTATGCATATAAAACTACGTTCGCCTATAATTGTTTACATCTTGTGTCTATTATACTTTGTAATCATGCCTAGTTGGATAGATGTAATATCCAAAGACCATCTCGCTCGAGAGTTAAACCTACTAGGTATTGAGGTTGAAGGTGATGTAAACATATTACGTCAGCGGCTTAAAAATCATATGAATTCTCTCTCCCCGGCTGAACAAATGTTAATAAAGCGTACGTTTATTGTAGATAGTGCAAATCAAGAGGATTATTTGGCAGAACAACATAAGAATATAAGTGATCATAGACTTAGCTCTATCAAAGATTTTTCGAGTGGAACTGTCTCCAACCTTTCTCCTTTTTTGGAAGAGAATAATCAGCGGATTTTCCGAGAGTTAATTAGAAAAGTTGATCCCTGCGACGGTGAAGATAAGGAATCGCTAGTGGTCTTCCTCATTAAAATTAACTCGCTCTTCGAATTGAAATTGGTTCCCGATGAGTATTTTGTAAACTCGATTTTGAGTTGCATCGGAGGAATTCTATTGAAAGTCTGGAGTGAAGTTGTTAAGTTGAGATTCTCTTGGATGGAGAGTTTAGAACATGTGAAGTGTTCATTGTTGCCTCCTAGATTGTTGGAAGACTTTTGGATTAAATTTGTCTCACGACGATTCCAAATGCCTAAGGAATCTTTGTTGGAGTTTATCTCCAATATACAAGGAGCTTCACTTGTGTTGAATCCTTTATTTTCGGAGAGAAAAGTTAATGGATCTCATTCTGCAAAAATATGTCCCCGGCTACTAGACAGCATTTGGTTTTTGCTACGAAGCCTCAAAATGTAGCCGAAATGTGTGTCTTGGCCAGGAAAGTGGCGGATTTCGAGATCGCTGAAAGACAGAGGGACTTTAGTGAGAAAAGTAAAATTGACAATTTAAGTAAATCTAATACTTCGGCGAATCGTCCTTCTTGGCAATCAAAAAAGAATCTACAATGTTGGAAATGTCAGCGGTATGGGCATCTTTCTAGAGAGTGTCGATCTTAATCTACGTGGTTTGTTTATATATATATGTTTGTTTGGGATATTAGAGTATAGTACCGATGGATATAAGTATTTGAGCTGATTGTACCATCCTTTTTGTTGTCAGAGTTACCAGAATCAGTTTCTTTATATGTAGGTCAGGTCTTGCTAATGAGACGCAAACTAAATTCTAAAAAAGGGTGAATAGAAGTTAGTCGGCGTCCATGACCACATTATAATACAACATGTTGATCTAATTAAATTACGTAATACTGTGGAGTAAACTCTAGCATATTTGTAGAAAAAAGGGCTGTATGTTAAGCTAGATATTTTGTATTATGACACATGTTGAAGTAGTATATCTATGGTTCTGCTTTCCTGCTTTTGCCTGTTCTTTGTTTCAGTTTACCTTTCCTAAACATTGGCAGTTCGACTCTTTGTAAGCCTGGAATGTTCGGCAGTCGAGCGCTTGGAGGATCCGGCCGACCCCCGAGTGCCCAGCTGACCAATATAGTGGCTTTTGGAACTACGGATTCTTGAAAAGCGGTGGAACGGGATTGCGATCCGGCAATCCAATTATCATATCGTCACCTGGGTCTTCACCTGGAACACCGCAGACTTGTACTATGGCGGCTGAATCAAATGGAGTTTATTTTCAGCGCATGAATAGTCTACATTAAAGCGAGTGTGGTGATTGTGATATTGGGGACGATGGAAGATTTGCATTAAAGTTACCGCTGGAATCCGATAGTGTTTATGTGCCCCTCCCAACGTGGGATTGTTTCACTGGACATTACTTTAAAGCCTATGGACTCTTTTTCTTTTACCCGGAGGGTGTAGGGGGAGCTATTGAACCGAAAGTACCTTTTTGCGGTTCAGTTATTCATCTTTGTGCTCCTCCAGAACATTTATGAAGCCTGCCAATGTCCCTTTGTTCCGTGTGGCTACCCCTTCCCTTTTACCCTTTCCCCCCGCGCATCTTTATAGCGCTCATCCCCTCTACTCGCGAACCTTTTATAAGCTTGGTAATCTCAATGAACCTTATCATTCGATCGGCCTAGCAAGTGGCGTTATGTTGTGTAGAAGTGGATTCAGTATCCGAATCCAGCTTAAGTGCACCATGCATCGGCAAAGTTAACATGGTGATTTATAAGATAAACAAGTGGACTGTGACCGAGGAATGGTCGGATTTGAGTTAGTCCAATCAAGCATGGAAAAAGGAATTCCAATGGAGTTTGGACATGTATGAGTGTGACAGTTTGTATGGTATGTTATTTATTCAGTTATACTTTGTTATTATCTATGTCTGATCGATTGATCGAAGATCAATCTTTTGTTATTCATTTATTACTTTGTTTTTTTTACAATCAACACTTGTTTTTCATTAAAAGCTTAACTTTTATATTACGCCCCTTGTTGTTATTTAAGAGTAATCATTGTTCTCTATCCTGTAACGAAGTTATTTCATCCTATGCAATTTATAATCAGTATTTATATTTATATGCACGTTCAACTGGAAAAGAAAGATGAATTGTTAGCCGCCTTCTATGGGCCCGAGGCAGGCTGTTTTCTCATTAACCCCTTAACTGGGGACCTAGCTAGTGCAGTTCTACAGTTCTGTGGGGAGTCTTTTCTTCCTTTAATTTAAAATATTATAAAAAATACAGGGAGTAAACATTTGTAACATATCCATCAAATATTATACAAAACAACCATTCTCTTTCATATGGTCATATTTTTAATCGAAATTTCATATTTTTATTTTTTTCAACTTTAGTACAAAAACGGCACAACTGTCTTCTCGTGTTCAATTTAAAGTAATTTGGAAAACATTATTTATATTACATGTAATGAATATTAAAAAAGTATGCAAATCTCTTAAATGCAATAAATGTTAACTCTGGCCTTACATGGTGTCTGTCATCAGTGGCGTTATTTCAAGTCTTACATCGATATAAACTAAGCATTTAGGATATATGTATAAATTAATGAATTAATTTATATTGGCAATTTACTCCGAAGTTTATAATGTAAATATACAATCTCTTTTAACACTGTGTAAATATTACAATTTTACGACACATATGACCAGTGGCGTTACTAAATACTGTCAGTTTTGAGTTATTACAAATAATCACATTTTTTTTTATTTTAGATCTTTAATATACCGTAAAAATATATATCCGTACAATTAGTAGTTTTTATTGTAGTAATAGTGATTATTGACGTCATCAGATATTATCAGTGGCGTTATTGAACACTGATGTGTTGAGAAGTCACTGGTTATTATTGTTGTTAGTATTATGAATGCTACATAACTTCATTTTAGAAAACACTCATATTTTCAGTAAATTGTAAGTAGCTTATAAAAAAATATGATGAAGTGAAAAAAAAAAACTAGAGCGAAATAAGACGTTTGAACTAGTTACTTCAAGACTGGAGAATGGAGGGTAAAAGTTAGCAACCCCAATTGAATGTTTGTGCAATATTTTTGTAATGTGATAAAAGACAGACCTCTCATTTAAACGTGTGAATGAGAAGTTACAAGAAACTGTACCAGAGTTATTATTTTTTCATTAACTTAGACCGTTCTTGCATTAAGGTTTAAGGCTAATCTGAGTTGAAAGATATATTATGTTGAGCAAACAGATGATGTCTGTTTTTTTTTTCTGAACACGTCTAGTGAATAATATTTTATCATGAATGTTATATAGCTGGCCAGTTACCGATATCTGTTAGTCCGTTCTTCCGCGCATACAAGATATGTGATTTTAACTCTCGTAATAAGAAACTGTTAAGAGACCGGTCAAAGGGGGTTGAAAAAAATCACACTAGATGTCATACCCATACAGAACAGATCTTCAAAATTTTGTGTTCCTGCATCGCCAAATAATTTATAAAAAAAATAATATATATCTCGTTGGATATATCCGTAACTCCCACCGAGTGAAGGCTTTCTTGAGACGGATATTCACGTAACGCCCACCCAACGGGTTAATAACTTCTTTAGATATCAGGAACACGTTACTAAGTACAGCATAGTCATAACCCAACGATCCCGGAAGGTAGCAGTAGCAATGAAGGTGGTTCATTCGCCACATATTGTTAGGTCAGAGTGGAGGTATAACACGCCACAATGCTGTGGCATATTTTTGTAGAATTTTTTTTCTTCCACACTTCCCGGTCTTACGTGTCTGCTTATGTTATATTTCTCTTCTTCACGTTGCACAGTGGGGTATTTGACCGATTTAGACGGCCAAAAGTCAATTTTATGAAATGTATTCTAGACAGGAAAAAAATAGCACATATCATAGCTGAATAATCAGCCGATAATACGGTACCCAATTTTCATCAGTCAGTGTTATCTTGAGTCTGTACGATCAATCGAAAATTGACTGTCTCTCATACTGCAAATATTTTTTCTCGGCGCTCTTTGTACAAGCTTATGTTCAACATAGATTATTGCTAATTAGGGATTATATTTTTAAGTGAATAGTTATGGATTAGATAAACCAGTTAGTATTAACATATTTTAATTGCTTTTATCCTCTTGATATCTATTTTGATTCAGATAAAGCTTCATCAAGTAGGGTATGTTTTTCGTTATTTTCTGAAGCCAATTTTAAAAAACTTCAATACTTTAGTTATACTTCCGGCTATTTCCGGGCACTTTCCTTTAGTGTCATAGAAAGGTTGAAGTATTGGCTTAGCGATTTCATGAAAATTGGCCGCGGATTCGCGCAGTTGTCCATTATATATAGGTTTATTAAAACATTAGTAAACATTTTTATTTTTTACTAAGTGATTATTTCTATTTTAAATTTCTCTAATTTTTTATTAGGGTCATCGGACATCAATATAATGACTCGAAGAAAGCTGTTTAACATTATGCAACAGCAAAATTTGGCGAATATTAATGAAAAATGAGACTTAATGGAAAATTACCTTTTACGGTATGACAGTTACTCAGACGAACAAATAAAGGAAATAAAACACAACATTTTCACATTTCAAGTCTCAATAGAAAGGAAAATGTATAGCAGCACATATGAAAGAGGATATATTTCTTAAGAAAAATAGTGATTGGCTTGAAGGGATATTCACAATTCCTAAGGTAGTGAGTCGATTAGGACGGCCAACGAAGACATTTAAAGATTTGAGCGAAATAAGCAAAATAAGGAAAAGTAGAGGATTTACGAAGCAGTACAGACACGGGTGTCCTGACTTATGCTGCACAAGTGAAATTAAGAACTAAGGAAAGGAGAGTTGCTTGTAAAGTACTCAAGGAAATAACCAGTTCTCCAAAGCGTACAGGAAAATATAAGAAAGCATACTCTCTTAGTCTTCAGGATGACAAAGCACAATTAGCGGTATTAAGAGCATTGGCCGTGTTTGTTCGAAAACTGGTTTTTCGAGAAGGCAATATGAAATAATAAAAAACGTCAATAAAAATCTATAACCTTGCTACAGTGTACTACAAAAGGCAAAAACGGATTGCTATCCGGATAAAGAATCTTATATGTTACTGGTACTTGTGCTGCAATTAATTTACAACAATAATTGAATCTTACTGTTATGCCATTGCTGACAAGTTTAGAGGAAGATGTATAGACTTTAAGTCAAGAAGAAAGTAGCTCATTGGTGTTAATTTGCAAATGGGGCTGTTGTGTATCGCAACAAATTCAGTAGAGGCCTAAGCAGAAATTTCACAATGATGCTGACTCAGATGTAAATATTTTTCAGAGTTATTTTGTACTACTTCAACTAATTTGCAGTACAAATAATGATAAATTGATATAGCAGAATCCAACTCCTTCTTCGCCACATTATTGTCGTCCCATTAGAATAAGATTCGTTAAAGAATCTGCTGACATAACTAATAAAGAAATAGAATATGTAAAAAGCTCAACAAATGATGTACAAAACACTAAAGTGACATTAGAAAATATATTGTTTTTCTTTCAAGCACACAGTGATGCTAACCATGGTTGACGCTCAAACAACTTTCATATGGTGTATCTGGAACTAGATACAGCTGAATCATCAGATGGTGAAATGGAAGTATCTTCTGATGAAGAATTGTGACTCTAATAATCATAATCACAATCAGCATCAAAGTGATAACGTGTATAAACATTTTCTGTTAAGTTTGTGATTGGCCTTAACTGCCAGCAAATGGGAAAGTAGAAATTTGTAGGATATCTTACAGAAGGACAAATTGTGCACATAATACTGCAGATTATGGACATAGACTTAAAGTCCAATGCTTGTAGTAGTGTCTTATTTAGGTGTAATTGATTGTAAGAGTACTCTTTTTGAGTTGCAGTTTCTTATATCTCTTCATAGCACTTAATAATTGGATTATATAGTTTAAAGAGGTAAAACATATTATATTTTTTTCTTTAAAATGTACTACATTTCTCTTAAATATGGTTAATTTAGTAAGAGGGCACATTTATACTCAACTGAATTGCAAAAATAATTTTCGCCGCCTAAATCGGCAAAATACCCCACTGTGCGTTGTCTTGAATTCCCCTTATCCAAGTGGACTTTGGTCTACCACGTTTCCCTTTATCAGGAGGTATCCATTTCAATACTTCTATATATATATATATATATATCAATGTTACAATTAAATTTTGACAACGAAACACAAATATGACATAAAAGAAAAATACATGTTTGAACCGGGTACCTCTATACGTTAGCGCGATACCAATTTCGCTATTCACGCATCCCAGTGCCAACATTTTTTTTCTTATATACAATTCTCAATCATAAGTGGCAGCGGGACGTGCCCGCAGTGCCTCTTACGGCTCCTGGACCTATGATAAAAAAAGCGGGTGCGTCCTGCTAGCTCTTATGATTGAGAATGTATGTAAGGAAAGAAAATTAATGGTTGCAATGGGATGCGTAGATAGCGAAATTGGTATCGTTCTAACGTAGAGAATTAGACATCCGTGGTTCATATCCCGGTTCAGGTATTAATTGTTCTTATTTTGTCATATTTTGTTTCGATAGCTTAATATCAAAATTTAACTGTAACATCGAAATAAAAATTGCCACGGCTATAAATTAAAATTACCTCATTAAAATGCTTTCTTGTTATAGAAGCCGTAAGTTGGCACTGTTAGCGCGGTCCGCGCCTCCTTTGATTGAGAATTGTAGGCATACACAATGAATGTAAATTGTTTGCTCTGGGATGCCTGGATAGCGAAATTGGTATCGGGCTAACGTATAAAGCTAGAGGTCTCAGATTTAATTCCCCGTTCACAATTAATGTTTCTTTTCATGCCATATATATATATATATACTAGCTAATGCCCGGCGTGCGCTGCTACGCCAAAATAAATTAAAATTAAAGCGACTTCATGTTTAGTTGAATAAGTAAAAGAAAAAATAATTACAAATTTATATATTTTAGATACCCTGTGCTGATTACCCGGCGTTGCCCGGGAATCAGCATATCCCGATCTTCTTGGCATAAATGAGCTGAAATATGAAAATTAATGTGTTTTATGTTTAGTTAAATAAGTGTTAGGAAACATTTATATCGTATTTATTTTAAGATTTCCGTACTGATTACCCGGTGTTGCCCGGGAATCTACTTATCTCGATCTTCTTGGCATGAATGAGCTAAAGGACACATTTCGTTATTGTGTGTTATCCGTATAAAATACCCGTTATGTGCTTTCTATGCTTGCACAGGAATCTACGTACTTGTCTCGGTCTTCTTGGCATCAATGAAAGACAAAAATGGTTATTGTGAGTTATCCGCAAGTCGCGGACTGTTTTTTAGAGGTTTTTGAGATATTCAATTCTGTGTACATTAATTTTGTGTATTTGGTATGGTTTAGGCAGCGTAAGCAATTTAAGGTGTCAAAAAGCTAGTTTTTTCAATTTTTCCACTACAAAGGGCGATTTTTAATGTTGTAGGAGTTGAGTATCACAACTCCCTTATAGCCTATTTTCATCCCTGGAATCTCCTGAACATTTTGCAGAAAGCCCCACCACATTCGGAACAACGGTATGGCTCGCATAAAGTATAAACAAACAAACAAACAAACAAATCAACAAACAAACATTCATTTCTATATATATATCTGGGTGAGAAAAATGTACGAGACTTAAGATAAAAACTAATTTAGAGTTGCCAATCCAACGCATTCATTATACTGACCGGACATGTTGACTCATTCAGTGTTGCTGCCTTCAATTCAACAATAATACAGTATAAAACTTAAGAATTTTTTTCTAACGTTCACTAAAACATGTGACTAACATATCAAAATGCAATATAACCTACTCATGTGCACAGAAACGGCTTGATTCTTTGTTATGCGTCGACGCTTTCGTTCCGTTGTCATTGACGCTTATATTAGACTTCATAAATACTACTTCACTGGCACTATCGAACGCTCAGGTTCAAGGCCGCGCGTGCATAAGCTCTCCACACATCCCTATCCTTAGATAATGTTTTTCAATCATCAACTGTATAATATACTTGCCACAAATCATGGTTGTTATTCTCCCATCTCATTCTTGGTCTAGAAACTGGGCGTTTCCCCTCTATTTTCTTACAAGAAGCTTTCTTCTTTCATTCCCCATTCGTGCCACATGTCCTACTCATCAGAGTTTACGAGACTTAACTGTTCTTATTATATCTGGTTTCTTATAGGGATCACTAGCTCACTATTTCCTAACATTTCGTGTTCCTAGGAACATGCCCCTGTGTTTAATCCTTACGCGTGTATTTACTGATGTAGTCCCAGCCCGGAGAACCGCATTAGAGAACTATTTTACCTCCGGCAATTTTTACCTCCTTATAACCTAGGTCCGCGTTTCTTGGCGGTTTTACTCTTTCTACCAAGATACTTTTTTGCGCGATAGTGCGTTTTGTGTACTTACCAGCAATGGCGACTATTACTGAAAGTTCAACTTCCTGCATTTCGGGGTTGCCAACCAAAATGACTGTACTGTAATATTACATTTACACCCATGTGCGGGAAGTAAAACCACTGGCCTCTATGTATACTACCTACAATGTATATACAGAAAATATCCAAAATATAGTGTTAATCTACATTATACGAAACAAATCACTGTATTTTAAATGAACTGAACTTTATTTGAAACAATATAAAACAATAAATACGTACTTGCGGCCATGTTATCAATAATTGTTCTCAAGGCCTCCTGTTGTTTCAACTAATAAACATTGCGCACTCTGTTAACGTTAGTCAATTGTTTATAATGAACACAAATATTTCCAACAAAGATGTTATTATTTTACTACTATTTATTATTTTGAAAACACCATCGTGCAAAAAATAATGTTCAACGCACGTTTGTGAAGTGTTTTACAGAATCTCGGAAATTAAAAAGCTTGCTATTGCTCGGTGTTTAAATATTTTCCCTCGATTCTGTAAAAACCACTTCCAACCTCGCATCGTAATATACTATTTTTGCCTGGCTTATCACCTTCTACCTTTCCGGCATGGGCAACCATTTCGACAGTAATGCTACCGCCGGCATAGCTCTCGGGGTCATTTAAACACGCAAATTACTCTACCACGAGAAGCCAATGATAAACACTGTTTAGTGTAAACATAGACCACCTGTCACAAGTATATCTGCATAACTAAAATTCGCTAAGAGAGGGTATGTACCGAAATAGCTTACTGTTTTTATTTTACATTGCCGCTTTAGTTCTTTTGTCTGTGGCGCTTATGTAAGTCTTCATTAACACTGGTTGGCGCAAACATAGTATATAGTCATACATTATAATAAATTAATACTCAGCATAAAACTAATTTTCTAATCATCGTTGTCCAAAATATATGCTACATCAAACATCACTCTTTGATTTAAATATATAAATATTTTAAAATGTTGTGCCGTGTCGGAGGCGAGACGTGTCCCTGAGGACTCACTGTGGAGGAGACTGAACGGTGGACCATGGTGAACTTAATATTATGCACATTGTGCGCTCTTCACTATTATTATTATTATTATTATTATTATTATTATTATTATTATTATTATTATTTAAAAATAACTAGGCCTATATATAAATAAAGATTTTTTTAGTAAACAGCTTAATTTTATTCGTTAAATAATCCTATCAATAACCTCTCTTGATTTCCAAATCCTCTAGATAGAAATTATTGATAATTTGGAAATCACTCGTGACATTTCTTACAACTATTTAACTCATGCTCCAAATTGGTAGTCAACAACCAATCACATTTCAATGAACTTTGTTTTACAACCAATTACAGTAGTGTTTCACCTTGATATTTATCGAATTCTGTTTACCAAAATAAAGAAAGCTCCACATTTTTAATATTCTGAACAGGTCAAAGCATCATTTTGCAGTGACTGACAAATACGTTGAATATAAGAAATAACGAACAGATTCCTTCGAACTGTACGTTTGATAATTGTATGTTCAATAATTGTGTTTGTAAATAATGATTGTACGGAGTTGATTCCTACAAAAAAATAATAACCTATAATGTTGTATATAATATACATTTTGATGTGTTTTATTTCTTCTCCACTAGGGTACATTCTTATAATAATGCGATCCTATTCGATAATAAATAATATGATCTAGTTGCAGTGGATGAACAAATGAAACATGACTAAACATTTAGGGTACCAGGGGGCTATTTTACGCATGGGGCTTTTTCACGCACTGATAGTGTCATTGACTCTGACAGCTATACCTTGGTATATTGAAGGTCGAAGTAGGTATTTATAAAAATCCCGTTTTGTCACCCCCTCAGTAGTGAAAATATTTTATTGTGAATAGAACCGTTTTTCCGAGAAAAAATTTTTTGCTGTGCGAGGTAAACCGTTATGTCGTCTCTCTTACCTGTCTTGAATAACATTACAGTCTCAATTATTAAGCTATTTACATTCGCATTTGAAATTTGACATTATTTTAGCTTTTTTAAAATAGAGCGGCATGTTGGTTATGGTCTTAGAATATTAATTTAAACAACAGAAGATAGTTTTCTTTTTTTTTACCTCAAAAAAATTTTACAAAAAAAAACAACTGATACTAGTTGACTTCAGCCATAATAACACATATTATTAACGTATGTGTAATATGGGGCTACTTCGCGCACCGATGATGGGGCTATTTTACGCACTAAATTAAGACACATTTTGTATAAAAATTGAGTTACTAACACATTACGTTAATTAAAATTAGTAGAAGTAGTATGTGCCCCTCGTAGCTGAGCGTCGTAAGGCATTATGCGTCGTTGCTAAGCGGTTCCAATCCCCACGAAAAACAAAGCTATTGGAATTTCGGTCAGTATGGGTCCAGTGCCCACCCAGCATCTTTACAAATTTGGGTAGCTACAATTAGTAGCGGTTCCAGATTGAGAAAACCAGCTCTAACGACTGGGGTGCCTGACATGCTGACCACATGTGACACTTGGCGGATTATCGTTCTTCTCTATGATCAACACATGTGGATGTGAACTCAGCAGTCGGCTGGTAGGCTAAGGGTCATCTAGGCTCTCCATGACATGGAAGAGGAGAAATGTAAATTAGTAGCCGTAATATTTCATTCGCAGACGCTCTTTAACAATTCTAGTCATTAGCGTGAAGTTAAAAACTGGGCACCAATGGGCCAGTAAATTTTGTTCATATGCCTCTTATTTAAGGCTTGGGGTTCTTTTACTTGTCGTGAATTTACGACAACGGACCAACAACAAATTTACATTCCTTACAAAAAAAAAATAAATAAACTTGACTGTAGACCTAATCGCCAGCCTAAGCGGACTTCGAAACATTTGATGTCCGACTCGAATGTGGAAGTAGCAGCTAGAAGGGCGCTAAAACTGTAGTCTGTCCGAGGAATGAGTAGAGAAATTTTCCAGTTTTCCGATTAGATATCTCTCTCACTTGAAGATCAAGAGCGAAATGAGTAATGCCACGTGATCTGTTCTCCCTCCTGCACTTCTTTCCGCGGCCTCATTGTCTGTAATTTTTGCCTTCCTCCTGTGTGTAAGGCCTTTTTTTCAAACAGCTTCTATACAGATTCAACGGACAGACTCGGTTGCCTCCAGATAACGAGACGGATGAAGGATGTGTCATGCTCTTTTTTGTGAACCGAGATACTTCTCTGAGAAGTCTTTAAGAATGGGAGAGTGGATCAGGTGTCAGTAAATGTATAAATTCGTTCCACGAACGGTATGTGGGTGCAGTTGGGAAGAAACAATTTACATGTGATAATTGTTTATGATTAAAAGTGAAGTGCGCGAAGTAGCCCCACTCCATGCGTGGATTAGCCCCACTGCATTTACACAAGGTGTATAGTACAGACAATTTTATAAGTTTTTTTTATTCAGTGTTATACCAGTATTTAAGGATGATGAATATTATATTATATACGTAAGTAAATAAACTTTAATTATAGAGTAATCAAACATATCAATTTTTAAAAATATAATTATAATACTGACTTAAATTTTAAATGCGCAAAATAGCCCCACCCTACCCTATCATTTGTTTTCAAACATCGCCGTTTGCTTTAAGTACATAAATATTTTAAATTAACTTATTTAGATAATGATTTATGAGTAAATAGCTTAATTTTAGTCGATTAATAGTCCTAACAAATGTCATTATTGATTTCCAAATCCTCTAGATAAATTGGAAATCAGTCGTGGAATTACTTATGACAAACTATTCCATAACTCTCTTCGGTCATAAATAAGAAAAGTGAACCATTCTAGAAACAACTGTTTGACTTTGTTCTAAATTTCACGTCACAGGTTTTATTTTTCTTATCAGCATAAAAATGAAGTTACTTTAAAGTAAACTTATTTTAGGTTGTAACATTACAAAGACAGTCTTTATCAGGAGTGAATTAATATCCCAGTAGGTATGCCAAAAATGAAGTTGGAGAATATGTTAATAATAATAATAATAATAATAATAATAATAATAATAATAATATATTTCTTCTTCTTCTTCACTTCCTGGTTTAGGCAAGAGTTGCCTGTTCCGTATTCACTAATAGATCTAAGACCATCTCTTCCGAGGACGTCCGACATCTCTTCTTCCTCTTGGAAAATAATGGAAGATTTTATTTGGTAATCTACTTTCTTCCATTCTTTCTACATGTTCTTTCCACTGTATCTTGTTGTTAAATATATTTTCTTTTATGGAGTAGATCTGCAGTTCTTCACGGATATCCTCGTTTCTTATCTGGTCCATCCTAGTGCAGCCTTTTACTCTTCTTAAAAATTTCATCTCGGCTGCTTGGATTTTACTTTCTTGTTTGGTAGTGGTAATCCAAGATTCACTCCCATACAAAAGGACAGGGACAGCCATTGTTTTATAAAATTTTAATTTTGTTTGTTTATGGGCTTTATTATTCAATGTTCTATTTATTGTACCACAAATAGCTTGAAACTGATGTGTTTTGTGTTCAATATCTTTATCATACCCGTAGCTGATGTCACATCCTAAATATTTAAAGTGGGATACTTGTTCAATAATTTCATCTCTAATTACTATTTTTGCACGCAGAGTATTTCTTCCACAAAATGCCATCACTTTTGTTTTATTTATTGAAATTTTAAAATTATAATCGCTACATATTGCATTTAGTTTGTAAGCAGCCAATTGTAACAGATCATCATGGTGTAGTAAGACTAAATCATCGGCGAAAAGTAAGTTATTAATTCTTGAGTTATTGTTCAATCTAAGGCCATTGTCCATTATAATTTTCCATTGTTTCATAATGTCGTCGATATATATATTAAAAAGAGTGGGCGATAGACTACACCCTTGTCTAACTCATTGATTTATTAAAATTTCTTCTGACCTTTTTCCATCAGTTTTTATCACAACTTTAGTTTCTTCATATAAGCCTTGGACTGATTTTATTAGATGGTGTGGATATCCTCGTTCCTTCATTATTTCCCATAGTATAGATCTATTTACTCTGTCAAAGGCCTTTTCAAAATCAATGAACAACAAATATGTTGGCAGGTTAAATTCTCTTCTCTTTTCAATTAGTCTCTTTATAATAAACACATTATCACTACAGGATCTTCCTTTCTGAACCCTGCCTGTTCTTCTTCTAAGAGTGTGTCAGATATCTTCTTCAATCTATTATTTATTATTTTTGCATATAATTTATAAGTGGAGTTCAATAAGCTGATACCTCTATAATTTTTACTATCTAATCTATTTCCTTTTTTTGAAGAGGGATATGACTTCACCTATCTTCCATTTTCAGGTATTTTACGTCTTCCAACATTCGTTTATTAAGTTCAATAATCTTATATCTGCAAATAAACCTGCATACTTTATCAGTTCATTGTTTATACCATCTATACCTGGTGCTTTTCTATTTTTCATTTCTTTCAATGCCTCTCTCATTTCGCTTAGAGTAATTCTGTCTATTTCTGATTTATTTTCACTTTCAGAAGGGCGTTTTATAACTAATTCTTCTTCGTTACACCATAATTCTCTGTAGTGATTCTCCCGTGTCTTCAGATCAATGGTATTCAGTTTTGCAGTATATTTTTCTGCTGTATTTAATTGTTTCATTACTTTAAATGCTAACGATTGTTTGCCATGTACATCGTGTTCTATTTTGGAAATAAATCTTTCCCAGGAATCTTTATGAGCTGTTCGAGTTATTTGTTTTGCTCGATTTCTTTTTTGTTTATATATAGTTCTAGATTCTTCAGTTTTCTTTTGTAATTACTCTAAATAAGCTAATTTTTTTGTCTCGCACAGCCTCCTCTATTTCGTCATTCCATATCTTTAATCCTCTTTCGTTGCGAATCTTTTTCTTCTTTCCTATAGCTTCATTTGCAGCATTTATAATACATGTTTTCATATTTTCCCACTCTTCATTTAGATTATCATTAATTGCTTTTCTTTCTAAGTGTTCTTGTTGCCTTTTTTGGTATAATTGTCTTCTACTTTCTTCTTCTAGAAGATATACTTTAAAAACCTCTTCTTTTATTCTTTCTTGAGTTTTCGGTTTTTTTTTTCCATTTGGCTATTATAAGTATCGTGGCTACCAATAGATAGTGGTCTGTATATATGTCACATCCTCGGTATACTCTTACATCTTGTATTTGATTCCTGAGTCTATCATTAATCATTATGTAATCTATTAAAGATATTTGGTTTCTAGCGCACCATGTATACTTATGTATGTCCTTTTTCCTATAGAAAGTATTCGTGATTTTTAGTTTATTATAGGTAGCAAATTGTCGAAGTTCTTCCCCGTTTCTATTTATTACATCTTCAAATGTACCTACTATTCCTGGGATTGGGAGATTGGCGTTTAAGTCACCTGCTAGGATGATACTTTCTGTGTTTTTTAATACCATTTATTTCTTGTTGTAATTTATCATAGAATATAACAGTGTCTTCAATTTTCCCTTCTTCTGGTGCATACACTCCTACAATGTTTAAGTAATTCCGATCTATTTTCAACTTTACTGTTATTATTCTCTCATCCACATATTTGTAGCTTATTATTTTTTATCTCCATTTGCTATTAATTAGTATAGCTACGCCACTGCAAGCTCTTCTATCTTGAGGTACTCCACTGTATATTAGTATATAATTACCAATATCTTTTGTTCCTTTCAACTTCTTTTTTGTTTCAGTAAGTATATTATATTTTGATTATTTAGTTCTCTGATTAGTTCTTCTTCTTTTGTGTTTAGTCCTCTGACATTCCAAGTTCCCACTTTAATCCGATCTTTTATACCAAATCGTTTGTGCTTAATTCTACGCTGAGGTCGTCTTTGGTTAAGTCCGTCCGAGTTTCCATTGTGAAGAATACGAGTAATATGTTTTCCTCTGATCGCGGTACGAACGCTATGCAGAGTAGACCATTGGTGGGGCTGCCACCTCGAAGCTTTAGGTCCAGCTTCTGGATGTACTAACTCCATCTAGAGGATTGCCAGATCCGCCGTGATAAAGGACTCCATCTGCACCGAATCTGCCGTTGAGGTCTTCATCGTAACCCTGGCTAGGGGCCCTTACAGAGTACTATCAATCGGAGCCAACTGAACCCTGGTTTTTTTACGAGGTTGTTACACCTCCCCCTCCTCCTTTCTCATCCGGGCTTGGGACCGGCCATGGCAGAGTTTAATAATATATTTGTGGGAGGTAAATTATAATGAGATGATTGAAAAACATTAGTTTGAGTATAGGGATGTATAGAGCTTATGTCAACGCGGCCATGACCCTACGTGTCCCATAGTGTTAGTGAGTTAGATATATCTGTTAAAAAGTAGTAATAATCTAAAAGTAGCCAATAATCCTCATCTTTCGACCACACGACTCTGGAATTTCCTCCTCTCGTATATCAAGGACTGCCCGACTCAAAAACAGTTTAAAAAAGAAACTCACTTCATATTTCCTTAGACAATATAATATATAACCGTGTTCCGTGTATACTTTTATTATTCCTTTATATTTTAAACTTTCTTTACCAAGCCATTTACTTAATCTATTTAGGTTAATATTTATGTTATTATTATTATTATTATTATTATTATTATTATTATTATTATTATTATCATTATTATCATTATTATTTTTTATTTCTTACTGTTATGAACTTTATATTGTGTAATCTATATATATTATGTATGAATCATAATTCTTATTATATGTATAATTTAATCCTGGTGAAGTGGAAGAGAAGACTTTCCGTTCTTAAATTCATCAGGTAAAATAAATAAATAAATAAATAAATAAATAAATAAAATAAAATTAATAAATAAATAATAAAAAGTAGTCATGAATCTACGTGTTCGATAGTGCCAGTGAGTTAGATATATCAGTTAAAAAATAGTAATAGTTATTATTTACCTTGTGTTATTTCCCAGCCCAAACAGGAAAGGCAGCGTAAATAAAAGACTATTTTTTTCGCAGTCATTATCCTTTGTACACTGTTGTCCATTCGTGACAAGACGGCTATGATCTTTTTCATCTATAGTGGCACAAACGTCTTTGTAACACTGCATGGAGAAACTGTCCACATACGAAGCGGTTAGAACTAATAGAACTATCAACAAAGACATTGCTTGTTACACTGCTTAACATCAAATGAAGGTCTCATTTATTACATTAATTGTTAACGAGTGTGCGTACAGGCCTATCAGTTAAAAAATAAATACAATTTATTACTCTCACCGATTATAATAACTAGTTTTATATGTGGGTGTATATCAAATTTAAAAAAAAATTATCCTTGACATGAAAATCATCATGTCCTTAACCAGTTCTAGAACATTTGTAAAAACTGTGGGGAGTCGTACAACTCTATCAGGAAGCCGAATTTCCGTTCACTAAGTTCACTTATGTAATCTTGACAATCAGAACTTTAATTTTGGCACTTCCTTTAACTATATAGTTTTAGCTACTCTAACATTTTATGACATATCATGTTTGGAATCTTTGTTTATATCTACTCTCTCTATACTCATATATCCAACATGGGGTAAGGGTGTTTCCTTGCCGGAGTTATGTAACCAAGCTAATTTAATAATAATAATAATAATAATAATAATAATAATAATAATAATAATAATAATAATAATATATTTAAAATGACTGAGCAAAGATTATAACACCTTCTCTCCCACTCAAGCAGTAAAGTATGTTAAATACAGAAAAAAATACATTGGAGCATATTTATATATTTAAATGAGTGTGTCTGTCCTTTATGAACTCAGTATTTGTTTATTCAATGCCTCAGGTTGTCATTTTCGACATGTTTTGTGTTCTCTCCTGGCATTGCCTTAATTGTCATCCACTATTGAAGTTGGTGCAAGTAGAAGGTGGAGTTACGTTACCCCGATGCTATTTCGGGTGATAAATGATAATGAAGCGCCAGAAGAGTTCTTAACCTAAATTTAACCTAAATTCCAGACCATGGGCAACCACAGAATAATTCCGTTTAAGGTAACTAGCGTAATGGTCTGAACGGGAATCGAACGCGGGACCTCATGAATATTAGTCAGAAACACTAAGCAATAGCCCATGAGGCTGGTCAATTTATTTGACTGATTTGAGTGGGGTTTTCACCATCATTTAGAGAAATGTTTGACAATTAACGTATACCCTAATTACTATAGAGCCGGAGCTAAGAAAAAAAGGGCATCGATGTAGGCCTACTAAAAAAAGCCGCTTTTTGGACGTTTAACGCTGTCTAAACCATAGCAAATACATCAAATTAATTTACACCGAATTGAATATCTCAAACATGTCTACAAAAAAGTCCACGACAGCATACATCTATCTCTTACGAATAGCTCGCAATGATACGTTTTTTATTCAGATCATTGATGCCAAGGAGATCGGGATAAGTAGGTTTCCGGACAATGCCGTGTAATCAGCACGGTGTATCTAAAAGTAATTACTGTATATATATATATATATATATATATATATATATATTTATTTATTTATATTTATTTTGCTTATTCAACTAAACATAAAAATATATTTCATTTATGTAGGCTTAGCGGCGAACGCCGGATATTAGCTAGTGCCATATGTAATTGTAAGTAAATATTTATACAAATTAAATGAACCAAGATAATTTAATATTTTTTATTATGGTATTATTATTTATTTAAATTGGCAGAGTTAAAGCCATAAGGTTTTCTATTCCATTCAGTCAGTGAAAATTATTAAAAGCAGGGATAATATTTATAAGATCATAACATATATAGATGGGCTGAAGTCGGAACGGGTCAACAGACCTAATCCATGAATGAAGATGATGATGATAACATATATAATTATAAGAAAAATGTATTTATATATATTAAATTAAGAAGCTAAATTATTTATTAATTTTTATATACAGATTGCATAGATTTCATTAGTAGCCTTTTCTTCATTCATCTGTCTGTTGGTCTCTATTTGGTAAAAATAATTCTTAGAATTTTATTCTCAAATACCCAATGTAATAGTATAGGGATATACGTATGTCCGCGCGGTCGGGTTTGATAGTGCCAGTGAGTTATGTTGATAAAGGCATTTTTATTTCGTAGAAAAGTCCAGTTAACGAATCGCTACTGGAAAGCAACATGACAATTGCTATTTTAAATTTAATGCAGTGACAGCTTTTATCGGTAAATTTAGCAAGTTTCACTATCACTAATTTTGTACTTGACACTATGACATATTTTCGTAGAATTTTTTTTTTCTTCCACACTTCCCGGTTTTGCGTGTCTGCTTCTGTCATATTTCTCTTCTTCATGTTGTCTTGAATTCCCTTTATCCACGTTGGCTTTGGTCTACCACGTTTCCCTTTACCATAAGGTATTCATTTGAATACGTATATATATATATATATATATAGAGAGAGAGAGAGAGAGAGAGAGAGAGTAGTAGTAGTAGTAGTAGGACTTTATTAGACAAAAGTAAGATATTTACAATATTATTTCCAAATATGGGTCGCACGGGCAGTAAGCCGTACGTGCGTTTGATAGTCCGTTACAATAAAGTAATAATTGCTACTAGTGTAAAGAAAAATAAACAAAAAAAGCAATAACATTACAATTACATAAAGAAAACGCAATAATATTAGAATTAAATAATAATACAATAGCATTATACACTAAAAAAGCAATAACATTACAATTACATAAAGAAAACACAGTAATATTACAATTAAATAATAACACAATAGCACTATACACTAAAAAAACCATAACATTGCAATTACTTAAGAAAACACAGTAATATTACAATTAAATAATAACACAATAGCATTATACATTAATTAATTTATATATAATTATTAAGAATTAATATTATTGCATTTTGATAACATATATTTATTCATGAATGAGTGTTGTTCTTATTTTCCGCGTTTTGTCCAGAAATTTACCCAAGTTTATCCAATTTTCTGGATTTACCAATAACTCGTAGCATGCCAATCTTTCCCGATTTGAATTTAGAAATCTTTCCGGTAATAACTGACGTCTCCAATATTCTAAATCATTACATTGTCCTAATATATGTATCTCATCTTCAAATTTCCCGCACATTGGACATATTCGCATATCGTGCTCGTCGCTAATTTTTTGAAATTTCCATGCCCCTAGCCTAAACCAAGCAAGCCCTGATCTCTCTTTAAATCCTAGGTTGAGTATATACGATTCTTTTCCCCAGACGTGTTTTAGGTCTCTTTGTAAACACAGTGAGCGTTTTCCTGTACATTCGGCGAAAGTATTTTGTTGGTTTATATCTAAGTACCTCCTCCTTATTTTTCTCCACACGTTCTTGCGATTTTCAGTCCCTTTTTCCCATATCCAGCCCATCCCAATCTTTTGGAGTTCTCTCCTAACCTCGTCTGCCCAAAATTTAACATCTATGTTTTTAATTTGGTGGTCGTAACAAATTGCTCTAAGCATTGTTTGTTCACCTTGGATTACTCGCAACCAGTATTTGAGTACACGAATTTTACAGTTTATGTCGTCCTGGAATGACCCAAATTCATATAAAATTCCACAGTTAGAAACGGCCTTACTAAGTCCTGTAATATATTTTAGAAAAAATGCGTATATACCTTATTTAGTATTTCCGTTCTTTGGAAACCCCAAATCTCACTACCATAGTGCATTACTGGCCTGACCATCGCTCCATACATTTTTTCTAATGTGCTGACTGGAATATCAGGCACTCGACCCAGAATACCGAGTACACTGTTAAGTTGTCCCCTCCCTTTAAATAATGCTATATCAATATGTTTTTTCCACTTCCCGTTCATTTTCAACGTCGTACCTAGATATTCAAAATGTTTCACGTTTTGAAGTACTTGATCTCTGTATTTCCATTCCTCTGCTCTACCATAAACCGTCCCATTTTTAAAGGTCATTGTTTTTGTCTTACTAACATTTACAGTCAATCCCCAATTCCTACAGTATATTTCCAGTAGGTCAAGACCTCTTTGCAATCCCTTGATTGTCTTGGAACAGATAATTAAATCATCTGCATACAACAGGACTGGGACTTTAACATTTCTTATCTCCGGAGCCTCAATTTCTCCTTCTAGCATTACGTCTACAATATCATCAACGAATAGATTAAATAGCATTGGTGATAAAATGCAACCTTGTCTCACTCCCCGATTGGCTTCACTGCTCTCTGTAATGTGCCCTTGGTCTACTTTTATACAAAATTTAACATATTTATAAATTGACATTAAGGCATGTATCATTTTATGAGACAATCCTTTCCGATTTAATTTTTCCCAAAGTGCGCTTCGGTCCACAGTATCAAATGCCATCTTAAAATCAATGAATGCACAAAATAATTTACCCCCCTTCATTTTCAGATTGTCATCAATTAATGTTCTCAGAACAAATACGTTGTCCACCGTGGAGTACCCTTCTCTAAAACCTGCCTGATATTTTGAGAGCCTATAGTTCTCTTTAGCCCATTGTCTCATGCGTTCGTAAAGTACTTTACAATATATTTTTCCGAACACTGACAAGAGACAAATTCCCCTGTAACTTTCTGGTACCTGTGTCCCACCTTTTCCTTTGTATAGTGGTTGGATGACACCTGTCGCCCAGGCTTCCGGATAATCTCCTCCATTAAAAAGTTTGTTGAACGCAGTTTTCAAAACGTCTAATAATTTATTGGATGATATCATATTTTTCAAGAATTCCGCTGGTATTCCATCAATTCCAGGTGCTTTACCATTCTTTAAACATTTAATGGAATGGAAGAGACCACTTCATTTTTCGAAATATCCTGATCCAGTAATTGAATATGTATTGGGTCAGGAATCTCAACTATATTTTCTTGATTATATCTTAACCTCTCATTTCCCAGCACCCTGTCAAAGTAACTTTTCCATTCCCCGGGCGTTATTCTTGTCCGATTTATGGACTTTACTTTGAGTTCCCTTACCGCTTTCCATATGTCCGCAATGTTCCCACTTTCAGTCGCGACTCTCATTTCTTCGGATTTCTTATTTTGCCATGCTAGTTTTGTTTCTCCTAATAATTCTTTATATTCCTTTCTCTCTTGCGCATAATTTTTTCTGTTTTCATCTGTGCTTTCTTTTCTAAACTTTAAAAGACTACTTTCGACAAACTTCTTCTTCTTTCTACATGCATTATTGTACCACCCTTTGTCCTTCTGGTTCATTGCGCATTTAACCTTGAATTTTTCCCCTGCTTTTTGAAAAGATTCTGTCAAAGTTTTAATAATTTCCACCCCGCTAAGATCATTCAATTGCAGATCCTGTATTAGCGTTTCCAAACTCCTGATAAATTCTTCTCTCCGCTCCTCGATCCATCTGAAACGTGTAATTGGCCTCAATATTGTTGCCACCTCATCATTAACTGTCTCACTAATACCTTTCATACGATACGAGTATTTAAAATAAGTTTGTTTGGGAAGTGGTGTGATTCGATTCTGGAAACTATACAGAAATTACTTAGGACTGGAATCATGTCTTGTGTGCATATTGAATAATCGATTACGCTACCTCCATTTTTATTAATAAATGTCAGTTCTCCATTTTTATCTTCCCCATATTTCCCATTCAGAATTTCAAGTTCAAATGCATCGCAAAAAGCTAACAATTGGTTTCCTTCTGAATTTATAATCTTATCTTTGCTTCTCCTACCCTCACCTCGTGTTTCATTATCATCTGATTTTATAGTGATATTTTCCTCCCCAATCCTACAGTTAAAGTCCCCTAAAATTATTATTCCCGCTTCCGGAAACCTATCTTTTATTTCTGCCAATGAGTCAGACAACTCAACGAAAAAATTTGGATTGGCATACCTGGAATTTAGTGGTTGGCGGTAAATAGACAACAGACACATTTCTGCTCGTCTTGTATGATAATATATACAAATGGCCTCTTTTAAAGCAATATTTACCTTTTTAATATATGGGTCTAAGTTATCTTTATATAAAATGGCAACTCCACCTGGATATCATATATATATAGATGTCACAATTAAATTTCGACAATTAATCCCAAATATAACATGAAAAAAACGTAAAGCCTAAAGGTAGAGGTCTCAGATTTAAATCCCGGTTAACATTTAATTTTTCTTTTCATGCCATATATATACATACATAGTGTTCTGCCTAAGAGGGGAGACCTTTCACTGCAAACTCAGCATTCTCCACTCTTTCCTTAACTCAGCTTTCCTTTTTCTATCCGCATGCAAACAATTTATTTTAATATTGTCTATCATCTGATGTCTTTTTCTGCCTCCAACTTTCTTTCCATTGACCATATCTTCTAGGGCATCCGTCAGCAGAGAGTTTCTTCATAGCCAGTGGCCAATCCAATTTATTTTCCTCATCTTTATGAGTTCCAGCATTGTTCATGCCCTCGGGCAGAATTACTATGGATGAGAAAAAAGTACGAGACTTAGGGTAAAAACCAATTTAGAGTTACCAATCCAACGCATTCATTATACTGACCGGTCATGTTTGCTGCCTTCAATTCAACAATAATACAGTATAAAACTTAAGAAACTTTTTGTAACGTTTACTAAAATATGTGACTAATACATACAAATGCAATCTAACCTACTCATATGTACCGAAACGGCTTGATATTTTTATTTTACGTCTACGCTTTAGTTCTGTTGTCGTTAGCGCTTATATTAGACTTCATAAGCACTACTTCACTGGCACCCTAAGTAGGTTCAAGGCCCAGCGGGCATCATTCTCCACACATCCCTATCTTGATACAATGATTTCCAATCACCACATGTATAATCTACTTCCCACAAACCATGGTTATTGTTATTCTACCACCTCATTATTGGTCTAGAAACTGGGCGATTCCCCGCTGTTTTCCTACAAGAAGCTTCCCTCTTTCATTCCCAATTCGTGCCACATGTCCTGGCAGTCACAGTCTATGAATCTTAACTGTTCTTATTATATCTGGTTTCCTATACGGATCATATAGCTCACTAATATGCTATATAATTTCCTAACATTCCATGTTCCTAGGAACATGTCCCTGTGTTTAATCCTCAGGCATGTATTCCCTGAAGTAGTCCCAGCCCGGAGAACCGCATTAGGGAACGGTTTTACCTCTGGAAATGTTTACCTCCGTAGAACCTAAGTCCGCGTTTCTTGACGGTTTTATTCTTTCTACCAAACAACTTTTTTTTTCGTCCAGCTTATCGCCTTCGACCTTCCCGGCACGGGTAGCCCTTTCGGCAGCAATGGTATCGCCGATATAACTCTCGGGGTCATTTAAACACGCAAGCCACTATACCACGAGAAGGCAATGAAAAACAATGGTTGGTGGAACAGTAGTCTACCAGTCACAAATATATCTGCATAACAAAAACGCGCTAAGATAGGGTATGTACCGATATGGCTTACTGTTTTTATTTTACGTTGGCGCTTTAGCTCTTTTGTCTTTGGCGCTTATGTAAGTCTTCATAAACACTGGTTGGCGCAAACGTAGTATATAGTCATACATTATAATCCATTAATACTCAGCATAATTCTAATGCTGATTAGAAAATCATCATTGTCCAAAATATATGCTACATCAAACATCGCTGTTTGCTTTAAATATAAAAATATTTTAAAATAACTATATTTAAATAATGATTTGTGAGTAAACCCCTTAATTTTATTCATTGAATAATCCTAACAGATACCACTCTTGATTTCCAAATCGTCTAGATAGAATGTATCGATAATTTGGAAATCACTCGTGACATTACTCACAACAATTAACTTATGCTCCATATGGTAGTCAATAACCAATCGCATTTCAATGAATTTTGTTTTACAACCAATGACAGTAGTGTTCACCTCGATATTTATGGAATTATGCTTACCAAAATAAAGAAAGAACCTCCTCTGTAATATTCTGAACAGGTCAGAGCATTATTTTGCAATGACTGGCTCTCTAACAAATATTTGAATATAACAAATAATGAACAGATTCCTTCGAACTACACGTTTGGTAATTGTGTGTTTAAGAAATTAGGGGAGACCAGTTGAATAGTATAGATTGAATAACTATTCATTTTGGGAGGAACCCTATAAAGGGGTTAGGCCTCCTAAAGAGAGAAGGACAAGAATAACAAGATTTTTGTCATTTTTTTTATTGTTATTGATTAAAAAAGTTCAATAATTTTCGAGTGGCGGGGCAAAGTGATCTAAGTGCCAAAATAATTATTTTAGGAAAAAGTGAAAATTACATGCGATATATGGTATAGGACATACAGCATGCATCATCTAATGACGATTCTTTCAAATTGTAGAAGTACATATTTGGGGTTAAATCAAATAGCAATGCATTGGCGATGGGACATAGACCAATTTGGATGAAAAAAGTTAATTTTGAAACGTTTGGCACTTGGATCACTTTGCCCCGCCACTCTACAATTGTGTTTTTAAATAATGATTTTACGGAGTTGTTTCCTAAAAAAAATAATAACCTATAATGTTGTATATATTATATTGTTTGACGTGTTTCATTTTTTCTCCACTAGGGTGCATTCTTGCAATAATGCGATCCTATTCGGTAATAAATAATATAATCTAGTTGCAGTGAATGAACAAATAAAAGATGACCAAACATTTGTTTTCAAACATCGCCGTTTGCTTTAAATATATAAATATTTTAAAATAACTATATTTATATAACGATTTGTGAGTAAACAGCTTAATTTTATTTGTTAGTCTTAACAAATGCTACTCTTAATTTCCAAATCCTCTAGATAAATTTGGAATCACTCGTGGAATTAATTATGACAAATTATTCCATAACTCCCTGCACTCATAAATGAGAAATATAAACCATTCTGAAAACAACTCTTTGACTCTGTTCTAAAATTTCACGTGACAAGATTTATTTTTCTTATCAACATGAAAATGAAGTTACATTATAGGAAACTTAAGGGAAGTTACATTAAAGTGTAATATTAGAAAGATTCTCTTTATCAGGAGTGAATTATATTTTTAATTAATTACCCAGTGAGTATGCCAAGAATGAGGTGGAAGAATATATTAATAATAATATATTTGTGGGAGGTAAATTATACATAAAATGATTGAAAAACGTTAGTTGAGGATAGGGATGTATAGAGCTTGTGTCAGCGCGGCCATGAATCCACGGGTTCGGTACTGCCAGCGAGTTTTATACCAGTTAAGAAATAGTAATAATCTGTTATTATTTACCAAGTTTTATTTGCCATCACAACCTCGAAAGTCTCATTATATTCATCGATATTTTTGTCGCAGTCATCATCCTTTGTACACTGTTGTCCATTCGAGGCAACTAGGCTATGATCATTCACATCTATAGTGACACATATGTCTTTGTAACACTGAATGTCGTAGTTGTCCACATACGAAGCGGTTAGAACTAACAGAACTATCTGCGAAAACATTTCTTTCTACACTGCTTAACATCGAATGAAGGTCTCATTTATTATAATAATTGTTAACGTGTGCATGTATAGGTCTATCAGTTTTTAAAATAATATTATCACAACTATTGTTATATGTGGGTGTATATCAGTTTAAAAAAATAAAAATTTATCCTTGACTAAAAGTTATTCAAAGATAAAAAGTCCTTATTCAGTTACAGAATATTTGTAAAAACTATGGTAAGTCGTACAACTGTATCAGGAAGCCGAATTCCGTTCACTAAACTTACTTATGTAATCTTGACTATCGAACCTTCAATTTTTGTTCTATATAGTTCATATTGTGTAGTTTTAGACAGTTTAATATTTTACGAACCCTCAGGGGTCCTCGTCTAGAGGATATGTGGATGGCGACCACAAGGTGCCCAAGCTGAGCAAAACATTTCCTCCACTTACTTGTGTTTTGCACTCTTTTAACTTTACTATCTAACCTCCCTTGGTTAACTCTTGTTTTTTCGACCCCGACGCTATTAGGGCATCCGAGGGCTAGGGAGTCTTTCCTTTCTTCCATTTCTTCTTTCCTTTATTTTCCTTTCTTCTCCAGAAAAGCCTGACCAGAGGCTATAAGATGGCAGCCCCATTACTGGTCTTGTCTTCCTTTGGCCAGCAACCAATCGAAGGGACTATTATTATGCTTTCAAATCTTATATGAGAATTTTCCGGAAGGATCAAACTATTTACGCTGGAGGGAAAATTTTCTATAGGATCGTAACAGGCCTTGGCCTAATACTTGGAAGGAAGAAGAAGAATATTTTACGACGTATCACGTTTGGAATCTTTATTTATACCTAGTCTGTCTGTACTTATATATCCAACGTGGGGCAAGGGTGTTCCGTTGCCGGAGTTATGTAACCAAGCTAACTTAATAATAATTTATTTAAAATGACTGAGCTAAGACGATAAAACCTTCTCTCCCATTCAAGCAGTAAAATGTGTTAAATACAGAAAAACTACATTGAATCATCTTTGTATACTTAAATGAGTGTGCGTCTGTCTGTCTGTTAGTCTATCCTTTATGGACTTAATTATTTGCCTGATATTAATGGGGTTTCCACTATCATTCAGAGAATTATTTGAGACAATTAACGTATATAACAATTACCATAAGGGTCGGTTTCACCAACAGAGGTAACTGTATTACGCCAGTTTAAGCTATGCATAATACACGGGGAAAACTGGCGTAATACAGTTACCTCTGCTGGTGAAATTGACCCTAAGTCTACTATGAGCCGGAGCTAAAAACAAAAGCGCATAGATGTACTAAAAAAAGGCGCTTTTTAGACGTTTAATGACTTACGCTGTCTAAACCCTAACAAATACACCAAATTAATGCAGAAAGAATTTAATATCTAAAAAAAACTCTACAAAAAATTCCACGACAACATTACGTCTGCCTTTTTCGGATAGCTCACAATAATAATGTTTGTCTTTCAGGTCATTTATGTCAAGAAGATCAGGACAAATAGATTTCCGGGCAACGCCGTATCAGCACGGGGTATCTAAAAATTATTACTATATTATTTTTTTTACGTACTCAACTAAACATAAAATCACATTTTATTTATTTAGGCATAGCAGCGAACTCCGGATATTAGTTAGTAACATATGTAATTGTAAGTATTTATATAAATTAAATGAACCAAGTTAATTTAATAATTATTATAGTATTAATATTTATTTAAATTGGCAGAGATAAAGCCATAAGGCTTTCTGTTCCATTCAATCAGTGAGAATTATTAAATACAGAGATGATATTTATAAGATAATAACATATATAGTTACTAGAAGTCCCGACCACGCGTTGCTGGGGCTAAGGTATACGTTAAAAAATTTAATTAAGTTGCTGTCTTTCAGCCAGATTACTTAAAACTAATACTTACACACGAAATTAATAATATTGAAAATAAAATAAACACTGAACACACTTAAATTATGAAATAATCAATATATGTAATTCAATTGAAAATTGAACAACAAAAAGTACAGCCATCTGGATCTCTCTTTGTTAAATAATAAACCAATTACCTTACCAAATTACCTTACACCGCCATCTGTTAGAATCGTATGGAACTCACAGATAATTATAACTCTTTGTTAAATAATAAACAAATAATTTGCAAAAAAATAATGCTACTATAAATTTAGTTATAAACTACCCTAAGTCTCAAGTTGGATCAAACTGCACACAGTGTGCAAAATGTTACTAAAATCGGTTCAGTAGTTTAGGATTCCATCGCGGACAAACAACGTGACACGTAATTTGAATATATTAGGATAAAAAAAATATTTATACATATTAAATTAACAATCTAAATTATTTATTAATTATTATATCCGAATTGCACAGATTTTATTAGCTCCCGTTTTCTCCATTCATCTGTCTGTTGGTCTCTATTTGGTATAAAAATTCTTAGAATTTTATTCTCAAATATTCAATGTAATAGGATAGGGATATACGTATGTCCGCGCGGCCATGAAGCTCCGGGTTTGATAATGCCAGCAAGTTATGTTGACTATTTAACTCATGCCCCAAATGGGAGTCAATGACCAATCACGTTTCAATGATTTCTGTATTACAACCAATCAGAGACGTGTTTCACGAAATAATTATCAACGTTAGGATTATCATATATTAAGCAAAGCTCCTCCTTTTTAATATTCTGAACAGGTCTGACCGTTATTTTGCAGTGACTGAGCCTATAACAAATACGGCTACCAGATTGTATATAATAGTGCTTACATGTCAACATTTGTAGCAATTGATTATACCACCAAAAAAAGAAACCACTGTTTGCACTTTCTTAAATGTATACGACATCAAAATGAATTAATATACAGATTGATGTGTTTCATTTTTTCTCCACTAGAGAGCATTCTTACAATATTGCGTTCCTTTGGCAATAAATAGTATGATCTGGTTGCAGTGATAAACAAAAGAAGCAGTAGAAGCGTAGGCTACCTATCGTTTCTCATTAGTTTTCAAACATCACCGTTTCTTACTTTAAATATAAAAATATTTTTAAATAACTGTAGTTAAAATATGATTTGTGAGTAAACAGCTTTATTTTATATCGTTAAATAGTCCTAACAAAAGCCACTCTTGATTTCCAAATTCTCTAGATAAATTCACTCCTCACTTCGTGAGTCGTGAATTTATCGATAATTTGGAAATCACTCGTGGCATTACTTATGATAAAGGCATTTTTCTTTCGTTGATAAGCCCAGTTAACGAATCGCTAGTAGAAAGCAACATGACAATTGCTATCTTAAATTTAATGCAATAACAGCTCTTACCGGTAAATTTAACAAGTTTCGCTATCACTAATTTTGTACTTGATGCTATGACTAGAATTTTTTCAAGAAGTAAACTATGTTTCGATTTTTAAACAGGCCTGATAATTCTAAAAACTAGCTGCTTACGAATCATTACTGTTATAAATGCTTCTATTTTCCTTAAAACATTTTGGAATCGAAAAATATAAGTTTGAAAGCATGAAGTATCTTCAATAATAATATTAATTGTAATAATAATAATAATAATACAATAATAATAATAATAATAATAATATAATAATATAATATTGAAATAATAATAATAAAATAATAGTAATAATAATAATATTGATAATAATAATAATAATAATAATAATAATAATAATAATATTGATTATAATAATAATAATAACCGAAAAAATGAAATATATACCCCGTACGTCCCGTGTGAGGTTTAGGGCGTTTCCGATAACAAATCTATTCTCAGTTTTTGATCCATCAACAAGAGTTTATAGTCTTTCACTAAATTGAATTAGAAAATTATTAGGGCTAATAATTATCCCCTCAACGTTTTGACTTATTCCTTCCCGAAATTTCATCCTATGAAATTCAATCTTAGACACTCTTCCTAGTGGGAATGTTTCAACCAAGGTAATATATTTACGCTTATTTACCCATAGATGTCAATGAGTGATATCAGGTCGACATACGCCTCAGTGACACTTCTAGCGGGCAACTATTGTATTACTTGGATGGACAACGGTCGGTAAATTTTGCACAGAGCACTCTTTATTCAAGCTTGCACAGTATCGTCCGATTTCTATACAACTATGTAATACGTTCAGGGTGTAACAGTCATTTCAGTTCAGTTACACATATTACGGGCATTAGTCGACTTATAAAGCCTGTATTGTTTTGTTTAAGTTCGTTACTCTGTGTTTGCTAGCATCGACAGTACTGCACAATGTTTCAGTTACTTTATTGTACAATTGTATTTGCCTGGTATATTATACAATTTTTGCAGCACCTAGCTATACCTGGTCCCGTTTTGACGTTGTGTTCCTATTGCTCCCGTCACTCAACCATGAAAGTTTTGTTTATTTCGTTTCAATAGTCAGGTCGTTCAGCATTTTGAAGGATTAGTGCTAGGATCCGCTAGCCCTGATTCTCACTAAGGAATAAAGCGAACGAAATAAATGTACCCGATTGCTGTTTCAGCAACGCCCATCTTATGAATGGCGATGTATGAGCATTGACGTGCCCGAATTACGGAAATGCGTGGTTTCCTCCATTGCACTTCATTAGTCGTACACTATCTGCGACACAGATATAAGTTGCCTGAAATCTTAAAGGACTTAGTCGGAATGAACGAAAAATTATCAATCCTTGCAAGAAGAAGAAGAAGAGATTAATGGAAATAGCTAATGACAAACGAGGAAAATTTTGAAAAAGTGGCTGAATTAAAATACCTACGAACCATAATTACAAAATAGGAATGAATTGCATATAATTAAACAGACTCAATTCTGGAAATGCATGCTACTGTGCATTACAAGGACTATTGTCGTCCCATCTTCTCTCAGAAAAAGTTAAAATTAAAAATATACAAAACTGTTATTCTCCCAGTTATATTATATGGATGCGAAACATGGACTCTTATTTAAGGAACGAAAGGAGATTACAAGTATTTGAGAATGAAGTTCTTTGGAAAGTTTTAGGACCAAAGAGAGATGAACAGACAGGTAAATTGACAAGAGTACATAACAGTGAGTTTGGACTTTCTAGGAAGCCAGATATAATAACAATTAAGTCTCCTAGATTGCGATGTGGTACGAATGAGGAATGAAAGGTGCATAGAAACTTCTTGTAGGAAAAGCAGAGAGAAAACACCCAGTTGGTAGGCCGAGAATGAGGTGGGAGAATATTATTGATCACGATTTGAGGGAAGTAGATTATACAGGGGATGATTGGAAAACATTGGCTCAAGTTATGGATGTATGGAGAGCTTATGTCCGCACGGCTATGAACCTACGGTTCGATAGTGCCAGTGAGTTATTATTATTATTATTATTATTTATCCTTAAATTTGAAGAGAAAAATTCTCGCCTAGACCGGGACTCGAACCCGGGATCCTTGGCTTTCCGGGCCAAGTGCTCTACCAACTGAGCTATCGAGGCGAGTTACGATCTAGACGCAAATTTTTCTCTTATATACGTTGTAATTCCCTATCGCCAAATCCTTGTTGTTTACATTTACCGTTTTAAATTGGTGATTTACAAAGATGTATGATGCACGTACGTCTGTCTATGTTTGTTCGCTCTAACATTTCGTTTCAGAATATTCATCAATATTGGTACTACATTCGGAATTATCCGTACACTGTTGTCCGTTATAGCATGTGCTATCTCTGAATGTATTGCAGATAACAGCACAAAGATTTTCATAACACCAAGGAGTATAACACTTTGCACACACCCACATCAAAGCAATCCACACTAGTAACAAATACATGTCTAAAAGTTAATAATTGTTATTTTTCACTTGTTTCCCCTTTTATAACCAGTTAAGTGTATTTATCACAAATAGAGGTCAAATGAGTCGTTACAGTATCCTGTTTTATAACTTTAAAACACTTTATTCAGGTAACCTGGTTCCTTAATTGTTCATTTTTATCGTTATTTTGAAACCTGTTTTAGTTTTCCTGTTAATAATCTCTCTTGCGTGCATCGAATGTAATTTCTTAAAAACAAGATTTAAAAATACCAGTGCAATTTGACGTCATAGTAAAGTTATAGGTACCGTATACAGGATGAAAACAAATGTCACAAATTCAATATTCGTGGATGCAAAACATGATCTCATACTTCGTGACAAAAAAATTACATGTATTTGAGAATAAAGTGTTCAGAATTTGTTTTGACTGAACAGATAGGTGAATGAAATAAACTACATAACAATGACTTATATGATATTTATGGAAAAGCAGATATAATGATAATTAAGCCTCGTGTATTACGATAATCAGGACATGTGGCACGATGATAATTCAAAGAGATGAATGGATATCTTTTGAGGAAATCGCAGAAGGAAATATAGTGATAGACAGGCCAAGAATATGGTGGGAGAATAATATTAACCAGGTAAATTTTATAGGGAGAACTGAAAATATTAGTTCAGGATAAGGATGTATGGATAAATTATAAATTGGCAACCATGAACCTCCGGGTTCAATAATATCAGTAGTTAATTATTTATCAAATTATTATGTAACACTCTACTAATAACATTATGTATGTTTTTGTTCGAAGTCATTCACGGCTATTTTATATTTATTTAAATATTTTATACCATGCTGTATTTTGATTTACTCTCCTTCGCAAGGCTCCTTCTTCAGCCCAGATCCTTTAAATCTAAATCTTGAAAACAGGACTAATTAATTAATTATTGCTCAAATTAATGAAATCCCAAATTAAGATTCAATATAATCCCGTTTAACTTCCGATGATAACATTGTTTAGAGCTAAAAAAAGACATTCAATCAGTTTTCGAAAATCAGCACAAAAATAAGTCAGAAACTCCCACTGTTTCCCTTATATCATAAAAAAGTTCAAATGTTGTTAGTCAGTGCAATTTGGGATTTTATGCCACCATGCAACCAACATAAATTTAAATATAAAACAAAACGGGAAAGTCGCGATATATTGTTGCAGTATGTGAATAATTACCTGATATATATATATATATATATATATATATACAATTTCCCTCCCTAAAAATGTGAAAAATGCCTTAGAATATAGTGAGAAGTTGAACTCAAGGTAACCTAAAATCAGCACATTTGCACTGTAAAATGTGTTTTAGTCATTGTTCAGACAATGTGGCTGACTTATCATAAAAACCTGCTAAAAACAAATGAACACAAAATTATTCTGGTGTACTAAGTGGCCCATTTCTCACTCATACTAGCTCAAACTAACACTAATTTGTCCACCTAATACTAACTTGCCCATTTTCTCACCCTAACTTGCCCACTAGTATAGGTGGACACTTGAGATAGAATCCCCTTACGTGTGAGCAAACACGATGGCAATTGGCACTAGCGAGAACATGTATTATCACATTGGCCAACACGACGTTAAAAGTAATTGTTTTCCGGTCGAATATTCACTTGTAGCACGGTGGCATAGAATAGCCCAATAATGTATTTAAAACAATTAGAAAAAGCAGTACTTTACCTTTCCCAATATATTTTATAAGTCCTACAGAATACCAGTGTCATGAGCATGAGTTTATGGAGCTGTCGCTAGGTGAAACCACATATCTGTGAGATCCTATATAAAGTTAATAGATGTGTAGCAGATGGCAGCACATGCGGCATGACCAATCCTCGAAATGAATTCCCGAAAGTTTAGAAATAGATGTACACTAATGCATATCTGGCTTAACTTGTCAAAGATAGAGATGGATATGTAAGGGTAGATCCTTGATCGCTTTCGCTCAGTTACAAAAGAAAGAACCCACCCTGTTGTCAGTTTTCGTCTTCCCCTTACCCCTATTAACATCTGGTGAAGAAAAACCGTCAACACTGGTGCGAGTAAGAGAGGTTAGCACAGCTGTCTTTATCTACAAATTTCTTGCAAATTGAAGCCAGACGGACAATAAATTCTCCCTTCCTAACCTTACTTAATTACTCTTACTCACTGGCACTATCGAACCCGTAGGATCATGGCCACGCGGACATAAGCTCTCCATACATCCCTATCCTGAGCTAATTCTTTCCAATCATTCCCTGTATAATCTACTTCTCTCAAATCATAGTTAATGTTGTTCTCCCACCTCATTCTTAGTCTACCAACTGGGCGTTTTCCCTCTGGCTTTCCTACAAGAAGCTTCCATGCACGTCTTTCATTCCCCATACGTGCAACATGTCCTACCCATCGCAGTCTACGAGACTTAACTGTTCTTATTATATCTGACTTCCTATAAAGACCATGTAGTTCATTGTTATGTAGTCTTCTCCATTCACCTGTCTGTTCATCTTTCTTTGGTCCAAAGATTTTCCTAAGAACTTTATTCTCAAAATCTCGTAATCTCACTTCCTAACCTCCATCCATAGTAATTCTGCCCGAAGGCAGATCCTTCACTGCAGTCATAGCATTTTCATGCTATGCTTGCAGCTTTACTAGGGAATTGTGTAGGTGTGGTAGCTTCCCGTTGCTTTCCACACCGTGAAGGATGATGATGATGATGATAATGATGATGGCCATATGATTTCGGGGACCGTTTGGGCCTTAAAGTTTTCCTGACATTTGTCTTACAGGTGAGGAAAAACCCCGATAAAAACCTCGCCCAGAGGAACTGCCCCGACCGGGGATCGAACCCGGGCCCGCTGCGTGACAAGGCAGCACGCTACCTCGAGACCACAGCGGTGGACTTCCTAACCTAATAAAATAAATTATATGTATGGTATTTACTGACTCAAAGACTTCTGGATGGTGTTTCTCTTGAGGCCGAAACAGGTCAACAAATGGCTTAAATTCGTGAATGTACTATGATGATGATATTTACTGAAGTGTATATTAATCTGATGTATACTAACTAACACTAACCTAACAAAAATAGTGTAGTTGTTGTTGGTAGCAACGTTGAAAGAGGAGGGAAAATACCTATATTAGTGAGTATCACAATACCCGGTATTGTCTAAACAAATGTCTCAATTTTACCGTGTTTCTCGTAAATAAATGAATACGTCTTCTTGTAAGCCCACGTTTTCCCTTTACAGAGATTTAGGCGCTCTCCCCCTACAGGGAAGAATTTGAACCATACTAATTTAGTTACACTTGTTTTCGTATAGATGTTATTTCTTGAGTGATCCATGGTCAGCGTTCCGCGTCATACTGACCTCTAGGAAACCAATGTAGTACTAGGACGGGAAAATTCGGTAAATTTTGCTTAGAGGCCTTTTCATTCAGGCTTAAGGATCTTTTACGAGCCTGAAAATCTTCAGACTCTTGATCCACGGCTTAAAGTCCATCTGCTTGGATTTTTCCATCCTAAAAAATTCATCGACCCCGGCCGAGTTTGAACCCGCGATCCTCGGGACCAGAAGCAAGAAGCATAACCACTAGTCCACCGCGGCCGACAAATGAATACGTAAAAATTGTAAAAAATAAGTTTCGTTGAAAAACGTCTAAAATATTAGAAAATGGTATTAAAGATTGAAGAAGTGCGTAGGGTAACAGTATTACAAGAACATGTCTACAAATATAGTATCATATTTTAAACTACTACTACGTCGCTTTGGATAATCATATCTAAATTAAATTGATGACAATCAAAAGAGAAACTCAAAACGTTTTAGCCCCCACGAGTGACGATGCATTCACATTTAACCTGTCTGCTATTTATTCAAAATGAACCCATAACGACCACAAAAACATGATTAAATTTAGTTTAGTTTCTGTATTGTTGTCCATTATCCTCCATTGTTGACATTTTTAATATGTACACAACTTTTTGAGTTTCTCTTTTGATTGTCACCAATTTCATTTAGATGCGATTATCCAAAGGGACGTCATAGTAGGTTAAATTATGATACTGTATTTGTGGACACTACTATGGAAAATGAAGGGAAAGGTAATGTACTGTTGAGCCAAACTATTGTTTAATCAACTTTTTTTTGGGAAAAAGACAATGAGCAAATGTTTAGGAACATTAAAGAAAATGAACCTACATAATGGCAAATCTGTCACGAAATGATAAAGATATTTAGAAGAAGAGAATAGTGGTTTCTCTGTAAATACATTGTCTTAGAAGACGATGGCACCGAAACGAAGAAGAATTCCAGTGGTGCGGATCTACCGACCACGCCATAGGACGAAAAAATGTCTTAGGCAAGTTTTATATTAAAATAATCAAAATATACTATGACTTACCCTTCCATTTCGATCGAAGTGAAAACTTATTTTCCAATTTTGAGTACACCGAGAATTTATTTTTAATTTGTTTTATTATTAGAAAGTAGGTAAAATGGTTGATCGTATAGTGATGGATCTTGAGAGCATTCTGAAGGATCAGAACACTGCTGTCCATTTGTGCACAAGGAGACGGGCACCTGACACGCTATTGCACATATACCCTCGTAGCATTCAACATCCAAGCTCTCCACATACACAAAACAAATTACAAGCAATACTAACGTCGAAGACATGGCTTACTCTGTTTTGCTGTTGAAATGGTCTCAATATTTAAATCCTTGTCGCTGACGGTTTTCCCAATGGAATTATCAAAACAACTACGTATATTCTTGACTTATTGTGTTACCAGTTTTGTATCGCAATATGAGTCATTTGTTTAATTACTATCCAGGCACTTTATTTTATAATATTTTCGATTAATTCAGTTTACCGTCTCATCTTGCAGGTACTTTATACCTGCCGCACGCCAATCCCGGGTCTTAGCAGAAATTTTCAGTAGACGAATTTTAAAATATTCAACACACACATACTTTTTTGACCATGCAACATAGAGGACCTCCAAGAATAAGTGAATATAATATTTTCTTTATTTCTTATTGTTATTTTAACCTCTCCCTTTTAGATGCATTTACGTGACCCATCCTACCTGGGACTTACTGAGACGCGACTTTCGGGACAATGTTTAAACTTTTGATCAAGTCTAAGTCACTGGTGCTATTTAATCCGTTGGTTTATGTCCGCGCGGACATAAGCTTTCCATACATCCATATCCTGACATATTGTTTTTCAATCATCCACAGTATAATCTACTTCCCTAAAATAATGGCTCGTGTTATTCTCCCACCTCATTCTTGGTCTTCCTACTAGGCGCTTTCTCTATGGTTTCCTACAAGAAGTTTCCATGCTCCTCTTTCATTCCCCGTTCGTGTCACATGTCCTGCTCCTCGCAGTCTACGAGACTTAACTCTTCTTGTTATAACTGCTTTCCCATAGGATTATGTAGCTCACTGTTATTAGACTCGGTCTACTCCATTGTGCTGTTCGTTCATCTCTCTTTGGTCAAAAATGTTCCTACGAACTATATTCTCAAATACTCGTAGTATTTTTCCTCCCCTGAAGTAGAGTCCATGTTTCGCATTCATATAATAATAATAATAATACTAATAATAATAATAATAATAATAATAATAATAATAATAATACTTTATTTATTCTGGCAGAGTTAAGGCCATAAGGCCCTCTCTTCCACTCAACCAGCACAAATACAAATAAATATTCGACAAATATAGATATACACTATACTAATTATAAACAGTTAAAGATACAATAAATGTAGCAATGTAAATGTCATGTACAAACAACATTTTATAGGGTAATAACAATAATGATACGATAATAATAATAATAGTAATAATAATAATAATAATAATAATAATAATAATAATAATAATAATAATATAAATATGATACATTATACGGGAAACACCAATTAATATATATCCCTTACACTGGATAATAATGAAGTCGAGTTTAGAGCAAATATAAATTTAGATTTCTTTTAAAAGATGCCAATGTCCGGCAGCCCCTTATTTCTTGTGGTAGGGAATTCCAGTTGCGAGAAGTGGAGATGGTATATGACATGGAGTGACGTGATGTCCTATGTTGCGGTATATTAAGTAAGAGACTATGTTGTGATCTTGTGTTTAAGTTATGGTTTGAGGATAGATACTGGAAACGGGATGATAAATAATTGGGAATCGAGGTATGTAGGATCTTAAATAGGAGAATTAGACAGTGCGATATTCTTCTCTCTTTTAGATGTATAGCCATGACAATTCGTGGAATAATGGAGAAATGTGATCGTATTTTCGAACATTAAATATGAATCTGATACACATATTATGGACACGCTGCAGTTTGTCCGACAATCCGTCACTTATGTCAGTTAGTAGAACGTCACAGTAGTCAAAATGCGGCATCACTAAAGTTTGGATTAAAATTCTTTTAAGAGTTGTAGGAAGAAAATGTTTAAGTCGCTTTAGGGAATGCATTATGGAGAAGATCCTTTTAGATGTTTGTTTTACTTGCTCATGCCATTTTAAATTAGAATCTAAGTAAATCCTAAGTTTTTTAACGACGTCGGTATAAGGAATTTGTTCATTATCTAATATGACAGCCGGCATATTGCCATTGTTTATGAGGTGTAATAGCCTTGGATGTCCGATAATTATTGCTTGCGTTTTGTTTACATTTAGTTTCAGCCCATATTGTCTGGACCATAGAGATATATGCCTGAGGTCAGTGTTTACTTTGTCAATATATTCATTAATTTCGTCAGGCCAAAAGTGTGTGTAAATCTGTAGGTCGTCGGCGTAAAGATGATGCTTGCAGTTTTGTAGTTTCTTGGTCCGTCATTAATATAAATCGAGAAGAGAAGAGGAGCGAGGACGCCGCCTTGAGGTACCCCCCTTCCTCACCAAGCGCCAGGAAGAAATGCGATTATTAAACAGAAACTGATTGCTGACGATTAGTGAGGTAAGATGCAAACCAATCAAGGCAGTTTTCCGACAGATGTAGTGTCTTTAGTCTCGCTAGCATTAAGTCTATATCTACTGTGTCAAAGGCTTTGCTGTAGTCGAGTAGGACTATTGCGGTGAGTTTGCTTTTGTCCATTGAGTCTCTTATGTTCCTCTACAATGTCAAGTATACTGTATACTGTAATATAACTGGGAGAATAACATTTTTATATATTTTTCACTTGGGAGATAAGAGACTCTGTAATGCTTAATAGCATATATTTCCAGAATTGAGCCAATTTTTAATTTCTTTGTGCACCTAATTTCAGTTTGGGGGCACGCCGTAGCGTAGTGGTTAAGGCACTGCGCTACTAGCCGGAAGGTCGAGGATTCTAGTCCCGGTGGGTCAGGATTTTTAAACTGACCCGAACCTTCTGGCGGCACTATGACCCTGGGGTCTATTCAGCCCTAAGGGAAATGAGTACAGACGCTTGTTCTGGAGTAAAGGCGGCCGACATGCAGGGCTGACAACCGGGCTGACATCCCGGCTGACATAAAGTGCCGATTGTCCAGAAAAAGTGGGAGCCTTAACCTACTACTACCCCAAAGGGCCTCGCGAGGCCTGTAGCGGGACTACTTTACTTTACCTAATTTCAGTTTATAATTATTGTTTCTAGCTGTTGGAATTCATTCGCTTCTTCAAAATTTCCCTCATTTGTCATGAAATGTCATTTCCATTACGTAATGAAACCTTGGATCACATTTATACTTTTTGACCACACCTGGACTTGGAGGGCTCTACGATCGAGGCACCAGTTTAATTAGGTGTCACTTCCGAGACAACACAAACATTTAAAACAAATCAAATCATACATTCGTAATAAACAAGGCGAATATGTGATGATTATGCTCTCCAAATTGCGTTCGGGGACTCTTTGGAGTTTAACATTAATCCCACATTTTCTTAGAGTTGAGGAAAAGCCGTGAATAAACCCCACCCAGGGAATTTGTCTTGACGGGGATCGAACCCAGATCCGCTGCTTACGAGGAAATTACTTTACCCCAAAACCACAGCGGAAGATTTATTTTATAATAACTTGTCTAACTAATAAATGATCGAATATCACATGTTTCACATTTTATCAACGTGGAACGTTGTCAGTGTTTAAAAATTTGTTAAAAATCATTTATTTTATTTCATATTAACTCTTTACAGTCTTCACGAATGATGTGAAAATGGAGCATTACAGTATTCTAAGAAACATTAAAATCCGTATATAAGAACGAATAAATTAAGCGAATTCTTCAGCAAGTTGATTTTCCTAGTTTATGCAATGCATCTTTCCCCTGTTAAATAAATCATAAGTATCCAAGAGGTACTAAGGTCCAACACGCTGTATGGAGTAATATTGATAAATTGGGACTGGAACTAAACATCTATAGAACTAAATATATGGTCACATATAGAAATACTTTATATATTGAGAATGGACAGTTGATTACAAATCAGGTAAATTTTGAAGAAGTAGCCGAATTCAAATACCTAGGAATAATATTTACAAATAGAAATGAGGTGCACAAATAAATTAAAGACAGGCTTAATTCAGAAAATGCATGATATCATGCATTACAGGGACTCTTATCGTCCCAGTTTCTCTTAAGACATTAATCTGAAAAAAAGTAATAATAAAACCGTTATTCTCCTAGTTACACTATATCGATTGCGAGACATGGACTCTCACTTTAAGGGAGGAGAAAAAATTAACAGTATTTGAGAATAAAGTTCACACAAACATTTTTGGAGCAAAGTGAGATGAACAGACAGATGAGCGTAGAAGACTACTTAACAGTGAGCTATATAATATTTAAACCAGATGTAATATGGACAGGTAGATCTCGCAGACTGCGAAGGGCAGTACATGTGGCACGGATGAGAAATGAAAAAGAAAAATGGAAATTCCATGTAGCAAAACTAGAAACAGAATCCAAGTAAGTAGTCCAAGAATGAGGCGGGAGAATAACATTTACCATGATTTGAGTGAGGTAAATTATGGAAGGGATGATTGGAAAACAATATCTCAGGACAGGGATGCATGGAGAGCTTATGTCCATCCGGGAATGGTCCAATGGATTCGATACTACCGGTGAATTAGGTAGTTATGTTAATTGGGGCGGATTCCTATGACGTGTCATATTTTCTGAAACCTTAATTTTGAGTTTCGAGTAAGTAAATATTTGTATACCGGTAGGTCTTTTGAAGAAAATATTGTGATTTTATTGTCTTAAAAGTCATATTTATAATTTGCTTTTTGGATTTTTTGGTTAAATTTGTTCTAATTTTTGCAATGAAGTCAAATTTTAGTCATGTTTCGAGGACTTTTATAATTAACGAATACAATGTATTGTAAGTCGCAAATTACAGGGTCACTTGTTCCAGTATAGCTTTGTATTCTTGGAAATTCCTTCCGGGCTTTGTTTTAATTCTACGGTAAAAATTTGGAAAAGTTATATGAATGAATAACTACTATAACATTTGATAAGTTTTATTACTGGCATACACTATTAGCGTAACTTTGTTAAATAAACAAGTGAATAAGGTATTATTTATTGTCTTTCTTTCAATGCCTACATTACTCTTTCTCTAAACTTATCGTTTCCGCAATAAATAAATGTCATTATATATACTAAATATACAACACATACTAAGAGCAGAGATTTAATAAACCCAATTTTGTAATGTGTTGTCTACAATAACTTATCTACTTTCAGAGTATTTTAGTATGTGTTGTATATTTAATACATTTAACGAAACATATTTAGAGAAAGAATAATGTGAGTTTTGGAGAGAAAAAACGTGATAGATCAACAAATATTATTGTTAATTCTGCAATAGTGGGTGTTAGTTTCATATTTTACTAAACCTAATTTCGTAACGTATTGTCTACAATATTTTATCTACATTCAGAGTATTTTAGTATGTTTTGTATAGGTATCTAGTATTTTTAATGAAATGTATTTGTTGCGGAAACGATATGTTTAGAGAAAGAGTAATGTGGGCTTAAAAAATACGAAAACCAACAAACATTGTTGTTATATTCTGCCGTTTTGGGTGCTTCATATGTGAATTTAAAGTAAACACGAGAGGAGATAATGGCTTTCACGGTTCATCAGGAAACATTTTGAAAGCAGTCCAAGATGCAACTATTAACTTACTTCCAAAAAAGTCAAGGAACGTTTATTTACATAGTTATAAGAATTCATAATTAGAGTGTATTTTACGTTTTGTTCAACCTGTATTTATATTTTCATAGCGTGTTTTGTTAGAATATAAAGTATAAGTTTTGTTTTTGAGTAGTAACTACGAACTAAAGCGTCACTGATTGTTCCTTATAATAGTGGATAAATGCCATTATTTGCCTTTGTGAGTCATACTTAAACACTTTTTAGGTCATAACTATATGTATATTTTCTCATTTCTTAAGTCGTATAAATCCGTCCCTTACTCCTTACTACTCCCCTGTTGTAGTCTTGAGGTAGCGCGCTGCCTTGTCACGCAGCGGGCCCAGGTTCGATTCTCGGTAGAACAGACTCCTGGGTGAGTTTTTTTATTTTTTTTTCTCATGTGTAAGTCAATGTCAGGAAGCTCAGGGCCCAACTGTCCCCGAAAATTATCAGGCAATCATCAATATCATCACCATCATTCACCGGTTTGGAAAGCAACGGAAAGCTACAACACCTATAATTCCCTAATAAAGCTGCAAAGCATAGAATGAAGATTGCTAGGATTGTAGTGAAAACCTACCCTCGGGCAGAACACTATAGGAAATAATAGAGTTGTTGTTACTAAATTTAAAAATACCTTTCTTTTAGCATCCAGCAGAATGAACAACATCAAATGCGCTGAAATCTCCGTTTATGAACTGTATCAAGTAGTTTCTATTTGTAGTGGCAAAAGAGTGGTCATATTTTGTACGATCTTGATCACAGTCGTCATCTTTACCACATGCCATGCAATTTGTATAAAAGACGCTTGCTGAGTCAGTGATGACTAATTCAGTGCATAGTCCCTGATCACATCTAATGGCGTAGTCGTCACTTTTTACGTAGACAAAAGAAAGTGTAATTAACCCCATAATAGCAAACATAGCAATAGATTTCATGTTGTTTTCTGATACCAAATTCTATCGCAATGCATTTATATAATTTACTTCAACAGGGAAAATTGACTGAATACATTTTCCTGTTGATAAATTCTCTTATAATCATACTGCCATCGCCACTCGTCGCTGTTTGTCACGATAGAGCATAGGGCGGGTGATTAACACGAAATAGCCTAATATCCGGATTTACTTGTTTTGCTTGGAATCGAGAATTTGCACCAGTAGATTTCCATTCGATAAGGACAAGGAGTACTTTAAAAACCACATATAATTAAAAAAGTGTCCGTCACGTACATGCCGTGTAAACGAAGTGAATTCCCCAACTAGAACTTGCTTCTCTCATTCCAATTTCATCCCGTTTCGTTGGAAAGAAAAAAGAGTACAAGAAGAACGGTAGCTGCTAGAGAGATTGGTCAGATTTTGCTGAGTTTTGGGGAATAACATTATCGTTTTATTTCGTAGCACACTCCAAGTTTCGTTGCAGAAATAAAAAAAATTCTGGTCGCATGTGTGTATTAGTATTGCTAGGCTGGCTTTTGAATTTCGCGAGTGACGCCGAGAGTCATATTTCTACCTGTATGGTAGAGAAGCATTCGTGAGTTGATCGCTCAAAAATCGGAAAGCCCGCGGAGAATTATCCACATTCATCTATGCCCTCATCCCGGAAAGTTCGGTTTAGTTTGTTACAGTCACAGTTCTCACCATTTGTTTTATTCTGGAACTATACTTTTCGTTTTTCCTATGGAAATATTACGATTATACAATTTCACTTTTGATTGTAATAAATATGGTTATTTTTTAAGTCTTTTGACATTAATTGACAAAATGAAATACAAATTACATAGCGACTATTTAAAATATTGTATCCGATGCCGATGGCGAGGGAACAAGTAGAATGTTTTTAATTCATACTAGTTTACACTCAAATTCTCCATTCTTCTTCGATTTTTTTCACAATTATTCAATGTAAAATACATATATTATTCCGCTTTGAGTCTTTCGCAAACACAATTTGTCTTATAGTTCACTTATTCACACTAGAAGAAGCTCTATCTGCCCCCACTTTATTTCTCATCGCTTTTCATATCACTTCCGCAGGTTGGTTTCCCGGCTGCAACTGAATGTCAATCGATTCGCATTCCTTTCACAAGCAAAGATCGGAACTATCTGAAAGCCTAGCCTTAATCTCTCTAAATTTGAAACTTCGAGAGGCCGATTCTTCTAGAAAGTGATGCATAGACGCATATGGAAATTAATATTTCGAGAAAACACGTCTGGAGACAATGCTGTGAGATATACACGTGAAACATGATCCGTGAACCCAAATCCCTTATGACTTATTAGGCGAGATCCGAATTATGCCGCCGCCCTCGAAATTCAAAAGTGGTCACTTGATCAAGGATTCGATAATGCTTCACAATATATATATATTTTTGTAATGTGGCAAGATTTGTTTTATGTAGCCTCATGAAGGAATAAGTTGTGAAAATAAATTATTATATATCTTCTTATAATTTCTGGAGATTACACTTTCTGTTGTAAAATTAATAATTACATTTGCAGATTTTATTCATAGTTCTGACGAATTGTTGGACTCTGGTTTTTTTAATTCGCGGTCATCGGCGGAATCAAGTATCCCCTTATGTGGTACAATGGGATTCAAAAGCTGGTGATTCGTGAGTCGTTGGGAGCTTCTAGAAACTTCCAGACACACTTTCTGCAAGAGTCGGGTTATCGATGTTTTCATTCGAGAAAAGTCTGTATTTGTGATCGTTCATCGCATATAAAAGGTGTACAAGTGTCGTGGCCAGTCAGACAGTTGGGAGTAAGTCGCGAGAGGCAGTCGTTTCCGAATACAGTACCCATGAATACGAATCCGTATCTTACATATTCGTAATACTTTTTTCCTTCCTTGAAATAGGAGTCCACGGTTCGTGCCCATATAACATAACAGAAAAAATAACAGTTTTATATATTTTCAGTTTAACTTTTTGTAGAGGAACTGTGAAGACAGGAGTCTTCTGCTCCTAATCCCGTTTGAATTATTAATCCTAGGTATTTGATTTCAGCGACTTCTTCAAAATCTCCATCATTTTTCATTAAATGACCATTTTCTCACTGTATATATATATATATATATATATATAGACACACACAATGAGTTTCACTCGACTTGCGGCCACTAGTGTGGACACTGCGTCTCGCGAATAGATGACTAAATGCTTGCAGTCACTTTTTCCTCTATCGCCCGCAGGTCGATTGAAACTCACTATATGAATGAAGATATTTTAGAGCAATCAGAAGTACAATCAGTAGATGAAAAACTCGACAGATATAAATTAAACTGACTAGACCACGTAAAAAAGAATGGATAATTCAAGAATCCCAAAAATGATGATGCATTATAAACCCAAAGGATATCGTCGACCAGGAAGACCTCTTAGAAGACTGCTAGATGGAGCCGAAACAGGTTTACAAAGGCCTAATTCGTGACTGATGATGATGTTTATGTGTGTGAACATATATTTAATTTGATTAATGTTTACTTCCAGCCCCAATTTCATAGTGTTATAATGTGTGTGCTGGTCCTAGATATCTCCTCGCTACCGCCTAATAATACTAACCTGTGTCCGCGGGAAAATATAAAGAAAGTTGTTTGAAATAAGCCATCTGTACAGAGGTCATGTAAAATGCACGGCTAATGAGGCCACAGTATGAATTACTGGAGGAAGGACAGATCACGTGACATTACTGAACTGCTGGTGGAAGAGCAAATCTCGTGACATTACTTCACTTCGCTGTAGAGTTTCATGCGAGAAAGTGTTTAATCGGAAAGCTGGCACGTTCTGGAGAACGCAAGATTGTTCTCAATGATTTTTTTTTTCAAAATCTATATAAAACAGTATAAAACTCAGTTCATGTGTTTTGCTTTTCACAGAAATTATAATTTTACAGTATATTGAAACAACTTTTTTGTGTGAGGTATTACAAAAATTAAAGTATAAATTATAGAATATTTACCTACAAGGTCTGTCTCCTCAACTTTATTAGTTATTTAACTGTAGCGCTTTCGGGATTCCTGTTGATGATGGGACTAGTCCAGAAAGCGCTACAGTTAAATGACTAATGAATTTGAGGAGACGGACCTTTTAGGTAAATATTCCATAATTATACTTTAATTTTGAATAATACCTCAACGGAACATATAATGAATCTTATAAAAGTTGACTTTTACAAAATTGTACTTAAAATAATTTTAGCATCTGAAAATTTCTTCGAAATCGGTTTGATCTGGTTTCAAAAATAAATTTACAAAAAGTGAAAGTTTTCAAGACGTGTTTTTCTTTTTTTCTCAGTGTGAATTTTCCTGACTAAATTTGATTTTCTCAGTCACATAAAACCGATTTTGATGACATTTTCAAGCACTATAAATAAAAATAATAAAAATCTTAAATTCAATTAATTGGACAGGGTCCCGTGAATGATTCTTATTATAATTATTACTTACTTACTTACTTATTACTTATTTACTTACTCACTGGCACTATCGAACCCGTAGGTTCATGGCCGCACAGACATAAGCTCTCCATACATCCCTATCCTGAGCTAATGCTTTCTAACCATTCCCTGTATAATCTTCTTCCCTTAAATCATAGTTAATGTTATTCTCCCACCTCATTCTTGGTCTACCAACTGGGCGTTTTCCCCTCTGGCTTTCCTACAAGAAGCTTCCATTCAAGTCTTTCATTCCCCATACGTGCAACATGTCCTGCCCATCGCAGTCTATGAGACTTAACTCTTCTTATTATATCTGGCTTCCTATAAAGACCATGTAGTTCATTGTTATGTAAGTCTTCTCCATTCACAGTCTGTTCATCTCTCTTTGGTCCAAAAATTTTCCTAAGTACTTTATTCTCAAATACTCGTAATCTCCTTTCCTCCCTTAAAGTTAGAGTCCATGTTTCGCACCCATATAATATAACTGGTAGAATAATAATTTTGTATATTTTCAGTTTAACCTTTTTTGAAAGGGGTTGGGACATCAAGAGTCTCTGCAATGCATAATAGCACGCATTTCCAGAATTGAGCCTATTTTTAATTTATTTGTGCATCTCATTCCTATTTGTGATTATTGTTCCTAGGTATTTGAATTCAGCCACTTCCTCAAAATTTCCCTCATTTGTCATTAGTTGTCCATTTCCATTATATAATGTATTTCTACGTGTGACCATATATTTAGTTTTATTGATATTTACTTCCAGTCCTAATTTCTTAGTGTTACTCAATAGTGTGTGCGTGTTGTCCTAGTATCTCCTCGCTATCGGCCAGTAGTACTACATCATCAGCATAAACTAACAGCTTATTAATACCATTGAGTTGTAAGCCTTCCTCATTCTCTAAAGATTTAATGGCATGCTCTAGTACAAAATTAAATAGTAGAGGAGATAGTGCATATCCTTGCTTCAACCCATTCTGAATTTCAAAAGTGTCCGAAAACTGTTTGCCTACACGCACCCTACTCGTTGAGCCATTTAGACACATTCGTATAAGTCTAACTAACTTTTTAGGAATTCCGAACTCCAGCAGGATACTATATAACTTCTCCCTCTTAATTGAATCACATGCTTTTTTGAAGTCTATGTATAGTTGATGTACAGTACCATTATATTCCCATTTCTTTTCTAGAATCATTATAATTATTACTACTGTTATTATTCGGACTTATTCTGAATCACATTAAAACATAAAAATTATGTATGCGCATAATACGTAATTAATATTTAACCGTTTTCATTCTAAATAATCTCTTTATTTTTTTCTTTCTTCGTATATTATTAGTATTTGTTAATTTCTGCGCCATTTTTTTTTTTCCAAAATTGTAATTTCAAGTTTTCAAGATGTTGCGTGAACAAATCCTAACAATTTTGACATTTCAATTTTTTTATTATTGTAGGTTCAATTGAATGATTCCAAAATACTCCCGCTGCAGAACCTAGCTATTCAGAATTACCTAATAAATTTTATTTATGGTTTGTCTTCTTAACTATGCCTTTGGCTTTAGTATGATTTACCTCTTGCTTAGCTGAAACCAATCTAACCCCTTTTGATTTTGTGTTATTCCCATATGAAAATGATTTTTTTAAATGTAATATAATAGTTTATTATTAATTTTACCAATACTTGTAAACACCGGAACGTCTAGCGCGTGCGCTCTTAGACTCCGCCATATCCCCACAAATACGATGCTCGAATTTCTCTACATTTTCCGCGGACGAAGATGCAATAACAGCACACACCATTGGTTTTACTCCCTGTTTATTCTCTATAATTTGGGTGGCTCTCTCTAGTACAAAATTGAATGGTGCAGGAGTTAGTGCATAACCTTGTTTTAATCCATTATGCATTTGAAAATATCTGAAAACTTTTTGTCTATCCACACCCTACTCCTTTGCCATTTAGACATAAAGTGATCCCACAACAGACCCGGAGGCCCTTGGGGTAGTAGGAGGTTAGGGCTCCCACTTTTTCTAGACAATCGGTACTTTATGTCAGCCGGGTTGTGAGCCCTGCGTGACGGCCGCCTTTACCCCCAGAACAAGCGTCTTGTACTCATTTCCGTTAGAGGCTGAGTCGACCCCAGGGCCATAGTGCCGCCAGAGGGTTTGGGTCAGTTTAAAAATCCTGACCCGACCGGGACTTGAACCCTCGACCCTCCGGCTTATAGCTCAGTGCCTTAACCACTACGCTACGGCGTGCCCCCTGCCATTTAGACATAGACCTATTGGAATAAGTCTTAACTTTTTAGAAGTTCCGAAATCTTAATTGATTTATATGGATTTTAAATAACAATAATAATAATAATATATCCAGTTTTGTTTAACCTATACATCAATGATATAATAAAAAATCGAACGAAGAAACAAATAAAGGAATAAAATTAGATAAAACACACTACTTGAAAACATTATTATATGCTGATGACCAGGTAATAATAGCAAATACGGAAGACGAGCTTCAAAGGAATATTTTTAAATTACATAATATATGTGAACAAAATAATCTCAAAATATCCATAGAAAAAACTAAGGTAATGGCATTCCAAGAGAAAAATCAAATCAGATCCAAAATGGTAATAGGAAACAAAATCATAGAACAGGTGAACCATCTCAATTATCTAGGATGTGACATTTCATTTAATTATGATAATGATATAACTAATAAAATAGCAAAATTCCAGGGAATATGTGGTACGATAAAACGATCACTAAATAGTAAAACAACAAGAGAGACCCAATTGAAATTTTATAAAACATTGGCAGTACCGGTACTGCTCTATGGATCAGAAGCCTGGATACATAAAAAACAAGATCTAAGTAGGATAACGGCGGCAGAAATGAAATTTTGAGATCTGTTAAAGGGTGCACTAAGGAAGACAGAATCAAGAACACAGAAATAAGACAGGAACTTGAAATATTTGCAATAACTGATAAAATAGATACATATAGACAAAAATGGAAGCAACACATAGACAGAATGAATGAAGATAGATATCCAAAACAAATAACAAAATACAAACCTAAAGGTACCCGAGATGTGGGCAGACCTAGAAAGAGATGGACTGAAGTCGGAACGGGTCAACAGACCTAATCCATGAATGCAGATGATGATGATGATGATGATGACAATAATAATAATAATAATAATAATAATAAATTACTTGTCTGAGTTATTCGTTGGAACGGTTGCTGCAGTCGATAATTCTTGTGTGTAATCAGTATTATCAACACAGTCGGAATCGTTGGAGCACTGTTGACCATTTGAGCAGGTTAGTGAGTTGTCGGTTTTACATATTACAGAACAGATGCCTTTTTCACACACTGGTGTGTAACAGTGTACACAGCCTAGCGTTATGATACCCCACACAAGTATGCAAAACATAATTATAAATGTTACCAGTAACTTACGATTATTTCCTTATACTGTATATGCTGTGTTAAATCTTTATCAAATAGAAAATATATGAATATTTTATGTGTTTTGACGTGACCTTCTCTATGCCCTTATCTCCAATTCCTTTATTTGCATATCAACTTTAGTGATTCCCTGGTTCTTGGTTTGAAATTCGGTCAGAATTGATAGATTTTTCTTGATATAAAAAAATTGATTCCTTAAGATTCTTTCTTTATTTATTTCTTTCCTTCTTTCTTTCTTTCTTTCTTTCTTTCTTTCTTTCTTTCTTTCTTTCTTTCTTTCTTTCTTTTTTTCTTTCTTTCTTTCTTTTTTTTTTCTTTCTTTCTTTCTTTCTTTCTTTCTTTCTTTCTTTCTTTCTTTTTATTTCTTTCTTTCTTTCTTCCTTTCTTTCTTTCTTTCTTTCTTTCTTTCTCCTAGTTTAATTTAGTCTCTCTCTTTTTATTAACTTTTTTATGCCCCACGCCACACGGGTGTTGAATGAACAGGACCTGTCCGGCAAGGATTTTAAACTCTTGATCGCACAGATGCTTATTTGACAACGCAAGGGCATATAGGGCCTCACTGAATGAGTGATGAGCTCAATACCAAAGCCACCTCCGATATATCACAAATATATATAAGGCATACAAGCTGCTGAAATGAGATTCCTCAGACCAATAGCAGGATATCAAATAACAGACAAAAAACATAACACAGAAATAAGAAAACAACTAAAAGTAGAGAAATTAAACACAACAATAGAAAAATACAGAACAAACTGGAAATAACACTTGACAAGAATGACTGCGAATAGAATACCAAAAGCAGCATACAGCTATTCACCACGAGGAGAAGAAGCTTGGGAAGACCAAAGAAAAGATGGAAAGAGCAACAATTTGGAGCCGGAACAGGCTAGTAAATAAGCCTAAACCATGAAGAAGAAGAAGAATAAGAAGATATTTAAGGCACGACACGTCTTTCACTCTTACATTCATACTAAAAAAATTCCTTGGTGAGACAGGCGTAGAAAACTCTTTGCCTACCATCCGACTACTGGTCACGCAACTACAAGTGTTAATCGCAGAGGTGGATGATCATCCAAACAATTTATGGCTGACATGTGGTAGGCATGTCGGGTCCTCCAATCGTTATAGCTCATGTGGGTAATTATTTCAGCTGTCAAAATTCTTCTCGAGCTGGGTAAGCATTGGTACCATAATATACGAAATGAATGAGAACATGTGTTCCTTTATAAGATAGCCTACTCGTACCAGCGCAAGTCCCATATCTCTGTACCAAGGCATTGTCCCATAAACCGCTCGGTTACGGCGTGGGACACATTCATAGTAAACAAGGCGAATACGGTGTGGATGATTGTGATGCTCAGATTATGTTCGGGGACATTTGGGGCTTGACGTTTCCTGAAATTTGTCTTACACGTGAGAAAAATCCCCAAAAAAATCTCACTGAGTATACTTTCCCCTAATGGTAATCAAAACTGGCCCGCTGTTCCTCGGATAACGACGTTGCTATTAGATGACAACGGTCGACTCATTAATGTTCTCTCTTCTAAATATCTTTTAGTCTCAATCGACTGTAAGATTGAAAGTGAGCTCTGTATAATTCCTAGTCAAGGGCACAGAACTTGGAAATTTAGAGGCAATGTGATGTTTGGCGAGGATATAATTTTCTGTGGTCAGGCGAATCATTGCATCCACATACACATTCTTCGCAGAAATGGAATGTTCGCTTGAGAGGCCTTTAGAGCTCTTCTGTATTCTAATTCATCGGTGGATTATGCATTTGAATAGAATACCTATTAGATTAGTGGATATAAATTCGGGTTTAAAACCCTAACACGGTAATCTTATTTTAGGTTCATTGTATTTACCTATCTTTATTTTATAGAATGCATGAGATGAAATATACTTTATTAATAATAATTTAATACTAATAATAATATAATAATAATAATAATAATAATAATAATGATAATAATAAAATAAAGCTTTATTTAAGCTGGCGGAGTTAAAGTCACAAGGCCTTCTCTTCCATTCAACCATCGAATAATAAACTAATACAAATCTTATGTATTTATTACAGTTTTAAAACATTATTAAAATATAGGTTAAAGATGCAGATGTGGTCTATTATTAGCTAACACTAATAAAATATTGAATGAAATAAGGAAAAAAATAAAGTAAGTAAAACTTGTAGATAAATGTTTGTAGGTATATACATAATGTTGAATAAAGTTATGTATTTTCATTGTGTGGAACTTAATATGCCAGTTAATTACTCTACGATGATATGTAGTCTTTTATGTTGTTCGTAGTTCGGCACACATTAAGCATTCACACATGAGACATGCCGCCATTTTTATTTAGGTTGTAACAAGTCCTTCCTTTGGTCCTATTCTGCCATAAGTTTAAATACAGGCTCGGATTCATGAGGAATTACATTGGTGTGACCCCATTGGATCACCAAATTTCAAACACCTGTAATTTGCCAAGTAAAGTTGTTTTTAAACGAAATGAGATGAGGTGAAGGGGGATATAAATGGGGATGAAATAACATAATGGGGGAGGAAAGGAAAGTGGAGACAGTTGATGTGGTGAAATTCGGTAAACAGAAAAACTGCTACGAAAATCCGAAAAATCCCGGTGTTGCCCACCACCAATATATTCCGAAGTTCAGGAGGACGCTATACAACTTCTACCTTCTGAATTAATTTATTTTAATTAAAATAATAATAATAATAATAATAATAATAATAATAATAAATTACTATTAGCGTACTTCATTGTATCGGCTAGTGTAGTCTCTATATTTTCTCGTCCGTAATGAGTATTATTTTGGTCACAATCAGAGTCGCTGGAGCACTGTTGACCGTTTGAGCAAGTTTGTGAGTTCTCGGTTTTACATATTACAAAACAGATGCCTTTCTCACACACTGGTGTATAACTGTATACATATCCTAGCGTTATAGCACTCCACACAAGTGTGCAAAACATAATTATAAATGTAATTTTTAAGTTATTGTTAACATTTATAATAACGTTAAATTTACAATTATTTCCTTATATATGCTATCTGAAACCCTTATCAAATTCAAAATATATAAATTTTATGGGCTTTGACGTGGACTTTCCTACGTCCTTATCACCTATTCCTTTATTTGCATATCAACTTTAGTAATTCCCTTGTTCTCGGTTTTAATACCATTCGTAATCGATAAGTTTTTCATGCCATAAAATGCATTGTTTCATAAAGATTCTTTCTTTTTTATTCTAGTTTAATTCAGCCTCTGATGGAGCTGCTAAGTGATGGCAATGTCTAAGCATCGCCCAGGGCGCTACTTGCTGGAACCAGTAGAGGCTCCTTAGCAGCCAGATTCTCTAGTGGTTATCAGATTAAGGTTTTCCTCCCATAGTCAGCTCTATTTGTAATACATTTGTATGCTACACCCCACACTGACTTTACATAAACAGGACATGTAGGGCAAGGATATTAAACTCTTGATCGCACAGATGTCCCGCGCCGTAGCCGAGCGGTTAAGGTAGGAAGCCTTGGCGCAGAGCTACGGGACTTGCGCTGGTTCGAGTCTCCATGGGGGAAGACATTTTCTCATGGTATTTCGGCCAGTATGGGACCGGTGCCCACCCAGCATCGTGAGGCAATTGGGTAGCTACAATAAGTAGCGGCTCCAGGTTGAGGAACCAGCTATAACGGCTGGGGGACTCGACATGCTAACCACATGTCACCCCTACATTGGCTGTTGATCATCTACCTCTGTGATTGACACATGTGGATGTGAAGGGCCAGCAGCCGGCTGATAAAAGGGGAACCGCTGAAAAGTGGAAAGACCCTCAATCGGAATCGGATCGCACAGAAACTTATTTTGACATCGCAGATTATGTATAACCTCACTAATGAATGATTAGCTCTGTACCAAGGCCACCTCCGAAACTCACAAATATATTTAAGGCAAGACATACCTTTCACTCTTACATTCATACCAATAAAAACTCCGCGGTACGAAAAGCCTAGAAAGCTCTTTGCCTAACAGCTGAAACTGGGCACACATCCACAAGTGTTAATCGCAGAGGTGGATGATCATCCAAAGAATTTATGGATGGCATGTGGTCAGCATGTCGGGTCCTCCAGTCGTTATAGCTGGAGTCGCTAATTAGTACATCTATTATAATTCTTCACGAGCTGAATGAATATTGGTGCCATAAAATATGAAAACAGCATATGAAAATGTACCGCCAGGTTACTGCGCGGTCTGCGAAACGTGGTGTGGATTATTGTGATGCCTAGTTGGTGTTCGGGGACTGTTAGTCCAAAATCAAAATTAAATTACCAGATGGAGAAATAACAAAACATTTAAACACATGTAAAGGTGTTCGTAAAGGATTTGGACTTCCTCCACTCTTATTCAATATATATAAGCGTTACTGCTATAAAGTAAATATTCTCTTTAAATATGCTTACTTGTTATAATGGCCACAAGATGGCAGTTGGAACGATATCCCACTACCTCCTGTGTAATACTATATATATAAGTCCACCGCTGTGGTCTCGAGGTAGCGTGCTGCCTTGTCACGTAGCGGGCCCGGGTTCGATCCCCAGTCGGAGCATTTGTTCTGGATGAGGTTTTTATCGAGGTTTTTCCTCATCTGTAAGACAAATGTCAGGAAAACCTTAAGACCCAAACGATCCCCAAAATCATATGGCCATCATCATCATCCTTCACCGGTAGCTACCTTCAACGGGAAGCTATCACACCTACAATTCCCTAGAAAAGCTGCAAGCATAGCATGAAAATACTATGATTGCAGTGAAGGACGTGTCTTCGGGCAGAATTACTATGGATATATATATATATATATATATATATAAGAAAAATAAATGTTTGTGTTAGGATTCCTGAGTAGCTGAGATTGTTAGAGCACTAAACGTGCAGAGTTTAGAAACTCGGGTTCAAATCCCGACTCAGGCATTTATTTTTCTTTTCTTGTCATATAGGCTATATATATATATATATATATGTTAGATTGTAGATTTTCGCGGATATAAGTTTGATTAAGATAGTTCTCTTGGGTTTTCCGCGTCATGGAATCACGGTCGGCCTCTGGCCACTGATACCGACTTTTCGGTATGATCCCACATGTCATTATCATGACCTTGATTCCATGACGGGGAAAACCCAAGAAAACTTTCTTAATCATTTATATATATATATCTACAGAATAGTTCAAGAATGTAAACAAATAGTAAATAGTGAATTTTGATAACTAGAAATAAAATAGTTGAAGCAATGTTGTATGGTGATGCTCAAATAATATCAACAGATTCCCAAGATAACTTACAATTATCAATTATTCAAAATTTCCAGCAAATATAATATGAAAATTTCCACGTAAAAAATAAAGCAATGACAATTTATAGATAAAACATACAACGGGTGAAAATTGAGATTGGCGGAAAAATCATAGAACAAGTGTCTGATTTTTCATACCTAGGAAGTGTGTTTGCAGAACATAAGAGTGGCATTGATTAAAAATTACTAAAATATAATTAAATTAATTGGGTAATAAGAAGACGTTTGGGTAAACTGATGAGTACAGATACAAAACTAAGATTACATAACATCACATCAAAAGATGCTCTAAAACACGGAAGTAAAATTTGGAATATAAATGAAGTTAATTGTCATAAACTTAGAGTAAGCCAAATGCGCTTCTTAAGATCACTGCTAGAAATTAATAGACTGGATTACCAAAGGAACACTATTATCATACGTAATGCCGCGAGCGATTTCCAATTTATCTACAGGATTTGGAAATCGATAGTGGCATTTGTTAGGACTAATTAACGAATAAAATTAAGCAGTTTACTCACAATTCTTTATTCAAATATATTTATTTTAAAATATTTATATATTTAATGTAAACGGCGATGTTTGAAAACAAATGAGAAATGTTTGGTTTTGTTTCATTTGTTCATCACTGCAACTTGATCATATTATTTATTGCCAAATAGGACCGCAATGTTGTAGGAATGCATCCTATTGGAGAAATAATGAAACGCAACAAACTGTATATTATAATCAACATTATAGGTTATTAATTATTTTTTAGTAAATAACTCAGTAAAATCAAAGAATATGTACATTATTTGCTATATTAAATGTATTTGTTGGACAGAATTAATGCTCTGAGCTGTTAAGAAAAAACTAAAGCTGATAAAGAGAAATGATAAAGAATGAGGTGAAATACGACTGTCATTGGTTGTAAAACAAAATTAATTGAAACGTGATTGGTCATTCACTACCATTTGGGAAATGAGTTGAACAGTCGGAGAAAAATTTGGAGTACCAAGATATAGAAAGATACCAGAAAGAATGGAAAATCATCTGAGAAGAATGGAAAGAAATAGATGTCTAAAATTGGCATTCCAATGTACTCCAAGTGGATATAGGGACCAAGAAAGACCAAAATATCCAATCGAAATATCATTTTTATACAATATAACTTTTTCTTGCAATAAATATCTCTATTGTTGTAGTCCTCCTTTGAAATTAATTTCGTCAATTAAATCACATAATGACACTTAAAAGCAATGTATCAGTTGCCGTTGGCGTGGTAACTAATATCCATCCATCCATCCATCCATCCATAGTAATTCTGCCCGAGGGCAGGTCTTTCACTGCAATCATTGCATTTTCATGCTATGCTTTGCAGCTTTACTAGAGAATTTTAAGGTGTGGTAGCTTCCCCTTGCTTTCCACACCGGTGAAGGACGATGATGATGATAATGTTAAGGATGATAATGATGGTAGAAGGGGATTCGTGAGCTAGTGATTCTTAGTCGTTGTGGCCTTCTGGAAACATCCAGATAAATTTTCTGCAAGAATCAATTTTTCTAGGTTTCCATTCAAGAGAAGTTTATATTTGTTCGTCGCATATAAAAGGTTTGCGGTAAACAGTCAGTCAGTCGCGAGAGGCAATCGTATCCGAATGTAGGACCCGTGAAGACGAATATTTATGACTATTTAACTCATGCAACAAATGGGAGTCAATGACCAATCACATTTCATTGATTTCTATTTTGCAACCAATCAGAGTCGTGTTTCACCAAATATTTATCAGTGTTATAATTACCATATTAAAGAAAGCTCCTCCTTACAATATTGCGTTCCTTTGGCAATAAATAGTATGATCTGGTTGCAGTGATAAACAAAAGAAGCAGTAGAAGCGTACCTATCGTTTCTCATTTGTTTTCAAACATCGCCGTTTACATTAAATATATAAATATTTTAAAATAACTATAGTTAAATAATGATTTGTGAGTAAACAGCTTAATTTTATTCGTTAAATAGTCCTAACAAATGCCACTCTTGATTTCCAAATTCTCTAGATAAATTCACTCCTCACTTCGTGAGTCGTGAATTTATCGATAATTTGGAAATCACTCGTGGCATTACTTATGATAAATATTTGTAATATTTCTCCTCCATAAAAATAAGAGTCAACATATCGTATCAATATAATACAAAGAATGACAATTTCATATATTTCCAGTTTAACATTTCTAAAAAAACTGGGATGACAGCAATCCCTGTAATGCGTATAGCATGAATTTCCAGAATTGAGGGCATGTTTAAGTTCTTTCTGTACCTAATTGCTGTTTGAATTATTATACCTAGGTATTTGAATTCCGTCAATTCTTCCTCATTTATCATTAACTGATCATTTATAATACATAAAGGAGTATATAAATGACATAAAAGAAAAATAAATGCCCGAGTCGGGATTTAAACTCGAGTTTGTAACTTTATACGTTTAGCGCTCTAACCAACTGAACTACGCAGGAATCCTAACACAACCATTTATTTTTCTTATAGTTCCAACTGCCAGCTAGTGGCTTCTATAACAAGTAAGCATTTTTAAAGAGAATATTTACTTTTTAGCAGTAACGCTTGTATATATAGATGTAATAATTATATTTTTTGACATTTAGCAATGAAGGCAAAATATGACATGAAAAGAAAAATAAATGCTCGAGTCGGGATTTGAACCCGAGTTTCTAACTTTATACGTTTACCACTCTAACTAACTGAGCTACTCAGGAATCCTAACACAAACATTTATTTTTCTTATGTATGTATCTTCTTGTAAGCCCATGTTTCCCTTAACAGAGATTTAGGCGCTCTCCACCTACATGGAAGAATTTGAACCATATTAATTTAATTACACTTTTTTCGTATATATGTCATTTGAGTGGTCCGTGGTCAGCGTTTTGCCTCATACTGACATTTTGGAAACCAAGGTAGTACTAGGACGGAAAAATTCGGCAAATTTTGCTTAGAGGCCTTTTCATTCAGGCTTAAGAATCTTTTATGAGCCTGCAAATCTTCAGACTCGGGACCCACGGCTTAAAGTACCTCGCGGAAGACTTGCTCCTTGGATTTTTCCATTCCAAAAAATGGCTACCCCAGCCGGGTTTGAACTCGCGACCCTCGGGACAGAGGCAAGGAGTATTATTTATATATATATATATATATATATATATATATACATGTGTGTCTGTGTGTGTTTGTGTGTATGTATGTGTGTGTGTATGTGTGTGTGTCATCATATATATAATTAGATTCATGTTTTTGCACCTCCAATTCCATAGTCTTATAACGTGTGCGTTGGACCTACTATCGCCTAATAGTCACTGCGCTACAAGCCGGAAGGTCGAGGGTTCGAGTCCCGGTGGGGTAAAGATTTTTAAACTGATCCAAACCTTTTGGCGGCAGTATGGCCCTGGGGTCAACTCAACCTCTAATGGAAATGAGTATCAGACATTTGTTCTGAGGGTAAAAGCGGCCGTCACGCAGGACTGACAACCCGGCTGACATCAAGTGCCGCTTATCCAGAAAACGTGGGAACCTAAAACTTCTGCTATCCCAAGGGCCTCCTGAGGCCTGTAGTGGGACCACTTTACCTTTTTATCACCTAATAATAGTACCTTACCAGCACACACCATTGAATTTTACGCCGTCTTTAATCTCTAAAATTTTGATGGCTTGCTTTAGTATAAAATTGATTGATGGAGGAGTTATTGCATATCCTTGTTTTAATCTGCTATGAATTTCAAAACTATCTGAAAACTTTATTGCCTACTCATACCTAGGCCTTTGCAATTTAAACATATTCGAACAAGTCTAACTTTTTTTGAAATTCTGAAGTCCAGGTAGATTCTATGTAAACTTCTACCCCTAAAATTAATTTATTGAACTTTTTAAATGATAATAATAATAATACTAATAATAATAAAACATTATTTGTCACCCTACTTTGTTGGAACGGTTGTTGAAGAAAAAGCTTCTTGTGTGTAATGATCAGGATTTTGGTCACAATCGGAGTCGCTGGAGCACTGTTGACCATTTGAGCAGGTTTGTGAATTCTCGGTGTTACATATTATTAAACAGATGTCTTTTTCACACACTGGTTTGTAACAGTATACACAGCCTATTGTAATAATACCCCACACAAGTATGCAAAACATAATTATGAATATTAGCATTAACTTTGCGTTCGCTTTCTTATATATGCTACGTTAAATCTTTATCAAATACATAATATATCAATGTTTTATGTACTTTGACGGGAACTTTTTCATGTCTTTATCGCCAATTCCTTTATTTGCATATCAACGTTAGTGTTTCCCAGGTTCTCGGTTTCAATATGCCGGAATCGACAATTGTTTAGGTTTTAAAAAATCATTGATTCATTATGGTTATTTCTTTCATTAATATAGCTAAATTTAGTACAATATTTTTAGAACCGTTTTTATGCTTCACTCCACACGGGCCTTACATCAACAGGACCTGTCGAGCAAGAATTTTAAATTCTTCATTGCACAGATGTTTATTTGACTACGCAAGGACATGTAAGGCCTCATTGAATGAGTTATCAGTTCTGTACCAAAGCTAACTGCGAGAGTAATGAATATATTTAAGGCAGGATTTATCTTTCTTTCATACTGTACATTCACAATAGAAAAAAAAACTTCCTGGTGCCTTACAAAATGGTTTGCCTACCATCTAGTTACCGGCCACAAATCAACTGTAAATCCCAGAGGTGGATGGGAATCTAAACAATGACATGTCGTAGTCAGCATGTCGGGTCCTCCTGTCGTTATAGCTGGAGTCACTAATTATTGGAGCTATTATAATTCTTCACGAGCTGGGTGAACACTGATGTCATAATATATTAAATTACATAATAAAATGTCTTCCTCGTTGGAGACTCGTACCAGCGCAAGTCTCTTAACTCTGCACCATCCCTTAACCCACCCGGTTACTGCACGAGACATATTCATGGTAAACAAGACGAATATGATGTGAAGATTATGATAACCCAGTTGCTGTTCGGGGACTATTTGTCTAAAATCAAAATTAAATTAGCAGATGGAGAAATGACAAAACATATAAACACATGTAAAGCTGTTCGTTAAAGATTTAGAGTTCCTTCACTCTTATCCAATATATAAAAATCAATGTTTGTTTGTTTGTTCGTTCGTTGGTTTGTTCGTTCGTATTCTATGCGCAGTCACATCGTTGATCCGATTCTGGTGTGTTTTCTTACAAAATGTTCAGGAGATTCCCGGGATGAACATAGGTTATAATGGAGTTGTAATACTCAATCCCTTCACTCCTAATAAAAACACTCTTTGTAGCGAAAAACGTGAAATGAAGTTTCTATTTTGACGCTTAAATGGCTTACGCTGCCTAAACCATAACAAATACACCAAATTATTGTACACGGAATTGAATATCTCAAAAAACTCTACAAAAAAGTCTGTGACAGCATGTTTTTCTTTTACGGATAACTCACACTAACTTGTCTTTCATTGATGCCAAGAATATCGGCATAAACTGATTCCCGAGCAAGAATAGCAGCTCAAGGCTGGTGGTAAAAAGACATCAACGTTTATTTAGGAGTAGCAGCGCACGCCGGATATTAACTAGTTTTATATATATATATATGTGTGTGTGTGTGTGTGTGTGTGTGTGTGTGTGTGTGTGTGTGTGTGTGTGTGTGTGGAAATAAATAGTAAATAGTGGAATTCGATAACTACAAATAAAATAGTTCAAACAATAATACCTACTGATGATCAAATAATATCATGAGATTCCCAAGACAACTTACAAATAGCAGCATATCAATTATTCAGAATTGCCAATAAATTTAATATGAAAATTTCCACTTCAAAATATAAAGCAATGGCAATGTGTGGAAAAAACGTACGAGTGAAAATCGAGATTGGCGAAAAAATTATAGAATAAGTGTCTAATTTTACATACCTAGCAAATGTGATTGCAGAACATAAGAGTGGCATTGAAAAAAAAAATACAAAAATATAATAAAATTAATGGGGTAATAAGATGACAGTTTGGTAAACAGATGAGGACAGATACATAACTAAGATTACAAAATATCACATCAAAAGCTGCTCTAGAACACGGAAGTGAAATTTGGATTTTAAATAAAATAAATTCTCATAAACTTAGAGTACGGTAAGCCAAATACGCTTCTTAAGATCACTGTTTGGAATTAATGGACTGGATCACCAAAGGATCCGCTGCATACGAGGCAATGACTCTACCCCAAAACCACAGTGGAGGATTTATTTATAATAACTTTTCTAACTAATAAGTGATCGAATATCAAATATTTTAGATTTTATATACATGAAATGGTATTGATAATGATAAAGAAAGTAAAATAATCCCACTACAGGCCTCGGAGGCCCTTCGGGTAGCAGGAGGTTAAGGCTCCCACTTTTTCTAGACAATCGGCACTTGATGTCAGCCGGGTTGTCAGCCCTGCGTGATGGCCGCCTTTACCCCCAGAACAAGCGTCTGGTGCTCATTTTCGTTAGAGGCTGAGTCGACCCCAGGGCCATATCGCCGCCAGAAGGTTTTGGTCAGTTTAAAAATCCTGACCCCACCGGGACTTGAACCCTCGACCTTTAGAGACATTAAAAATCCGTCCGTAAAAACGAATAAATTAAGCAAATTTCTCAGCAGGTCCAATTTATTGTCTGATTGTTTGGTTTACGAAATATATATATACAGGGCTTCCAATATAAAACCGGACACGCCTTACGAGGTTTCACCCGTCAGATATATCTTAAATCCTCTGTATCCATTTACATTGCGAGAAAACAAACATGGCAGGCTCTAGAACGAATTTTAAATTATGGCTTTCAGGTAAACACCTACTCCTAATGGCCCGGACATCGCTTATTTTTGGAGAATACATACCCTTTATTTTATTTTAATAAACTACACTGAGTTCGACATTCACTCAGCTCACAACAGACATAAATAGAAAGAACATTTGGAAAGAATGGACGATGGGAAAATACCTAAAAAAAATCTCTCATATAAACCAAGGGGACGAAGTGATCCTAGACGACCTAGACTAAGATGAAATGAAAACAGAACAGGCATCTGTCCCTAAACCATGAAAACAAGGAGAAGTCATACTGAGTTTTGGAACAAAATGTTGAAAGATGCGGCCACTAGAGCGGTTTCTAAATTTTTGTTTCAGGTAAGCTCCTACTCCTAATGGTTCGATTTTTCTGGTTAAAGAACTCGATCTTACCTTTTATAATTTATCCCTATATGGAGAGATATACGAGTATATGAATGAGGTTCATGGAATCATCTTGTAAAAGACCAGTGAGAAAAAGCCCAGTCGATGGTCCAAAAGTAAAGTGGAAAAATAACAGAAACCAGATTTTGAGGGAGGTTAATTAATTATACAGGGAATGATTTGAAGATGTTGGCTCAGGATAGGGATGAAGGAAGAGCTTATGCGGGTGCGACCATGAGTGTCCAATAGTGTTAGTGGACTAATTAAATTGTTTCTTATATAAATATTACTATTTATTATTATTATTATTATTATTATTATTATTATTATTATTATTAATAGTAGTACAGTATTGTTATTAGTAGTAGTAGCACTAGTATTATAAGGTGGGGAAATAATCTAAATCATGATTTAAGGCAGATGAATTATACAGGGGATAATTGGAATTCATTAGGATTGTTCAGAGAGTTTATCTTCGTGCGGCGAAAAACCTCCAGCTTTGATTGCCAGTGAGAGTTGTTATTATTATTATTATTATTATTATTATTATTATTATTATTATTATTATTATTATTATTATTATTATATTTTATGTAACTAGTCCCAAAGAAAGTATATTTGAGAATAAAATTCTTAAGAAACATTTTTGTACCAAGGTGCGACGAACAGAGAGGTGAATGTAGAAGACTACATAACAGTGAGCTACATGATCTTTGAAACAGATTTCTTCTTCTTCACTTCATGGGCTAGCAAATTACCTATTCCGCCACACAGTTGTTCTGTCTATCGTTTCACAAGGAATGTAGATTCTTTGAACCTCTTGGCTTGTAGTTAAATGCTGCTTTTGGTAATCTTGTTACATTCATTCTTTCTACATGTCAAAACAATGTTTCTCTATATTCTTTGATTTTATCATTCAGTGCATATATATTTAAATCTGTTCTTATAATTATCTTCATTCTTTTTCCGATCCATTATAGTGCAGTCTTTTGTTCTTCTAAGGAAGTTCATTTCTACGCTCTGTATTCTATACTTTGAAATGTTTTGGTCATTACCCAAGTTTCAATCCCATAAAGTAATGCAGGAGCTGTCAATGTTTTATATAACTTCAATCTAGTATCTCTTCTTGTTTTGTTCTTTAATCTTCTATGTATGGTTCCACATATCATTTGGAATCTTGACAGTTTCATATTTACGTATCTTTCAGATTTTTGTGTTTATGGTAAAATTGCAACCCAAATAATTAAAATTTGTTACTTGTTCCAGAGGTTTGTTGTCTATTATGATTTTTGATCTTACATGTTCGCTTCGTCCACCGCTGTGGTCTCGAGGTAGCGTGCTGCCTTGTCACGCAGCGGGCCCGAGTTCGATTCCCGGTCGGGACAGGCTCCTGGGTGAGGTTTTTTCGGGGTTTTTCCTCACCTGTAAGACAAAGGTCAGGAAGCTTAGGGCCCAACGGTCCCCGGAAATCATCCGGCCATCATCATCATCATCCTTATCATCATCCTTCACCGGTGTGGAAAGCAACGGGAAGCTACCACACCTATAATTCCCTAGTAAAGCTGCAAAGCATAGCATGAAAATGCTATGATTGCAGTGAAAGACCTGCCTTTGGGCAGAATTACTATGGATGGATGTTCACTTCCCCAAAATGCCATGCCATTATCGTTTTTCCCTTTGATATTTTTTAAATTATATTCTTGGCATAACTGATTTAATTGATGTAAAGAGTGCTAGAAATAATTTTCATTTTATTGAATAATAAACCAGATGTAACATGTGTAATAGGGACAGTTAGATCTCGTAGACTGCGAAGGAATGAAAAAGATAAATGGAAATTCCATAGGAAAACTAGAAACAAAATCCCAGTAGTAGGCCAAGAATGAGGTAGGAGTATAACTTCAACCATGATTTAAGTAAATTATACAAGGGATGATTGGAAAATATTAGGTCAGGATATGGATGAATGGAGAGCTTATGTGTTCTCGCGGAAATAATCCTATGGTTTTGATAGAGCCGGTAAGTTAGTTATTTAGTTAAGTTGGGGAGGATTCCTATGACATTTCATATTTTCTTAAACCTTAATTTTGAATTTCGAATAAGTAAATATAGTTCTTCTGATGGAAATTTAGTGACTTCATTGTGTATTTAGTCATATCTATGTTTTTTTAGATTTTTTAGCCATATTTATTCTAATTTCTGTAATAAATGCAAATTGTAGTCATGTTTTTGGGGACTTTTAAAAATAACCAAAACAATTTATGTAAGTCGCAAATTACAGGGTCACTTGTTCCAATATTCTCGAAAGATCGGACCGTTAATAACCCTTGTTTTAATTATTGTATGATGACAATTTGGAAAATGTATTTGAATGAACAATTGGTATAAAAATTTAATAAGTTGTATTATGGGCATACACTGTTTGGGTAAATTTGTTAGATAAGCAAATACGTAAGTCGTATTTTTTGTCTTTTGGGTGATATTTAAGAGTTATTTAGACGACTAAAACTAATTTTGTAACGTGTTGTGTACAATATTTTATCAGCGTTCAGAGTATTTTAGTACATATTGTATATTTAGTATATATAGGCCTAATGAAATTTATTTATTGTGCAAACGATATGTTTAGAGAAAGAGTAATGTGAGCTTTGGAGGGAAAAAAACACGATAGGTACTTCTACAATCATTGTTATATTTTGCAATATAAGTGTCAATCGTTAAATTGTGCTGCGATAGTGCGTTCTGTCGTACTTACAGAAGTGACGGCCATGATTGAATGTTCAATTTCCTAAATATCGGGGTTGCCAACCTATAATAAACACTACTGTATTATTACCAAATTACATATCTAGGACGGGAAATAAAACTACAACCATTATGTATATACAAAAAATATACACCAAAGATAGTGTTAATATACATTATACGAAACAAATCATTGCATTTTAGGTTTCTCTGGCACTAAAGAAGCACACCCAACTTACCACGTTTCTTCAATCTCGTCGTTTTTTACCATCATTCGTACTTGCCGCCATTTTATGCCTGATTGGGGTTCACGGCCTGCTGTAGTATCAACTAAATTATTTTCGGCATTTAGCATATATATATTGAGTAGTACTAAGAAATTGAGACTGGAAGTAAATATTATTATAACTAGATATATGGTCACGCATAGAAATATATTATACAATATAAATGGACAGCTAATGAAAAATGGGGGAAATTTTGAGGAAGTGGCTGAATTCAAATACCTAGGAACAATAATCACTAATAGGAATGAGATGCACAAAGAAATTAAACATAGGTTCAATTTTGGAAATACATACTATTATGCATTACAGAGACTCTTGACTTCCTAACTCCTTTCAAAAAACGTAAAAATGAAAATATATAAAACTATTATTCTACCAGTTATACTATATGGATGCAAAACATGGACAGTTACTTTAAGAGAGAAAAGGAGGTTGCGAGTATTTGAGAATAAAGTTCTTTGGAAAATGTTTGGACCGAAGATAGATGAACAGACAAGTGAATGGAGAAGACTTCATAACAGTGAACTACATGGCCTTTATGGGAAGCCAGATATATTAAGAACCGTTAAGTCTCCTAGACTGCGATGGGCAGGACATGTGGCTCGAATGGGGAATGAAAGACGTGCATGGAAGCTTCTTGTAGGAATACCCGAAGGAAAACGCCCAGTTGGTAGAGCAAAAATGAGGTGGGAGAATAACATTAACTATGATTTGAGGGAAGCAGATTATACAAGGATTGACTGGAAAACATTAGCTCAGAATAGGGATGTATGGAGACCTTTTGTCCGCGTTTGAGGGAAGCAGATTATACAAGGATTGATTAGATATAATGAATACCTATTTCCGAAAAAAGGACATTACATAAATATACAATAAGTGGATATAACTCAAGATCAATAATTGACTATTTAATCGTAAACAACAAGTTAGGAGCCTTGGTAAAAGATGTGAGAGTACATAGAGGCAGCGATATATACTCTGATCACTATCTCGTGATAAGTAAAATAAACATAATAGCTAAATGGCGGAAAAATAACATGAAGAACAAAAGAAACCAAGAAGAAGTATATAAATTATATTTATTACAAGATCAAAGTATTAGACAACATTATGAAAGCAGAATGAATAAATATATATCAGAGATAGCGACGTCAGAAGATATAAATATTGAATGGGAAAATATATCAAATGTAATACATAAAACAGCAAATGAGATATTAGGAAAGAAAAATAGAATAAGAAATAGGAAGGGCTTGAGAACTTGGAATGCGAATATACAAAATGCAGTGAATGAAAAACAAAAAGCATATCATACATACTTACGACTGAAAACAGAAGAATCTTATGAAGAATATATAAATGAAAAGGAGAATTGCTAAAAGCATTATAAGAAAAGCCCATCAGGAGTCATGGGATAAATTTATAAGCTCAGTAGGACATGATATGTATGGAAGACAAGAAATAGGTTATAAATTAGTGAAACATCGAAATCAGAATGAGAAAGGTTCTGCCAGATTGAATATAATCCCAGAACAAGAATGGATCCAACATTATGAAAAACTTTGGAAAAAGGAGGAAATCGAAGGAAAAGAGAACAATGAGGAAGAAATAAAAGTGGAAAATATTGATGTAATAGACATAAATGAATTAGAAATGGCTTTTAAAACCACTAAGAATAGGAAAGCAACAGGATTAGATAATATAAATATGGAGTTAGTCAAACATAGTGGAATATTGTGTAAACTACGAATACCTCATCTATTTAATGTATGTTGGCAGACCTATGGGATTCCAACCACTTGGAAAACAGCAATTGTGAAGAATATATTCAAAAGAGGAGACCGGAGAAATTGCAAGAATTACAGATGGATTAGCTTAATGAATACTGGCTACAAGATATATACGAAAATAATAAATAATAGATTGAGAAACATAACAGAAGTAATAATAAATGAAAATCAAAGTGGATTCAGAAAGGGAAGGTCATGTATAGACAATGTCTTTACACTGAAACAACTCATAGAAAAGAGAAGAGAACATAACTTAGAAACTCACATAGGATTTATAGATTTGGATAAGGCCTTCGATCGAGTAAACAGACAAAAATTATGGGAAATATTACGAATGAAAGGATACCCGCTGTGCCTTGTTGAAACAATAAAGAAATTATATGAAGACACAAATATAATTATAGATACCGGATTCAAAAGAACAGATACAATCAAAACAAATACTGGATTACGACAAGGATGTAGTTTATCACCCACTTTGTTTAATATATATAATATATATATATATATATATATATATATATATATATATATAGACGATATTTTAAATAAATGGAAAGTTTTAGTGAATCCAGGAATAAGAATGGATAATAAAGTGTGCATAAATAATCTTCTATTTGCTGACAATGTAATCATAATACAGAAAAATGAAGACGACTTACTGAAATCAATGCATGCATTAAATGAAATATGTAAATTATACGATCTAAAGATTTCTGTAAGGAAAACGAAGACCATGGCTTTTAGAGGAAGAGATCCAGTGAGATCCAAAATTATTTTAGAAAATCAAAGTATAGAACAGGTGTCTAGTTTCAAATATTTGGGCTGTGATGTTGGCTACAATGTGGAAAGAGATATTGACTCCAAAATAAATAAATTTCAGACGGTGTGTGGGACAATACAGAGAACATTCAAAAATAAAATTAGAAAAGAAACCAAGATAAAAATGTATAATGTTATGGCGGTTCCCACAATATTGTATGGATGTGAAACTTGGGCTCTAGTGAAAAGACAGAAGGATAGAATACAGACGGCGGAGATGAGGTTCCTAAGACAAGTAAAAGGATGTACAAGACTTGATAGAATAAGAAATGAGGATATAAGAGAAGAATTGAAAGTGCAGCCTTTATTGTATAAAGTCACGAATTACAGACAGAAATGGATTGATCACATGGATGGAATGAGTAAGGAGAGATATCGATTGTTAGCAAGAAATTATCAAGCAAGAGGAAGACGTGATGTTGGAAGACCTAGAAGACGTTGAGCTGGGTCAATATGAAGTCGGAACGGGCAATTTCCTAATCCCTGGAGTGATGATGATGATGATTGATTAGAAAACATTAGCCCAGAATAGGGATGTATGGAGACCTTTTGTCCGCGTGGCCATGAACCTACGGGTTCGACAGTGCCAGTGAGTTAGTTATTCAGTGCATATATACATTGACCAGACTGCTAACGTCAGTTAGTTTTTTTGTTTATATCCCCGATGAAACCCAGGGGGATGGTGATGGTGCTCTTAAATAAAAAAAGTAAAGTCAGTTGTTTATAATGTACGCAAATATTTTCAACAAAGATGTTATTATTTTGCTAATATTTATTATTTTGACACCATCGTGCACGTTTTTTGAAGTTTTTCACAGAATCTCTGAAATTATTAACCTCGCTATCCTTCCATTTTTAATAATTTCTTCGCTCCTGTAAAACCACGTGCCAATCTCGCATTTGTTGAACCTGTATTTTATGTTTAGATAGCCTGTTTTGTTAGAATAAAAAGTATGGGTTTTGTTTCCTAGTAGGCCTAACTAAAGCGTCACTGATTGTATAGTAGTATTATTCGCCCAAGTTAAGTCAGCACTACTGGAGGGGAAGTGTATTAGTGCTACACTTTTTTTCGCTTTAGTTTAGGTTGTAATGTAAACTGAAGTAGTTGATGATAAAAATCGTGACAATGAAGGAGATTTCATAATAGCTGCCGAAAAAATAAACTCCTAAAATTGTAAATTTTCTCCTTACTCATGGAAGAGGATTACTTCGTGTTTCCTTGACAGAAGAAAAATGTGATCAGTTACAACTTCAAATGATGGTTAAAAATAATAAGATCCTAGAAAAATGTGGATAATTGTGATTTCGATGGCCATATGAACCCAATGACTTCATTGTCCAGCGGTGTAGATGAAAACATGGTTCCCTCATAAATCTACATTTTGTATAACTACTATGTATGAACAAAATTATCGCAAAAATAATAATAATATTAAAACACAATATAACATATGAAAAAATGACAATGGTGAACAGTAAGTATAAATTTAAATATAACACCATTTCGCGCAGACCAGGTAGGATATTCAATTATTCCAACATGGCCGCTCGTGTTGAATACTAGATATCATGTGTATTAGTAGCATAACTAATTTACCGCTTCCCTCTTTCGAAATTAATTGAAAAACGTTTAGGCCTAATCAAGTTTGTTATTTTTACAAGATTCATGATGTGTTCCGTTGAGGTATTGTTAAAAATTAAAATATAAAATGATGGAATATTCACCTGAAAGGTCCGTCTCCTCAACTTGATTAATCATTTAATTGTAGCGCTTTCGGGATTTGTCCCATCATCGGCAGGATTCAAAATTGGTGTTTCACTCAATATCTGGTAGAGGGGGTTACATGTATTGGATTCGTTTTCGTTTATCAGTTTGTCGTTGTTGTGGAAATCATGAAAGCAGCTCACAACAACGACAATCTGATAAACGAAAACGAATCCAATACATGTAACCCCCTCTACCAGATCTTCAGTGAAACGCCAGTTTTGAATCCTGATGATGATGGGACAAGTCCCGAAAGTGCTACAATTAAATAATTAGTCAAGTTGAGGAGACGGACCTTTCAGGTGAATATTTCATAATTTTATATTTTAAGTTTGTTTTTTTAAATAATATTTGTATAATTTCTAAAATACGTGTAGATGCATGCGACTTTGGTAAATTATAGTCTTTGCCTAAACTTTAGAATCTCATTTCTAGGAAATACCTTGGACTCAACCCTTGTCTTTTCCACTCATAAATTCCAGAGAACAAAAGGCAAACCTTCTTATCCTGCTTTCAAATACCTGTAAAGAAAAGCTACGATAAGATGCTGAAATGCTTGCAGCAAATGGTTGAAAGTATCGCTTATAGCCGACTTGAGGTTGGTGTGAGGCAAGGTTCTTAAATTTTGGCGAAAAGTATAATGCCACCGGAATTTGACAGTAAGAGACGGCGCGTAAAAGAGTACCATCGATCCACCAATCACAGATGCCTGCGGAAGGATACATTTTTTTGACTTTGTTTACAGTACAACATAAAATAAGGGAAGGGAGAATCTCTAAATACATGTTTAATATCATTACGTAGTTGACAAATTAGTAATTTAGTAGACGAATGCTTCGGAATTATTTAAGATAACAGTGTTTGTCATCTCTCTATAATCAGCCTCACAAAACATCACAGCGGACAGGAATAGGCTATATGAATTGAGGAAGACAAAGGAGGGACAGCTTTTCCCCAGTAGTAACATGGTTGCCGGATTAATCTTTTGGTCAACATCCTCTGATATCGGATTATTGAAAAGCACAGAATTTGCCAGTGCTCCCTTTTCAGCTATATAACAAAACAAAGGGACAGGAGGTGGCAAAAGGCAACAGAGGGAAAATAATCTACAGCACATTTTTAACATATTTTCCGCTTGCAAGTTTAACTTGAGCGATTAATACTTTTTAGTCATAAATGCACGCATATTTTCTCATTTTTAAGTCATAGAAATCCACCTCTTAATTATTACTATTAAATTAAAAATAATTACCTTTCTCTTAGCATGCATCAGAAGGAATCAAATCAATCCCATTCAAATCACCGTTTATAAACTGTACCGAGTCGATGTCATTTTCAATAGCAACAGCGCGATTAAAATATCGCCTGTTATATTGCTTACAGTCTTCATCTGTAGTACATGTCATACAATTTGTTTCAAAGACGTTTCCTGATTCAGTTTTAACTAATTTAGCGCATAGTGCATCAACACATCTAATGGGGTAGTCGTCACATTTTACGTATACGAAATAAATTACAATTAACCCCATAATAGCAAACATAGCACTAGATTTCATGTTGCTTTCTGATACCAAATGCACTTGCAATCCTTTTATATCATTTACTCTTGTACTTCAACAGGAAAAATGGACTAAATATATATTTTCTGTTGTAATATTTTCTTGGAATTATACTGACATCGCCACTCGTTGCTATTGTCACGATATGTCATAGGGCGGGATATTAACACGAAATAGACTGATACCCGTATTTACATGATTTGCACGAAATTCAGAATTTGCACCAGTAAATTTCCATTCGTATTATTGTTTATATTTAGGCTGTGGATTACTTCAGAAACCGCGTGTAATTAAAAACAAATGTCCGTCACGCATAACTGTGTAAACCAAGTGAATTCCTCAACTAGATCTTATTTTTTATCATTTCAATTTTCATGCCGTTTCGTTGCGGGAAGAATAAAAACGTTAGTTTCTATAGTGGTTTTTATTCTAATGGTCGGATTTCGCTGACTTTTGCGGAATAGTGTTATGGTTTTATTTCGTGGCACCCTGCAGAATTTCGTTGCAAAAATAAAAATAATACGGCTGCATGTGTTTATTATTCTTAGGCTGGCTTTTGAATTTGAAAACCGACGGCTAGAGTTTTTCCGAGTCGTGTGACGGCATTTCGGCGTCATGACCCTTATCTTTGAGTGCTTATATGTGTGCAGTTGTTTTGTTTAGAGTATTCTTCTCTTAGCTTCTTTTTACTATGTGGCGAGGAGAAATGCTTAAGGTATTTGTTCATAAAATTCTTGGGTATGTTATTTATTGTGTAGTGTGTATTTGTGTTGAGCCTGCGGTGTATTATCGCCTCACTATGATGCTTAACAAGCGGCTCGCTTTGTTACCCCGCAGCTGTTATATGTTATTAAAATACAAAGATCTCGACAGCCGCGACTTCCACGATGTTGCCAGATTGCTATTCATCCCTCAGTTTCAATTAAAACTCAGAACGTAGAGTAGTCGATCCAGTTTTAAAATTGTATACCATAATTAATTGTTATAATTATAATTATCAGTGATTTATTGTGATATGTAGCTCGAATAATAATACAATATATGCATATTATATGTGTTTAATATATAAGTGATTTCAACATGTGCGGCCATGGGAAAATATTTCAGACTGAACAGTTAATAATAATAATAATAAATAATAATAATAATAATAATAATAATAATAATAATAATAATCTCAGCATAGTGTACGAATATTAAATGTATGTAGACCTACAAGCTATATAATGTAGAATTTAAATTATTAAGTCAATAAATACATATAATTTTAATTTTAAAAGTTAAACAATACCAACTAATAACATAAATATAATCAGTGTCTTCTGTCCTTGTGTAATAAATACCCATAGCGCAATCAGAAACGTGAAAACACCGCATGTCAAGCAATGCCGCGCGGCACCCGCTTTTATATAACCTGGTTAACCATCACGTAAGTCTTGGTTTGTTTACGTGCTGGGTATCTGACGAAGTCACGTGTGTACGGTAGATCAGAAACGTCATGAAATAGGGCTATCTGAATCTATCTTCATTCATCACGTAGTTTAATTGTAATATTCTTCTTCTTCCTTTCATGTGATAGACCTGGTCTGTTACGGTCTCAATCCAACGTTTGAAGAGTCTGCCTAAAGATCTCTTGCCTGGTGGCTGGTAATTTAAGATTTGTTCTGCTCATTCTTCTTACTTGAGATTTCCAGTTGTGTCTGTATTTTTTTACGTATCCCATGATTAATTATCTTTGTAAGTCTCTGAGAATCTCAGAATTCCTTTTATGGTCTGTTCTTGAGTAGCCTGCAGTACGTCCCATAAATTTCATTTCTGCCGTAGTTAGATTTTGTTCATCTACACTGCGAATTATAGGCTTCAGTACCGTAATATAATATGGGTCTGGCCAGTAATTGTAATATTTAAAATATAAAATAGATACCTGAGATCTCAGTCACTTGCTTAATGAGAACACACCCAATGGCATTAACCCTCTCTACAAGATTCTCACAAACAACTAGTACCAATTTACATGGAGCATATGTTCCGAAAGTACTTCACATCTTACAGCCTTTATAAAGTTGAGGACGACTGAGATCTGAGTTATCTATTTTATATTTTAGGTTCTACTTAGTGACCTCAAAGGTATTTCGGCATGAATTTTAAAAGTATTGATTTAATTGTAATGCCTTATTTTTTAATAACTCGAAGAGTCTGTAAATAGGTTCTGGCGACGTATCCCCAAGATGGACTAGTATAGGTCATAAGTGTCTGATATGAGTTTCATATAGTGTGAGCTTGTGTTTTATTCTTATAGAATATGATGTGAGGAGGAGGTAGATATGGACTTCTCATTGGAGGACCTTGCTCTTCAGCTGTGTTATGTGTTGTGTGAATGTGATTTGTTTTTGTCGAGTGTGACACCCAGGTATTCAATAGTGTCTCTGTATTCCAGGCGTATGTTATTAATGCATAGTAGTGTTGGGTGTTCTCCATTTGGAGAACCAGGTGCTGAGTTTCTTTATGAGAATTTGTATTCTTTGTATTATGAAGTTTATGCCCTATTCTTTATATTATATCGATGTATCGGCTGCAAATTGTGCTGTTTTCACGTGTCTAAGGATTGGAAAGTCTGATGTGTAGATATTAAAAAACCGGTTCAAAATTAGTACCTGGTAAATCAGTCGTCCTCAGCTAAATTATAGAACTTCATCAACTAGTTAACATTTGAAGGCCTTTCAGAAACAATGTTTCATCTTCTGCATTTAACTGGTACTGATGTTTTAAAAGTTGTAAAACAGATTTAGGTCTGCGGGTATTGTTTTTAAAAGGCCTTCATATTTTAACTACTTGACGAAATTTTATAATTTAGTGAGGGACATTGATTTACCAGTTACTAATTTTGTATTTTAATATTATATTACAAATCTTCAACGGTGCTTTAAAGTTAATTTTAAAAGTATTGATGTGTAGATGTTGTAGAGTGTTGGAGCTAGTACCGAGCCTTGGGGAATTCCTGTTTTTAATGGGTGCCAGCTGTCAGGTTTCGCCTTTTGTGATAGAGAAGCATTCGTGAGTTCATATCTCACGAATCGGAAAGCCCGCGGAGAATTTACCACATTCGTCTATGCTCTCATTCCGGAAAATTTGGTTTCGTTTATTACAGTCAAAGTTCTCACCATTTGTTTTCCTCATGAACCATAATTATCGTTTTTCCAATGGAAATATTATGATTATACAATTTAACTTTTTCTTGCAATTAATATGGTCCTTTTTGTTGTCTTTTGACATTACTTGATTAAATTAAATACAAATCACATAACGACTGTTAAAAATAATGTGTCCGATGCCGTTGACGTGGAAACAAACAGAATTCCTTTAATTTAACTTCTCACCAGTTAACACTCAAATTCCGCAACCTTCTTTACTTCTTTTGTAATTATTCAATGTAAATTAGATAAAATTATTTTGCTTTTTGTCTTTCTCAAACACAATTTGTCTTATACTTCCTTTATTCACACACGCAAAAGCTTTATCTTCCCATACTTTTTTCTCATCTCTTTTCAGGTCACTTTCGTGAGTTGCAACTGAATGTCAATCGACTTGTGTTCCTCTTATATGCGAAGATCGGAACTATCTTAAAGCTTAAACTTGATCTCTCTCGAATGAAAACTTCGAGAGGCCGATCCTTCTAGAAAACGATGCATATGTGCACCTAGAAATCAACACTTCATGAAAACACGCCTGGAGATAATGGTACGAAGTATGCGCGTGAAACATGATCCGCGAGCCCAAGTCCCTTATGCCTTATTAGGCGAGATCCGAGTCTTGCCGCCGCCCGCGAAATTAAAAATGATCACCTGATTAACGATTCAACAATGCTTCAAAATATATTTATGTAAAGAGGCAAAATTTGTTTTATGTAGCTTCATAATGGACTACGTCCGTCGCTGTGGCGTAGTCGGTAGAGTCCCTACCTTCCACTCCGGCAACCCGGGTTCGATTCCCGGCAGGGTAAGGGATTTTAAAATCTCAACCTTGGGACTGGGTGTGTGTAGTGTTCTAGTTGTACCCATTGGGTTTAATTCCTCTAAAAAAATAATGTACTAAGTTGTGATAAGTAAATGATTATCTAAATATCTTTATAATTTCTGCAGATTCAACTTTCCTGATTACTTATAAAATCATTAATTAAATCCAACCGGGTTTATTCATGTTGTGATGCATTGTTGAACTCTGACTTTTGAAATTCGCAGTCAGCAGCGGACGAAGTACCTTCTTTTATGGTAGAAGGTGATTCGTGAATTATTGGGGACCGGCTGGAAACTTCCAGATACATTTTCTGCAAGAATTGGATTCTCGAAATTTCCATTCGAGAGAAATCTATTCTTGCGTCCAGATTGTTCTTCAAATAAAGGGTATGCAAATGCCTTGATGAGTTAGTCAGTCGCTAGAGGCAGTCGTGACCAAATAGTGGACACGTAAAGGCGATTCCGTATCTTAAATATTCGTAATACTTTCTCCTCTCTTAAAGTAAGAGTCCATGTTTCGTATCCATATAATATGACAAGAAGAATAACATTTTTTCAGTTTAACATTTTTTAGAAAAACTGGGATGGCGGGAGTCCCTGTAATGCGTAAAAACATTAATTTCCGGAATTGAGCGTATTTTTAATTTTTTTCTGCACCTTATTCCCGTTTGGATTATTTTTCCTAGGAATTTGAATTCAGTCACTTCTTCAACATTTCCCTCACTTATCATTAACTGTCCATTTACTATATATATTTCTAAGTATGGCCATATACTTAATTTGATTGTTTACTTCCAGCCCCAATTCCATAGTGTTAGAATGTGTGTGTTGGTCCTGGATATATCTTCGCTATCACCTAATAAACTACATGACCAGTATATGTACATGCGTATTACGCCCTCTTTAACCTCTAAAGTTTCGCTGATTTGCTGTAGTACACAATTGAGTCGTGGAGGTGTTAGTGCATCTCCTTGTTTTAGTTCATTATGAATTTCGAAAGTATCTGAAAAGTTTTTTGTTACCCATATCCTACTCCTTTGTCATTTAAACACATTAGAATAAAACTATTATAGAAATAAGTCCAGGGAGATGCAATACAACTTCTACCTCTCAATTGATTTATATGAATTTTAAAATATAATAATAATAATACAGTAAAACTTGTTCAAAGCGGAATCGCATGGGACCAATTTGTTTCCACATTAGACAAATTTCTGCATTATAAATAACTAAAACTTATTAATAATCTTAGATTATACAGTACTCTATATGTATTTTTACATACCTAATATTAATTGTAGTTTCGCTGCCGTTGAAAATTGAAGTATATACGAGCGACTTGGACGGTAACGCGCGAAAAAAAAAAACAGTCCCATTTCGTCAGCATTAAAAATGTCTCATAAGAGGGTATCATGATTTTCAAGTAGGCAGTTTCGGTTTTCCCTCACTAACTACATTTTCGTCCACATTCTTTGATTCCCCGCAAATTTCATTCCACGCTACATTGTGTCGTCTTTTAAAGCTATCCAGCCAACCTGAAGATTTCTTGAAATCGTTATTCCCTAGGAATTTAACATGAGCTACAGCTTGATTTTGGAGCATCGGTCCGGAAATTTTTGGAGATTTATCTTCAGTAACTTACACTTTTTCGCTTAATGAGAATGATACATACGTTTCAGCCATCTTTATTTCGTAAATTGAGGACGCTTCCTGTGATAGGTCGGTCTCAGAACTTAACTAATTTAAGATTTTACAGGGAAAGACAGGTATCTGTGTTTCGCCTAACGGGTGTGCAGTGAGGCCGAAATATGTCAATTACAGGTAGAATTTATTTAGTAAAAGCTCCTAGTTCGCGAGGGATATGTTGCGCAAATTAGCCGCGAATACAGAAACCGCGAATATGAAATGGTAATTTGTATGGGTATATATGGGATATGTTACAAGGTTACAGAATAAAATAAAAATTACCAAAATAAAATCAATTAATGAATTTTTTTTACAATTTCTGTTAATTATTACTCTCAGGTTTAGACAAGGACTCAAAGAACTTAGTGATTTTTTTTTTTCCTGTTTTGCCGCTTTTAAAAGGTCTTTCAATTAAGGTTGATATTCAGCTGTGGATTCTGCAATTGAATTCCTTATTTTGTCTTCGGATTTCTTGATTCATTAACATTAAAACAGCGTGATATAGACGCAAAAAACTCGCCAACGCGTATAAACGGCCAAGCATTTTTATTTTTACTTTAAGCGGCAAACTATTTTTTTTTCTCTTCGTTACTATTCCCCCCCCCTTTTATTCGACATTATACACTGGGAACAAAGCACAAGACACACGTGTTATTCAATCAAAATTATTGCAACGATATTGAAACAATAATATACCGATCGTGGCGATGGAGGCATTTATCAAAGTACACATCGGCACGTGAAATACGGCAACAGACTTTAACAATGAACTTTAGGGTCAGTAACAATTAGGTTTGTTTTTTTTTATATTTATTTGTCCATTTGGCTTGAATCGCTAATTGTAAAAGCCGTCTTGGCATCTGGATCCGCGAGTAATGAAAATTTTAGCCGCGAATACAGGAACTATTTCACTATTTTTTAACACTCGAATAAGGAACTTTTACTTTACTTCACCCGGCGGCAGGAATCATTCCTTATTATTTTTTCGCCTAACGGGAATTCAGTGAAGTGGAATCTAATTTATTTCTCTCTGTGCCTTTCCGCCTTATATTTTTTCTCGAATTGTATAGAGATATCCTCCCGTTTCCGCGTTGGACAGATTCCGTTTTATGAAAAATAAATACACATAAAATTACTATTATTTCGCCGGGACCAGTAAATTTGTTCACATTGGACAGATTTCTGCATTATTCATGTTCCGCGTTAAACAAGTTTTACTGTAATAAAAATAATAATAAGACAGTAATAATAATAGTAATAATAAATTACTTGTAGGCAAAATTCATAGAATGCCCTGCTTCACCCGTGCTTTGTGTATAAGAATCAGTATTTTGGTCACAATTGGAGTCGCTGGAGCACTGTTGACCATTTGAGCAGGTTAGTGAGTTGTCGGCTTTACATATTACAAAACAAATGCATTTTTCACACACTGGTGTATAACTGTATACACAGCCTGACGTTATAATACCCCACGTAAGTATCCAAAACATTATTATGAATGTTAACATTAACTTTAGGAATGTTTCCTTATATATGTTATGTTAAATCTTTATCAAATACAACCAATATTGTGCTTTGCCGTGACCTTCTTTATGTCCTTATCGCCAATTCCTTCATTTGCATACTGTTTACCTGGTTCTCGGTTTCAATATGCCTACCGGGCGGAATCGAAAAATGCTTATGCCTAAATTTAACTGATTCATTAACATTATTTTTCTTTATCTTAGTTGAATTTAGTATAGTCCCGCGCCGTAGCCGAGCGGTTAAGGTAGGAAGCCTTGGCGCAGAGCTACGGGACTTGGCTGGTTCGAGTCTCCATGGGGGAAGAAATTTTCTCATGGTATTTCGGCCAGTATGGGACCAGTGCCCACCCAGCATCGTGAGGCAATTGGGTAGCTACAATAAGTAGCGGCTCCAGGTTGAGGAACCAGCTATAACGGCTGGGGGACTCGAAATGCTAACCACATGTCACCCCTACACTGGCTGTTGATCATCTACCTCTGTGATTGACACATGTGGATGTGAAGGGCCAGCAGCCGGCTGGTAAAAGGGCAACCGCTAAAAAGTGGAAAGACCCTCAATCGGAATCGGAATTTAGTATAGAACAATTCAACATGTGACTGACTGACATTTACATTACACTTTTGCACCAAAATGTTTACGTAAATAATACAATTGATTGAAATGAGAGGTATTCTCTATGTGATATGATAGAGGAAGAGTGAGTGGTTAATATTATACATAAAGAAACAAATTTTGAAGAAAAGCAGTGCTATTTATTATCTATCAAAGTGTGTGTGACATAAACGTCAACACAATCATGCTACATAACACGGTCATCTACATAATTCTCTGAGACGTCATTCCTAATTAAATTTTCCAAAGTACCGTTTGGTGGGCACATTTCAAGTTACATTCTAAATAAAAAACTAATCCTAAATCACGATTAGTTTCGGAGTTCTGAGTTAATATGTTTTGTGTGACTGACTGATTACATTCCGTGACTGACTGACTGACTGACATATCTGAATTTTATTTATAATTTCAAAATGCAAATAGTACACCAATATAAGAAAACAATATGAAACTATATAAACAGCATCGGTAACAGAGATTAATAAAGAACTATATATACTTTATCAATTCTACGAAAAAAAAAATTATTACGCTGTAAAATAATATTAAAGAAATAAAAATATAAAAAATGCTATTCCCATTCTACTCAAGTTTTTCCACATTTTTGAAGTATTGATATCTGTCAGGTCAGACATGGCAGTTAACTTGCCTGTATTATAAGACTTTACTTTCTGATAGTAAATTACTATATATCATCATCATCATCATGAACAAATTCGTTTTAGGCCATGTGGCCTGTACGGTAAACCTAGCGAAGATGGTCTTGATCTTTCCACCGATGTTTCGGTCTTCCTTGGTCCCTATTTGCTTAAGTTTCTTCGAGTAGTAGGAAGTTCCCTGGGTTGGTTACCAGCCATCCAAAGAGCAAGACTAGTGGTAGGGCTGCTACCTTATAGCCTCTAGTCAGGCGTTCAAAATATGGAATTTCCTCCATATTTGATGGAACGGTTATACCGCCGTGACTCGGTCCCCATTACCTCGTTAGTTAAAAGAAGGGTGTACCACCTGCAGGTGAGGTTGAGAATTAGGTAGGAGAGGTTATAGAATGCACATCACTACCTCTTACACCCCATATATACATATATAAATTTTAGTCAATGTTAACGGTTACTTAACAACACTAATAAAGCTATTAGAAACGCAAAATTTATATATATATATATATATATATATATATATATATATATATATATATATATATATAAACTTTGCGTTTCTGATAGCTGTATTAGTGTTATGTAACCGTTAATATTTACCTTATTATTTATCACACCGCTTCACTAAACTCTCTGATACACATAACTTAGATACCCGATCCCTTGAGCACAGTGCCCTATATATCCCTCCTCATCACACTACCTATTATTCGAAATCTTTTACAGTTTCTCTTGCTAGAACATGGAATTCACTTCCATCCTATGTCAGAGACTGCCAAACTTTACCATCTTTCAGAAACAAATTGAAAATAAAATTACTAACAGAAACAACTCACTAATATTACTTTTTAAGAATTAATAATGCGTTTTTGCATTATTTAATAAAAATAGACTTAGGATTTGTTAATATATTTACCTAATGCCTTGTATAAAAAGCGTAGATTAATTCATTGTAGTTTATTACTTTCTTTGTATTTTTTCTTTTATTTTTACGTATAGTAGATTCGAGCTGTTATTCCTTTTTTTATTCATTGTATCATTAATTTAATTGTAATTGTATTTAGTTTCATTGTATTATTAAACATTATTTTCATTATTATTCAATATGACAGATAATTAATTGTTCAATGTCTATTATTGTTATTTTTTTGTATTCATATGTAACATATGTTTGTCCTGTTTAATATGACTATTATTGTAATTTTTTTTGTATTCATATGTAACATATGTTTGTTCTGGTGAGTGGAAGAGAAGGCCACATGGCCTTAACTCCACCAGGCTAAATAAATCTATTCTAAAATAAATCTATTCTAAATATTGACTAAAATTTGTGTATATTTTGTCGAGTTTATATTTATGATATGCTGCGTCTCTTTGAGCCATGAGATTACGAATTACAAGAGTCATCCAGGGTGCAGGACGTCGTTTCAGGAGTTTAGTTTTCAGTGGAGTGTGTCTGTTGTATAATTGTAATATAAGGTCATTTAGTGCCTCGTTTTCATCTACAGAACGCAGCTTCCATATTGAATGCCACGGCATATGCATAGCTTCTTCAATTAGGGCTGCATTATCCATATGTTTTATGTCGCTATACGTAATAGTCTTTCAAGTCGGTTTAGGACATGCTAAGAATATAAAATCATTCGCTAATATTCCAGTGGCTGGCAGTTTCCCGTGAGTAAGTATACTTCTTGTTATTCTTCTTCTTCTTCTTCTTCACTTCACGGGCTAGGCAAAATGCCTGTTCCGCCTCACAGTTGTTCTGTAATTTTTTCATTGGCCTTCCTACATTCCTTGAACCTCTTGGCTTGTAGTTAAATGCTGCTTTTGGTAATCTTGTTACGTTCATTCTTTCAACATGTCTAAACAATTTTTTTCTATGTCCTTTGATTTTATCATTTAATGGATACATATTTAACTCTGTTCTTATATCTTCAATCTTTAACCGACCCATTCTTGTGCAGCCTTTTGTTCTTCTAAGGAAGTTCATTTCTACACTTTGTAGAGTCAGTACACTGTCTGGATTATTAGTTGTAATTAAGTCAAGTAACGTGTCAGAGTGATGAGTGTAATGTGTAGGCTGTAGGGGAAGGAGAGTCATATCACAATCCTGGAACGTAGCCATCAGTTGTTGTGTATGTCTATTATCAGTGTTTAGTATATTTATATTAAAATCGTCCATGACGATAACGTGTTCATATTGGATTCGCGCGCTTTGTAAAGTAGATTTTATTTCAGCTATAGTTTTTATTTTAGGAGGTTGGTATACTACACAGACTATTTAACTCATGCCCCAAATGGGAGTCAATGACCAATCACGTTTCAATGACTTCTGTTTTACAACCAATCAGAGTCGTGTTTCACGAAATATGTATCATTGATATATTTACCATATTAAAGAAAGCTCCTCCTTTTTAATATTCGGAACAGGTCTGACCATTATTTTGCAGTGACTGAGCCTATAAGAAATACGGCTACCAAATTGTATATATAGTACATAGATGTCAACACATAGCGCTTGCAGGAGTTAATATAAAAACATTTGTAGCAATTTATTATACCACCAAAAAAGGAAACCACTGTTTGCACTTTCTTAAATGTATTTTTCCCAGGTAATAATCCAGAAAAATATAATTGTCATATTTACATCATATGACATCAGAAATGAATTAATATACAGTTTGATGTATTTCATTTTGTCTCCACTAGAGAGCATTCTTACAATATTGCGTTCCTTTGGCAATAAATAGTATGATCTGGTTGCAGTGATAAACAAAAGAAGCAGATGAAGCGTATCTATCATTTCTCATTTGTTTACATTAAATATATAAATATTTTAAAATAACTATAGTTAAATAATGATTTGTGAGTAAACAGCTTAATTTTATTCGTTAAATAGTCCTAACAAATGCCACTCTTGATTTCTAAATTATCGATAAATTCACGACTCACGAAGAGAGGCATTACTTATGATAAGACATTTTTGAAACTGACAAATATTTCTATAAATATAATTTCTGCAGATGGTTCGTTATTAGATAACTTCTTGTGCAAAATATTGCGATTTCACACTTCGAAAGTTGTGATGTTATATATAGGCCTAATGACCTAAACGTCCTAACTGTGACTTGTCGCAGATACTGCCCGTGTTCATAATATTTGCGTTCGATTCATTTTCAATATCCGCCGTTATGATCATATTTCCGAATATTTCAATAACCTCTCTTCGCTCCATCTTAGTTAAACGTGTAAATTACAGTCTTTTTTTCTTCTTTTCAAGCATCTGAATCCCTAAACTCCTAGATACCTGAGTATCAGCTTTGAGGAGTTACCTCCTTACCACTATAATGACATTAGGTCATAAGAAAACAGTCTGCCAACAATCCCTCTTCATAGCATTTCCTCTTATTCTACTTCTTACACAGTACCACTGGAATTCATTCCCTCAAGATATCAGGGGTTACCGCACAGTTGACGCTTTTGTCACATTTATACAATTATCTGCTGCTAAATAATTAATTTTACCGATATTTTAAACTATTTCATTTCAATAATATTTTTTCTCGCGTTTCTATCTTGTACATTTTATATTTCATTCGTTGAATCTAGACTAACTCAAAATATATTTTAAATAATAATAATAATAATAATAATAATAATAATAATAATAATAATAATAATAATAATGTAGATATAACGTGTAATATTTTTGTTTATTGTAATTTTCATGTAAGAATAATTTAATTTATTTTTTATCTTGATTGAGTGGTAGACAAGGCTTTGTTGCCTAACTCTGCCAGGTAACATAAAGCTGTTATTATTATTATTATTATTATTATTATTATTATTATCATTATCATTATCGTTATTAAAATAAAGTTATTATTACAATTACATAATTCAAACAGCTGTGGTTCGCGAAACCAAATTGGTTTTAAAATAAAATGAGTTCAAGTGACGACTGATATAAATGGAGAGTAAAATGGGGGAGAGAAGGAGAGTGAAGAGAGTTGGTGGGATTAAATTCGGGAAACGGGAAAACTGCGAGGGAAATCGGAAAAAATCACTATGTGTCTCACCACCCAGACCCCATCTGGAATTGTCATGATTCGAACCTGAGATTTTAATCCGGGCAGCCGCGCACGCTAACCACGTATCCACCGAGAGGATATGTTATTGTTTTGATTATCGGGTATAAAACGCTACTTACGTCTTATCAGGGCTTTGGACAACAGTAAGGAAGTGATGATGGGTAAAATACCCACATAGGCTACCGGTCATAGCTTCTGACTACAGTATCATGGGATCCCGGGTTCGAATTCCGGTTGGTTCATAAGATTCTTTCGGTCCCCGAACATTTTCTGGTTATCATTTTCATATACACTTCATTAGATTAAGTTTAGGTTTAAGGTTTCTCCTGACGCATTATTACTGTTATCATCACTCATCATATTTTTGGGGTAGCATAATCCCAGCTTCCAGGCTCCCTAACCCCAGAAGTGGCTTTCTATACCTTACTGTCAGGAGAGAATACTAGAATAGTTGAAATGATCAACTATTATCATTGGATAAAAATAAAAAAAACAAACAGACCGTCAATTTCTGTACAACCCTTTTTGCGATATTGTGTTCGCTTCATTTCATTCCGGCGCTCTGTTGTGAGAATTGAGACGCACCTGCCCATGTATAAATGGTCAGTGTATTCATTCTTGGGCATCAGGAAGACGTTCTGGCTTTATTTTACGAGATGCCTCACAGAAGTACGATACAAGCTGCACTCAATATAGGAATCGAATAATCCGAAGGAAGTAGTAGGCCTAATACCCAAATTACTGATAAATCCACTTAGAATTTTTATCGCATAACATTCTATTCTCACTCTTTTAATAATATATTAATATGATTGGATGAAAGTATTTCGAATTTTCCCCCATAGTGGCTCGATCCAGCAGGAATTCTGTGATTTTGAATGTATTACACCCTTCGCCAACTGTGGGAGATCCTATGAATGTATACGGTTGTATAAATCCTAGAATTGGTACCAAGGGTCCTATAGCGTATATTTACGCGATGTAAAATATCCTTAAGACACAAATAAGCGGCCTGTGAAGAAATTCCATCTTAATATTTATCGTCCATATTTTAATTGCTACATTAATAACAAGAATAGTTTAACAATTTCATCATCATCATCCGGTATCATGGCAGCTACCGCCGTCTTCCGGAAACCAAACGCCATTCCTCTCTGTCCATTCATTGATCTTCTTCCAATCCTCTGATATTCATAGCTGCTTGTACCCCTTCTACCCAAGTTTTCTTCGGTCTTCCTCTCTTCCTCCTTTCTATTGGGATCCATTCCATAACAATTTTAGGCAATCTTTGCTCTGCCATTCTTTTGATATGGCCATACCATTGTAATCTTTTCTTTTCTATAATGTCTATGATGTCCGGTTCCTCTTGTATACCCATCATTTTCCTTATTTCTTTATTTCGTATTCTATCCATTCTAGATTTTCCAGCTGACTTCTTAAAATATCCATTTCTGTACTTAAAATTTATTTTAATTTCCCTGGCAGGAATTTGCCAGACTTCAGCACCATATTTTAAAATGCTCTGAATTATGGTTTGATATATTTGTAATTTTCTATTTTTTGTAATATTTTTGCTCCACCAAACAGAGTTTAAAGTATTTATTGCTTGTTTTGTTTGTGCGATTCTATTTTTAATTTCCACTGTGTTATCGCCTGAATGGTCTAATTTTGTTCCTAAATAAGTGCATTCAATACTAGGTTTTAGTTCTTCTCCATTGTTGAAATTTATATTATCCATTTCTTCTCCTATAAACAGGTACTTAGTTTTCTCAATGTTTATATAAAGTCCCCATTTTTCATATTCTTCTTTTAGTTTTTTAGACATATATTCGATGTCATCGTGGTCCTGTGCTATTAATACCTGGTCATCTGCTAAATTTAGTGAATATACATGTGAATTTTGGATGGGTATGCCCATTTTTTGACATTTTTTCTCCAGTCTCTTAGTACTCTTTTGAGATAAATTTTGAATAGAGTTGGAGATAAACTGCAACCTTGCCTGAAACATTTTATAATAGTACATCCCTCTGTTATATGATTTCCAACTTTTATTTTCGAAATAGATCCTTTGTATAATGCTTTTATAGCTTCTACTAATTTTTTGGTAATGTTGGAATCGTCTAAAGAGTTTAACAATTTCGTTAAGTAAAATACTATCTACTTATCTATCTATAGTTTGTTACTTAACACAGAAGATTATCGGCTAGAATACATACTATACCAAGCGGGAGGTTGTAGCGGTGTCGGTAGAGTATGAAATCACAGGGTCTTGTCGTTCAGTAAAACATAGTCGTAATATTATGATAATTGAATATTTATTGATACGTAATGAAATATATTTGAAAATACTACTTGATTTGTAGCGGAATAGAGGAAGTTTTACATTAACTTCTATACTTCATCGATTCTAAAGTATTTTATAATTATTAAGTTCCAAAAAAAAAAAAAAGTTTACGTAAAATGTATTTAAGTTCAATTCTGATGTGGATTTAAAGTAAAGTATAATTTAAACGCGCAGTAGAAATATATCGCATAACAGAGCATAAGTACCTAGATCCGAATAACACTGTAGGTTCGGATTCAGTTTACTGAGAAACTCTGAAGGTTCTTATGGCTAGTGTTCTCTAAAAGTAAATTCTGGCCACCTCTAGAATTGTAAACACTTCATCTATTCAGTTTTACATTGATTAATTAGATTTTAAACAATTTTCATTTGTTAATATGTCGTTAAGACACGCCTTCTAGAAAGACCAAAATTCTAAGTTAGTCAGGAGCGTTAAGAGACATTTCCCTTTTGTTGTTAATTTTCTTAGAATGTCATAGTTTGGGACATTTTTATTTAATTTTGGCAGTACGATCTTAGGATTGATGATCGGGACAAGAGGTACTACACCAGGATTCTTAGCTAAATTTTGGAATTCCTTAGATTTGAACAGGGTGTATCTTTCTAAAATTGCCATCAATTCCAATGTTAAGGAACCGTATTTACAAAATTTCTATTTTATAGTATGTATAGGCCTACTTCAATTACAATTTGAAATTTTTTAATGTATTTACAAAATGTATTTCATCAATTTCAAAAAATTAATTTTCTCTATCACTATGTCCTTGAGGCAATCCTCTAATGAGGAAAGTTATATATAATAATTCAAAACTGTTTTTTGTCATGTTAGATTTTTAGAGTCTATTCTGCTGCGTAAATTAGTTTTTACGTAGAGGTGCATGTGTATGTTAATTGCTTGGTCAAGCGTTATAGTTTTACGTAATGGAACAATACCATTGTTATTATGGGTTTTCTTCAGCTTGCACATTTCAGGTGCATAAGTAATTATAACTTGTAGATTAAATTTAATGTATCTCTTTATAATGATTTAATAATTGTTTTTATCAATCTTCAAGTATTCTTTTCGTAATCTTTACATCTTGCGATTCTGTACGTATGTTATATGGCATATTTACCTTAACTCGTTTCTGATTTAATTATTATGTTACCTTTATTTGAAAATTTATCTTAATTTCTGGGATGTATATTTTTTTACGTTAAATTAATATTAAATCATATTTGAAACCATATAAAACTGTCACAAGGTCTTCTTCCCTATAATTTTGTTCAAAAAGAGACAGAAGAATTATTTAATAACAAACTAACACACAGATCTGACTATTAGTATTCTTTCAGCAATTTTTCCCCTTTATTTTATATATATATATATATATATATATAATATTTTTAATTATTAGCCCAAATATAATTAGAATTTTAATTGGTTGAGACGGACTGGGTCTAGTTTCATATTGTTTAGTGATTTATTATCAAAATGTAAAATATATATATATATTACTTCAGCTTAAAATATTTAATAATAATAATAATAATAACTATTTAATTTATTTATTCGGGCAGAGCTAAGGCCATATATGTTTACAGTATAGTTATACTATACTAATTATAAAGAGTTAAAAATATATTAAAAGTTGCACTGTAAATTCCATGCACAAATAACATTTTACACCATAAACATAATAATAATAATAATAATAATAATAAATTAAACTAGAAACACCAATTAATAAATGTACCTTAACGGAGCAATGATGAAGGCAAAGTTATAGCAAATATAAGTTTAGATTTATTTTAAAAGTTGCTAACGTCTGGCAGCCTTTATTTCCTGTGGTAGAGAATCCCAGTTGCTAGAAGTGAAGATAGTGGGCCCTATATGACGTAGAGTGATGGGATGTCCTATGTTGCGGTATATTAAGTAAGAGATTGTATTGTGATCATATGTTTAAATTTAGCTGGGAGGATAGATACTGGAAATGAGAGGCTAAATAATTGGGAGTCGAAGTATGTATATTCTTAAATAAGAGAACTAGATAGTATAATTTTCTTCTATCTTTAAGATGTAGCCATGACAATTTGTGGAAAAATGGAATCACTAAGGTTTGAATTAAAATTCTTTTAAGAACCGAAGGAAGAAAGTTCTTGAGACACTGTAGGTAATGCATTATAGATAATATCTTTTTAGATGTTTGTTTTATTTGTGTATTCTAATCTAGATTAGAATCTGTATAAAATCCCAAGTTTTTAAAGATGTTGGTATATGGAATTCGTTCATTATCTAACATGATAGTCGTCACATTGCTATTGTTAACACATTACCGATTATTAATATATTATATATAATTATATGAGCTTGTATTTCTTCCATGTATATTTTATTCTGGGGCACGCCGTAGCATAGTGGTTAAGGCACTGGGCTACAAGCCGGAGGGTCGAGGGTTCAAGTCCCGTTGGGGTCAGGATTTTTAAACTGACCCAAACCCTCTGGCGGCACTATGGCCCTGGGGTCGACTCAGCCTCTAACGGAAATGAGTACCAGACGCTTGTTCTGGGGTAAAGGCGGCCGTCATGCAGGGCTGACAACCCGGCTGACATCAAGTGCCGATTGTCTAGAAAAAGTGGGAGCCTTAACCTCCTACTACCCAAAAGGCCTCCTGAGGCCTGTTGTGGGATCACTTTATATTTTATTCTATTCTATGTAATCAAGGAGGACAAACTACCCTAGACCTCCGATTGAGGGTCTTTCCACTGTTCAGCGGTTGCCCTTTTACCAGCCGGCTGCTGGCCCTTCACATCCACATGTGTCAATCACAGAGGTAGATGATCAACAGTTAGTGTAGGGGTGACATGTGGTTAGCATGTCGAGTCCCCCAGCCATTATAGCTGGTTCCTCAACCTGGAGCCGCTACTTATTGTAGCTACCCAATCGCCTCACGATGCTGGGTGGGCACCGGTCCCATACTGGCTGAAATACCATGAGAAAATTTCTTCCCCCATGGAGACTCGAACCAGCGCAAGTCCCGTAGCTCTGCGCCAAGGCTTCCTACCTTAACCGCTCGGCTACGGCGCGGGACCCTAGACCTACGATTTGAAATATCTAGTAAGATGTTAAATATAAAATTGGTACCTGGTAAGTCAGTCGTCCTCAACTTGATTATTAAATAGTTCCAATGTGGAGGCCTTTGAAAAACAATGTTTCATCTTCAGCATTTTAAATGGTACTGCAGAAGATGAAACATTTTTTGAAAGGCCTCCATATTGGAACTATTTAATAATTTAGTTGAGGAGGACTGACTTGCCAGTTACCAATTTTATATTTAACATCTTACTACATAACCTGAACGGTGTTTTTAATATGAATTTTAAAAGTTTGAATATCTATTGCGATTTTCCTATATATTGAATGAATGGAATGAAATCTACTGTATGGTATAATGTAGTCTGTAATGACGTTCCGGGTTTCCACGCTTCGTATACTCACACATAGCTCATGCCGCCATTTATTTGGGCTGAACCCAGGAACTTGAGGAAGGGCTACAACCCACAACTTGGACCTATTGTATACTAAATTGACACACACTGAAGCATAATCTTTCACTCAGCCTCTCCTAAATTAAAAAATTAAAATAATTAATTAATCAGGACGAGTATTATCATCATACATAGGCCTGTGTTAAATCACTATAGGACGAAATAATCGTCGGAGATATACGAACGTATATGCAATCAAATCGTGAGAACACGAAGAATTCGATTTTTATATAATTAAGTATAAATAAATTAAATTAAAGAAGTGGATAGGATTAGGAATAAACTATCAGTCTGTTATTACGGAACTAATTTAGCAAGTACAACGTACCGCTATTGTCAAGTGACAGATACTTGAAGCGGTGACAAAAGAGTTAAAATTTGAGGGAATACGTTTTACTAGTGGATTACCCATGGTAAAACTGTACTTTAGAATGGGCGTGGTCGGCCAGAAAACTTGGTGGATTCTTGTCCAATCAAAAGACGGCAATCCCTTCTTTGGGCATAAGGAATCGTTGTCAGCCAATATGATAAAGGGTTATATCACGACAAGGTAATTGACCTCATGACGACATAACCACACGGAGAGGGTAAACGAAGTTTTCCTTATATCTAACAAATTTATGTTAAATTAGTTCTTCGTAGCTCACCGAGACCGGAGTCGGAACAGACTCGCCGACATAGTTCTTAAACGGCACAAATGACCATCAATTAGAATTTCAGGAATTTTATATTTAGAAATAATTCGGTAGTGATAGACTCTCAGAGATTCTAGTCTGAACTCCAAACGCGCTCATGTCGTCAATACCTCGTCTAACATTATGTCTAAACCATGATAAATACACCAAATTAGTGTACATAGAATTGAATATCGCAAAACATTGTACAAAAACGTCGGCGACAGCATATGTCTATATTTTACGGATAACTCACAATAACCATTTTTGTCTTTCTGCCCATTGATGCCTAGAAGATCGGGATAAGTAGATTCCCGGGCAACGCAGATTATCAACAGAGGGTATCTAAAAATAATTACGATATAAATTTTTAATTATTTTCTTTTTACTTAATAATCCAAATATAAAACACATTTTATTTATTTAGGCGTAGCAGAGCACGCCATATATTACTTGGTATTTAATATAATTTTCTCATTGTTCTCTACTAATGTACTGTAATATTTGTCCTGGTGAGTGGAAATAAAATCCACACAACTTTAATACCGCCAGGCTAAATAAATTAATAGATAGATAGATAGATCATCGGTTGATTAATCTCTTCGATATCGTCCGATTCCTAATAGCCAATTTTGTCGGGCCATCCAATCTCTTGGATGTAGATGTGTCTCCTTCATGTATAAACATATTCCCTGACTCCAGGAGGTTTTACGTCTTCCTCTGCCTCGTCTTCCCTCAGGTTTCCATTCCAAAACAGATGTTGGTAGTGGATCCTCTTCCATTCGCTGGATATGTCCGTACCATCTTAATTGCTGAGTTTTAATATAATCTAAAATAGTGTCATGAATCTTCATTTTCTCCCTTATAACTGAGTTCCTATTTTTTTCTCTTCTTGAAATTCTTGCTGCCCTTTGTATAAAATCAATTTCCGTTGCCAAAAGATACTTATTTGTTTTAGTTGTTAATGACCAAAGTTTTGCTCCATAAGTAATGATGTTTTTAACAATTGTATGATATATATTCATTTTATTTTTATTACTTATATTTTTATCCCACAATATTCCATTGAGGCAAGCAATTGCAAATTTTCCTTTATTATTTATATTTCTTATTTCCTCTTCATAACTCCCATTTATATTTATTTTGATTCCTAAATAAGTGATCTCACTACAAGATTTTATTGTTTCTCCAGTCTCCAAAATTAAATTTTGCTCTGGTTCACCAATTGATAAATATTTTGTTTTTTCGTGTTCAAATTTAATCCCCATTTTTCATATTCTTCTCTTAATTTTCTAGTCATATATTCTAAATCTTCATAATCTTGTTCAATTAACAATGCATCATGTGCAAAATGTAAGTTGTATAACGTTTTGTTGTTTGAATTAGGAATTCTCATGCTTGGACATTTTCTCCTCCAATTCTTTAATATTTCATGTACATATATTTTAAACAGAGTCGGTGATAGACAACAACCTTAACGAAGACCTTTATTTATCGTAAAACCATGTGACAATTTATTGCCAATTTTAATTTTAGATATGCAATTGTCATATAAATTTTGTATAGATGTAATTAGTATAGTCTTAATTCTCATACGTCTTAAAGCAATCCATAGTTTTTCTACAGGGACATTGTCGTAGGAGAAGGATTAGAAACTTCAGGATCGTATGTTCATATTTACAGTGGTGTTAAAAAGAACGAAAAAATAAAATAAAATGGCAAATATTGCAGTGAGAACAACTAAAGAAAATATTTAAGAGGGCGGATGTTTTCTTCATTGGATATAGGCCCTATCAGTAGCTGCACTTGTTCACATAATAATGCACCCCTTCCTCTTCCTCCCAGTCCCTGCTAGTCACCTCTTGAGTAACGAACTGAGCAACACAGCTTGATATGTTCGCCTCTCCGAATTTCTCCGATTCAAACCCGGCAGGGCGCGATGGATTTTAAGACCGAAAAAATCCTCAATATGGCTCCCTACGGAAATAATTAAAGTCATGGGTCCAGTGTCGTGTATTTACAGCACTTAAAGAACCTCATATCAGTCTCGGTGTTCTAGGATCCCGAGAATGGGTTCAAATCCGGTGGAGGTCAAAGGATTGTTTTAACATGTAAAAAGACATTTTAAACCGTGGATCCCGAATCTGAGAATATCAGGCCTCGTAAAAGAACGTCAATTCTAAATTAGAGCCTCTGAGTAAATTTTAATCTTTACCATATAAGTAATATCACAATTGCTTCATAAATGTCCCATTTAGGCGATGTGCTGATCACATGCCACTCACTAATATCGGCAGGGAAATAAGCGTAAATTATATTAATAAATAGCATATTTTCGTGATAATAAAATTGTATTAAGCATTATCACTGAAACTCAAAATCACCAAACCAAAATGTTGAAATAGTCACCATGTTTAGATAGCGAGGCTATAATTTTTAAGACTAGTTATCAACACTTTTTAACAATAACTAGTCTTGATAATGATAGGCCGGCTATCGAAACGCGTTGACTATTTTAACATTCTGATTTGGTGATTTGGGTTTTATTGATAATGTATATTACAAAGCGTAAATTAGTTTGGTAAAAACATTCCCTCTATGGCAGCACCTACGTCTCCATGAGCGATTTGTGAGGTATGTACCTACACATATATTACTCGACAACGTTAACTTTCAATGCGGAAAAACTGTGAACTAAAATAATGTGATAAGGGTGAGTAGGGGCTGGAGGTAGTAGACCCTTGTCTTAGGTTGCATTGACAGTGTTTATTTTCCGCTAGTCGTGTATAGTTAGTTGACAATGTCATGTGCGAAAGGTAGATCCTATATTCACAGTATATACACATGTAAGTCTGAGAGACAGTAGGAAACCAGTGCTGATTTAATTTCTCTGTACATCACCTTATTCAGAAACCCGTAGGCAAATGAACTCCGACGATCTTTCATTAACTTCATCTCCTATCTCAAGTAAGTCTACCACTATATTTTTCAATTGATTATACCACTTGCCCAGTCATTCGCTTGTACCAACGGTGGAAGGAGACACTTTCCCCATCTTCACCACTAGCGTCATTGCTTCCCCTCTCCAGCTAAAAAGTTAACGCTGTCGAATAATACATTTCTCATCCAAGTAGTACCTTTATTGCCTAAAGATGTCCGTTTGAGGCGATGCGCTAACCAGTGTCAGTAGCTGACATCTCATCATCATGAACAAATTCGTTTTAGGCCATGTGGCCTGTACGGTAAACCTAGCGAAGATGGTCTTGATCTTCCCACCTATGTTTTGGTCTTCCTTGGTCCCTATGTCCAGTTGGGGTATATTGGAATGCCAATTTTGGAAGCCTATTTCTTGCCATTCTCCTCAGATGATTTTTCCATTCTTGTTGGTATCTTTGTATATCTTCATTTAAACTTGTTACTCCAAGTTTTCCTCTGATAATAGTTGGTGATCCAGTCTATTAACTCCTAACAATGATCGTAAGAAGCGCATTTGGCTTACTTGAAGTTTATGAGAGTTTCTTTTATTTAAAATCCAAATTTCACTTCCGTATTTCAGAGCAGCTTTTGATGTGATGTTATGTAATCTTAGTTTTGTCTCTGTCCTCATCTGTTTACCAAAATGTTTTCGTATTACCCCATTCATTTTATTATATTTTTGTAATTTTGAATCAATGTCACTCTTATACTCTGCAAATACACTTCCTAAGTAAGAGAAATCTGACACTTGTTCTATAATTTTTCCATCAATCTCAATTTTCACCCGTTGTATGTTTTTTCCACACATTGGCATTGTTTTGGATTTTCATATTATTATTATATTTGCTGGCAATTTTGAATAATTGATACGCAGCTATTTGTAAGCTATCTTCGGAATATGATGATATTATTTGATATTAGCAGACATCTATAAGAAATAATCATAACTAAATTAGCTTGGTTAAGTAATTCTGCAAGTTAACCCCATTTTCGCACATGAGAAAGTACGGATGTAGATAGATAAAAATACCTCATCCGCAAATATGATAACTCTGATCCAAGTCTGTCGGTTTTTTTTTTCAATCCCAGATTTACGTTCCGATGGTATGATCTGAATTCTTAAAATCATTATCATCATCAGCAACAAGGTTTAAGCCCAATGGCCCGCTCCGATCTCATTATAGGTTGAATTGGTCCTTCCATCACTTCAATGGTCTTCCCAACATTCTTCTCCCTTTTGGTTTATAATTATACATTCTTCTTGGTATGCGCTGTTCATTCATTCGTAATACGTGCTGAAGATAAGCATTTTGATAATTATTTATTCTTTCACAGAGATTAAATATATTAAGTTCTGTTCTTATATCTTCGTTTTTCTTTTTATCGGTCCTTTGGTATCGTGCTATTGCTCTCAACATCTTCATTTCAACAGCCTCTATTTGTTTACTATTTGCGTTTGTTAATGTCCGGGTTTCACATCCATAGATAAGAGATGGAACTGCCAATACTTTGTAAAATTTCAAAATATTTTATTTTCTAGTCTTATTCAATATAGTGCGTTTAATTGTGTCACATAGATAATTGAATCGTTGTATTTTAGTGTGTTTAGATAAATTTCTGTCATTGCCTAAATGACATCCCAAATAATTACAATTCTGAACTTGGTCTATAATTATATTGTTTATCATTATTTTTGTTCTTATTGCACATTATAGTGTTTACTTAAATACAGGCACTGTCTCATAAGTCATAATCATCATCATAGAATATCATTGATATCAAGGTTTAGGTTTTTTGGTCTGTTCCGGCTTAAACCTGGTCACGCCATCTCTTCATAAGTCGTTAACATTTATTTTTCCTATAGGATTTTAATTCAGGACGGCTTTTGCTATTCTAGTTCGTGACATGCGTTGAAGACAGTCTCTCTAATTAGTCCTATATTTATCGATCATGCCGTAGTTGGTTGTATATTTATTTCATTCCTCATTTATATGCTTCTCCTATGATCTAACAACGTACAATTGCCAAGAATAGAAGAAATCTCATTTCTGAAGACTCTACTTGTTTTAACTTATCAGTTAATGTCCAGTTCTCACTGTCATATAGAACTAGTGCCAATGCAGTTACTTTATTGTACTTCAGTAATGTTTGTTTTTGTACTTTATGTCTTCCGTATTGTTCCGCAGAATTGTCTAAATATATTTAATTTCAGTTGATCGTCATTAGGTTTCCTCTATCCTATCTTATATGGGGACTTCAAAGGAAAAACAATCTAAGTCACACATTTCTCATTATGAGTAAATTTGAAACAAAAATTGAAAACGCTCTGACAATAAAAGTATTATGAATATGAAATTGTATCAAACACTGTTTGTATAACAAGTTATTATATTTGAATTGATATTTGTGTCATGTGAAGAATAAACAATGAAAACAACAATGGAAACACTGTCAACACATTTTTGTATGAAATAACAATCAAAGTCCACATCATTTTCTTCTTTAAATTGCAAAATTGGGAATAGTAATGAACAGTGACACTTACGAAAACACGCGTGGAAAAATGCGCTACTGTTTCAGTGCAAATACACTAGAAATGCTAAGTTTAATACTTTCCCAATCGAAGGGACTATTATTATGCTTTCAAGTCTTATACAAGAATTTCCCTCAAACGCTGGAGGGAAAATTTTCTATAGGATCGTAACAGGCCTGGGCCTAATACTTGGAAGGAAGAAGAAGAAGAAAATTGAGGAAAAGCCTTGGACTGTATGAGAGCAGACCTTTTTCAGTTCTTGTAGGTCTTTCTGTCTTGTTACTGGCATGGACATCTCGTACAAACATTGTTGTCCCTTTTCAATAATTAAAATTCAGGTTTACAAGCATTTATAACGAAAATCAGTTATACTCCTGCAAAATAATGGGCAGACCTGTTCAGAATATTAAAAAGGAGGAGCTTTCTTTAATATGGTAAATATAACACTGATAAATACTTCGTGAAACACGACTCTGATTGGTTGTAAAACAGAAATCATTGAAACGTGATTGGTCATTGACTCCCATTTGGGGCATGAGTTAAATAGTCAATAAACTACTTTTGAATAGGAGTAAGATTTATTTATAACTGGGTAACTCTGCTTGATTTAACATACAACTATGGGAGTTTGATTGGTCTTCCATTGTACACTTTATTTTGAAGCGAATTTTACGTGGACTACGAATGATATTTCCATGTATTGACATTTAAAATAGTAGTATTCTATGCCAGGAATGATAATATACCCATAACGTTTTTGTGAAAAGTAGACTTTGATTATTTTTCCTGTCATCTTCATATCCTGAGTATGTAACTCATTGTATCTTAAGTAACCCTCTTAAACGAAATTTTTATTTGGAATACTTTTTGACGAGATTCTATACTACTTTTCAAAGAAGAGACCATCAGAATTATATTGTCTTGAGCCATTTTTCAGCGAAGTTTTATTATCTCCGACTGTTACCAGTCTCTGCTTTTTAAGAAATCGTTGAGATCAACAGCTTCAATGTTTTCGAAAAGTCACAGAAGAAGTGGGCAATTGATGGGCCATACATAAAAATAGATAGTACTCTGAAGGCGCAAGATTAGGGGTTCGATTCTTCCCAATTCCTGAATTTTTGTCATGGCTGTTTGTATACATGGGATCTTGCGTTGTCCTACAAGAGAAATCAATTTCGTTTAACTAATGCTGGGTTTCTACCATAAAAATTTCATGAACTTGTTGCAGTTGTTGAAAATAAATATCCGCATCTACTACACGCCCGATTGGACCAAAATCCTTATTTGACCACCTTTAAATTCCAACACAAATAACATTGCTTTACGAACCGATATTACTTGTGAGACAATCTAATAAAATAATTACTAACGATACTTATTAATGAAAATTCTTACCTTGTATCATTTTGTAACACGTCTTCTATATATTTGATATTATTTGAAATGAAATACTGGAGAAAACGATCAGCATTGATACCAAAACAGTCATTATATAGACTTATATCTTGGTTGCATTTTGATACTGTTTCGTCAGTGCATTGTTCGTCATCCGTACAGAACTCTTTCATTGAACCAGGGATGCGTATTGTTGTACAAAGATCTTTAAAACATCTGATTGGATAGTCGTCGCATTTCACAATCGCCAATGAAAATAGAAACAATGCAAGAATGGAAGCCATGGCGATAGCGTATGCCTACTGAATTTTTCTTTCCCGCTTATTCTCTATTTATCATCATTTTGGTATCTCTACAGGAAAATTTGTAACAGTAAAATTTCCTGTTGGTGATAGTAATAGTAAATGTTTCTTTCGGTGACATATTTCTGGAATTAGTGCGATAGGCCTACCGACCTTCATGGATATTTGGGATTATCTACTTCACCTCTATTTTAAGAACGTTAGAACAGCTCAAGTGTGGTTCCCCTAACTATACTAGTTGGCTCTGCACTTCCATTGTTATGAATAAGTGTATTTAGGTGAATTGCATGGTAACTGACGTAACAATTGGAATAAAATAATGTGGCTTTTTAATCTAGCCTTCAGAAAATATCATTCTATTTTTATTTTCAAGTATTTATATAACTACATTAAGCTCTCCACAGATCCCTATCCTGAGCTAATGTTTTCAAATCATTCCCCTGTATAATCTACTTCCCTTAAATCATGATCATTGTTATTCTCCCATTTTATTAATGGTCTACCAACTGGGCGTTTTCCCTCTGATTTTCCTTCAAGAAACTTTCATGCTCCTCTTTCTTTCCCTATTTGTGCCACATGTCCTGCCCATCGCAGTCTACGAGACTTAACTGTTCTTATTATATCTAGTTTTCTATAAAGTGCATGTAGCTCACTGTTATGAAGTCTTCTCCATACCCCTGTCTGTTCATCACTCTTTGGTACAAACTTTTCTTAAGAACTTTATTCTCAAATACTCGTAATTTTTTTATCTTCCCTAAAAGCAAGAGACCATGTTAGGCATCCATGTAATATAACTACAAGAATAAAGTTTCAGTCTCTTTAACAGAAAATATGACGTTTCTATCTTTAATATCTCATCTATTACTTCTTGTTCTTTAGTATTCAAGCCTTGAACATTCCATGTGCCAATAGCAAAGGTCCGTTTTCGTAGCTTAAGTCTGTCATATTTAAATCCATCCGGCTGACATATTTTACGGAAGTACGTAGCGATATACTTTTTTCCAGGGCCAGGTTGCCAGCCTGACGCCTAACCCCAAGACACGGAGGACCTGTTTTTTTTTTCTTTTTTAGGGTTGCTCCCTTAGCCGACAGGTCTCAGTTTTAAGGCGCTGAGAACTCGCCTTTCGTCCCATCCTGTTAGCTACAGTCTATTACGACTGCAGTCATGGAGCACGACGAGAACGTAGGATTAGGACTTGCTGGCAGAGCTGTTAAAACTGTCGCAGTGGCATTACTCGAGATTTATTAAGGTATACATAGTCGGCATCTGTACCCTTCTCGAGGCCGTACCAACCATTTGCTCCCCCCTCGTATAATCTAGTTCCCTTAAATCATGATCAATGTTATTCTCCCATTTTATTAATGGTCTACCAACTGGGCGTTTTCCCTCTGGTTTTCCTTCAAGAAGCTTCTATGCTCCTCTTTCTTTCCCTATTTGTGCCACATGTCCTGTCCATCGCAGTGTACGAGACTTAACTGTTCTTATTATATCTAGTTTTCTATAAAGTGCATGTAGCTCACTGTTATGAAGTCTTCTCCATTCCCTTGTCTATTCATCACTCTTTGGTCCAAACTTTTCTTTAAGAACTTTATTCTCAAATACTCTTAATTTTTTCTCCTCCCTAAAATCAAGAGACCATGTTTAGCATCCATGTAATATAACTAGAAGAATAAAGTTTCAATGTCTTTAACAGAAAATATGACGTTTCTATCTTTGATAAATGTACTTAAAATGAAAGGTTTTTTATCGGTAACTGACAAAGCTGTAGATCGACGTCATGTTTTATAGAGTGAAAATAAATTAATAATCTCTGTTAAGTTTAAAATTTTATTTCAAGCAATTGTAAATGTAGTGTATGGACAGTAGGAGGAGTTTCAAAATATATGTTTAGAGTTTTATGTTCTACTTAACTTTAATCGCTCCATAAATACAAGTAAAGCCAACTTAAGTAACAACTGTTGAATGGTGTAAGAGTTTTAATTAAAATAATTAAAAAGTATTTTTATGTAGGTGAAAATAAACAATTGTTATTTATGTAGGTGTTTGTTCATATCCTACAATATTTTGGGATTTAAGCACAAGAAAATCTCTTGGACCAGATAAGAAACGAGGATATCCGTGAAGAACTGCAGATCTACTCCATAAAAGAAAATATATTTAACAAGATACAGTGGAAAGAACATGTAGAAAGAATGGAAGAAAGTAGATTACCAAATAAAATCTTCCATTATTTTCCAAAAGGAAGAAGAGATGTCGGACGTCCTCGGAAGAGATGGTCTTAGATCTATTAGTGAAGACGGAACAGGCAACTCTTGCCTAAACCACGAAGTGAAGAAGAAGAAGAAGAAGAAGAGAATATCTTTAATAGTCCATATACTAGTTTGGGAAGCAGGGAAGTAACTTTAATTTTCATGTATTATGTCAAATTTTACGTGGAATTTTAAACAATATTTGTGGTTAGTTTCGTATTATCCGATACCCGCTAAGGCCAATTCACATAGAAACATGAGATGTTAAACCAATGACATAAACGTATGACATTAAAACATCATTCGCATTGCCGTTCTCAAATAATACATTACGATGCAAGGTGGGGAGGGGTTTTTTTTTTTGCAGAAGCTAGGAAATGTTTAAAGATCAAGCGATAGCGAGGTTTTTAATTTCCGAGATTCTGTAAAACACTTCACAAACGTGCGTTGTACATTATTTTTTGTGCGATGGTGTTTTCAAAATAATAAATAATAGTAAAATCATAACATATTAGTTGACAATATTTGCGTTCATTATAAACAACTCACTAACGTTAACAGTTTGAGCAATGTTTATTAGTTGAAATAACAGGAGGCCGTGAGAGCAATTTATTGATAAAATGGCGGCAAGTACGTATTTATTGTTTTATATTGTTTAAAATAAAGTTCAGTTGATTTAAAATGCAGTGATTTGTTTCGCATAATATAAATTAACACTACCATTTGTATGTATTTTTGTATAGCTATGTATTGTACGTAGTATACATAAAGGGCAATGGTTTTACTTCCCGCACGAGGTTTGTAATATTAATATTATAGTATAGTTATTTAGGTTGGCAATCCCGAAATGTAGGAAGTTTGATTTTCAATAATGGTCGCCATTGCTGTAAGTACGACAAAACGCACTATCGCGCAAAAGCTCATCTTTAAGTAAAAGCTCATCTTTAAGCAAAAGCTCATCTTTAAGTATAAAAATGAATGACTTTGAGTCTGTCGTCCGTTATGGAGTGCTTGACTTGATTTGAATGGGGTTTTTACCATTATTTAGATATTTTTTGGGACAATTAACATATTTAAGGGGTGTAAGAGGTAGTGATGTGCATTCTATAACCTCTCCTACCTAATTCTCAACCTCACCTGCGCGTGGTACACCCTGCTTTTAACTAACGAGGTAATGGGGACCGAGTCACGGCGGTATAACCGTTCCATCGAATATGGAGGAAATTCCATATTTTGAACGCCTGACTAGAGGCTATAAGGTAGCAGCCCTACCACTAGTCTTGCTCTGCGGATGGTTGGTAACCAACCCAGGGGACTTCCTACTACTCGAAGAAACTTAAGCAAAGACTGGAATGATCACACTGATGACGACAAAGCAAGAAATAGGTTAATGATTAAGGATCTCAAAGTTGCAACATGGAATGTGAGAGGAATAACACATAAAGAAGAAGAGTTAGAAGTAGAGTTAGACAAAAGAAAAATTGACATTGCCATTATTTCGGAAACAAAAAAGAAGAACAAAGGATCAGAAGAATTAGGAAAATATGTAATGATTTATTCTGGAGTTCCAGCAGAGAACTGGGCATCATCAGGAGTCGCAATTTTAATAAGGAAAAATTTGCAACACAACATTTTATATTACCAATGGATTTCCCCAAAAATTGTAACAGTTAGAATAAAAATTTTAGGACATAATTTGAATATAATTGGAATTTATGCCCCTGTAGAAGGAAACGATTCAAGAAACCATAGAATTTTATGATATTTTACAAGAAACCATTGACAAAGTAAATAAACAAGATTATCTCATAATTGCTGGTGATTTTAATGCAAGAGTCGGAAATCAACCGATAAGAGAATGCATTGGATCAGAAGGAGAACCAACTTGCAACAATAATGGTAAACTGCTAATAGATTTTTGCATATTCAATAATTTAAGAATCACAAACTCCTTCTTTAGACACAAGAAAATACACAAATATACATGGGCAGCAAGGGGATCAAAGTCTATAATAGATTATGTACTAATTAATAATAAATTTAAAAAGTCTGTAAATGACACTAGAATATACAGAGGAAGTGAAATTGATAGTGACCATTTTCTTGTTGAAAGCAAAATAAAATTATATCACAAACACATCAGCACAAGAAAATACAAGCAGACAGTACAAAATAAGACACCAAAAAAGTTTAAAATTCACTTATTGGAAGACCAAGTACACAAATATTATATCAAACTAGAATAAAGAATAAACTTAAAACAAGCACGGGCGATATTGAAGAGGACTGGATAAATCTAAAACAAGCAATCATGGAAGCAGCTTACGAGAATCTCGGATATAAACAAATCAAAAACAAAAAGAGATTACGAACTTGGAATCCCGAATTAAAAGAAAATATTGAACAAAAGAAAAAAGCCTATAAAGTGTATTTACAAACTAAACAAGAGGAACATTATACAGAATATAAAAAACTCAGAGCTAAGGTTCGTAAATTGTCTAGAAAATACAGAAGGGATGATTGGGATAAATTTGTAAAATCCTTAGAACGTGATATTACAGGAGCACAAAGACAGGGATTTAAAATATTCAAAAAATTACAGATGGAAACAAAAGACAAAATTAATGTTAATCTGATACCAAAACAAGACTGGATTACTTACTACAAAAATCTTTGGTCAGAACCGAACACTCACACTGAAAAAATTACTTCGAATTTGACTTGTGAAAATGAAATAGAAAAACCAGACATAACAATGGACGAACTAGAAGAAGTTTTAAAGAAGGCCAAGAACAGGAAAAGTCCAGGTTTAGATGATTTAAATTTAGAACTTTTTAAGTATGGAGGAACTGCCTTGAAAGAGAAACTATTAGAACTTTTTAACAATATTTGGCATTGTCTTAATATTCCAACGGATTGGGAAACGGGTCTAGTAATTAATATACATAAAAAAGGTCAGAAAAACAAATGTGATAACTACCGAGGCATTACCTTACTCCCAACTGCATCTAAATTATATGCCAACATAATTAAAAATAAGTTATCAGTAAGTACTGAAACATTTTTGGAAGAAGAACAATGTGGATTTAGAAAAGGGAGGAGCACTATAGATGCAATATTTACCCTGCAACAAATTATGGAAAAAAGGAGAGAATTTAATCTCCCACTGTACATACTATTTATAGATTATGAAAAGGCATATGATAATGTAAACCAAGATAAACTTTGGCAGATACTGCATGAAGAACATATACACTCACATGTAATACGAGCCATACAAAGCTTATATCAAAATTCTAAAATCAAAATTAAATTACCAGATGGAGAAATTACAGAACACATAAACACAGGCAAAGGTGTTCGACAAGGATGTGGACTATCTCCACTCTTATTTAATATATATATTAACAGAATAGTGCAAGAATGGAAACAAACAGTAAACAGTGGAATTTCAATAACTAGGAATAAAATAATTCAAACAATATTATATGCTGATGATCAAATAATATTATCAGATTCCGAAGATAGCTTACAAATAGCAGCATATCAATTATTCAAAATTGCCAGCAAATATAATATGAAAATTTCCACATCAAAATCCAAAACAATGGCAATGTGTGGAAAAAACATACAACGGGTGAAAATTGAGATTGATGGAAAAATTATAGAACAAGTGTCAGATTTCTCTTACTTAGGAAGTGTATTTGCAGAGTATAAGAGTGACATTGATTCAAAATTACAAAAATATAATAAAATGAATGGGGTAATACGAAGACATTTTGGTAAACAGATGAGGACAGAGACAAAACTAAGATTACATAACGTCACATCAAAAGCTGCTCTAAAATACGGAAGTGAAATTTGGATTTTAAATAAAAGAAACTCTCATAAACTTCAAGTAAGCCAAATGCGCTTCTTACGATCATTGTTAGGAGTTAATAGACTGGATCACCAAAGGAACACTACTATCAGAGGAAAACTTGGAGTAGCAAGTTTAAATGAAGATATCCAAAAATACCAACAAGAATGGAAAAATCATCTGAGAAGAATGGCAAGAAATAGACTTCCAAAATTGGCATTCCAATATACCCCAACTGGACATAGGGACCAAGGAAGACCAAAACATCGGTGGAAAGATCAAGACCATCTTCGCTAGGTTTACCGTACAGGCCACATGGCCTAAAACGAATTTGTTCATGATGATGATGATGATGATAACATATTTAATATATTGCCGTATGTACTACAGGGATGAAGCTAAAACAAGTGCACCCATGCGCTAAAAAAGTCGATTTTTAGACGTTCAAATGTCTTACGCTGCCTAAACAATAACAGACACACCAAATTAATATACGGGTAGGTTACACATAATTGAACATCTTGAAATATTCTACAAACAAATCCGCGACTGCATAGGCCTATGTCTATCTCTCGCGGAAGTCTCAAAGTAACAATTTTTGACAGCTCTCAGATCATTAATTCCAAGAAGATCTGAATAAATAGATTCCCGGCCAACGCCAGGTGATCAGCACGTAGTGTCTAAGAATATATGATATTTATGCATAATTATTTTTATATCTGCTCATTCAACTAAACATAAAAGCATTTTATTTATTTAGGCGATCCCGGGCAACACATATCATAAGATGCAGCGAGACATCGATTGCAATGCCATAGTCCGCTAACGCTCTAGCGGCCCCCGCTTTATATTAACTTGACTTGTATCTATCTATGTAACTGAATCTTTTAACGCGATTTTCGCCCACTTAAAATCATTGGATCGACTTGAAACTTTGTATACTTGTAAAAGACCCGTGACAATACAATAATTTCATATTTTGTTTCTAAAATCATGGCCAGAATCATCAGAAAATCAAAAAAAGTGTCTTTGTAGCTATGTAACGGAATTTTTGAACACGATTTTCACCCATTTAGAAACATTGCATCGACTTGAAACTTTGTATACGTGTAAAGGACCCGTGACAATACAATAAATTCATATTTATTGTAGTATTGAAATCAAACTTGGCATGTTATTTCAGTAATTAATTAAAAGCATGGGATAAGTAGATTTCCGGGTATTACCGGGTAATCAGCTAGTAATCTATGAATAAAATAAATAAAATAAATAAATAAAGCCTGATATGTCCCTTTAGGGCAAAGGCCTCCCTGTACAGGGGTTAAGCTCTATTTGAGAGTGTCACCCGGTGAGCTACTCCGTGGTGAGAAGTTAACTTGGATGTAGCACTTGGTTTGTATACACTGTCTGTTCTGTGATTAGTTAATACACAGTTGTCTCTCTATCGTTCTCCAGCTTTTCCTGCATCTGGCGACTCTGGACCATTGCGCCCCTGCTCGTTCTTTGAAGATGTCAGCCCATCGTCGTCTTGGTCTTCCGCGCTGTCTCTTGCCTGTGTACGGGTCCCACATGGTCGTTTTTATTGTCCACCTGTCGTCCTGTATTCTTGCGACGTGGCCTCCCCACTTCCATTTTTTCCTGATGGCTTGTTGTGCGGGATCAGTTGTTGAGGATATCGCTTGAAGTGTTGTATTCGAGATTCTGTCCTTCAGAATTATGCCTAAGATTTTCCTCTCCATTTTCCTTTGGCATACTTCGAGTGTGTACTTCAGTTTGGCAGTAAGATTCCAAGTTTGGCAACCATATAACAGTGTTGGAAGAACACAGGTTTGTAGTGTTTCCATTTTGAGTTTCCGGTTGAGTGACTTGTCCAGCAGTATAGATTTCAGTGACCAGAACGCCTTCCAGGCGAGAGCTATTCTTCTGCTTATTTCCTTCTCTACTTTCTGATGGAAGGAGAGTAGTTGTCCTAAGTATATGTACTCGCTTACATATTGAAGATCCATTCCATCGACTTTGATTGGGTTTTCCGGACCATTAGACATAATTTGTGTCTTGCTTTTGTTCATCGAAAGGCCTGCAATTTTGCTAGTTTCTGAGAGCTCTTGTAGCATTGATTGGAGTTGTTTAGGGGATCTGGCGAACAATACCACGTCGTCAGCGAATCTTAAGTTGGATAGCCTGCTCCCGTTTATATTTACTCCGTATTTCTTGTTCCAGTTTAGTTTTGAAATATATCTTCAAGCACGCATGTAAAAAGTTTAGGAGAAATTGGGTCGCCTTGTCGTACTCCTCTTTTGAGACTGAATGGTTGTCCCACAATTTCTGTCTTCACCTTGGCATAGCTTTGGCTGTAGATCTTACCCAGAACGCGGATGTACTTGTGTTCGATTCCTTGAGTGTGTAATGCCTGGAGGACACTTGAATGTTCTACTGAGTCGAATGCCTTGTTGTAGTCGACGAATGCTAGGTATAATGTATGGTGGTATTCAACTGTCTTTTCTATTATTTGGTTAATTGCTTGGAGATGGTCTGTTGTACTAAAGCCTGAGCGGAATCCGGCTTGTTCTGTTGGCTGGTTTTCGTCCAGGACTTTTGTTAGTCTACTTGTTAGCACTTTTGAAAATAGTTTGTATAGATTGGACATCAGGCTGTCCAATCTATGAATACTGGAATGAAAATGTAGTAGGCCCTATAGTTATGAATAATTTAATTCTTTACGAATTGCAGACTCGTGTGGAATATATTTCGTCGTTTATTTCTCCATAAAACCACTTATATCTGGATTCTCAAATAGGCATTTTTTATGCCGTGTGTACCTGTGACGTAGCATTATATGCTGAGCTGAAGAGCCCATTGTAGGGATAATGGGATAATATTGTTACAGTGACGTCATGGGTCGTGTGAGTGTGTTCAAACAGAAATAATATATATTTTCAAAATATTCTAGAACAAAGTAAAGTAAAGTATTCGCACTACAGGCCTCAGGAGGCCCTTGTGGCAGTAGGAGGTTAAGGCTCCCACTTTTTCTAGACAATCGGCACTTGATTTCAGCCGGGTTGTCAGCCCTGCGTGACGGCCGCCTTTACCCCCAGAACAAGCGTCTGGTACTCATTTCCGTTAGAGGCTGAGTCGACCCCAGGGTTATAGTGTAGAATTACTTACCTTATTCACAACAGTAAGACTGTAGAAGGTCAATGTTTCTGTATTAATATATACGATTTTTTCCCTGCAGTTGTACGAGCTCTACCACCTGGTTTGTTTTCGTTCGTTCTCTTCTATATAGTGGGTTATACAACTCAGAATATAACTATATCTGTAGGCCATAACATTCTACCCTGCAACAAGTGTAAGTTCACATTTATCCGCCCTTTACTATTCCAAAGCCTGCACACATATTTACCAACGCGTTTTCAAAATGTATCGGCTCATCACAATTTAGGAACAAGCTCATAAGACTCTTCTTTATTTTTAATACCACAGCATAGGGTATGTCTATACTCTGAAATTTACACAATCTCTCTGACTAGAGCATGGAACTCAATTCCCAGTCATGTCAGGGACTGTCAATCTCTATCATTATTTAAATCCAAATTAACTGATATCTTAAGTTCGACACTATGAAAACATTAACTGCACAACAACTGTATTCAGCATTTTGTAAATAATCATCTAGGAAGCTTCACTTACTTTATTTTATTTTATATTATTTTAATTTTATTATATTCCATGTTTTCGTTAGTATTAGCTACTATTAGATCACATCAACATTGTCTTTTGTTTAGTCTATAATTTAATATCTTAAAATTGTAATAATTATGTATGTTTACATAATTCTATTATTCACTGGTTGAGTGGAAGAGAAGGTCTTATGACCTTAACTCTGCCAGCTAAAATAAAGCATTATTATTATTATTATTATTATTATTATTATTATTATTATTATTACTATTAACTAACTAACTCACTGGCACTACCGAACCCCTAGGTTCATGTCCGCACGGACATAAGCTCTTCATACATCCCTATCTTGAGCCAATGTTTTCCAATCATCCCCTGTATACTCTACTTCCCTCAAATCATAGTTAATGTTGTTCTCCCACCTCATTCTTGGTTTACCAACTGGGCGTTTTCGCTCTGGTTTCCCTACAAGAAGCTTCCATGCACGTCTTTCATTCCCCATTCGTGCCACATGTCCTGCCCATCGCAGTCTACGAGACTTAACTGTTCTGATTATTTATTACTATTATTATTAATATTATAAAACTTACCTTGATATTTCAATTCATTCGCTATATGTTAACCATATTATCGTTACATAATGTAGGGCCTATGTTTTTGCCATAAAGACAACGACAAATTTGGATCAAAATAATCAACTTCTCTTTTATTTTGCCTCGGTGTGCAGTGCGATAGTATTTTTTTTCCCTCTCAAATTCCAGTAACGCGAACATGAGTGATTGGAATTACAAGCTTTGGCTTTAGCTTTACGCGATATTATTCGTGTTAATGTAAAAAAAAATATTATCAATAATTCTTAAATAAGTCAATTGAAAAAACTTTTGTGTTAATCTAGTGTTAAAGTTAATATTCTAGGTGAATGGACCTTTATATTTGGCAAATTTGGCCTTGGAGGATGAAAAAGACATACAACTCAATGGTATTAATAAGCTGTTATGCTGATGATGTAGGCCCCATTAGGCATTAGCGGGAAGATACTAAGGACCAATCTGTATGTTCTTGGCCGCGCGGACATAAGCTCTTCATACATCCTTAATCTGAGCTAATGTTTTCTATTCACCCCCTGTATAATCTTCTTCCCCAAATCATGATTAATGTTATTCTTTCACCACATTATTGGTCTGGCAACAGGATGTTTCCCTCTGGTTTTCCTACAAAAGCGTCCATGCCCCTCTTTTATTCCTTAATCGTGCCACATATCCTGTCCATTGTAGTCTGGGGGTCTTAGGTGTTCGTGTTATGTATGGTTTCTCATAACGATAATGTAGCTTGTTGTTAAGCAGTATTATCCGTTCACGTGTATGTTTATATCTATTTGGTCCAAACATTTTTCTAAGAACTTTATGCTCAAATAAAGTTATATTTTCACCTCCTTTAAAATAAGAGTCCGTGTTTCACATCAATATGATATAGGTCTAACTGTGGGAATAACAGTTTTATATATTTTCAGTTTAACGTTTTTTGAGAGAAGTTGGGATGACAATAGCCCTTCTAATGCCTAATAGCATGCTTTTCCAGAATTGAGCCAATGTTTAATTTCTTCGTGCGTCTCATTACTTTTTTGTAATTATTGTTCTTAGATATTTGAACAATAACTACAATTTTTAAGAAAATCGAATATTAACGTTTTGATTTTGCTAGTTTACGACACATGCATTTTTTTCGTTAAATTGGAGAAACTCAATTTCTGATGCCAACTTATTCATAACTATCAGACTGCAGTGAAAATAAATTGTGCATAGCCGTAAATTTCTATCTATGTATTGTACATATTTGAATAATTTGACAGCAATTAAAATAATGTCTACTGATCCTTTTTTCGATTGCTTTATTAATATATCAAATTAATTAAACTAATGCATCTTATAGGTTGTAGTGTCAATTTAAGGGTTACTTACATTGTATGGTACACAAAGCGAAAACTCAAACAAGCGGTTGCTATAGTCAATTTATAATTTCGGGTTTCAGGTAAACCTCCAATTCTAATGGTAAGATTTCGCAGATTTTTTGGAGAATATCTTTCTCTGTTTATTTTAATAGCTAAAGCGATTTTTAAATTTTCGTTTCAGGTGAACTCCTACACCTAATGGTCCGATTTCCTGATTTACATACTCGACTTTATTTTTTTTATCGATTTCTATATGCCGTTTTTGGTTCCGATAAAACAAAAATTGCGGCCGCTACAGTGTTAACGGACATATAGAGACACACACACTTTTTTTCTCAATACCATCAGATTGTCTTTTATGACATATCTGGCTTTCTCCCCTGGCATTAGAGGAATCGTATATCCATTTCTTAAGTTGGGGCACCTGGAAGGCGCAGTTACGTTACCCCGATAATATGATGGGTGATAATTAATAATGAACTGCCAGGGGAGTCCTTAACCTGAACTTAACCTAAATTATATATATATATATATATATATATCCATCCATAGTAATTCTGCCCGAAGGAAGGTCTTTCACTGCAATCATAGCACTTTCATGCTATGCTTTGCAGCTTTACTAGGGAATTATACATTGCTCAAAAAAATTAGGGGATATTGTAGAGTAACCTATTAAGACTATGTTTTTAGGAACAGTATTAGATGCAATCACTTTCTATTACTCCAAAAGAATGTCAACAAGAGTTTGAAGTCATTACGTAACCTCTGTACCACACCAGATGTCAAAGAGATCATGATTAGGAATATGGCAAACAAACAAAGCAACATTAACATGGGTGAAAATGTTTCTTTAGTATGGTGTATGGTCTCCTCGAACGGCCAGCACTGCCTCACACCTGTATGGCATGATGCAATGAGGTTAGCAATGAGTTCTTGGGGGATACGTGGCCACTCTTCCATAAGAGCAATGTGCAGCTCTGGAACAGTTGTGGGAGGTGCTGGTCTGCCTGCAATGCACCTGCCTAATGCATCCCACACATGCTCAATCAGATTTAAGTCCGGGGAGGAAGCTGGCCATTGCATACGCTCGATACCCTCAACTTCCAGCATGTCGTCCACCAAGCCAGTTCTGTGGGGTCGTGCATTATCGTCCATAAAATTAAAAGAATCACCTATGGCATCAGCATAAGGCACGACAAGAGGTCGGAGAATCTCATCTCTATACTTTACCGCAGTCAAAGTACCACCTTGGATAACGTAGAGGTCCGTACGTCCACCACTACTGACTCCTGCCTACACCATCAATCCACCGCTACCATATGGGGATCTTTCACGTACAAAAGCTGGATTGTTTCGTGTACCTTTTTCTCTCCAGATGAATACACGCCGACTATCACATTCCATGTTGAATCGCGACTCATCAGAAAAAAGAACTGATCTCCATTCAGCATGCCTCCACCCACGATGTTCCTCCGCCCAGTTTCTGCGATCTGTACGGTGTTGTGGAGTTAACCTGGTACACACCATGGGCCTACGGGCATAGAGACCACTTCCATGCAGTCGACTACGGACAGTTTGAGTTGACACCCTGCGTCCTGTTGCTGTTTGAAGTGTATTTCGCAGTTGAGTTGCATTCTGCTGTCTATTCCGACGGGCTGTTAACAAGAGGTAACGGTCATCCCTTGCTGTTGTTGCCCTTGGTCGACCTTGTCCGGCCCTTCTGTGAACAGTGTGTTCTTTCAAAATGATTCCAAAGACTGAAAATCACGCTTTGAGACACCCCAATGGCTTGTGCCACCTCTTGTTGTGTCTGTCCAGCTTCCATCCTTCCTATGGCCCTCCAAGTCATTGGTTCAGGTAAATCACGTTGTCGAGGCATCACTGTCCCTAAGGCAAGTCATTCACTAACTGAAAACTGGACTGGATTTAAAAACAGCAACAAAACATTCACCCCCACACCACCCTTTCACATCAACAGTACAGACACTGCCCTCTGGTGTGGTACCGATGTTACATAACAACTTCAAACTCTTATTTACATTATCTTGGAGTAATAGAAAGTGATTGCATCTAATACTATTCCAAAAAACATAGTCTTAATAGGTTATTCTACAATATCCCCTAATTTTTTGAGCAGTGTAGGTGTGGTAGCGTCCCGTTGCTTTCCACACCGGTGAAGGATGATGATGATAAGCTGAATATGAATGATGGTGATTGCGATGGCCATATGATTTCGGGAACCTTTCGGGCCTTAAAGTTTTCCTGACGTTTGTGAGGTGAGGAAAAACCCCGATAATAACCGATAATAACCTCACCCAGAAAACTGTCCCGAGCGGGGATCGAACCCGGGCCCGCTGCGTGACAAGGCAGCACGCTACCTCGAGACCACAGCGGTGGATTTATATATATATATATATATATATATATATATTGATATTCTAATTAAATAAATCCCATCTTCATCATCTTCCAGGGATTAAGCCTGTTGACTCGTTCCTGTTTCATGAAAGATAGAATTGTTAAAAGTTTTCAGACCATCTTCTGTGTGGGCGTCCAACATTCCTCCTTCCGTGTGGTTTATAAGTTAGCAATAATTTTGGAACCTTTCGTCTGGCATTCTATCAATATTTTCTTTCCAGGCGTTCCTATATTTAATTATTCGGTCTGTAAGTTTGAAAATGTTTAGTTCCTTTCTTACATCTTCATTTATTTTGTTATCCAGCAGAGTATATCCTGCTATATTTCTTAAAAATCTCATTTCAATTGCTTCCAATCTTTGTTCCTGTCTTTTAGTGATCATCCAACATTCTGATCCATACATCAACATAGAAACAGCCATTACTTTATAAAATTTCATATCTGTTCATTTAATCCTAAATCAGTGTTACCAAGAAACGAGTTACTCTTATCCTCCCATAACCCCAACAAAATAACTTAAAATAATAAAAAAATAATCTCACATAATATATTAATAAAATTATTAAACTCTGTAGAGTCTTCTCGTCCCATAAAATCGTTTAAGTTTTTTAAGTAGTAATTCAATTCAATTATATTTAAATAAGACAGTATTTATTTCGTCCCACCTTTCATTCAAGCCCTCAATTAAAATACTAATGATTGTGCTATCTTTGCACCATCAAAATATCGCGGCCCTTCAGTTAAATCATTGTGCAGAAAATACGTCACATTTGATCCTGAATATATGTTTTTGAAGTCAAATTATAAATATTAATTTCATGTTCTTCTTCTTCTTCGTCACGGTTTAGGCTTATTTGCTAGCCTGTTCCGGCTCCAAATTGCTGCTGTTTCCATCTTTTCTTTGGTCTTCCCAAACTTCTTCCTCCTCGTGCTGAATAGTTATATGCTGCTTTTGGTATTCTATTCTCAATCATGCTTGCTAAGTGTTCTTTCCAGTTTGTTCTTATTTCACTATTTGTGTTTAATTCCTGTACTTTTAGATATTGTCTTATTTCTGTGTTGTATTTTTTGTCTGTTCTTTGATATCCTGCTATTGGTCTGAAGAATTTAATTTCAGCAGCTTGTATTCTGGCAGAATGTTGTGTTGTCACTGTCCATATTTCGGATCCATAAGTAATGATAGGAACTGCCATTGTCTTGTATAATCTCATTATAGAGTCTTTCCTGGCTTTATTTTTCAAAGTTATATTCCTTTGGTAGAGTGTATAATTTCGTAAAATTAATAGTAGATCAGTGGACGTTCACTGTACTTACAAAGTTTTCTTTTTAAGTTCGGTAGTATTGCATTAGAATGTATCTAAATTACAACCTTAATTGATTTCACTAAGGGCTGTTGATGTGGAATATCGACTGCTCCATTATTAGAGGAATTCCTGATTAAATTTTGAGGTTATGAAACATCGAACCCGCTCGTGTTTGAACCAGCGAACTTTGGAACCAGAGACGATAATAGCAATTTGCTGGTCCAGCGGTATTTACGGTGTTTTTTATCACACTGTATATAATTCGATGTGTTTTATTGGGCGTGTAGATTATGGACGCTCCTTGTTACTGGAATTTCAAGTTAAGTTTTGAGGTTATATAACATACTTAGTAAGTCTTGTTTTCTGTAAATTATAGACAAACTGGTCTGTAAGTTAAGGGAAGCCTACAGTATAGAGTTTGAAAACTAACAAGTATCCACCGGTATCTATATTACATGTGGTTCGCAACTTTGGATCAAAGTTAGAAATTCACTCTCTCGGATCATGATATAAACTGAGCTTACAGTCTTGTTGTGAGTTAAGTTTATGCCAAAATAAACTTCTAGACAACTTGATTTTGTTTTCACCCCTCTCTTTGTACATACAGAATATTTTGATCCCAGTGTTGATCAACCACAGGGGATATTAGATTATCTTGTGGTATTCCACATTATCATTTAATAATAATAATAATAATAATAATAATAATAATAATAATAATAATAATAATAATGGTCCATAAACTTAAATGGTAGATTGAGAGACTTGTTTAATAAGTGTATTGCAATATAGAAGATTCCTGATGAATGGAAAATAAGCTATATTGTTACAATATACAAGAAGGGTGATACAAAAGAAGCAAAACATTAAGAGGACTAAGTATAAATAACACATTATTTAGGATATTTATGAAGTTATTAAAACTAAGGTACAAAAAGCTATTGAAGACAAAATAGGAGAAGATCAAAATGGATTCAGACCGGGAAGTTCATGTGTTGATAATACATTTGTTATCCAACAGTTAATCGAAAAACGGACTGCAGTTGGAGACGAAACCCATTTGACAATGATAGATTTAGAAAAAGCTTATGACTCAATTCCGAGGAACAAGTTATGGGTAGTATTAGAGAAATACAATATTCATAGAAACCTAATTGAAATTATTAAAGAAATTTATAAAGATAACACGGCTTATGTTAAAATTGGAAATATATCCAATCCTTTAAAAACTACAAAGGGATTGAAACAAGGGTGCAGTCTATCACCAATTTTATTTAATAGTTATGTAGAATTTATATTTCTGAAATGGGAACAAAGCTGCAAAGTTATGGGTATTCCAATAGGTAACCGGTTTTTGCTGACATTACAATTTGTTGATGATCAACTGGTTTTAGCGCAAGACAAATTTGATATGGAATTCATGATAAAAAGGTTGAAAAACACATATGAATCATGGGGTCTCACAGTAAATTTACAGAAAATATAATATTTGGCAATAAATAGCAATGGAAAAAAAAATTTAATATTGGAAGAAGGAATTCAAATGAAGTAAGTGAAACAAACTAAATATTTGTGGAATAGTTATGGATAACATTGAAGATATATGCAAACAGAACATAAAGCGTAGAATTCAATTGAGTAGCAAAATAATATCATCAGTAAATTCCATATGGTGGAATAAGCATATTTGGAAATACACAAAATATATATTGGTAAAACATTAGTGGAATCTGTTACAGTGTATGGAAGTGAGTTATGGACAATCAATAAGTACTACTAGAATAGACTAATAGCTCTAGAAAATAATTACTTACGCAGAAGTGCCAGAAAGTCAAAATTAGAACGTGTCACAAATAAGGAAATTAGAAGCATTATGGATTCAGAAAAAACATAATTGAAAGAATTAAGGAGAAGGAATTAAAATGGTTAGAACATATTTTAAGAATGGAAGATGAGCGATGGACGAAACTACTATATCAATGGCAGCCGAGCATAAAGATGAAAAGAGGGAGACCAACATTAACACGGAAGGAAAAAATGAAGATAATAATGAAAGCTAGAGGGCTAAGCATTGAATATGCCCAAGATCGTAGGCTTTGGAGGTTTGGCACGGAAAGATAGCAGCAGCTGTAAAATACCCGAAGATAGATTAATAATAATAATAATAATAATTGTATTAATAATAATCATCATTTTAATATAAAATTATAGAATATTCACCTGAAAGGTCCGTCTCCTCAACTTAATTAATCATTTAACTGTAGCGCTTTCGGGACTTGTCCCATCATCGGCAGGATTCAAAACTGGTGTTTCACTGAAGATCTGGTAGAGGGGGGTTGCATGTATTGGGTTCGTTTTCGTTTATCAGGCTGTCGTTGTGAGCTGCTTTCATGATTTCCATCTCTTCGAGTACGTTTATCTTCGCTGGATTATTTTCTCTGTGCATTACTGTTAGGGTGTTTTCAATATTTAACATGCGATATCCTTCATGGATAACGTGTTTTGCATAGTTTGATTTCCCTTCTGCGTGAATGAAGTCTCGAAAATGTTCTTTGAATCTGATGTTAAAACTCCTGTTTGTCCTTCCTATATAAAATTTGTTGCAGTCCTTACATGTCAGTTTATAAACTCCTTTGCTGTTGAAAATCTTATTTTCTTCAATGTTATTGTTTATTATGTTGTTTAATTTGTTATTGGTTCTGTATGCTATTTTTACGTTTTTATCGGCTTTCTTTAGTGCATTGGCTAATTTTGTCGTTTCTTTTCCTGTGTATGTAAGTGTTATCCATGTTTTCTTGTTGTTGTCAGATTCTTTTTCTAGTTTAGTTATGTTTGTTATGTTGCTCTTCCTTTTTTGTTTTTTTACGAACTTATCTATGAATTCTTCATTATAGCCATTGGTTTTTGCCATATACTTAATGAAGTTGAGTTCTTGGATATAATTGTCTTTACTTAATGGGAGTTTCAACATTCTACTGACTAAGCTATTAAATGTACTAATTTTCTGTTGAAAAGGGTGTGTAGAATTTTTGTTTATGGCCAGAGCATTGTTTGTGGGTTTCCGGTAGATACCGATTTCTAGTTAATTGTTGTGTAGATTTTTGGTTATAGACAAATCTAGTAGTTATATGTATTATGCTGTTATTAACTTCTATTTCTTCGGTGAAAGTGATTTTTTCATGCATGTTGTTTAAGTCTTGTAGTATTTCTTTTTCTTTTCTGTTTTCATTTTCATATATTACTAGTAGGCTACATCATCGACATATCGTGTTATTAGTTTTATGTTGAATTTGTGTATTAGTTCCTCAAAATATTTATTTTCCAGTTCTTGTAGGAAGATTTCTGCCATTATTCCAGATGTAGGACTCCCCATCGGGATCCCAAATAATTTCCACAGTAGGAACTAAAAATCACATATTTTAAATCAGCATGTAAAAAAATTGGGCTAATCTTAAAATTTAAGTGGTTATTTAGAACAAATGTGAAATATTAGTTAATTCTGAGGATTTCAGTGTTGAGTGTTATGGGTTTATTAACTGATATTTAATAATATAACATAAATTCGATAGAACCGAGTATAAAAAGTATATTTTATTATTTTTGTATTGTCAAAATTGGTATGTAATGGTGACAAACTTAGCTTAAACAGTACCAACTAAATTGGAAACACCACCTTGAAAGAATGAGTTCAAATCGGATCCCCAAAGCTGTTTATAATTATATACCAAGAGGACGAAGATCACTGGGCCGTCCTATGAAACGCTGGAGGGAAAATTTTCTATAGGATCGTAACAGACCTTGGCCTAATATTTGAAAGGAATGAAGGAAGAAGAAGAAGAACTTAGCTAATTTTCTGATTCAACATTGTCAAATAAGGGATATTGACATATTAAAATAAAAACCCTACACAAAAAGTTACAATTTTCTAATAATTGTTGTTAATTGCTAAAAGAGTTCTATTAGTGAGATGTTTCTGTTAGTTAATAAAATAAATTATTCAATTCATTTCTGAAATATGTTATAGTTAGATAGTCTGTGAGATAGAGTGGAAAAGAATTCCGTGATTTAGCAATAGAGATTGTTCAAGATTGTAATATAACAATGAAGAGAGATATAAAGTATTATGTGCTGATTAAATTGGGTTCCTAATTTCTCTGTGTCAGAGAATCTAACAAAGCGGTATGATAAATAATTAGGTGATTATGTGTGTATTTTATATAGGACAGATAGTAAATGGATGAATCAACGGTTTTGTTGATGAAACCGTAGCAGCTGTTTCAGTGACTGGGTAACGCGATAAAATCTGCGAATATCACAAATACAACATACGCAATATTTATGATCATGATGAAGTCTTTGGGTAAAAACAATAGTAGGATCTGTAAAAAGAGCATGACAATAATCGAAATGAAGCATAGCAAGTGTATCTATTAACATTTTGCTTAGAACATATGGTAAATAATTTATTATGCGATTTAATTAATTAATTATTGAAAGAATTCTTTTGCAAGTGTGTTTTATTTCTTTATTCCAGGTTATATATTTAACCATAAATACTGCCAGGCTTTTTACTGTCTTGTTTCCTGTATACGACTGGTATGCAAGTCGTGACATGCTCAATGCTACGGCTACAATGGAGGCAATGCGCGATGAATAATATGTTGTTTTATAAGGGCCGCATGCAAATACATTAGTCTCTACTCAAATTACTTCCAATCTCTGGTGAGCTGACTCACCGTGAGCAAGTGCAAAGGTCGAATTAGCAACCCACTAACTGGTCATGAATAAAAGTCGTCGTTTTCGTAATATTGGCAAGAAACTACCCAGAATTCTCAGCGATAAAACCACTTCCGTTATTTTCATCTGCTAGAGGAACGCATTTACGCTTGCGTCCTCAAATAATACCGTGTACAAAGACGTCTGCGTCGCGCAATATTACGCCGATTCTCCTGTTCTTCCAATTGAATTCTTTGGTAGACTCTATCAAATTCCTCTTTTCCGCGTATATCGAAAACAAGATCGAAGTCTTCAAGGTCCGACATCTTGGATAAAGCAGCAAGGTTTCAAAGTACATCGCTTACCATCGGTTCCCAGATTTTGAGTACGCAAAAACGTATTTGGATACAACTTTCTCAGCAGAGAATGACTTATACGGTCTAATGCGTTCATAGATTCGAGCCTAAGTCTTCTTTCGTCTCAACAAATCTTCTTCCTGAGAGCTAACGGCAAATCTCTGTGTGGAAATCTCCGTCATCATCAATCCCCAAAAATACAAAAGATGTTTCTTCTGTTGGGAAAGTTATGGTCATCTAACGTTTTTTATATTTATAGAATGGTTTATCAGTAATATGTAGTACCTGCACACACGACAGTGGCTGTGCATTACTATAGATATATCTGTTAAATCTGCAAGGTCACAATTCCATACAAGTTGAATATTGTAGAACGATAATTCGGGGCCGTATATATTACATTTTTGTTATTATTAAATATCTTACAAAAATCAAAGTTAAATGCGACCCTCACCCTATCAATAGTCCAGATTTAGCCCCATGTGGCACGTATCTATTCCCTAATTGGAAAGTGAAGGCTACTGGGTTGGTTTATATACGTATTTCGATGTTATAATTAAATTTATGACTTTTAGTAATTAAGGTCAAATATTGCATGAGAAGAAACGTAAACCCAACCGAGATTTAAACCCAACTGCACTACTCAAGCATTCCAGCACAAACATTTAATCTCGCTCTTCTCATACTTCGTCTATCGGAGCCAAAAGCACATCTGACTGTTATCGCTGTCAGACCAAGACTGACCTCCCGCCCTCACCACAGATATATAGACGGCGGAGGACTTTCTAGACTCGATATCGGGACATTTCCTAATACCAAAGTTTCTAGCCACATATCTTTCCCGAAAGGAAGGTTGTAAGTTTTAGTTTAAGTTAAAATATTTTAGAATATAATTTAAGTTATATTTAGAATATATTAATTATAAGCGTTCTTAAAATTAGCCCTAGAATTGAAAGGGGAGATATCAAAGGGAAAGGAGATGTCTGTAGAATTATCTGGAATTGAGGACCCAGACACTTCGTTGTTTGCAGAGGCCTTTTGACTCGCGTATATCTCTTCCAACCAATGCAATATTCTCGCCTTCGCCCGCGTAATTTAAATTTCGCTATACGACACGTAACAGTATATATATATATATATATATATATATATATATATATATATATATATATATATATATATATATAAAAGTCCACTGCTGTGGTCTCGAGGTAGCGTGCTGCCTTGTCACGCAGCGGTCGGGACAGTTTTTCTGGGTGAGGTATTTATCGGGGTTTTTCCTCACCTGTAAGACAAATGTCAGGAAAACTTTAAGGCCCAAACGGTCCCCGAAATCATATGGCCATCATCATCCATCACCGGTGTGGAAAGCAACGGGAAGCTACCACCCTATAATTCCCTAGTAAAGCTGCAAAGCATAGCATGAAAATGCTATGATTGCAGTGAAAGACCTGCCCTCGGGCAGAATTACTATGGATGGATGGATATATTTTTTTTTTCAAAAATAGTTTCATAAGAACAACCTAAATAGTTTCATATATTCCGAATTCTCGGAACTCGCTAATATAATTATATTTGTGTGTACATTGCGTAAACCAGTAAAATAGAAACATAACTTCAAATTTATGAGGAATTTGCTTAGTTGACGCAGTTCCTGCGCGACGGACCTTGTTGTTTTCGTATAATATTGTAACATGTTCCATTGGTTTATTTATATGTTGGCAAAAGTTATGTTCGTTTTTTGTGGAATTACAGTACATGGTGTTATAATGTTTCATTTTCTCATTTTTTTTTTAAATTTCGTAATATATTATGAAATAAAAGATGTTTAGTGTTATTCTTGGAAAATGCTGTAATGCTGAGGTTGAGTAAATTAGATAAGTTGAATAATGTATGTGGTGGGAAGGTCACGAACCAGAGGGGAAATGTTTCATTCAGAAGGTTGTGTGAACAAAACATGAAGTTAGCAGATACGTTTTAACAATTGATAGCAGCGACATCACGTACGGGACTAAGGGCCCTCAAGGAGATGTATTTCGTGCACATGTTATCACGTAAACACACGACTGTTAACCTGATTTTCAAGTAATTCTACATTAGCAATCGTTACTGTGCCACCTACTCACGCAAGTCTATTCAACAACAACAACAACCATAATAATAATAATAATAATAATAATAATAATAATAATAATAATAATAATAATAATAATTTTTGTCCAGTGCCACCAGATAGTCTTTTATTACATTTTTTTTACTTTCTCCTCTGGAATTGGCGGAAATGTAATCCATTTCTGAGGTTGGGGCACCTGAAAGGCGGAGTTATATTACTACGATGATGTGATGGGTGATAAAATATGTTTATTATTTTTTTTTATTTAGAGCCCCACCACCACCCCCAGGGTTACCTCGGGCATAATGCCCTTATCCCCGGGTCTGCTCTATGTCCCTATCTATATCTAATCTTTATTGAAATACATAATAAATATACAATTCGGGTATTTGTAGTGTGTTGTTGTTACATAAAATTAAAATAAAGTGTGTTTTGTTTGTTTGTGTATTGTGTTAATGCTGACTGTGTGTTTAGTGCTTGTTTGTGTATATGTATGTGTGTGTGTAGTAGTAGTAGTAGTAGTAGTAGTAGTAGTAGATTGGTGACTTTTAACGCCTGTCTTGTCTCCGCTGGTCTTCGCCTCTTCTTAACCCCAAGACTCTTCTTGTATACTTGGTGAGGGATTTGAAGGCTTCCTTCCCGGTCCAGAATTCTAAGGCGGGCAGTCATTGTGTTTCACGGATCATGGCTGCTTCCTCCAGCTCCTGCCTGAAGACATTGTACTTAGTACATTGATAGAGCAATGAAGCGCCAGGGAAGTCCTTAACTTATATAGTAGTAGTCCTGGCTACTCCACTGGAAAGCATAGGGCCATGATGAAAGCTCGCCAACGAACTCTGTTGTTTGCCGATGCCTTAATTTCAAAGGCAGTCAACAATTGAGCTTACTTTCATCTTAGTTTGTTTGATACGAGCGTTTAAGAAGTGCAGGTTATCAGCCTACAGCTTCCGATTCCGGTGATGGTGCTGCCATCCTGGCATCCGGACCTACTGCCTCAGTTCTTGAGGTAGAGTAGGGGTATTTCCTCCCTTAGTCACTAGTCATGTGTATCCCACCAATACTGGGTTAGGTTGATTGCATTGGTAAAACCAATGGGCGATGGGGTCGCCACATCTCTACGCCGCCTTAACTCACACTTAACCTAAATTCCAGATCGTGGGCAACCACAGGAATAATTCACTTTTAGAAAATGCATGTGGTCTTACCAGGAACCGAACCCGGGACCTCATGAACTGTAGCCAGAAACGCTGACCACTAGCCCATGAGGCTGGTCACATATAATAATAATAATAATAATAATAATAATAATAATAATAATAATAATATAATAATAATAATAATAATAATAATAATAATAATAATAATAATAATAATAATAATAATTAATAATAATAACTACAATAATAATAACTACGTGATAAAAGATATTCGTATAATTATTTATAAGGATAATTATATCCAAGTTAAGATTGAAAATAAAATCTCTGAACGCAGACCAATTAATCAAGGAGTTACACAAGGATGTGGTCTTTCACCAATGCTCTTCATAATATACATGAACTCAGTTATTAAAGAATGGAGACTACAACCACATGGCAGTACTTACCACTTAATAGATTATATAATTTAGACACCCTATTATTAGCAGATGACATTGTGTTTATAGCGAATTCGAAGATGGCCTACAACGTTCAGTCCACTCTTTTCACTAAATTGCAATAAACTACAACATGGAAATCTCAACAGAAAAATCTAAAGTCATGGCTTTCCTAGGAAAAAACCCAGTTCGCAGTAAAATTGTTATTACTAATAAAATATTAGAACAAACAAGCACATTTAACTATCTCAGATACCAAGTAACATACGAAGAGGAAAAAGATTGTAGTCAAAAAATTATAAAATTTAACAGAGTAACAAGAATTATAAATAATATTTTCAAGGCAAGCACAGTACAGCAACACACACACGAATTAGAATTTATAAAACACTGGCCAGACCCATATTATGTTACGGCAGTGAGGCCTAGACAATTCGCAGTGTAGATGTACAAAGACTAAGTGCGGCAGAAATGAAATTTATGAGAAGTACTGCGGGTTACTCAAGAACAGACCATAAAAGGAATTCTGAGATTCTCAAAGAATTACAAACAGAATCAGTCATAGAATTTGTACAAAAATACAGAAACAACAGGAAATCTCACGTAAGAAGAATGAGCAGAACAAGAATACCACGTCAAATCTTAAATTACCGGCCACCAGGCAAGAGATCTTTGGGCAGACCCTTCAACGTTGGATTGAGACCGTATCAGATCACTAGGTCTATCACATGAAAGGAAGAAGAAGAAGATAACTAACTCTAACTCACTGGCACTATCGAACCCGTAGGTTCATGACCGTGCGAACATTAGCTCTCCATACATCCCTATCCTGAGCTAATGTTTTCCAATTATCCCCTGTATAATCTACTTCTCTCAAATCATATTTAATATTATTCTCCCACCTCATTCTTTTTCTACCAACTGGGCGTTTTCCCTCTGGTTTTCCTACAAGAAGCTTCCATGCACGTCTTTAATAACTACAATAATAATAATAATAATATAATACATTTAAAAATAATAATAATTACTCCATGGCATCTTTACTTTGTTGTGGTAGAGTGGCTTGCATGCTTAAATGACCTCGGGAGTTATCCCGAAGGGTTACTCATTCAGGATATATCTATGGTGATAAGCCAGACAAAAAAGTATCTTGGTCAATTGAGTGATGATCTTTCACCGTAAAAATTCAACCATCAAGAAACGCGGTTCTGGGTTACACTGAGGTAAATTTTTCCTGAGATAAAATAGTCCCCCATTCGGTTCACCGGGCTGGGACTACTTCAGGGAATCCACGGCAAAGGCTCAAACACAGGAACATGTTCCTAGGAACCTGGAATGTTATGACATTATATAATATTAGGGCAGTATAATTAATATCCCTATAATTAAATAAATCGACTTTTGATATAGTCGTTTCACAAAAAAATTAATGTCTATGAGAAGGTAGTTTGTAATCAGGAAGCTTTGCATTATTAAAAACAGTTAAGTCTTGTAGACAGCTGTGAAAACATATGTACCACAAATGAGAAACGAAAGAGAGGCATGGATAGTTTGTAGAAAACCCAAGCGTTCAGTAGGTAGGCGGCGAATGAGGTGGGAGAATGACATTCACCATCAGTTGAGGAAGTAAATTATACAGGGGATGATTGAAAAACGTGAACTCAGGATAGAGATGTATGGGGATTTTATGTCCGCGATCCACGGGTTCGTTGGTTCCAGTGAGTTAATTTAATAGTAATAATAATATCATCAAGTCGTGTCTAACTCAGGGTCGGGTTGAGGGCTAGGATGAGATGAAGTCCCTTTATGGAGGTCCGTGAATGATAAGGGTGCCGGCCGACCACGCCTGATGCACCATTACAGGGACAGATAAAAGAAATGAAACGAAATGGATGAGGTGAGTATAAAAAATGGTGGAATGAAAATGTTGGCAGAGGAAAATTGGAGAAACTCCGAGAAAAACCTGCCGAACCTCCGTAATAATAATAATAATAATAATAATAATAATAATAATAATAATAAAATAATAATAATAATAATAATAATAATGATAAGCTGTTTCACTAGCATTATAGAAACCGGATGATTTTTGGCCGCGCGAACATTTATCGCTATCCAATGCATTTTTTCTTTCAAATCGTCCGCTGTATAATCCACCTTCCTCAAATTGTACGAGTAGTTAAAGTTATTCTCTTACCGATTCCGATCCGATTGAGGGTCTTTCCACTTTTCAGCGGTTGCCCTTTTACCATCCGGCTGCTGGCCCTTCACATCCACATGTGTCAATCACAGAGGTAGATGATCAACAGCCAGTATAGGGGTGACATGTGGTTAGCATGTCGAGTCCCCCAACCGTTATAGCTGGTTCCTCAACCTGGAGCCGCTACTTATTGTAGCTACCCAATTGCCTCACGATACTGGGTGGGCACCGGTCCCATACTGGCCGAAATACCATGAGAAAATTTCTTCCCCCATGGAGACTCGAACCAGCGCAAGTCCCGTAGCTCTGCGCCAAGGCTTCTTACCTTAACCGCTCGGCTACGGCGCGGGACCTTACCTCATTCATTGCCTTTCTACTGGAAGCTTTCCTTTCGGTTTTCCTATATGCAGTTTCCATATCACTCTTTTATTCCCCATTCGTGCCACCTATACTACGTAACCATTGCAGTCTATGTAACTTAACTCTTGTTATTACCTGTGGTTTCCAAAAAGATAATGTAACTCACTCTTAAGTAATCTTCTCCATTCTCTTTTGTGTTTTTCTTTCTTTGCTCTAAAAATTTCCTAAGAACTTTACTCTCAATTACTCGTAACTTTTCTTCTTCTTTTAAGAAAGAGAACATGTTTCGCATCCGTATAACTGGGAGAACAATATTGTTATTGATTTTTTTACATTAACTTCTTTTTAGAGAAGTTGAAATGACAAGAATCCCTGTAATACGTAATTGCATGCGTTTTCAGAGTGGTGGCTGAGTCTAATTTCTTTCTGCGCCTTTATTTCTTTATACAATTTCCAGAAGGAACGAGACTCTGAGATTGATCTTATCAAAATAATTTTGATATCATTTACAGGCCTTAATCGATCCTATCTAGTATACATCGAAGTCGACCACCTCCAAAAAATATGTGCGTGTGTGTGTTAGTCCGTTAACGCTCTAGCGGCCGCCATTATAGATTTATCACAACCAAACTTGGCAGATAGCGATCAAATAGTAAGATTAAGTTCGTTAACCAGAAATATCGGAAAATTAGGTATAGGGGTTCATCTGAATCAAAAAAGTTGAAATCGCTTAATTTGGCAATTATCCTAATAGATGCATTAGTTTAATTGATTTAATATTGTTAATAGAGTGATAGAAACGTTCATCAGTAGAATTTATTTAAATTTATGTCGAATTATACAACAATATTCAAAATATAATAACATATGGTTATGAAAGGTTAGTTGTTCTGTTATCTCAAACATTTAAATAAAATTAAAATATAAAATTATGAAATATTTACCTAAATGGTCTGTCTCCTCAACTCTATTTCATAATTTTATATTTGAATTTTGAATAATATCTCAACGGAACTTCATCATGAATCTTATTAATGTTGACGTTTAAATAAGTTAGCATAAGAAAAGGAGTTTTTTTTCTAATTTAACAAAAAAATGTACACCGTGTCCATAAAGTATTTCCAACATTACAACTTCCTATAAGATTAAACCGTAAAAGTTAGAGTTGTGTGGTTTCTGGCAGATCAAAGACAAACTCTCAAAGTTTGTAAAGCAATGTCAGTGCACTTCCACATGTGCACCTCTTGTCGCGTTAATGTATCATTAACTCTGCATTTCCATTATATAATGTAATTCTATGTGTGAACATAGCCTATATTTAGTTTTATTTCGCTTTCTCCTGGTATGACGTCATTGTAGATTATATTTAAAACAAAACAAAAAATAAATAAAAACTTCAAGAGTTTGTCTTGCACCTGCCACAAACTACACAACTATAACTTTCATAGTTTTCATCTTATAGGAAGTTGTAAAGTTGCAAAGACTTTATGGACATTCTGTATACATTCCGTAAACCTACAAAGTCGGACCATAATTTCAACTTCCTGAAGAATTCGCTTAGTTTACGTGGTTACTGTGTGACGGAACTTTGTAATTATTGATCCTAGCTTAACTTCTCTTTAATATATTTTTTTCTGTTTAAATTGTACATACATCCTATATAGTCCTACTGTATGTATTTCTGTAAAAGTTCTTCCTAGTTTAATTTTATTTTAATGATTCTCAAAACTCAAAGAACTGAAGAAAAAACTCACCAGTTGTTTTTATATCGATGAATGCTTTAATATATTTAAAGAGTAATGTAACATTTTGAAAATTCTTAAAAGTAATTAGGTATTCTATAGGAAAATCAAAAAATGCAACATTTCATAATAACTATATTTAAAAATAAGTAAGTAACTATATTTAAACTGTCTGAAGTGCTGGCCCCTATGGTAGCATCCGTCTTTCTGACTTGAGGCGATACCAGATTAATTTAATTCAATTAAGTTGTTTATAAAATGTTCGATATTTGAACCATAAAGAGTTATTCTTCTTCATCTTGTACTGACATGCAGCTCTTTAATTTATCTAGTGCCTCCTTGACGATGACAGTCCATTCTTATCTATTTTCTGCATTATTTCCCCATATTCTAATTTCCATCGGGCGCCTACTCGGGGGTGGATAGTGGAATGCCTCGTAGATGTAGGTGGTAGCGAGGAAACGAAATACTCGGGGCGAACCAAAACCAATTCCGTGTCGGGATTATGGCGTATACCTGAAAGGTGACAATGGCGGAGAGGGATACCTTCGGAACGGCAGAGTTAGCAGAAAGGGGCGACCCTTTCTCTCCACTGGGAAAAATAAATAGAGAAAACGCTGGCTTGCGGATAAGCTGAACCTTCAAAGGCTAAGGGAATAAACCCCAACAGAAAACTTAAGGGTAGAGAGGACTATTTAAAAGTTTGGTGAAACTACCGCTCTAGGAGGCTATGGGCTAATAATCCCAACTCTGAAACTAATCTGATTCAGAAATCTAATGGTGATAGCCTTAAAGAGTTGTGATGGTTAAATTTGTGTTCACTTGATTGTGCACCAGATTTCTGCATTAAACTGTAAATATCTCAACAGTGCGAATATCTTGGGAAGACACTTGGAATTTTTTTATAGCGATTCGTCTTTCGAATGTGGACATTTGTCTTGGTGCTCTTCAAATGGAGTGTGTACGTGGCGACACCGGGTTTCACCTTCTCCTTTCTCTTCACCATCATCCCTCATTCATCACATTTTACACAACACAAACACACAAATTATACTCCTCTCTGTACACGATACACTGCCGAAGTGGTCAAACTATAACATCCTTCAAAAACAAACTAAAGAATTATTTAATAACAAGCTAACTTACACACCTCACTGATAGTATTCTTTTAACAATTAATAAATTTAATTATTTATGAATATAATATTAAGATTAACAAATATTTTCTTTTGCTTTGTTTTAAATATTGTATAATCGTAAAATTAGTTTTCTATATCTCATTATTTTTCTTTGTTTTTTATATACATTAGACAAGGACAATTTAACATGTCTTGCTTGTATACATTTTATTATTAGTTTTAGTCTTAATTTTAACTAACATTAACTGGTTGCATTATAGATCGTAATATAATAGATATTATCTTTTTGATCAATTTTTATTTAGTATTTAATATTAGAGTTAATTGAGATTGTTATATTCTGATGTAATATATGTTTGTCCTGGTCAGTGGAAGAGAAGGCCACATGGCCTTAACTCCACCAGACTAAATAAATCTAATATAAATAAATCTAAATCTAAATTAAATAAATACGAAATTACTGTATTTTCACGGGTCCTTTACAAGTATACAAAATTTCAAGTCGATCCAATTATTTTAAGTGGGTAAAAAACGCGTTGAAAGATTCAGTTAGATAGATAGATAGATACAGGTCAAGCTAATATAAAGCGTGTAAAATATATCACATTAACGCTATCTATCCGCCCAGCCCGCAACTCGAAGCACGAATAGTGCACTGGGTGGCATTAGAACACCCATCCACACTCCCACATACACACATACCCACCCACACACACACACACACACACACCTAACACACACAAACACATACACACAGATAGACACAGACACATACACAGATTTCTTTCGGGGTTTTTCCTCACCTGTAAGACAAATGTCAGGATACTTTAATGCCCAAACGGTCCCCGAACATCATCTGGTCATCATTATCATCAATATCATATTCACCTCATTAGATTAAGTTTAGGTTTAAGGCCTCTTCTGGTGCATCATTACCCATCGTCATCACCCATCATATCATTGGGGCAGCGTAACCCCGCCTTTCAGGTGCCCCAACCTCAGAAATGAGTTACAATTGGTCAATGCTAGGAGATCATACCTGCAATGTCGAATGACAAACAGGTGGCATTGAAAAAAAAATTGTAGGTTTGATGTAGCGATGGGTCTCATCAGCTGGAATATGTGTATGATTAGGGTTACATATCTTATCTCGACCTGTTAATACATCTGACCCTGTTTTAACTAACTACCTAACAACTTAAAGGCAACACCGTACCAATATTTTCCTGGCCGCGCGGAAATAAGTCCTCCATACATTCCTATCCTGAGCTAATACTTTCCTTCCCTGAATAATTCGCTTCCTCAGATCGTGGTTAATGTTATTCTCCCACCTTATTATTAGCCTGACTAATCTGCTCTTTCAGTCTGTTTTTACTACAAGAAGTTTCTGTACCCCTTCTTTCTCCTCATCTACCACATACATATCCTAGTCATCGCATTCGGTGAGATTTGACCGTGTTTATAACATCTGTTCCCATAAAAATCACGTAGCTCACTGCCGTGTTATATAATTTCCTCCATTCACCTATCTATTTGTATCTCCTAAGTTCAAAATAGTAAAGAATCTATTATTTTTAAGCATGTTTACGCGGTAAAATTACCGGCGAATACCGCATTAGAACGGAGAAATGCCGTCAGCACTTCTATGTTTTTCCTAATATAAAATAACGCTCGTTTCTTTCAGATCGTACGTATAAGAAACAAAGAATTGTATTTATTGTACCAAACAGAAGATAGCATTGTTTTTTAACGGCACTGTGACTAAGGGATGAAAAATTGCGTCGGAGCGTCGCGGCGCGTCGATCTGTGGATTAGATGTGAGGCTTGTAGCAACTTACGACCGAATGGCTTCATTTCAACGGCGTCGTTAACTGTTAAACGTTACGCTTTCTGGCTTTCACGTCAGGGAGCCGCTTTGTGAAGCCTCTCAAAGTATAAAAATTCACACAACAAGGTGTTTATCTCTCTCTGCGCTGAGATTTATTTTACAACTTGTGAAAAAATCCCTTTCGTCATTCCAATACCAGTTTATTTTTTTGTTATTTTGTTTTAGTTAGCGTCTACTATCTTATCACATCTGTAGTGCCATTTGAAGCAAATATTTTTTATCTGACATTTTAACAATCAGTGACGCTATAGTTCGTACTTACTAGGCAACAAAACGTATACCTTATATTCTAACAAAACACGCTATCAAAACAGAAAATACAGGTTCACGAAACATAAAATACACTTTAATAATGATTGATACTGTAATATTACAATCATTACAATTTGTAATACTTATTAGAGACACATTTTCTCTATTATCAGAAGTATCGTGTTTCACAAATTAACATGTAGGCCATTTTAACTTTCTTCCCTAAGTATTAAATTCACATATGAAACTAACACTTAAAATTACAGAATATAAAAACAATTTTTGTTGATTTATCGTTTTTTTTTAAACCCCACATTACCTTTTGTCTAAACGTATCGTTTTCGCAATAAATACATTTCATTAAATCCAGAGTGTCCCATTCAAACCTCTCACATTTTAATTAATCATAACTAACAAAGAATGCGGAATTATGAAATGAGGCGGGTATTAAACGAAACAGATACTCAAAGAATTTTCATTGCCATACACTTAAACACCTCTATATGTGCACCATTATTAGCACCAACAATATCAAGTCTGCATGAGATTTCGTGCCATTTTCTGTCCAACATGTCCATTGGTACTGTTGCAATTGTGTAAAGGGATTCGTAATCATGAAGATCCTGTACTGAGTCGCAAACACACTGTCTTTTAATACCCCCAGAGGAGAAAATAGTACGAGTATTTTTTATTTATGTCATTATTGCCCAACATGCGACAGATGAATTAATTGCAACAATTAAAACAAACATTCTTTGATTTCATCTTTCTTTTAATACCAACCTCATTTCATAATTCCGCATACTTTGAGAGTTATGATTAATTACAATGTGGGAAGTTACAATGGGACACGGCGTATATTAAATATACAACCCATACTAAAAATACTCTAAACATAGATATTATATTGTAGACAACAACGAAGTTAGGTTCAGTAACTCGCTTCTCTGGGTGCGTTTTCATGTACGTGTAACCCTCGTTACCAGATCTTCAGTTTTGAATCCCAAAAACACTACAGATAAATAACTAATTAAAGTTGAGGAGACGGGCCTTTTAGGTAAATATTTCAAAATTGTATATTTTAAATAATGATACTGTTATATATATATTCTACCCGATATAGGTGATTAGGTTATGTTTGACCTTCTTATCGTTCAACTTCGAGATCAACTGAAGTAATGGATAAATCGTCATATGTAATTCCAGGTAATCCAGGAGCAGACAGATATTTTTCTCTCTTTGAAATCCTCGTGTTCCCCTGGTAGTCAAATTATATTCAGACATCATACACTTATAATTAAGTGCGCCATTCCGAAAAAAAGTATAATTAAAAGATGATTTTGTTTTTTAAAACTTTTAGATAAAGTAAAAGACTCCAGAAAAAACTGGAAAGAACATATCCAAATAATGAAAGATGAACGCATACAAAAAATTATACTTAATTACAAACCAAAAGAAGACAGGAATGTTGGTAGTCCGAAAAAGAGATGGATTCAACTTTTTGAATGAGAATCTATATGACAGGAACCAGCCACATGGACTTAATCCGTGATTGTTGATGATATTTTGTTTTTGTTGTAAACTCATGGTTTTTGATATGGTAGAGCAACTATTTTTTAATGTATGACGAAGTTTTAATAAAATAATTATACACATTTAAAATAATTTTTATAAATATAATTAAGTTATTGAAATTTGTTCTTCGGAACCTGGGTTTAAACCCGGGATCTTCCGAATGCGACTCAAACGGTACAGCTTGATAATTCCCTCATAGAATTCTTACTATGAAATAAATTCATGAAATAAATGTAATTAGAAAAAATTACTAATATTTTGACAAATAGTTAAATTTGTTTATATTTCTGGAACTGTATGTGAAAACAGTTTGAAGCATGTATATGCTTGATAATGTAAATATAATATTGGTGTGTTTTATTAACAAAATGGTTAATTAGCCTGCAGATGAATTACTGCAGGGGTAATTAATGCCTGTCAACATTGATTACTTAACAGATTGTCACAGTGAAATTTAACTGCTATTGACAGTTACGATATCACAGTTTGCTCTGTTTGTTTGTGAACATAAATTCGCAATTAAATTCTCTTGTAACGATAGAGTAAGGGAGGGGGGTTACTTGACAAAACATAATTCACATGATACTCATTAGATACAGGTAAACCATAAGCAAGAAATAGGTAAAATATTTTTTCCCCTAGTTCAATGTCACCTGTTTGTTATTCGACATTTCAGGTATACTCTCCTGGCATTGGCGTATTGTAACCCACTTCTGAGGTTGGAGCGCGAGGTAGGCGGGGTTACGTAGCACCAATGGTGCTGGTGATGACGATGGGTAATGATGCGCCAGGAGAGGCCTTAAACCTAAACTTAATCTAATGAGGCGAATATGATATTGATGATAATGATGGCCAGATGATGTTCGGGGACCGTTTGGGTCTTAAAGTATCCTGACATTTGTCTTACAGGTGAGGAAAAACCCCGAAAAAGACCTCGCCCAGGAAACTTTTCCCGAGTGGGGATCGAACCCGGGCCCGCTGCGTGACAGGCAGCACGCTACCTCGAGGCCACAGCGGTGGACTTATTATTATTATTATTATTATTATTATTATTATTATTATTATTAAGATACTTAATTGGAAAGCTAATGGAAGAAGTGGAAGAGGCAGGCCTAGAGAACGATGGATTGATGGATGGAGTGAAGATAAGTATGGAAGCTAGAGATTTCAGGGAAGAAGATGCTTCAGACAGAAACCTCTGGCGACAAATCACTTTGGGTTGAAGGAGAAACACTGTATTGTGGAATATTCCTAAATAAAAATATTATTATTATTATTATTATTATTATTATTATCATTATTATTAATATCCAAAGAATATATTTGATTGGATACAACAGATGAGTTAAAATAATATTAAGGACAAATAGGCAATGTATGAAAGTTTTACATATTTTGGATCTATTTTAGATAAAAATGAGAATTCAACTACAGAAATTGAAAGAAGAATAACTGATGGAAGATGAGCCATTGGTTTGTTAAACTTAGTGCTTTGGAATATAAACATAATATACAGAACGAAGGAAACTAAATTTCAAACCCAGTTTCAAAGCGTTTATTTACATGGGTCCGAAACCTGGACAGTAAGTAGATAACAAGTCAATAAGCTTGTCAGTAGTAGAAATGCATTTTTGGAGGCGATCGACAATAATTTCAAGAAGGGATAAAATTAGAAACAGCACGATAAGGAAAATTATGCAATTTGAAAAAAAAATACAAAAAAATAGAAGAAACGTTTGAAATAGTATAGACAGTTCATAAAATTGGAAGAAGAATAACAAGAAAGATGCTTGATTGGAGAGCTAATGGAAGAAGTGAAAGAGGGGGACATAGAAAACGTTGGATAGATGGAGTGAGATGGAAGCTAGAGATTTGAGGGAAGAAGATGCTTTAGACAGAAATCTGTGGCGACAAATCACTTTGAGTAGAAAGATCCACTATAGTGTTCAATATTCCTAATAAAAATAAATAATAATAATAATAATAATAACTATTATTATTATTATTATTATTAGTAGTAGTAGTAGTAGTAGTAGTAGTAGTAGTAGTAGTATTGATTCTCCAAATTATATAAGTAACCCTCTTCCACCTAAGGTCTTCCACCATCGTCTCTTCCCTATTGTTTTATAATACCTCAGGCTTCTTGGTAGCGTTTCATTTGTCATTATATCGACATGTTCTAACCACTCAATTTTATAATTTTATAGTTTTATAATAGGCGAGAGCGAAGAGATATTAAGAACCAACACGCACACTCTAATGCGTAAGACTAGGAAACAGGTGTTGGAAGTAAACATCAATAAAATTAAGTATAAGTCACACATAGAAATATATTATAATGGAAGTGGACAAATAATGATAAATGAGGTAAATTTTGAAGAAGTAGCTGAATTCTAATACCTAGGATCAATAATTATAAACAGGAATGGGGTGAACAACAAAATTAATCGTAGGTTCAATTCTGGAAATGCATAAAACATAAATGGAAAATATATAAAACTGTTATTTTCCCAGTTGTGTTATGCTATTATATGGATGTGAAATATACACTCTTACTTTACGAGAGGAGGAAAGTATTTGAGAATAAAGCTCTTAGGAAAAATTTTGGACCAAAGTGAGATGAACAGTCAGGCTATTAGAGAATATTACATAACAGTCAGCTACATTATCATTACATACAACCATATATATATAATATGAACAGTTAAATCTCGTAGACTGCGATGGGCAGGAGATGTTGCACGAATAGGGAATGAAAGAAGGGCGAAAGCGCCCAGTAGGTAGACCAGAATGAGGTGAGAAAATAACATTAACCGTAATTTGAGGTAAGTAAATTATACAAGGAATGATTGGAAAACATTAGCTCAGGATAGGGATATGTGGAGAGAATATAACCGCGCAGCCATGAATCTACGAGTTCGATAGTGCCAGTGAGTTATACAGTTAGCTTAATTGTTTAATTTGTAATGTAATTGTAATATTATATATTTAGTTATATTATATGGATGCTACTTACGCAGAAAGAAAAAGTGGAGAATGCTGTGTTTGTAATTAAATACCTGCTCTTGGGCAGAACACTATGTATGTATATATATATATATATATATATATATGTATATATGTATATATATATATATATATATATATATATATGTGTGTGTGTGTGTGTGTGTGTATGGATGAGAAAATGGTTGCTTACCTTAAGTCTCGTATACATAATTGGGCAATATATATTATATGGCACGAATGGGGAATGAAAGAGAAGCATAAATAATTATTATGGGAAAATTAGAGAGAAATCGTTCAGTAGGTTGTTCAAGTTTGAGATTAGAGAATAACATTAACCATGATTTGAGGAGGTGAATTATAAAGAGGAGGGTTATAAAACATTAATTGAAGACAGGGATGTATGGAAAGCTTATGCTCCGTGACCATGAACCCCACGATTCTACAATGGCAGTGAATTAGTTAGATATTATATTATTATTATTATTATTATTATTATTGTTATTGCTGTTGTTATTGTTATTATTGTTGTTATTATTATCGTTATTATTATTATTATTATTATTATTATTATTATTATTATTATTATTATTATTATTATTATTATTATTATTATTATAAGGGAAGATTGCCAATGTAGTATTACGTTTCTGCTGTTTGTTTTTTAATATCTATTTACCAGTTTCCTGTTCAATTTTCAATTCACTTTCATTTAATATGGGATATGTTGTTGTGCCAATACTACCAGGTTGTCATCTATGATATTTCTGTCTTTCTCCCCTGACATTCGCGGAATTGTAACCCATTTCCTAGAATGATGCACTCGGAAGGCGGAGTTACATATAACCCGATGGTATGATGGATGATAAATGATAATGAAGCGCCAGAAGAGTCCTTAACCTAAATTCCAGACCGTGAGCAACCACAAGAATAATTACATTTAAGGAAAAAGTTCTATGGTCTGTCCGGAAATCGAACCCGGGACCTCATAAATTTTAGTCGGAGACGCTGACCACTAGCTCATGAGGCTGGTCAATAATTTGTAATGTTTGACAGCAAGTATTTTTTTTTCATGCATCCATGTTAGAATTTAAGAGCAATTTTAACACTTTTTTTTGACAACGTAAAATACGATGCAGAAATCTGTTTTGTACTATTTTATACGGCCTAATATTTTAGGTGTCACGTGCCGTAGCCGAGTCGTGAAGGCAAGAAGCCTTGGCGCAGAGCTACGGGACTTGCGCTGGTTCGAGTCCTCATGGGGGAAAATTTTTTCTCAAGGAATTTCGGCCAGTATGGGACCGGTGCCCACTCAGCATCATGAGGCAATTGGGTAGCTACAATTAGTAGCCGCCCCAGGTTGAGAAAACCAGCTATTACGACTGGGAGACCGACATGCTGACCACATGTCACCCCTGTACTGACTGAATTATCGTCTTTCTCTGTGATTAACACATGTGGATGTGAGGCCGGCAGCCGTCTGGTATGCCAAGGGTTTTCTTGGCCTGTCGAGCCATTGAGTTAGAGTTAATATTTTAGGTTCTAAAATTGTTGCCTTGAATTCTATTTTTTAGGCTTTTGAATATCTAAATTAAGTTTTTGGTTGAAGGAAGGAAGTCTGTAGAAAGTTTTTAAGTATGAAGTGAATATATTTACTAGTTAGTTTTTGAAAAGACACTTGGCGTACAGAAGACAGACGGATATTGGAGAACTGTCATACAGTGTCGCCATGATTGATGAATATATCAAACTTTTAAACCAAAGACTACCAATCCAGTTGAGATAATTTAGCAATGTAAATGTCAATTCTCTTATCACCGCTCTATTTTTTCGATATTTCAACTTTTTACGTCACTTATCGAGATAGATTACATTTAACAATTTAAAATATATCATTCACCCATTCTCCACACCTAAAAAACCGTTTCACAGGTTTTAATCGATTTAATCGTAATTTATATAGGGTGTAAAAATATAGTCTTTTTAAAAGTGAAAATAAAATAAAATGAACCATTAAAGAGATAAATTACATTTAACAGAAATGGACTTCTGGCGACGATCACCAAGCATTTCAATGAGAAATGCATTAGAAATAGCATTAGATAAGATAAAAGATGAAAGTTCAATGATCTCTAGTATAAACTATCAAAACAAAACAATTAAGCTGGTTTGGACATATGATAATAATAATAATAATAATAATAATAATTATTATTATTATTATTATTATTATCTATTTATTTATTTATTCTGGCAGAGTAAGGTCTATAAGGCCTTTTCTACTAATGAACCAGAACAAATATACAAAATATAAGTACACAATAAAATTATATATATAGTATAACTAGCTAACTCACTGGCACTATGGACCCGTAGGTGATAAGAGAATTGACATTTACATTGCTAAATTATTGTTTTCAAATTATCCCCTGTATAATCTACTTCCTTCAAATAATGGTTAATATTATTCTCCCAACTCATTCTTGATATAGCAACTTGGAATTTTCCTTCTTGTTTTCTTACAAGAAGCTTCCATGTCCCTCTTCAATCCCTCATTCGATGTCATAAGTTCTGCCATCGCAATCTATTTCTATTATATATTTTTTCCTATAAAAATCATGTAGTTCACTGTTATTTAGTCTTCTCCATTCGCGTAACTGTTCTCTCTTTTGTCCAAAATTACTCCTGAGAACTTTATTCTCAAATACTCATAATCTCTTCTTCTCCCTTAAAGTAAGCGTCCAATCTTAATAATATAGACAATAAATGTTTTCGATTTGAAGAAAAAACCCAAATTCCACCAAAAAAGAGTAATATATACAGTATACAAGTCATAATATATATATTTTTTAAAAATGACAAAATTCTATACATGTGTTCAAGTGCCACTCATTACACATTTCGCCCTTGGGGTTCGGCCCTGGGGTGATAGATCACAATAATGTAGTATATTTTTCACGCTTGATATTAGCTTGACCTGTATCTATCTATCTATCTATCTATCTATCTATCTATCTATCTATCTATCTATCTATCTATCTATCTATCTATCTATCTATCTATGTAATAGAGTATTTCAACGCGATTTTTGCCCACTTGAAACTTTGTATACTTGTAAAGGGCCCTTGACAATACAATAATTTCATTTTTTTCTAAAATCCTGGCCAGAATCATCAGAAAATTAAAAAAAGCGTCTTTGTATCTATGTAACGGAATCTTTGAACACGAATTTCACCCACATAGAAACATTGGATCGACTTAAAACTTTGTATACTTGTAACGGACCCGTGACAATACAATAATTTCATTTTTATTTTCTAACATCGTGGCCAGAATTATCAGAAAATCAAAAAAGTGTCATTGTATCTATGTAACAGAATCTTTGAACACGATTTTCAACCTCTTAGAAACATTGGATCGATTTGAAACTTTGTATACTTGTAAAGAACCCGTGACAATACAATAATTTCATATTTTGTTTCTAAAATCCTGGCCAGAATCATCAGAAAATCAAAAAAGTGAAAACTGGTATAATAGGTTGCGGACTTGTCGACTTTTTAGTCAATCGTTGTAAGAGCTCAGTTGGTAGAGCGGTGAACTGTAGTGGTATATAATTTCAGTAATTCATAGGTCGCTGGTTCAAATCCGGCAGGGAGGATTTTTTTAGAAGAGTACATGCCACAATAGTATCGAATTTATAGATATTTACATAAATTAATATATTTGATAATAAACAAATATTGGTAAAAGTAAAGTCTCTAAGAAGAAAATGTAAAAATCATAAAAAGCACCCCACGCTTTTGATTGTAAAATTATTTTCTTTTTGTTGATACTCTAGTTTTATTTTATATGTGTTGGAGATGACTTTTTGTTGACCACTTTAATTTTATCCCAAGCGTGTTGGAAATGAAAATTATTTTTCATTTTTTTAGTTTGGTTTTCTAATAAAGTGTGTTGTTTTAGTTTTTTTAAATTATTATTTATTCAATATATGCACCACTTCATCAAGTCACTTTACGTAGATGATATATTCTTGTATTGTATACTGAGAGGAATGTAGGATTAGTATATATTTATGTGTTTTAGTGTAATGTTTGTTGTATGAGGGATGATGATGAAGGTGAAATCTGGTACCGACACATAGCCTGCTCCTGTAGAAAAGCATCATGAGTGCGGCTGGATCCGACATCCTCATCCGACTATATATAAGAAACACAGTTAAACATAAGAATAATAAAACCAATTGTTTATGTAGGTAAATGTGTCAGAAACCTGGGTACAAAGAATAGCAGACATATCAGAGTTATTAATATTTGAAAATAAAGTACGAAAAGAATACTAGGGCCATGTAACGACAATGGAATTTGGAGAATGGGAAGAAATAATTGACTACATCTCTCATATAATAAAACAAATATCAAAGTTGTGTAAAATCACAAAAAAAAAATTACTAAAGAAAATTTATATTGTATACTTAAAGGAACATGATCTAATGGAAGACCTAAGCACAGTTGGGAAAACGGTGTAATAAACGACTTGAAAGGGATGGTATCAAAACCTGGAGAAAAAAGTTGAAAAAGTCAAAACATTCAAAAGTTGGAGGTTGATGCATTAGGCCAGCTACCTATTCATCATCAAAACAAGTAATTGCTAAAAAGTCCAAAGTCTTAAAGCCGGAAGGATTTAACTATATAAGACTTACAGTAAGCTAAAAAAAAAAAAGGAGAATTCTTCTGGGAAGGCTTCATGGAATGTTGAAAGAATGGTGTGGTCATATACGTAGGATGACAGAAAAACATATTTCCTAGACAAGCTTTGAATGGATTCCACCTGGGAAATGAAAGAGAGGTCGACCTAGATTTAAACGGATGGATGATAATGAGGGAGATAGGTCTGGAAGAATTGGAATGGGAAGATAGAGAAGAATGGAGAAAGAAGTTAAAAATTTAAAAAGCTCTGTGCACAGGAAGATGTTTTATTACATTGTAAACCTGTTTATAAATAAATAAATAAAACAATAAATATATATGTATGTATGTGTGTGTGTGGTTTTTTTTTGTGTATGCGTTATTTTGAATCTCTGGCCCTCCACTTGATTATAAAATTATTTCTGCCCCCAGCTTAATTATAATTATCACACGAAGAATAATAACAGTACAGCCTATATTTAAATAAATGTAAATTTTGTAAAACTCAAAATAGTTATGAGGTGGTATCCGTGAGTATATTCAGTACTCTTCCATATGATATAAATAATTTTCCTGTTTTAATACGAGCATTTAAAAAGAACAATTAAATCAGTATTGACTTTAAACTGTCTTTACAATGTCCATGAATACTTAGCGGTTTATCATTACTGATCGACGTTGCTATACATTGTACTATTTTTTGAAAAAAAATTATCTATTATAGTTATGATAGAAGTTTCCAGTTTAATGTTAGCGAGATATTATTATTATTACTATTGTTATTATTATTATTATTATTATTATTATTATTATTATTATTATTATTATTATAGTCATTATATAGGTTTCAGTTTCAGGTTAATGAACGGTTGATAAAATTTTAATCTCGTATACTTTCACCAGGCGTGTAGTAACATAGTCTCAGATTATTTATGCATGCATTTTTACGAAAACCCATTTAAATTTTTCCGTTTACCTGAAATAAATGTTTATATGTAACCTTTTGCATTGTATAAACGCTGTAAACGTTATTTTAGCTTCGGTGTGTGTAAATCTGAACAATACAATGTTTAACGTATGCTGCATATGCATGTATGTCCCCTATATTGTAAACATTCGTACTGGTGACTTGAAAAACAACACATGTACTAAATTTACATTCTTTGTTTACGCTTATATTGAAAACAGTGAAACCTGTTAAAGACGGAAGTGATGGGACCCCAACTGTATTTTATTTGATGTTCTCTTTCATTTCAATAGGCCTCCTTTATAAAAGTCCATCACATAAGAACTGAGCAAACCAAACGTATCTCTAAGCATGTTTAATTTGTGTTTTGATTTTACTAGTTTATGGAATGTACAGTGAGTTTAAAAAGTTTTTGCACTACGGTATGTAACTAATATTGTATACTTACTGTTACTGTTGATGGGCATCGTAATTTGACATTCCCGCATACAATCTTGGTTACTATGAAAACAAAAGAAATCTCAACACTTTAAAAATGACAAAAGCACTAGTGCGGAAAGTAAAACATTTATTTTCAAATATTGATAGTGATACTGCAATTTGTATTAATTTCGGTATTAATTCATCACATACAGCTTTCCACGCCTCTTCTATTTCATCATCACTGCACATACCGTTTAAAACTTTATCCATAATCAGAAATAAATCACAAATCAAATTGGTTTTACAGTTTTAACAAATATAAGATGGCGACATGACCAACATACGACAACACATATAGCCGATTCACCTTCTGAAATCTAACATTTAACTTCAATTATATTTATTAATATTTTAGCTAATACCTTAATTATTAAAATAAATACACATAGTGCAACAATATTATGCAATACTCATGTGGTAAACACATAACGGAATCTCGGAAATTTAAAATAATTCGGAGGGGGCAAGCACCTCGTTTTTTAACTTTTCATCGATCTGTAGCAAGTGTTTACCACACTCGTATCGCAATATACTATATCTTATAGATGATTTCCAAATACGTTTTGACATAACACACGAAAAGTAATTTTTTTTCCGTGTTTCCCAAAGTCCTTTAAGGGCTATTAAAGTATTTTCAAGTCACTGAATCCCTAATCAATGTAGAATATGAACAAACTCGTGCGTATCAAATAATAATTTATTTTAATTTAAACTCTCATTCCTCGAAAAATCTTTGGTCATTACATCAGTAACCTTTATTTTGTACATTTGATCATTATCAAAGTTTATTATAACATTAAACTCAACTCCTCCTATGTATATATAATGATTACACTCCGTGGGTACTGTATACGTTATGAAGTGTCTATATAAGGGACGGGGGAAGGCACTGTACACTCATTTCTGACTCATAGACTAATGTCTAGACTTTATATTAGTTTAATTTCATAGCTCATATAGTATTTTAATGTAATTACTTTTATATAAACCTAATGATGTTAAACGTGCCATAAAAAATGTAAGAAATATATTTTATACAAATGTATTTATCGATTCACAACATTATGGACTTTTAGTAAAAAATGTTTAACTGTATGATAACTTTCTACGCTCACCAATGACGTTTTGATAAATAAGTCGTATGTACCAAGTTTAATTTATTTTGTAGGAAAATTTTCCGATAAAAGAGAGACAGACAGAAGAATGCAGAAAACTACATGACTGTGAGCTACATGATCATTATGGAAAATTAAATTTAATAAAAACAGTTATTCTCGTGGAGGCCTCTCCGTGGCGCTAGCGGTTAGACGCTCGCCTCTCACCGCTGGGGTCCCGAGATCGAGACTAGGTCACTCCATGTGGGTTTCGTGGTGGACGAAACGGAGCTTAGTCAGGTTTTTCTCGGGTTTCTCCCGTTTTCCCCCTGCCACAATTTCATTCCACCATTTCTCCATACACATCTCATCCATTCCACTTAATTTCGTTCATCTGTCCCTGTGTTGGTGCGACAGGCATGGTCGGCCGGCACCCTTGTCATTCACAGACATCTACATATAGGGGTTAATCTCATCTCATCCCTTGACCCGACCCTGTGTTGGACACGAGTTGAGGGTATTTATTTCTCATGGACAGCGACATAATGAATCAATCACCAACCTGGAGGACCAGGTATTTTTTTCGTGGTGTTGTTCGTTTAGCCATTAACGAACGGACCAATATCAGTCTACAAAGCAGTAGATGCATAGTTGCCTCTTCCGCCAGATACACCGTTACCGAAGGACTCATTCTCTGCCGTATATGAAGTCTTCACCGTAACCCTGGCAATGGGCCCTCACAAGGTACTCTCAGCGGGCAAGCTGAACCAAGATTTTTTACGAGGTGTTTGTCCTCCCTCCTCCTCCCCTTTAACAACCTGGCTTGGGACAGGCTTTGGCGGGTATGTGTGTGTGTGTGTGTGTATATATATATATACATTTTTATGTTAGACAATTTCATGACATATTTACCTTGTCATGGTGGAATAGCTTGCATGTTTAAATGACCCCAAGAGCTATGCCGATAGTAGCATTGGTACCGAAAGTTTTATAATTGCAAGACATATGGACGGCGATAAGCCAGACAAAAAAAAAGTTGAAATTCGCTAAAACAGTGAATCCTGTTAAATTAAGAAGTGATATGTTCACAATTATACTATTTCGTGCTTTCTCTCATTTCAATAGACCTACTTTATAAATGTTCATCTCGCAACAAAATGTGTAAAGTGAGCTAATTCCTCAGCAATCGAACTTATGGTCCGATTTTGCTAGTTTATAGAATATATATAGATGTATAATTACATCATTATATACCAAATATAATTGCGAGAAAACATAAATTGTAATCAATAGAACGTTCAAATGATCTCATTAAAATGTTCAGCTTTCAGGTTAACCCCCACTCTTTAATGATCTGATTTTGTTAATTAACAAACTTGTTACTTTCCTTATTCATTTTTGTCGTGGTCATTTTCGATGTCTACTATGTAGTATGCATGCATGTTTATAAAAATCAAAATACAAATTTTTCATTACAACAACCTCAATAGCTACATCGTTCGTAATTCACTAAATTCATTACTCTAACTTAATAAGTGGTTATATTGTGATGCAGGGTTGGACCGCCTTTCGAAATGTGCATGTATCGGCGGAAATCAAGTCTCGTTATATATGATTAAAAGAGAATATGTGATCAGGGGACTCATGAGCCAGTGGGGCCCGCTGGGAACTATCAGGTAAATCTCCAATTCATTTTCTGGAGTAATCATCCTCTCGAGGTTTCCATTCCAGAGAAGTCTAGACTGGCGTCCCTCGTATACAAAAGGGATGCAAGTGCTCTTACGAATCAGTTAGTAGCGAGTGAATCGCGAGAGCTAGTCTTTATTCGAATGACAATCAGTACTTTGTCACACCTGATGAAGAACGCTTTGTGGGTGAAGACGGCAGAGAATATGAAGAAGAGACTATTAAAATAATTGTGTTTTAATAGACATTTATAGCAGCAAATTAGATGTTTATAGAGTGCAGTATTATGAAAGTAATAAAGCATATATTTAAATTTTGTGAAAATTTTACTTAATTGTACTTAAAGTTTTAAGAATTGTAAAACAGTATCCGGTATCTCAGTAGTATTCGACAATTTACAGTGTTGTTTTATAGGAGGCCTTTCGATAATTTAAGTATCATCTTCTGCTTTCATTTTGGTACTTAAAATGCATTACAGAACTCCGTTGAGGTTACTGTGTTTAAGTATTTAGAATTGTAAAACAGTACCTGATATCTCAGTCGTCCCAAATTGTTTTATCATTTAGGAATAATCCACGATACAGTGTTTCTCCTTCAACCCAAAGTGATTAGTATTTTATTTTCGCAAATCTCTAGCATCCATACTTCTCTTCACTCCATCCATCCATCTTTCTCTAGGCCTGCCTCTTCGTCTTCTTCCATTACCTTTCCAATTAAGAATTTTCTTTGGTATTCTTCCATTCTTATGAGGTGTTCATAGCATTTCAAACGTTTTTCTTCTATTTTTCCTAATAGGCTTTTTTTTTCAACTTGCATAATTTACCATATTGGGCTGTTTCTGACCTTATCCCTTCTTGAAATTCTTGTCGATGACCTCCAAAAATCAATTTTCACTGCTAACAGTTTGTTGACTTTTTTTCTGCTTACTGTCCAGGTTTCGGACCATATAATAAAATATTTTGTAACAGAACTTGAAATATTGTTTTCTTCTTTCTGTATATTATATTTCTATTCCAAAGCACTGAGTTCAACATACCAATGATTCTTCTTCCATGAGTTATTATTCTTTCAATTTCAATAATTTGTAAGGTATTGAGGACGACTGATATATCAGGCACTGTCTTACATTTCTTAATAACACTGAGCAACAAAAAATAAACTATTTTTTTTCCTCAGAAAGAAATATATGTGATACTGATAGTATTTTTTTCTCCTGAATTCAAATATGATGTCGGTTTTTGCCCATCACGCAAGGTTTTGCGAGAGACAGGTTTTTATAATTTCAAACACTTTAATATTTTGTACATTCATAACTACACAATACTCGAACATTCGGACGCACCTAGAATGTAAGAAATGACGGTTTTCTGCTATATTTCGCCTGTGGAGCATCCCTATTGATGGTCCAACAATCATCGGCCAGCATATTAGGATTCCATTTGTCTTGATATCTCTTTTCCATAGCTGAAATCTCCTGATTAAAGTGTTGCCTGTGCTTATCTCTCAATGGACAAATGGACGAAAAAATGTTATTAAAAAAATAATTATTTAAATCTATTAATTGAAATCGAAATAAAAAACTGTGGGTGATGGAGAAATTCTGAATACATATTTGAAAACACGATTAAAAACTGCATTAAGTACAACTATTGGTACTCATGAGACAAAAATCATGTTGACCAGTGTTATTTAACACCGTAAAACCAACGGAGTTTTGTAATGTATTTTCATCATCATCATCAACAACAAGGATTAAGCCCAATGGCCTGTTCCGATCTCATTATATTTCGAATTGGTCCTTCCATCTCTTCAACGGTCTTCCCAACATTCTTCTCTCTTTTGGTTCATAATTATACATTCTTCTTGGTATGCGCTGTTCATTCATTCGTAATAAGTGCTGAAGATAAGCATTTTGACAATATTTTATTCTTTCAGTGAGATTAAATATATTAAGTTCTGTTCTTATATCTTCGTTTTTCTTTTTATCGGTTCTTTGGTATCCTGCTATTGCTCTCAACATCTTCATTTCAGCAGCCTCTATTTGTTTACTATCTGCCTTTGTTAATGTCCAGGTTTCACATCCATAGAAAAGAGATGGAACTGCCAATACTTTGTAAAACTTCAAAATAGTTTCTTTTCTAGTCTTATTCAATAAAGTGCGTTTAATTGTGCCACATAGATAATTGAATCGTTGTATTTTAGTGTGTTTATCTAAATTTCTGTCGTTGCCTAAATGACATACCAAATAATTAAAATTCTGAACTTGGTCTATAATTACATTGTTTATCATTATTTTTGTTCTTATTGCACATTTTCCTTTCAGAGCTAATATATTTGTTTTAGATGTAGATATTCTTAAATTGTCGGCCGCGGTGGACTAGTGGTTATGCTCTTTGCCTCTGGTCCCGAGGGTCGCGGGTTCAAACCCGGCCGGGGTCGATGGATTTTTAGGACGGAAAAATCCAAGGAGCAAGTCCTCCGGGAGGGACTTTAAGCCGTGGGTCTGAAGATTTTCAGGCTCGTAAAAAATGCTTAAGCCTGAATGAAAAGGCCTCTAAGCAAAATTTACCGAATTTTCCCGTCCTAGTAGTACCTTGGTTTCCTAGATGTCAGTATGAGGCGGAACGCTGACCACGTACCACTCAGATGACATATATACGAAAACAAGTGTAACTAAAGTAGTATGGTTCAAATTCTTCCCTGTAGGGGGAGAGCGCCTAAATCTCTGTAAAGGGAAAACATAGGCTTACAATACAATACAATATTCTTAAATTGTATTTTAAAAACCTTTATTAATTGTACATACCCCATTTGTATTTACTCTGCCGCTACTAGTTACAAAATGGAAACCAGATTCAAAGTATGTCGACAGGAGTAAACTTCAAACTCACTAGACAGGGTATCTCTTTATGTGCGTGGAAAATAAAGTTGTATAATGAGTGAAAGGTCTGATGTATATGGAGAGAAAGTGCTTTAATATGTAACACTTAAGTGACTCCGAGTTTACTAGAAGAGAAAATTGCCTTTGCATTTGCTTTAAGTGTAATATTTTATATTTTGTGATGCTTCATATAACTTTTAGCGGAATTCCTCAAGGGGATCTAAACCAGAAAGGTCTATTGAAAGATTTCGGAAGCATTCATTGTTGAAAGACGCCTTCCGGGTGTCAAAACCGAAGTTGGCACGAATGGAGCATTAAAAGGAAAATTTCTCGTCTCTCCTTTTTTTCCACTCTTCTTCAAACCCATAAACAAGAATTTACCGACAAATTTTTAAAAGTGTCTCCACAAAATCCTGTCATATATTCGACGCTGAAAAGTAATACCAGGCTTTGAAAACATCACTCCTATGCATATATAATATTTTATACGTAAATTATATCATTCAGTGAACCTAAATAGTACGATTTAAATTTTCATTATTACGTCATTCTGGAACTGTATTTTTATAGATTCAAACATCTACTCATACAATTAAAATAGTTTTTTTATTTTAGCGAATTGCGCAGGAATGGAAGCTATTGAAGTGTTCTCACGAAAATAGTTTTGAAGAATGTTTGTAAATCTTCACCGATTCTATCTACTAGACACTGAAAATGACCATTATCAAAAAAAATAATATATATATATTCCACCACTGTGGTCTCGAGGTAACGTGCTACCATTTCACACAGGGGCCCGGGTTCGATCCCCGGTCGGGACAAGTTTTCTTGGGTGAGGCTTTCTTCGGGATTTCTCCCTACCTGTAAAACATTTGTCTGGAAAGACTAAGGCCCAAACAGTCCCCGAACATCATATGATCATTATAATTATCATTCATACTCGCCCTAGATTAAGTTTTGGATTAAGGACTATCCTGACTCATCACTATCATCATCATCATCACCCATCATAATAACATCGGAACAGCGTAATCCCACCCTCAGGTGCCCCAACCTCAGAAGTAGGTTACAATTATACCAATGCCAGGAAAAACACCAGACATGTCGAAATGTGAACATAGTAGGTCATTGAATTATATATATATATAGAGCGTTCGTAGCTTGGCCGGACCGTTTCGCGGCGGCCTTGAACTGGGTGAGTATTGCCGCTCCTTCCGCCAGAGTTACACGTACACGGTCGGAAAGTAAATACTTATGTGCGCGTGTTTAGAGTAAATTGTGTTGTCTCTTGCTGATAAATTGTCTGTTAATAATGGCTGAGTACACTTTAGAACTACGTATTTCTCTGCGTGGTGCGTATGTGAATTAATCGTCTTATTATTTTTATGTTAATTTATTTTTTAATCTTAGTTTAACATTCTCCTTTTTAGGCATTTTTACTTGTCTCGTGCTACCCAGGTAAGGTATTAGATTACATGTTCAAATTTTTACTTTAAATTTACCCGATAATATTTTCCCGATTATTTGACCCGATATTATCGTAATTATATACAGATTCATAAACTATAGTAATAATAACAATTATTATTATTATTATTATTATTATTATTATTATTATTATTATTATTATTATTATTATGCGATGGACTAGTGATTATGCTCCTTGCCTCTCGTCCCGAGGGTCGTGGGTTCAAACCCGGCCGGGTTCAATGAATTTTTTTAGGATGGAAAAATCTAAGGAGGAAGTCCTCCGGGAGGGACTTTAAGCCGTGGGTCCCGAGTCTGAAGATTTTCACGCTCGTAAAAGATCATTAAGCGTGAATGAAAAGGCCTCTAAGCAAAATTTACCGAATTTTCCCGTCGTAGTACTTCCTTGGTTTGCTAGATGTCAGTATGAGGCGGAACACTGACCACGGACCACTCAAATAACATCTATACGAAAACAAGTGTAACTAAATTAGTATGGTTCAAATTCTTCCCTGTAGGGGCAGAGCACCTAAACCTCTGTTAAAGGAAACATGGGCTTACAAGATTACAAGAAGATTTATACATGTCCAGTTCATAATTTTATTCTTCAGTGTTCTATTAATCAGTATTGAAACTCTAGCTTATGCTCTGTTCCTTTATCTACTCCACTTCACGTACCGTTAAGTTATTCTTATCCGGAACTCTTTTTTTTTTGTCTCTGTTAATACTAATATATCCAGTTTATATATCTGACATTCTTCTCTTTAAGTTTTTAGCATAGTATATATTTCAGTAGAATGAGGAGCTGGCCCATTGTTACAACCCCCAACCTGGAGGACCAGGTAATTTGTAATCAATGTTGCCTTCCTCTAGCCTTTAGTGAATCAACACTGAACTACTGTACAAGGCAGTAGCTGTTAGTTTTGGTTCGCCTCGAGTATTCAGGATCGACATGATGCATCTTTCATGTTAAGAAAAATTTGTGATAGAATGCAGAAAACGGGGATTACAGATAAAGTAAAGTAAAACAGTAAAAGTGATCCCACAACAGGCCTCAGGAGGCCCTTGGGGTAGTAGGAGGTTAAGGCTCCCACTTTTTCTAGACAATCGGCACTTGATGTCAGCCGGGTTGTCAGCCCTGCGTGACGGCCGCCTTTACCCCAGAACAAGCGTCTGGTACTCATTTCCGTTAGAGGCTGAGTCGACCCCAGGGCCATAGTGCCGCCAGAGGGTTTGGGTCAGTTTAAAAATCCTGACCCCAACGGGACTTGAACCCTCGACCCTCCGGCTTGTAGCTCAGTGCCTTAACCACTACGCTACGGCGTGCCCGAAAATATATTTAATTGGATACAACACATAAGCTAAAATGTAATTCAAAAAGAATATGTAATGTTAAAAATTTTAAATATTTAGGATCTATTTTGGATGAAAATGAGAATTCAACTACAGAAATTGAAAGAAGAATAACTGATGGAAGAAGAACCGTTAGTATATTGAACTCAGTGATTTGGAATAGAAATATAATATACAGAACGAAGAAAACTATATTTCAAGTTCTGTTACAAAGCAGTAACCTGGACAGTAAGTATAAAACTAGCTAACACGTTGTTAGGAGTAGAAATGGATTTTTGGAGGCGATCGACAAAAATTTCAAGAAGGGATAAGGGTCAGAAATAGCACAATAAGGGAAATTATGCAAGTGGAATAAAACATATTAGGTAAAATAGAAGATAAACGTTTGAAATGGTATAGACACCTCATAAGAATGCAGGCCTAGAGAACGATGGATGGATGGATGGATGGATGGATGGATGGATGGATGGATGGAGTGAAGAGAAGTATGGAAGCTAGATATTTGAGGGAAGAAGATGCTTTAGACAGGAACATCTGGCGACAAATCACTTTGGGTTGAAGGAGGAACACTGTATTGTGGAATATTCCTAAATAAAAAGCAGCAGTATTATTATTATTATTATTATATTATTATTATTATTATTATTACTATTATTATTATTAAAATGGAAATTAAGCGCATAATAAGTTTGAGTTTCCACTAGAAATGAGAATTCTGAAACTGTTTGTTATTTTATGGAATTTGTTAGATACTCTCTTTCTTTTCTCAAAGGTACAACTTAAAAGAAAGGCCGGTATGTCTTCGTTTACGAGAATAATATAAAAGATCTCTAGGAGTACATAATTTTTAAACTGTGCAATTGATAGCAATTTTATGAGAGAGAATTCATGATTATTTAAAGAATATCACTTCAGAGACTCGAGTAAATTTATTACATGACATTTAAAACGGCGCTAGTAGGTCAATTTCTGCTCGTATAACATTCCACATAAGTACGTTGTGTCGGACTTGCAGCTAACCTAATCTTCAACTAGTGTTGAATAATTTGTGAGGGCCCCAGAACCCCTCCTCAATATTGCATTGCTTCTAAATGAGGCCTCGTATTTCTTGCTGTAACAGTTGAAACAGACTTCAAGCTATAAAAATACAATAGTAACTCCATGTTAGATATTTTACTAGTTTTACACAGCAGATGGCGTTGTGCAAACTCTGCTACCAAGGTCTCCAATTTTGTTCCAAAAGAAATTAAGAAAGATTTTTATTTTATTCTTAATTAGAGCTGCTTGAAATTGTGAGGTAGTATCTCGTCTACGAACTCTAAGTGTGTCCTTCCGTACTTTTTTCTTATTTAATAATTTTTCACCGGTTGAGTGGATTAAAAGCTCTTGCAGTCTTAACTCTGCACGTTTAAATGAATTATTATTATTATTATTATTATTACTATTATTATTATCATTATTATTATTATCATTATTAGTGTCAATATTATTGTCATTATCATTATCGTCATCATCATTATCATCATCGTCATTATCATCATCATCACCAATATCATCATCTTCATCATCATTATCATAATCTTTATCATCATAAGCATCACCATAATCATCATTATCATCACCATCATCATTATCATCACCTCATCATCTTCATCTTCATCATCATTACCATCATCATTATCATCTTCGTCACTATCATTATCATCATCATCGCCATTATCATCATCTTCTTCATCATCATTATCATCATTCTCATCATCATCATCATTATCATTATCATCATCATCACCAATATTATTATTATTATTATTATTATTATTATTATTATTATTATTATTATTATTATACGATTAACGTAACCTCGCCTCTACCTCAGAAATGGGTTAAAATTCCGTAATGTCTGAAGAAAATACCTTAAATGTCGTATGACAGCCTGGTGTCATTAAAAATAATATTATTAGCCTAGTATTAATTAATTAGCAGGTTTTTCAATATTTTCTTGCGCCCAATTAATCTGCTGACATTCTGATCTCCATCGTCGAATCGATTTTTCCTTATGCTGCTTAAAACATCATCAATCCACGTTATTTATAGGCAGTCCTCTCTTCTTCTACCAAGAGGTATCCAATCAAGTATTTTTCTTGGGAATCTGTATTTGTCATTTTCATTATTATAATATATATTCCTTTTTATTCAGGATGTTTCTATTATTGACACAGGTATCCTCAACCAAAATATATTTTTTTTTTCTTCCACATTTCCCGATCCCTTGTGTCTGCTTCTATCATGTCTATCTCCTTCATGTTGTCATGAATTCCCTTTATCCACGTTGGCTTTGGTCTACCTCGTTTCCTTTTTCCAGGAGGTATTCATTTCAATACTTTGTTTATTTCTGTGTCCCTTCTTCTCATTATATGTCCATACCATCTTACTTGGCTTTCTTCAATCTCTTGTACAATATCCTTTTCTACATTCATTATTTCTCTTATTGTATTATTTCTTATTTTCTCTAATTTTGATAATCTTGCCGATCTTCTTGAAAAATCCATTTCTGTGACTAATAACTAATTTCTATGTTTTTGCTTCAACGTCCATGTTTCCGCACCATATAATAAAATATATTTCACAATATTGTGTTATATATTATTAATTTACTCTTCTTGATTATATTCCTACCCCATAAAATATAATTTAGTATGACAATAACTTTTCATTATTATTATTGTTGTTGTTATTATTACTATTAAGTTATTGTGTGACGGTTACATCTGTGGAATAAAAATATATTATGACATTACATTTTATCTTGAAATTTCGTCCAATAAGGGATAGATGCCCATCCAGCATCGTCATGAAATTGGATAGCTACAATAAGTAACGGCTTGAAGTTCAATAAACCAGCTTTAACATCTGGAGGACCCGACATGCTGATCCATGTAACCCTATTCTGGCTAGATGATCGTCTACTCTGTAATTAACAGATCTGGATGCTAGACAGTAGTAGGCTGGTAGACCAGGGACATGTAGGCCATCGTGGCATGGAGTTTTTTTAATGAACTAGTGAAACATATACTATTACATTAGCATGTCGTAGTTGGTTTAGGCAATAAGCTACAAGCCGGATGGTCCAGAATTCGGGTCCAAATCCTTCTGGCGGCACCACGGCCCTGGGCCGACCCAGCCTCTATAGGAAATGAGTACCAAATGCTTGTTCTGGGGGCAATATGGGTGAATGATCTGTATTTCAAGTACCCTGCACTAAATAAATAATGTTCTGGGGGTACAAAGTTACTAGGCATGTAGGGCTGACAACCTGGCTGACATCAAGTTCCGATTGTCTAAACAAATAGGTGCGTTAGCCTCATACTACTCCAAAGGCCTCCTAAGGCCTATAGTGGAATAATTGTACCGTTACTATGTTTGATGTAGAAAATCACTTAGGTCCTACTTATTTTAATAATACCATGAGGGACCGAGCAAGATGGAAATTATCCTGGAAATGAAATTCCCACGTTTATCTTGAGGACCAAAAAAACATCAATCCAGTTGAGTCGCTTGGACGTACAGCCTAAATTAGAACCTCTGAAAAAAATTAACAGACGCTCCCATACAAGTAGTGCCTACTAAGTGTCTCATTGAGGCGATGTACTGACCACTTGTCACTCGCTTACATCTAGAAGGAAACGTGTAACTAAAATTGAAGTTGGTAAAGTTAACGCTAGGGATCACCCTGGTCCCCGTTTAGGAATGTACGAATGTAGGCTGTTAACGCTCTAAATAACCGCAATTTTTATTTTCTTCGTAACCAAACTCGGCCAGTAAGAATCAAACAAGAAATATAAGTTCGAATTCGTTAACTAATAAAATCGGAGCATTAGAAGTGAGGGTAAACCTGAAGCGAAAATTGAAAAATCACTATGGGCAACATTTTCTATTTTTCGCAACCGAACAAAGTAGGCCTATATGTAATTTAAACAAAACCAGAAATTTATTCTCGAGAATATCAAGAATATTATACTATTAAGAGTGAGTGCTTACATAAATGTCGAAATTTAAAATCGTTCTATCGACTGCCGTGTGTTTTCTGGGAACGAAACTGGGTACACAGCATTTAGGTAACAAAAGATACGCGTATTCTAGTAAACCAGGGAAATCAGACATTGAATTCGGCTAGCAGAAAAATTCATTTAGTTTACGCAATTCCTTTGAATAGACGGTGGCATATGGTCCCATATGGGACGGAATATTCGTCTTATGTTCCTATTTTCGAATAATTTTAATTTGTATTGTTTCCATAATGATTCACGCTCATAATGCCCTATATCAGAGACTGCCTAACTATAACATTTTTCAGAACCAAACTGAAAATGTTTCATTAACCAATTAACCAACGGAAACATCTCAATAATAGTATTGTTTTAAAAAAGTATTGATCTTCTTGGTGACAAACATTATTAAGTTAAAAAACACTCCATTCACCAAAACAAAACCAAGAAGTCAGCGCGTTTCGGTTACTACGTAGCCATTATCAAGACTGAGCCCAGAGGAACACAGTCTTCCTCTGGGCTCAGTGTTGATGATGTATACATAGCAGCCGAAACGCGTTCACTTGTTGTTTTCAATTGTTTTGCTGAATGTAGTGTTTTTAACTTAATAGTATTCTTTTAACTATTAATAATTTATATCTTCTTTCATTGAATGAAAATAGTATTAAGATCTTATATAGAACTGATAGATTAATTCAGTAATTGCATTATTCCCCTTGTATTATATTGCAGATAGTAGATAGAGTTGTTCTACCTTTGTGCATATTTTACTATTAGTAAGTAAAAAAGTAAAGTAATCCCACTATAGGCCTCAGGAGGCCCTTGGGGTAGTAGTAGGTTAAGGCTCCCACTTTTTCTGGACAATCGGCACTTGATGTCAGCCGGGTTGTCAGCCCTGCGTGACGGCCGTCTTTACCCCCAGAACAAGCGTCTGGTACTCATTTCCGTTAGAGACTGAGTCGACCCCAGGACCATAGTGGCGCCAGAAGGTTTGGATCAGTTTAAAAATCCTGACCCCACCGGGACTTGAACCCTCGACCTTCTGGCTTATAGTGCAGTGCCTTAACCACTATGCTACGGCGTACCCCTTTTATTATTAGTTTTAAATTAAATTATCATTAACTTTATTGTGATATTATATCTTACTAATATTACACTGGTCAACAACAAAATATCATTAAAAATACCAGGAATTTACTAAAATCGATGTGCTGATTTCAATATTATGTAATTAGGTTTTCCATAGTTCTACAAGTTTTGAAATATTGTTTAATTTGGCTAAATAATCTTTGAATATATAATATTATTGTGATTTCTACATATTAACATAGCATTGTGTTTGCCTTGCTGTGTGGAAGAGATGGGCACACGGTCTGAATTCCCCAGGTCAAATAAATAAGTAAATAAAATTAATTAATTAATTAATTAATTAATGACAATGATACACGCACACACTGTTGAGTAATACTGAGAAATTGGGACTGGAAGTAAATATCAATAAAACTAAATATATGGTCACACATAGAAATACATTGTATAATGAATTTGGACAGCTAATGACAAATGAGGGAAATTTTGAAGACGTGGCTGAATTAAAATATCTAAAAACAATAATTGCAGATAGGAATGAGATGCACAAATAAATTAAACATAGGCTCAATTCTGTAAAAGCGTGCTCTTATACATTACAGGTTCTTCTGACGTCCCAACTCCTTTCAAAAAAAGTTAAACTGAACATTTATAGAACTATTATTCTACCAGTTATATTATATGGATGCGAAACATGGACTCTTACTTTAAGGGAGGAAAGGAGATTAGGCCTACATGTATTTGAGAATAACGTTCTTAGGAAAATGTCTGGACCAAAGACAGATGAAAAGACAGGTCAATGGAGATGACAAAACAGTGAACTACGTGGTATTTATAGGAAGCAAGATATATTAAGAACAGTTAAGCCTCGAATAGACTGCGATGGGCAGGACATGTGGCATGAATGGGGTATGAAACACATGCATAGAAGCTTCTTGTAAGAAAACCAGAGGGAAAACGCCCACTTGGTAGACCAAGAATGAGCTGGGAGAATAACATTAACTATGATTTGAAAGAAGTAGATTATACAGGGAATGATTTGAAAACATTAGCTCAGGATAGGGATATATGGACATTTTATGTCCGCGTGGCCATGAACCTACCGGTTCGATAGTGCCAGTGAGTAAGTGAGTATTGAAAATGATAAATTTGAGGTTGGTCGAGTCATTATTAAGCTTTTCCACCCATTGGTTTCTATATGCAAATATTATAGTTGTATCCTCGTTATTTCCAAAATTATACAACGCACTAATTGAATCACTCTGAATATTTTTTTTAAATAATGATATTGTAATTAATACTTTCTTTCTCTTTGTTGCAGGTAAGTGGCGTCACTTAAAGCTATTAAGTTACATTAGAGAACATCAACTGTAAGTAGACATTTAAAATACAGAGTACAAATAAAAAATAAGAGCATAAAGAAATTAAACATAGGCTAAACTATGGAAAAATGTATTATTATGTATTACTGGGAAACTTTTAGTCTCATCCAAGTCTTAGGTATTTAGGCCTGTTACGATCTCACTGATGAAATTTGTATCCAGCGCTTTGGATGCTCCAGAGATCTCTTCCCTGTTGGACAATAACGAAGCATGGCTTGGGAATTCTAACTGAACTCATTCGTCAAATGATTCATCTAGTTGTTCTGGCATTCATGTATGTAGGCCTACTTAATGACTGGATCTAATCGTATTTCCTTCAAGGCATCATCATTGCGTTTGTAATCCCACTTGGTGTACTATATATCTTACTATATATATATACTTGCTATATATCTCATGAAATTTATTTCACTGGAAGTTAGGTATTTATTATTATTATTTTATTCTTAACTTCTAATATTCCTGTGTCCGTTTCAAGTATTCACAGCAAATCTTCTTCATTTCTATTTCTCAATGCCCCTTCCTCAACATCTCTTCCTTTCATTGTCGAGAGAATTACTCTTGTTCAGGTAAATTTTGGTTTTCCTCTCTTCCTTCTTTCTGTCGGATTCCATTCATAACTCTTCTTCGGCAACCTGTCTCCCATCATCCTTTCACATGTTCAGATCATCTTAATTGTATTTTAATAGTTTATACCTGGGTTCCTTGCACTTTCATATGTTTTCTTATTATTTTAAGGTTACAGGGAAAAAAACAAGAAAGTCCCTTTTTTTGTCGAACTGGAGTTTGAGATGTCATTGGATTCTCCAATGTCATTTAAAAGTGTGAAACATTAAAATATACAGTTCAGTCATGGGTGTATTTACCTAAAAAACTTGGTATACAGGTAGGAAAGTACCGGTATGGATGTTGCACCACTGAAAATACGTTTTATATGTTTCAAGGAAAAAGTGACTTACTTGGTTCTTGCTCTGTACTCTTTAAGCGTAATTTTTCTCTCACCTGGAAATAGTTTTTGATCGTCGCCAGATATACATTTCTCTTGAATGGAATTAATTTGTTGTTCTTGTTTTCAAATACCATGCCATTGAGCTATATTTACTGTTTTGTTTGAAGATTTAATTATAAATATTCGTATTTTTTATTTTTTATTATGATAACTTTAATCCAGAAAATATTAATTTTGATCGTGATATTGCTGCCCTACGTTTATTTTTTTAAATTCATGTCATCAAAACTTCATAACGATGACCTATATGATCTTTGCAACAAGCCAGACATAATAAGAATAGTTAAGTATCTGGAAATGCGTTCTATTATGCATTGCAGACTCTTGATGTCCCAACTCCTTTCAAAAAACGTTAAACTGAAAATATACAAAACTATTATTCTACCAGTTATATTATATGGGTGCGAAACATGGACTCTGAATTTAAGTGAGGAAAGGAGATTACAAGTATTTGAGAATAAAGTTCTTAGGAAAATTTTTGGGCCAAAGAGAGATGAACAAACAGGTGAATGGAGAAGACTGCATAACAATGAACTACATGGTATTTATACGAAGCCAGATATAATAATAACAGTTAAGTCTCGTAGACTGCGATGGGCAGGACATGTTGCACGTATGGGGAATGAAAGACTTGCATGGAAGCTTCTTGTAGGAAAACCAGAGGGAAAACGCCGAGTTGGTAGACCAAGAATGAGGTGGGAGAATAACATTAACTATGATTTGAGGGAAATAGATTATACAGGGAATGATTGGAAAGCATTAGCTCAGGATAGGGATGTATGGAGAGCTTATGTCCGCGCGGCCATGAAGCTATGGGTTCGATAGTGCCAGTGAGTGAGTAAGTAAGTAAAATAATAGCATATTTTTTTGGAAATATGTGCGATCATTATAAACAATTGAGTAACGTTAACATTTTGGGCAATGTATTGACTTAGGCTTTCACGGCTGGAGTTGCTGTGATGATCTTGAAGAAGATTGCCAGGTTGTAAGGCCGTGGTCTCGTGGCTTGAAGTTCTCCGACCTTTCGTCAGATACTCGCTATCGCTCGCTTTTTAAGCATTTTCATCGTTTCTGTAAATACCACTTCCCAACCTTGCATTGTAATATGCTATTATATGGTAATGGAAGCGTGTATCTTAATACTGTGAATAAGTGTTGATATATGCTAATGATGTAGTAGCGCCTATTGTAAGCGATAACGCAGAAATAACTAAAAATCAACACACGCATTCTAATAAATAACCCTAAAAAAAACTGGGGCTTGACGTAAATGTCAATAAAACTGAATATATGTAGTCACTTGTATAAGTACATTATGTGTATAATGGAAATTAACGGTTAATGAAAAATGTGGGAAATTTGGATAAGTGGCTGAATTAAAATACATGGTACAATAATTACAGTAAGTCCACCGCTGTGGTCTCGAGGTAGCGTGCTGCCTTGTCACGCAGCGGGCCCCGGTTCGATCCCCGGTCGGGGCAGTTTTTTTCTGGGTGAGGTTTTTATCGGGGTTTTTCCTCACTTGTAAGACACATTTCAGGAAAACTTTAAGGCCCAAATGGTCCCCGAAATCATGTGGCCATCGCAATCATCATCATTCATATTCATCCTAGATTAAGCTTAGGATTAGAGACTCTCCTATCGCACCATTATCATCATCATCATCATCACACATCATGTAATCGGGGAAATTTAACTCCGTCTTCCAGGCGCCCCAACCTCAGAAGTGGGTTAAAAATACGCCATGCCAGGAGAGAACACCAGGAATGTCGAAAGATAACCTGGGGCATTTGTAAAAAAAAAAATAAAATAATTATAATAAGGAATGAGGTACAAAGAGAAATTATTATACATTAGCTCTACTCTGGAAACAGATACTCTTGTCGTCCCAATTTCTCTAAAAACCCTTAAACTGAAAATATATAAATATGTTATTCTCCCAGATATGTTATATGAATGTGAAATATGGAGTCTTACTTTAAGGGAGGAGAAAAGATTATGAGTATTTGAGAATAAACTTTCACGAAATTTTTGAACCAAAGGGAGAGATATAAAGAGACAGGTGAATGGAGAAGACTAATAAATAGTGAGCTACATCATATTTTTGAACCAAAGGGAGAGATATAAAGAGACAGGTGAATGGAGAAGACTAATAAATAGTGAGCTACATCATATTTTTGAACCAAAGGGAGAGATATAAAGAGACAGGTGAATGGAGAAGACTAATAAATAGTGAGCTACATCATATTTTTGAACCAAAGGGAGAGATATAAAGAGACAGGTGAATGGAGAAGACTAATAAATAGTGAGCTACATCATATTTTTGAACCAAAGGGAGAGATATAAAGAGACAGGTGAATGGAGAAGACTAATAAATAGTGAGCTACATCATATTTTTGAGAAACCAGATGTAATAACAGTAACATATCATACACTGCAATGGCGAGGACATATGACATGGATTGGGTTTGGAAGAGAATCATGGCAATTTCTTGTAGGAAATCCAGGGAAAAGTAGGTAGCTTATGAATGAGGTGGGAGCATAACAGGAACATAAAATTAACTATTGACTTGAGGGAAGTGAATTATACAGGGGACGATTGAAAAATATTAGCTCAGATAGCGATGTATAGATAGTTATGTTCGCGCGTCCATGAACCTTCGTATTCGATAATGAAGTGAGTTACAATTAACTAACTAACTCACCGGCACTATCGAATCCGTAGGTTCATGCTCTCCATACATCCCTATCGTGTGCCAATGTTTTCCAATCACCCCTGTATAATCTAGTTCCCTCTAATCGTAGTTAACGTTATTCTCCCATCTCATTCTTGGTCTACCAACTGGACGTTAACCCTCTGGTTTTCCTACAAGAAGCTTCCATGCACGCCTTTCATTCCCCATTCGTGCCACATGTCCTGCCCATCGCAGTCTACGAGACTTAACTGCTCTCATTACATCTGGCTTCCTATAAAGACCAAGTAATTCACTATTATGCAGTCTTCTCCATTCACCTGTCTGTTCATCTCTCTTTGGTTTAAAAATTTTGCTAAGAACTTTATTTGCAAATACTCGTTAGCTCCTTTCCTCTCTTAAATTAAGAGTCCATGTTTCGCATCCATATAATATAACTGGTAGAATAATAGGTTTATATATTTTTAGTTTAACGTTTTTTGAAAGGAGATAGGAAGTCAAGAGTCTCTGTAATGCATAATAACACACTTTTCCAGAATTGAGCCTATGTTTAATTTCCTGTGCATCTCATTCCTGTTTGTGATTATTGTTCCAAGGTATTTGAATTCAGCCACTTCCTCATTTGTCATTAGCTGGCCATTTCCATTATATAATGTATTTCTATGTGTGACCATATATTTAATTTTATTGATATTTACTTCCAGTCCAAATTGCTTAGTGTTTCTCAGTAGGTGTGGGTGTTGGCCCTTACTATCTCCTCGCTATCGCCCAATATTACTACATCATCAGCATAAACTAACAGCCTATTAATACCATTGAGTTGTAGGTCTTCTTCATCCTCTAAAGATTGATGGCATGCTCTTAGTACAAAATTAAGTAGTAGAGGAGATAGTGCATCTCCTTACTTCAACCCATTGTGGATTTCAGAAGTATCTGAAAACTGTTTGCCTACACGCAGCCTACTCTTTGTGCCATTTAGACACATTCGTACAAGTCTGAGTTACAATTATTATTATTATTATTATTATTATTATTATTATTATTATTATTATTATTATTAACAGTTAATTCTCATAGACTACGGACATGTAGCTCAAATAGGAAATGAAAATGGGGCATGGAAAGTTATTGCAAGAAAACCAGAGAGAAAATGCCCAGTTGGTAGACCAAGAATGAGGTAGTAGAATAATATTAACCATAATTAGAAGAAGTAGATTATACAAGGGATGATTTGAAAACATTAACTCGGGATAGGTATGTGTGGAGATGTTATGTCCGTGCGGCCATGAACCTACGTGTTCGTTAGTACTGGTGAGTTATTATTATTATTACTATATTATTATTATTATTATTATTATTATTATTATTATCATCATAAGAATGGAAGAACAGAGGATGCCAAAGAAGATCCTTAATTGGAAAGCTAATGGAAGAAGTGGAAGAGGCAGACCTTGAGAAAGTTGGATAGATGGAGTGGGGAAAAGTATGATAGCTAGAGATTTGAGGGAAGAAGATGCTCTAGACAGGAACTTCTAGCGAAGAATAATTTCGGGTTAAAAGAGAAATACCCTATTATGGTATATTCCTAATAAAATTATTATTATTATTGTTATTATTATTAATAATATTGTTATTATTATTATTGTTATTATTATTAATAATATTGTTATTATTATTATTGTTATTATTATTAATAATATTGTTATTATTATTATTATTCTCATAAGAATGAAATTATAGAAAATACCAAAGAAGATTCTTAATTGGAAAGCTAATGGAAGAAGTGGAAGAGGCAGGCTTTGAGAAAGTTGGATAGATGGAGTGAGGAATAGTATGAAAGCTAGAGATTTGAGGGAAGAAGATGCTCTAGACAGGAACCTCTGGCGAAAAATATTTTTGGGTTAAAAGAGAAATACTGTATTATGGAATATTCCTAATAAAACTATTATTATTATTATTATTACTATTGTTATTGTTATTAATATATTATCATTATAAATATTAATGTTATTATTGTTATTATTATTATTATTATTATTATTACGTTCATGCATTTTTGTGAATTTCAATAAGACAGTAATAAGAGTTTGTATTGTGGTAAACTTGAATTAATTAAAACAATGGTGTGATTGCGTGCAGAATTCAAACCGATATGAAGAGACTGTCATGTTGGTAATACTTGATGGTATGTGTTTTCATTAAGTTTGTGTAAAGACATATAACAATGGGAGCATGCAGATTAAATTAGAAACAGTTTCATATGAACAAACCGCTGAACGTCGGTTACAAATCTACTCAAACTCAATTTGGTTTCGCGTTTTACTTATTAGCTTCTCCTTGCTTAAGGTAAGCTGAAACACAATATTCCAGTTTAATCTAGATCTGTCTTCATTTAGCTCTGGATTCATTCACAAAGGTATGAAAACGTAAACCTCTATTTGCGATATAACATTTATCATGATCATCTTCTTCAAGGTATTGGCCTGTTGGCCCGTTGCTCTCTCCGATGCACAATATGCTACAGGTCGTCCTTGCAACGTCGTTTTGGTCTCCCTACATTTCTCCGCCTGGAGGTTAATAATGAAGCATCTGTTTTGATAAAGGATTACACGGGTAGTATGATTTTTCTCTCATGAATACCAATAGTTGTACTTAATGCAGTTTTTTTATCGTGTTTTCAAATATGTATTCGGAATTTCTCAATCACCCACAGTTTTTTTTTGTTTCAATTTCAATTAATGGATTTAAATAATTATTTTTGATAAACGTTTCTTCGTCCATTTGTCCATTGTAAAATAAAACCAAATGAGCTAACTCAAATGATTTCAGTTATGGAAAAGAGATATCAAAGCAAATGGAATCCTAATGTGCTGGCCGATTATATCATAGGTGGACCATAAAGAGGGATTCTCCACAGGCGAAATATAGCAGAAAGTGGGTCATTTCTTAATTTCTATGTGAGTCGGAATGTTCGAATATTGTGTAGTTACGAATGTAGAAAATATTAAAGTGTTTGAAATTATAAATACCTGTCTCTCGGAAACCTTGCGTGATGGAGAAAACCCGATATCTTATTTGAATTCAGGAGAAAAAATACTACCAGAATCACATATTTGTCTTTCTGAGACAAAAAAAAATATATTTTTTCTTGCTCAGTGTTATTTGGCATTCTACGTACATGTTAAAACCATTTACATTTATTTCCGTATATTCTCTCGTTTATATTATATACAGTAAAACTTGCTCAAATCGGAATCGCATTGGGCCATTTTTTTCCACATTAGGCAAAATTCCGCATTATAAAAAACTAAAACTTATTAATAATCTTAGATTATAGAGTACCGTATATGTCCTTTTGTCCCGCGCCGTAGCCGAGTGGTTAAGGCAGGAAGCCTTGGCGCAGACGGGACTTGCGCTGGTTCGAGTCTCCATGGGGAAAAAATTTTCTCATGGTATTTCGGCCAGTATGGGACCGGTGCCCACCCAGCATCGTGATGCATTTGGGTAGCTACAATAAGTAGCGGCTCCAGATTGAGAAAACCAGCTATAACGGCTGGGGGACTCGACATGCTGACCACATGTCACCCCTACACTGGCTGATTATCCTCTTCCTCTGTGATTAACACATGTGGATGTGAGGCCACCAGCCGGCTGGTAGGCTAAGGGCCTTGTAGGCCTGTAGCGCCAGGAGATAGAGTAAATGTCCTTTTACGTATCTTAGATTAATTGTAGTTTCGCTGCTTTTAAAAAAGTGAAGTATGTATGAAGTACTTCGACGGTAACGCGCGAAAAACAGTCCCGTATCGTTAGCTTTAAAATGTCTCTTAGGCGCTTATCCTGAAACTAAAGGTTGCAGTTTCGATTTCCGCTCACTAACTACAGTTTCGTCCACATCCTTTGATTCCCCGTAAATTTTATTCTACACCTCATTGTATCGACTTTTAATACTATACAGCTAACCTGAAGATGCCTTGTCAAGCTACAGCTTGGAGCATGGGTACAGAAATTTGGATATTTATTTTTAACCACTTTCACTTTTTCGTTTAATGTCGAATGATACATTTTAGCCATCTTTATTCCGCAAATTCAGATCGGTGTCAGAACTTAAACTAATATAAAATTGTACAGTGCAATGGTTATTTGTAAGACGGGTGTGTGTATTTCGCTTAACAGATGTGCAATGAGGCCGAAATAAAATTTCAGATACAGGTACAATCTCTACTTCAGCCGGCGCGGCGGCAGGAATAATTTCTTCTTTTTTTAGGCCTAACGGGAATTCAATGAAGTGGAAAATAATTTATTTCTCTGTCTTTGCGCTTTATACAACGTTTTTTCATGAACTGAATAGAAATATATTTCCGTTTCCGCGTTGGACAAATTCCGTTTTATACAAAATAAAGACACGTAAAATTATTATTATTTCGCCGGGACCAATACATTTGTTCACATTGGACAGATTTCCGCATTATTCACGTTCCGGATTAAACAAGTAATACTGTATTTGTAATTAATCTCTGATATCTTGACTTCTCATATCACATTTAATGCAAGAAATATTTTTGGGCTATTCCAGAAAGAATAGCAATATACATGTACTTTCAGATAAGTATTACAGGCTTCTAGGGATTGTAGAGGGGACTTAAAAGATAAAGTTTAGATAAGGAACCCATGTTCGGAAACGTACCATTTTGAAATAAAATAAGTTTGAAGATCGAAAGACAATGGGCTGATGTGTTTCTTGTGTTTCAGAATGTTTTTGTTTATTTAATGCTCCAGGTTGTCATTTCGACATTTTTTGTGTTCTCCTGGCATTGACTTAAATGTAACCCACTTCTGAAGTCGGGACTCTACAAGGCGAAGTTACGTTACCCCGATAATATGATGGGTGATAAATGATAATGAAGCGCCAGGAGAGTTCTTAACCTAAACTTAACCTAAATTCCAGACCATGGACAACCACAGGGATGATCCCTTTTAAGAAATATTCGTATGGTTTTGTCCGGGAATCGAACTCAGGACCTCATGAACAGTAATCATAAACGCTGACCACTAGCCCATGAGGCTGGGCAATGTTTCAGAGTAAGTATTACAGGCTTGTAGGGATTGTACTTCCTCTGTCGAGTCGTAGAAAAATCTTTCACGAATACTGGCGGCAGCAGAAATTATTGAGCGCACTCTAGGTCTTGTGGGTCGTGTGTATGAAAACATGCGTCGCAGGTACACTGTTTGCAACGAACAACTGGGTCGCTAAGTGGAACCACACTTGTAGTACAACCCGTAGAAGTGTGTAATACTTATTCTGAAACACAAGATACACGATATTAGCCCATTGTCTTTCTGTTTTCAAATCTATTTTACAATAAAATTGTACGTTTCCGGACAATCGATTTCTTACTAAAAGTTTATCTACAACCCATGAAGATTTTCAGGCTCGTAAAAGATCCTTAAGCCTGAATGAAAAGGCCTCTAAGCAAAATTTACCGAATTTTCCCGTCCTAGTATTACATTGGTTTCCTAGATGTCAGTATGAGGCGGAACGCTGACCACGGACCACTCAAATGACATCTATACGAAAACAAGTGTAACTAAATTAGTATGGTTCAAATTCTTCCCTGTAGGGGGAGAGCGCCTAAAACCTCTGTTAAGGGAAAAATGGGCTTACAAGATACAAGAACCCCTAGAAGTCTGTTATACTTATTCTGAAACACCCTGTATATGTACAATGAGACGAGAAAGAAGTGACTAACTAGTATACTGATCAGTGGTTTCTTCTTTTTCTCTTTGTTTTAGGTCCACTACATGTTACATCCAGGAAGAATCCCTCATTCTCTTTTATGGTCTTCCAGGTGTCCTACTCCCATCCTCTGGTAACTTATATCTTGCTATGCGTACAAATCTATTTGGTGTCATGCGGGATGTTTGTCGATTCCATTCAAATCTTCTTTTTTCTACCCATTTACCTCTCTCTATATTGTTCTGCCCGAGGGCATGTTTTTCACTTCAATCATAGCATTTTCATGCTTATGGTTTCCTTCTCCATCCCTAGACTCCCATAACCTTCAGATACCGTTCCACATTGTGAAGCCATCTGATAAGAGGTCTTCCAACTTTTATTTGTCTCTATATTTTCGAGAATGTGATTCTATGGGTAATGTCTGTTTCTTCCAGTCGATGTAGATAGCCCAGCCATATCAGCCTTGAAGATTTCATTATTCTAACTATGTCAATATCACCGTATAAGTCGTATAATTCATGATTATAGCTACAGCGCCATTTGCAATATTCATTTATCGGTCCATCGATTTTCCTTAGAATCTTTCTTTCAAAGTCGTTTACTTTATTTTCATCATTTTTAATTAATAGCAAAGTTTCACTTTCATACAGGATGACAGGGCCATCTTATAGCATATACCCAAATTATTGAATATCTCGTATAAGTTTCAAATTTTTATGAACATCTGACTAATATCCAAAGATTCTAAACATGTAATGCGTGAAAGCTGATCAAATTGGATGAGTTAACAGATGTGTTCTGATTATCAGTGACCCGAGTTATTTGCCCTGATAATTTAGTTAGAGACTACACACATGGCAGCTTCCTTCATTTTGTCATATGTAAGTGAACAAGGCATTAAATATGTGTTAGTTAATAATCCGCTGTAATGTGCCCGATACTGCAAATTGAGCAAGGGATTACAAAACGGATTCATAAGGAACTGTACTAATACGCACACACAAACGCGAGACGCCGGCGATCAGATAGTTTATTATTTTACAGCGTCTGTCATCTTCTCTATAGCCATATATGCACAGTACCATTTGTTTCGCTATTTGTCGATAACTCAAAGTGGGCTGGAAGCAAGGGAGCGGAATGATCACATTAGTATAACGGAAAAGGAAAGCATTTTGAGGAGTATTAGAGATGGCAATTCCGAAGGAAGAAAAAGCCTAGGAAGATCTCGCAAAACATAGCTAGACTCAAATAAAAGTGAACAAGCCTAGTGACTACTAACAAGGAAACATCAACCATTGCATGCCGAAACCTACTGATAATTTTTTTCCCAGAGAAACGTTATGTTCTACCAATGCCGTGTCCAAATGCATCTGCCTTTTTAACTGCAATTCACAGAAATCGAAGCCAGAATCCAGTAATGGCAACCCACTTTGCGGAATTCACTGCGTGAGTATAGCTGAGTGGTGTATGGTGAGACGCGGCGCGCGGACAAGTTGTCAGAGTTATTTATTTCACCACATCAGGAGTTGTATTACCTCACAGTTGTCTGATTGAAATATTTGGCGCTGAATGTTTGGTATCCTTCAGTTAAACACAGCAGATATTTTTATGGACGCGACCTTGGAATATCACAACGCTTCTCTGGGAGAAATTTCAAGGTAGGTTTCAGCATGCAATGGTTAAGAGTTCCCTTGTAAGAAAAGTAACATCCATCATCATCATCATCATCATCATTATCATCATCTTCAAGGTATGGGCCTGTTGGCCCGTTCCGCTCCACGGTGCACTATATGCTGCAGCTGCAGGTAGTCCTTCCAACGTCGTTTTGGTCTTCTTACATTCCTTCGGCCTAGAAGACAAAAATATTTGTCACAGAAGACGTGGAAAATGATGCCCTTGTATCGCTAAACAGTTACACTGGATAATTCCCTGATCTGTGATTCAGAGTTTTGCTTCCTCCATAGAGTTGATACGCCCATAATATCCATTTGTACCAATCAGGCGCCCTTTTTGTGCCAGTGAAACTCCGAAATGCGATCATCCAGTACATAATCAACGAGCTACTCTCTCTCGCATGCTTACGTGGAGAATCTTCAAGCTCGGAAATTATTACACGTATAATGTATTTTCCTGACTGCAATTACAGTGAAGTCTCCCCTATTTGTATGGCACAGCAGTCGACTTGCTGGAGTTCCTAGCGTATTATATAAACTGTAGACTTGGTTTGTAATATGCGGACAATCGATAATAAAAGAACAGTTATAACACCTGATCCGAAAGTCCCATGGAAGATGTCTTATAAAAAAACGAGAAACTGTAAAAGGGATAAGAATAAGAAAACGAGGTAGTCAAGGTAGATCATGTTGAAAGTCTGGTGTCTTTATTCAAAGATTCGCTTCCATGTTATTACAGTTAAAAAACACTATGCTTTTATCAACGTCTAAACCTTTATAAACGCACTTTTCCAAAGTTGTTAGAAACCATTTACATTCTTGATGTATCTAGAGGCAGTTTTCTTTGTTGAATAATAAATGGAGGTATAAACGCTCCGTGGCAATTTCTGCTACAACCGCTATCCAACTCACTAGATCAGTTTTCTACATTCTAGAAGCGAAACAAAAAGACATGTATCTATTTTCTGAGGCTAAAATTGTGCCTCTGAGTTATTTTACAGTATAATTTAATTTCATTATTGAGAATTTTCAAGTTTTTCACAACAGCGAGACAGATGCCAAACATTTGGGACACGTATCCTGAAAATCATCAAAAGAGGGCACAATGCATCTCAGTCAACCTGTGGCCTTGCTAGCGGGGAAAGTGACTGTAGGCATTGAGTCATTAACCAACGTCCGCCAGACATATATACTGCACGGCACTTCTCTCATTTTGTTGGTACACGCTAATGAAGAGTAAAGTTAAAGAGTGAAAACAAGCATGTGCCTTATATTACTAACTAACTCACTAGCACTATCCAACCCGTAGGTTCATGGCCGCGCGGACATAAGCTCGCCGTACATCCCTATCCTGAACTAATGCTTTCCAATTATTCCCTGTATAATCTACTTCCCTCAAATCATAGTTAATGTTATTCTCCCACCTCATTCTTGGTCTACCAATTGGGCGTTTTCCCTCTGACTTTCCTACAAGAAGCTTCCGTGCACGTCTTTCATTCCCCATACGCGCAACATGTCTTGCCCATCGCAGTCTACGAGCCTTAACTGTTCTTATTACATCTGGCTTCCTATAAAGACCATGTAGTTCATTGTTATGTAGTCTTCTCCATTCACCTGTCTGTTCATTTCTCTTTGGTCCAATAATTTTCCTTCCGATTGAGGGTCTTTCCACTTTTCAGCGGTTGCCCTTTTACCAGCCGGCTGCTGGCCCTTCACATCCACATTTGTCAATCACAGAGGTAGATGATCAACAGCCAGTGTAGGGGTGACATGTGGTTAGCATGTCGAGTCCCCCAGCCGTTATAGCTGGTTCCTCAACCTGGAGCCGCTACTTATTGTAGCTACCCAATTGCCTCACGATGCTGGGTGGGCATCTGTCCCATACTGGCCGAAATACCAGGAGAAAATTTCTTCCCCCATGGAGACTCGAACCAGCGCAAGTTCCGTAGCTATGTGCCAAGGCTTCCTACCTTAACCGCTCGGCTACTTGTAATCTCCTTTCCTCCCTTATAGTAAGAGTCCATGTTTCGCACCCATATAATATAACTGGTAGAATAATAGTTTTATATATTTACAGTTTAACGTTTTTTGAAAGGAGTTAAGACATCAAAAGTCTCTGCAATGCAAAACAGCACGCATTTCCAGAATTGAGCCTATGTTTAATTTCTTTGTGCATCTCATTCCTATTTGTGATTATTGTTCCTAGGTATTTGAATTCAGCCACTTTCTCAAAATTTCCCTCATTTGTCATTAGCTGTCCATTTCCGCACGTGCATTATCGCAGAAGATATTTCGTATAGTTTATCTTTAGTCAGCACACGTTTTGTCACTCTTGGTTCTTATCGAGCACAGAACCCGTTTTTCTAAATTTGTTTACAAGTCGTCAAACGGTCTCTCTATCTGAAGGATTTAACCTGGAAATTGTGTTCTAATCCTCTAATGACTTCTTTGCAAGACTCTGTTTTCACATAATTATCATAAGTAATGCCACGAGTGATTTCCAAATTATCGATAAATTCACGACTCACGAAGTGAGGAGTGAATTTATGTAGAGAATTTGGAAATCAAGAATGGCATTTGTTAGGACTATTTGACGAATAAAATTAAGCTGTTTACTCACAAATCATTATTTAACTATAGTTATTTTAAAATATTTATATATTTAATGTAAACGGCGATGTTTGAAAACAAATGAGAAACGATAGCTACGCTTCATCTGCTTCTTTTGTTTATCACTGCAACCAGATCATACTATTTATTGCCAAAGGAACGCAATATTGTAAGAATGCTCTCTAATGGAGAAAAAATGAAACACATCAAACTGTATATTAATTCATTTCTGATGTCGTATGATGTAAATATGACAATTATAGTTTCCTGGATTGTTACCTGGGAAAAAATACATTTAAGAAAGTGCAAACAGTGGATTCTTTTTTTTTTTAGTGGTATAATCAATTGCTACAAATGTTTTTATATTAACTCCCACATGCGGCATGTGTTGACATTCATGCACTATATATACAATCTTATAGCCGTATTTCTCACAGGCTCAGTTACTGCAAAATAATAGTCAGACCTGTTCAGAATATTAAAAAGGAGGAGCCTTCTTTAATATGATAATTATAACACTGATAAATATTTCATGAAACACGACTCTGATTGGTTGTAAAACAGAAATCATTGAAACGTGATTGGCCATTGAGTCCCATTTGGGGCATGAGTTAAATAGTCATACATAAATACCCTATGTTGTACTGTGAACACAGATAGAGGCGTAATGATAACTATGAACTAAGATCACTGTATAACTTAACTAAGTGCTTAATTTCATTTTATAACACGAGAATGTATTACTGCTAGAACGCGGTTTCACTTTACACGCATGAAGCTCGACTGAGTCACCCCGCCAGGCGCCAGTTACACTGCGTGGTCAGTGTGACTTGATGACTCACCGCCCACAGTCGCGTTTCCCGCTAGCGGGGCCATAGGTTGAGTGAGGCGCAATGAGGGGATTTCTCAACCGAAGTCTAAACCAATACCCCGGTTTTCCGATTTTTAATGTTTCCATAACAACCATAATAAACTGAATTTACGGCTGCTTATTACAAAAACTAATATCTGACTCATTCCTATGGTTTTATAATAATTTATTTGAATTATTAGTATGTTTTATAAATTTTATGGAATCAATAAATGATTGGAAAACCGGGGTCGTGGTTTAGACTTCGATTGAGATATCCACTCATTGTATTTAATTAGGCCTAATTGGAATTTCTTGTATAATTTATCATATTTATACTATAATTATGCAAGACAAATTTGATATGGAATTCATGATAAAAAGGTTGAAAAACACATATGAATCATGGGGTCTCACAGTAAATTAAAAAAAACAGAATATCTGGCAATAAATAGCAATGAAAGAGAAAATTTAATATTGGAAGAAGGAATCCAAATAAAGCAAGTGAAACAAACTAAATATTTGGGAATAATTATGGATAACATCGAAGGTATAGGCAAAGAGAACATAAAACATAGAATTGAATTGAGTAGCAAAATAATATCGTCGTTAAATTCCATATGGTGGGTTAAGCATATTTGGAAAGATACAAAAAAATATATTGGTAAAACATTGGTGGAATCTGTTGCAATGTACGGAAGTGAGGTATGGACAATCAATAAGTACTACAAGAATAGACTAATAGCTCTAGAAATGGATTATTTACGAAGAAGTGCCAGAAAGTGTAAATTAGAACATGTCACAAATAAGGAAATTAGAAACATAATGGAAGCAGAAGAAAGCATAATTGAAAGAATTGAGGAGAAGGAATTAAAGTGGTTAGGACACGTTTTAAGAATGGAAGATGAGCGATGGCCGAAGCAACTATATGAATGGCATCCGAACAGAAAGAAGAAAAGAGGAAAACCAAGGTTAACATGGAAGGAAAACATGAAGACAGTAATGCAAGGTAGAGGGCTAAGCATAGAAGATGCCCAAGACCGTAGGCTTTGGAGGTTTGGCACTAGAAGACGGCAGCAGCTGTAAAAACCCGAAGATGGATAGATATACTATAATTATCATTATTGTTATTATTATTATTATTATCATTATTATTATTATTATTATTATTATTATTATTATTATCATCATCATATAAAATTATATTCGTACACAAAATTTCATTTGCAACATTTAATAGTCTGTATTTTTAATTCCCTATAATTAGTATAGTGCAGGGCCATCCAAACTACGGCCCGCGGGCAGGATACGGCCCTCCATCACTTTCTATCCGGCCCTTGTAGACCTGTAGCATTTAGCATTCTAATAAATTAAAATATGCTAAGGGTAGGCCTATAACATTAAGAAAATAAACACACGCTTATAATAATATTAATAATAATAATAATAATAATAACAATAATAACAATCAATAAAACTGTATGGGCAAGTAAAAAGAATAGAAGAAGCCAAATCCCCAAGAAGAATACTATAATGGGTACCACTTGGTTGAAGAAAAAGAGGACGGCCAAAAATAACATGGATTTGTGGTATTTTGAGCATTATTGGAGAAAAAGAATTGGACGATGGAGATTGGATTGACAAAGATGTGGAGGAGAATGACACTAGATTAATTGGATGCAGGAAGATGTTGTGAAACATAGTGAAACCTGCTAAATAAATAAATAATAACAACAATCCACAACAGCTATAATAGCAACTATGGCCCGAGCCATCTTCATGTTTCTTCAATTTGGCCCGCGACATAAATAAGTTTGGACGGCTCTGGTATAGTGTGTATATAATCATCTATATTGTCAAATATATGTTTGTAATTTGTGCTGGTTGAGTGGATGAGAAGGCCTTGTGGCCTTAACTCTGCCACAATAAATACAATATATTATTATTATTATTATTATTATGATTATTATTATTATTAATATTATTATTATCATCATTACAATTATTATTAAGGCAAAGCTGTCTCGATATATTGGTAGCTAGCGCACGCAACTGCCCCGACTGGGACCTCAGGTTAGGATTCTAGTGGTTCCAGAGGGGCGTTAGTGATCGACCGTACCGGGATTTTTTAGATTTCTCTGGGGATTATCCTGTATCCTGAATTGCATCCCACTAATACTCTTCATTCTCCCTTCCCTTTCCTTCGTGTCATTTCATTTATCATTAATTAATTTTATATCACATTTCACCTCATTTCATGTTAGGAAAAATAGTTGGTTAACACCCACAGGTGTTAAACATATAATTGCGGGGATCTAGTGGAGCCCCACTAGGTTGCTGCTCATGACTCCGAGCTTGTGCAATTAAAAAAGGGTAGAATGCACCAACGGTAATGCTGTAGTCCCTATTATGGTAACGTGCCCAACCCAAAAATGGTGGTATGGGTCATGAGAGAATAGCGTGGTGTGCCGGAAACGGAGACGTTCTACAACATCGTATAGAAGACTCAATTCAATTCATTCATAATATACTGGGATAGCGCAATAAATATTTCAGTTTGCGGTGTGCTCTAAATTATAAAACAGCATTACCACATATATTACAATAAAACCACAGTTCAATTATTTGAAAGTTATATGAAGAATTGTTTTCTCGTAAAACGAATTTAAAAAAAGACTAAATTATGTATTATGATAGTGGTCGCAGATTTTCTGTTTACTTGTAAAATAATAATATTAGGTAAAGTGATCCCACTGCAGGCCTTAGGAGGGCCTTGTAGTCGTAGGAGGTTAGGGCTGCCACATTTTTTAGACAATCGGTACTCGTTTCTCATAAATACCATTTATCTTATACAATATCTATGAATAGAGGATGGAACTCACTTCCCAGTCATGTCAGGGACTGTTGTTTTCATTATTTACATCCAAATGAACTGATATCTTAAGTTTCACACAATGAATATACTGCCTGCGTTACAACTGTAATCATCAATTTGTATATACAATAAAACTTGTTCAAAGCGGAATCAAATGGGACCAATTTTTTTTCCACATTAGACAACATTCCGCATTATTAAAAAAACAAAAAAATAATTAACCAGTCTTAGATTATAGACCACCGTATATATCTTTTTACGTACCTTGGATTAATTGTATATAGTTCTGCTTGGAAAGTGAAGTATAGTATGTACGAGCGAATTCGACGGTAACGCGTGAGAAAACAGTCACGTTCGTCAGCGTTAAAATATCTCTTAGGAGCGTATCCTGAAATTAAAGCATGTAGTTTCGGTTTGCACTCACTAACTATACTTTCGTTCACATCCTTTGATTCCCCACAAATTTCATTCCACACTACATTCTGTCGCCTTTAAAAACTATCCACAATCAAATTGAAGTTGCCTTCAAATCGTTATTCGCTAGGGTTATGGCAACAGCTACGGCTTGACTTTGGAGCATCGGTCCAGAACATTGGAGATTTTTTATTTTTATTTTTTTTTTCCCTTCATCTGACCATTTCCTTGCATCAATTCATTCTTATTTTTTCTTTGTGTTTTAAAATATCAAATTTGGATTATTCCACATTTAAATTTAGTTATTATTTCGCGTACTGAGATTTTGTTTTTCTTTATCTTCAATCACTTTCACTTTTTTGTTTAATGACAATGATACATACGATTTAGCCATCTTTATTCCATAACGTAAATTCAGAACGCTATCTGTGAAAGATATGTACACAATCGATCTCAGATCTTTAACTAATTTAAGATTTTACAGTGCACTGGTTGTTTGTAAGACAGATGTCACACGCCAAATATTTGTTAAACCAACCTGTATTTCGCAAAACGGGTGTGCAGTGTGCATTATTATCATTATTATTGTTATTATTATTATTATTATTTTTATTTTTATTATTTTTATTAATATTATTATTGTGAACGTGCCCACTACTTAGAGACTTTTCATTTTACTCCACATGTACCTCATATTTTTTGGCTATGGGATTTCTTCCTCTCTTCTGACCATATTGTTCCAGTTTATTTTCTCTCTTGGGTTTGTCCTCTTGGACATTCTGCCACTTGTGCACAGTTCTTCTAACGATATATCTGTTTATATCTTTTTGAGTAATTCCTTCCAATTGTAAGTACTTTTTTACTTCACCAATCCATGTTATAGTATCCACTTGTGCTTTACTCCTATTTTCCTAGAATTACAACATTTGTTTTGAAAGCCTATTTGAGTCCATTCGTTTAATGTGCCCATAAAATGTTAACTTCGCTTTCTAATATCACTATGAATGTCTGTATATAATTTTATTTTCATTTTACTTTTGAGTCTATATGCTTCTCCTATGACTGGAGGTCTTAATTATTTCTTATAATTTTGCATTCGTTTTTCGCTATATTTTCTATATATATTTTTGTGTTCAAAATTAATTCTTCTGCTCCATATAGGCACTTTGGTTTAATTACATTGTTATAGTGTCTTCATTTTGTATGTAAATACATGACTTTTTTATTATACATGTTGTGAGTAAACCGAAATGCTGTTTCCACGTTTTGGCATCTACTTTTTGTTTTTACTTCAGTTTCTATTCAATTTTCCCGAATTATTTCACCATGATATTTAAATTGTGAAACTCCTTTAATTTTTCCATATTTGGTTTCCAGGTATTTTTGTGGTTGTTATTGCATTAAATGTATTCCTTTTTTTCAAAAGGAATCTGTAGACCAGCTTTGTCTGCAATGCCGTTTAATAATTCAATCTGTGCTGTTATGATGTCACTAGTTAAGCAGCATATGCTAGGCAATCTATAGTCAATTGTCCTCTGCCTAATATGATTGGCTGATTACATTTAAAAATTGTTTTCTGTTTATGCAATTCTTGTATTACTTTTTCAAGAACATAATTAAAGAGTAGTGCAGAAAGTCCATCTTCTTGTCTTACTTCTGTCATAATTTCAAACGATTCAGAAATTCCCCCAATGAATTTAATTATAGCCTTTGTATCTGCTAATGACTAACAAGTGCAAGGCATTATTATTATTATTGTTATTATTATTATTAATCATTAATTTATTTATTTATATTGTTTTTATTAAGGATTTTGTCTACATTACAATATTTATCCTTCAACCCAAATGCATTTTGCTCCGCCACAGATTTCTATCCTCAACATTTTCTTCTTTGAGGTCTCTCAGTTCAACCATCTACTGTTCCCTAGGTTTCCCGTCCTGCCATCAGCATTTCAATCCACCATAATTCTTGGGGTTTTTTATTTATTTATTAACAACATGCTCCATTACAGAGTAATACTACATGTTTGGAGTATTCTTTTACAAACCAATTAAAATTTACTTAAAATACAGTTCTATGAGTACAATGTTATAATGCTGATAAAATAATAATAATACTAACAATATTAACAATAATAATAGAAACAATAATATTGAAATAATTAATAACATGATATAGACTAATTACTAGGTATTAATGTAATGGATTTTACATTTTAATAAATTGTTCTTAGAATATACTTATGTCAATATTTATAATTATGTGTAGAAGTTTATGTAATTTCACTATTGCTTGTTTTTTTTATTAGGGAATATCTATTGTATATATGAATTTATGAAAAGCATGAAGATGTTTATGTGTAAGATCTTTGTTAGTAGTTGGCCACTTTCCTCCATTTGCCGTTATTTCGCGAATCATGGTTCTCCTTTGTTTTTCCAGAATTCTGCACCTGTATATAAGATTCTATTATTCTCCATCCTCTTCAGATGTCCATAATATTTCAATCATCGTTCTTCTATTAATTCTATAATAATAATAATATATTATTATTATATTAGAGCCCACCGCTGTGGTTTCGAGGTAACGTGCTGCCTTGTCACGCAGCGGGCCCGGGTTCGATCCCTGGTCGGGGCAGTTTTTCTGGGTGAGGTTTATATCGGGGTTTTTCCTCAGCTGTAAGACAAATGTCAGGAAAACTTTAAGGCCCAAACGGTCCCCGAAATGATATGGCCATCATCATCATCCTTATCATTATCATCATCATCATCCTTCACCGGAGTGGAAAGCAACGGGAAGCTACCACACCTACAATTCCCTAGTAAAGCTGCAAGCATAGCCTGAAAATGCTATGATTGCAGTGAAGGACCTGCCTTCGGGCTACTATGGATGGATTATATTATAGTATTATATATTATTATTATTATTATTATTATTATTATTATATAGCCCACTGTATTGTCGTATTCTCTATTCATCTGTTTGTCACTATTTGATCCCATTTTTGTTTTCGAATATAGTAGCCAAAATAATTTTATTATAGATTAACGATAATTAGTACAACATAATTATACCGAAAAGCATCAAGATATAAAATAAACCCTATTAGGTTCGTCTTCCGGGCATATAGGCCGTGGTCCAGTCGTTCTTCTACTCGACGTTTCGTCTACTGCTGCGGTAGACATCTTCAGGAGATACTGCATGCTCTCTGTGAACTCCTCAACAGTCGGCTGCAGACTGGCTGGTCGTTGGAAACTCCCTCCCTATTTATAGGCACGCCCCTGGTGGAGAGGCGGTTTTCTGCGCGGTCCGTGTTGCGTGCTGTTTTGTCCAGGCTGTCGCTAGCAGAAGTCATAGGCTTCGTTGTCGTATTGTGCAGTGCCGGGATCCAGATTTTGTTTATCTCCATGGTTTCTTCTTTTTTGTTAAAGGAATTTTTGTGTTTATATATTTCAATGGCTTCTCTGTACAGTCTGGTGTAATAATGTGATGTTTGGGACAATACCTGTGTTTCTTCGAATCTTATTATATGTTCTTGGTTGTTCATCCAGTGTTGCGCTACGGCTGATTTTTCCTTTTGTTTTAGTCTGCAATGCCTCTTGTGTTCTTGCAATCTTGTGGTAACCATTCTTTTTGTTGTGCCGATATAAACCTGTCCACAACTGCAAGGGATGCGATATATACCGGCAGTACTTAACGGATCTCTTGTATCTTTGGCTGGGCGCAGTATATTGCTGATTTTTATATGGACGAACGGAACGGGCTCTTCTTAGAGAACGAATTCATGATACAAGACGAACCCTAGGGATGAATGATCAAGAACTGTTTTACTTACATCTGAAGATTAGCAATATTCTCAGTAAGAGAGACTGGGAGAAGGTGGACAACATCACATACCACAGCTTTTGCCGAACCATAGAGAAAAACACGGAACGACAAAAACAGAAATACATAAAAAAATCATCAAGAAAACAGAAATAAACCACCCAACTCAAAGAGCGGTAGTAAATTTGACAGACCGGCAACTCAACGAAGAAGAAATATCGGTACTTGCCAAAGGAGGAAATTTTGCTGTAACACCTAAAATAGTACCTATTGAAGACATCATAGCCAATGTAGAAGCCGGAATAAGGCAGCTGCCTATTCATCAGAGTGAGGAAATAAGGGGCGAAGTGTCTCGCATTCTCCGTAAAACCAAACCACCGGTGAGTAATTTATCACGGAAAGAAAAAGTAGCTTTACATAATCTAAACGAAGATAAAGACATCATCGTTCTTCCTGCAGATAAAGGAAATGCCACCGTCATCATGAAAACAGAACAATACAACCAGAAAATGCAACAGCTTTTAGATCCAGAGACATACAAGATTCTTAAAACTGATCCTACAGCAAGAGTTCTACGTAAATCCAATAAACTTATCAAGAGCTCCACACTTGATGAAGACACTAAACGAGGATTGTACAAATCAGAAGCACTGCCACCAAGATTGTATGGATTACCAAAGATACACAAGGAAGGAACACCACTCAGACCTATTGTTTCGGCCATTGGATCACCTACATATGAACTCGCCAAGTTTCTCGCCTCACTATTGAAACCGTATATTGGAAAAACTGACACGTTTGTAAAAGACTCCACGCACTTCATAGAAAAAATAGACGCTCTGAAACTCAAGCCAAACGATAAAATAATGAGCTTCGATGTGGTTTCTTTATTTACTAAGATACCTATCCCAGACACTATGACATACTTGCAAGAACTCTTTCCCCCAGACATAGTAGCGCTGTATAACATATGCCTCACAGAAACGTATTTCCAATGGGGAGGAATATTCTACGAGCAAATAGATGGCGTGGCCATGGGAAGTCCATTAAGCCCCGTAATAGCCAATTTTTACATGGAACAATTTGAAAAACAGGCCTTGGAGAATGCTACACTAAGACCTTCAGTTTGGCTGAGATATGTGGACGACACATTCGTCATTTGGGAGCATGGTGAAGAAGAACTTGATAACTTCAGGCAACATTTAAATGGTATTTGTCCCAGCATCCAATTCACCCTGGAAAGAGAAGAGAACAACAGTCTACCGTTTTTGGATGTGTTAGTAATTCGAAACCAAGACATGGCACTTGGACACAAGGTATAACAGAAAAAGACTCACACAGACAGATACCTACATAAGCGGTCCAACCATCATCCCAGACAAAAACGCGGAATAATTAAAACCCTGGTGGAACGAGCCAAAAGGATTTCGGAACCACAGTATCTACAAGAAGAAATTAATCATCTCCAAGCAGCGTTTCAATCCAATGGATACAGCAAAACAGATTTTCGCCGAGCCATAAATCCCAATAAATACAAATCCGAAAACGGGAACAAGGAGGAGGCAAAGGGTAAGGTGTACCTACCATATATCAAGACTATAACGGAGAGAATTGGTCGAATATTAATAAATATAACATATCTACAACCTACAAGCCAACACAAAAAATCAGCAATATACTGCGCCCAGCCAAAGATACAAGAGATCCGTTAAGTACTGCCGGTATATATCGCATCCCTTGCAGTTGTGGACAGGTTTATATCGGCACAACAAAAAGAATGGTTACCACAAGATTGCAAGAACACAAGAGGCATTGCAGACTAAAACAAAGGAAAAATCAGCCGTAGCGCAACACTGGATGAACAACCAAGAACATATAATAAGATTCGAAGAAACACAGGTATTGTCCCAACATCACATTATTACACCAGACTGTACACAGAAGCCATTGAAATATATAAACACAAAAATTCCTTTAACAAAAAAGAAGAAACCATGAAGATAAACAAAATCTGGATCCCGGCACTGCACAATACGACAACGAAGCCTATGACTTCTGCTAGCGACAGCCTGGACAAAACAGCACGCAACACGGACCGCGCAGAAAACCGCCTCTCCACCAGGGGCGTGCCTATAAATAGGGAGGGAGTTTCCAACGACCAGCCAGTCTGCAGCCGACTGTTGAGGAGTTCACAGAGAGCATGCAGTATCTCCTGAAGATGTCTACCGCAGCAGTAGACGAAACGTCGAGTAGAAGAACGACTGGACCACGGCCTATATGCCCGGAAGACGAACCTAATAGGGATCAAGACGCCGGCCGTGAAAGCCTACAGTTATACATATAAAATAAAGTTAGATTGGTATGGAACTAATAAAAATAATATAAAACCATGGTCGTATTTCAGATTTAGTTTCTGAAATTGAATGTCTTATTAAGTTAACTTAGTTTTTAAATTGAATTACAAACACTTTGTCGGTCTTGTTTGCTACGATTCTGTCACAATCCTTCAACAAAAGTTAAATTCCATAAATTAATTTAGTAATAAGAAGGAAATTGCTTAAAGTTATGAGTTTAATTTGATGTAAATCTGACTGCATTTCACTGTAACTTGAGGGACACTATCATAAGTTAATATTTCCAGGTGTCACTCCACTCGTTTCTGCAGACTGCATAGAAACACGTTTAATTATTCTCACCAGTAGCAGCTGCATCCAAATTACGGATTGCAACTCCACTTCATGTCAAAAAACATTAAACCGAATATATATAAAACTATTATTCTTCTAGTTACATGGAAGCTTACTTAAAGGAGGAGAAAGAAAATTACGAATATTTAAGAATACAGTTTTGCAATTTTTTTTATCAAAGAAAGTTGAACTGAGAGGTGAATGGAGAAGACTAACAATCAGCTACGTGATCATCCTGAGAAATCAGATATAATAAGAACAGTTAAGACTTGTAGGACATGAGGCATGTATGGGAAATGAAGAAGTGGCATGGAAACCCTTGTATGAAAACCAGAGGGAAAGCTCCTATTAAGTAGAAGATAATAACTTAAAATATGTACCTTTAGGCTGGTTCCATCGTCCTCAAGTATGTTAAAATATCATATTTAAATTATCTGGAGGCCTTTCGGAAGTTAACTTCCATCATCAGCAGAAGCTCATCCTGCTGATGATGGAACTAAACTTCCAAAAGGCCTCCTGATAACAATTTAAATAAGATATTTTAACATACTTGAGGACGATGGCACCTGCCTAAAGGTACATACTTTAAATTTTTACCTTATGACTTCACCTCAACGGAATTTGATATGAATTTTATTAGTATTGACTCGAATTAAGTAGTTCAGAGATTCGATAACAACATGTACCATGATTCAAGGGAGATAAATTACGTAGGGTGAGCCGCGGTGGAATAAAGTTTATGTTCCTAGTCTCTAGTTGCGAGCGACGCGGGTTCAGACCCGGACGTGGTCGATGAATTTTTAGGATAAAATATCCAAGGAAGAAGTCTTCCGGGAGGGACATTAAGCCGTGGGACCTGAGCCTGAACATTTTCAGGTTCTTAAAAAACCACAAGCCTATATAAAAAAGGCATCTGTGCAAAATTTACCGACCGTTTCCCATTCAGTAATACCTTAGTCTCCCACTAGATGTCTCATCGAACCGCTAGGCCGACCTCCTATCACTCGCTGACATCTTGGGGTATATTAACTTGGTAAATAAGTTAAGGAGCGCCCTAATCCCGGCATAGGGAAATAAATGGCTTAAGAAGGAGACAGCGTAAAGAATAATAAATATAAAAGGAACAATAATCACAATTAGGAATGAGATGCGCAAAGAAATTAAACATAGGCTGAATTCTGGAAATGCATGCTATTATGCATTACAGAGACTTGTGACGTCCCATTCCTTTCAAAAAAACATTAAACTGAAAATATATAAAAATAGTATTCTACTAGTTATATTATATGAATGCGAAACATGGATTCTTACTTTAAGGAAGTAAAAGGAGATTGAGAATGAAGTTCTTAGGAACATTTCTGGACCAAAAAGAGATGAACAGACATGTAAACGGAGAAGACTACTAACTGTGAACTACGTGGTCTTTATAAAAAGCCAGATATAATTAGAACAGTTAAGTCTTGTAAACTGCGATGGGCAGGACATGTGGCACGAATGGGGAATGAAAGACGTGCATGGAAGCTTCTTGTAGGAAAACCAGAAGGAAAACATCCAGTTGGTAGAGCAAGAATGAGGTGGGAGAATAACTTTAAGTATGATTTGAGAGAAGTAGATTATACAGGGAATGATTGGAAAACATTAGCTCAGGATAGGGTTCTATGGAGAGCTTATGTGCACGCGGCCATAAACCTACGGGTTCGATAGTGCCAGTGAGTTGGTTAATAATAATTATAAAGCATTAGCTAAAAATAAGTATGTATGGAAAGCTTATGCCCGCTCGACCATGAACCTATGGGTTCGATAGTGCCAGTTAGTTATTTAGTTTAAGTGCATTTTGTATGTTTACATATTGTGCTTTGTTATTAGTTCATCTTCTACCTTTCAGGTACTTTTACGTGTCCCATGCCTATTAGGCCCTACAGGTGGCATGATATTTCGGAAAAAAAGCTTAAACTTGGGAACAGATGCATAGTTTTTTGTTTAATGCATTGCTGTACTTCGACAATTAACATATTTTAAAAAAAAATAGGGGGCACTGGGGTTTGAACCGGGGACATCTCGATCTGCAGTCGAATACTCTACCACTGAGCTAAACCCCCAAAGCAACGGATAAATTTCTGGACAAATCGCGGAAAATAAGAACAACATTCTTTCGTGAATAAATAAATATGTTATCAAAATGTAATATCATTAATTGTAACCCTGTACCCTGTAGGATACATCAATTAGTTTATTTTATTTGGTATTTTTGATAAACCAGCAGAAAACGAACGAGTAGAAATTACTTAAATGTGTGTAGAATTACACAATATAATCAATAATAATAGTTATGCATGATATTGTTTTCAGTGCGGTCCGCAACATTCAAATAACTGACACGAGAATTTGGTGCATTGCCAATTTAGGGGTTAATGATTCAACATAATTATTGTATAATATTATTTTACTATTATCTAATTGTAATGTTATTGTGTTTTCTTCTTTGTTTTACGTTATATTATTACCAAACATTTTATTGTAACAGACTGTCAACAGCACGTACGGCTTGCTGCCCGTGCGACCAATATTTGTAAATAATATTGTATGTATCTTAATTTTAGGACTGACAATAGGTATGAAGATACAATTTTCCGAAATAATAATGACACAGATTACATAATATCATTGGAAGAATTGAACAATAGTTTAAAGAAATTGAAAAATGGGAAGGCAACTGAATTCTGAATTGTACAAATATGCAGGCAAACAGTTCCATGAAAGACTGTTGTCCTTCTTCAATAATATATTTAAAAATGCAGTTATTCCACAAGAATGGAAGATAAACATTTTATATCTCTGTTCAAGAAAGGAGACAAGAGAAAAATGGGCAACTATAGGGGAATCAGTTTATTAAACACGCTACAAAATGTATGCAGACATTTTAAATGGAAAATTGAAACGTTTCAGTGAAAAATTCCTTATGGAATGTCAAAATGGGTTTAGGAAAGGACGGTCTTGTATTGATTCAGCATTTTCTGTTAAACTATTGCTTGAAAAAGAAGACAATTCAACTTAGAAACACATTTTGCTTTCATATATTTTGAAAAAGCATTCGACACAGTTAAGAGATCAAAACTCTTCAATATATTGGAATACATAAATATACCAAATTTACTTCTGCAGAACATACAAAATGTTTACAAAGACAACACCATAAAGATTAAATTAAATAACAGATTTTCTGAAGAAGGTATTATAAATCGTGGTGTGAGACAAGGCTGCCCTCTAACCCCAACACTCTTTGCGATTTATATCAACGAAGTAATATGTTGTTGGAACAAGAAATATTAATTTGGAATAAGAATATCAAAAAATACAAAATTAAACACCCTATTGTTTACAGATGACCTAATAATAATTGCAAATTCAGAAGATAATCTGCAGAAAGGTCTGTATGAACTTAACCAAATTACAGAAGAATATGGATTGAAGATATCTACAGAGAAAACGAAAATTATGGTATTTCAAGGTGTAGATCCTGTCAGAATAAAATTGTACTTGACAATAAAATTTTGGAGCAGGTGAATAATTTTACATATCTAGTATGCAGTATCTCATATGAAGAAGAAAACGCTGTAAATGCAAAAATATCTAAATTTTTAAGAATTTTAAGGTTAATAAATTCTATCTTCAAGCTACAGTTAGTCCAAAAAACATTCAAGACTAAAAAGTTTATATAGCACTGGCTCTTCCAACTCTTTTGTATGGTAGCAAAGTATAGATATAGAAACAGAAGGATATACAGAGACTTAGATCTGCTGAAATGAGATACCTTCGGAGGACTGCAGGATACACACTACTAGATCACAAAAAATGAAGACATCTTAGAAGAATTACACATGGAATCTTTATAAAACAAAATTTCTGATTATAAGTCAAGATGGATGCAACATGTTCATCGAATGGAAGATCACAGGATACCCAAACAAATTTTAAGATATCAACCTGCAGGCAGAAGAAGACCAGAACGTCTACTCAAAAGACTTTCCGAATGGTGTTTCTCTTGAAGCCGAAACAGGTCAACAAATGGCCTAAATTCGTGAATGTACTATGATGATGACGATGTATCTTACTTTTAGTCTAATAAAGTTCTGATCATGTGAGAGCTTGTAGGACTTCCCCGAAGGAGAAATCAGCTCAACGCGGGGACTTCTCCAAGACAACACGAACATAAAACACACAATTCGCTCATACATTCATGATAACAAGGCGACTAATTATGATGTGGATCATAGTATGAAGGTTTTCTTGGTCTAGTTTGGGCCTCGTGACGTTTCCTGATATTTGTCTTACATATGAGCAAAATTCCAAATAAACTTCTCCCAGTAAACTTGTTCCGAACGGGGAACCAAGAGAAGACAATAGAGGAGGATAATTTACGATAATAATCGTAATAAAAGTCTGTCGCGCAGGAATTACGCAAACTAAGCAAATTCCTCAGTAAGTCGAATTTATAGTGTCCGAGTTTGCTGATTTACATAATATATATGTATTTTGTAAATTAATTCTCATGTGTACATTTATAATACGTGAACATAAACATGGAGGATGCTACATTGATTTTTTTTTTTTAATTTCGGGTTTTATGTAAACACTCAATTATATTGGTAAGCTTTCGCTGATTATTTTGATATTATCTTTCTTGTTTCATCTTCTTCTTCTTTGGCTTTTCCCCACTTATAGGTTTGCCTTCTTTAGTTTCCATTTATATCTACCATTCCAATCTCCTTCTTTAAAATTGCTATCATCCATTATAGTTCTGACATAGGTTTTCCTTTTCCATCTTGGTCTTCCACGTTTATTTCTTCCAGAGGGTGACCATTGGTATATTTTTTTTTTGCCATCTCTCATTTTCCACTCTTTGTTCATGGCCATACCATTTAAGAGTGAGATTTTCGATTATCTTAACAACAGATGTGGTGACATTCATTTCTCTCCAAAGGAATTTATTTCTTATTTTATCCTGTCTTGTTTTTTGAACACTTCTTTTAAGGTAATCAAATTCAACTGTTCTAATTTTATTCTTTTGTAATTCCGTCAAAGACCAAGTTTCACTTCCATATGACAAAATATTCAGTATTATGCTCTTATAGTTCACCGCTGTGGTCTCGAGGCAACGTGCTGCCTTGTCACGCAGCGGGCCCGGGTTCGATTCCCGGTCGGGACAGGCTCCTGAGTGAGGTTTTTTTCGGGTTTTTCCTCACTTGTCAGGAAGCTTAGAGCCCAACGGTCCCCGAAAATCATCCGGCATCATCATCATGATCCTTATCATTATCATCATCATCCTTCACCGGTGTGGAAAACAACGGGAAGCTAGCACACCTATAATTCCCTAGTAAAGCTGCAAAGTATAGCATGAAAATGTTATGATTGCAGTCAGAATTAGTATGGATGGATGGATGCTGTTTTAAATTTTCATTTTAGTTTCCTTTGTAATATTTGTGTTCCAAATTATTCCATGTAATGTCTTATTTGCATTTCTCGTTTTATTTCGATATTATTTACTGAGATTCGTTGCAAATAATCTAAAATCTACAGTTGTTAGAGCGATTTTTAAATTTTTATTTCAGGTTTAAAATCTGTTTTGGCGAATGGTTAGAACGCATTCTGGCAACAGTTTTCATTCAGTTCAGTCTGCATTTTTCTATTCACTGAATGATTGGGGATCTGTGGTCTCTAATCTTTGTTGTTTTTGCCTTCACAAGTACCATTGTCTTTTGAGGTATGCTAAAATCTGATTGGTAAGCGGCTATAAGGCAACTCTATAACAGTATTTTCCAATTTAGTTTGTACAGTTGTTATCAATCCGGTTTTTCTTGAGATTTTTTTCCAGTCTACCGGAAGATATTTCCAGTGGTGGGAAGCCACCTTTCAGCCTTATGGACAGGGTTGTGAATGACATTTCCTCCATTTGTAAGGTCAAGTTGTGAAAAAATATAATAAGATAAATATAATCATTATGCCACAGTTTGTGAAACTAATGTGCACAAAATTAAATAACCATTATGCAATGTAACAGCATAAGTCCCAACGTTTCTAAAAAAAGTTAAACAAAACTATTTAGAACTGTTATTCTTGCAGTTATTATATGAATAAGAAAAATAGACTCTCATTTTAAGAGACGAGTAAAGATTACGATTATTCGAAATTAAAGTTCTTAGAAAAATGTGAGTTGAATTAGATTACCTTAGAAGAAACTTAAAAAAAAACAAGACAGGATGAAATACGAAATGAATTCCATTGGCGAGAAATGAATGTCACCACATGTGCTGTTAATAGGATTGAAAATCAAACTCTTCAATGGTATGGCCATGTACAAAGAGTGGAAAATGAAAGATGTTCAAAAAATATATACCAATGGTCACCACCTGGAAGAATTAAATGTAGCAGACCAAGATGGAAATGGAAAACTTGTGTCAGAACTCTAATGGTTGATACAAAAAAGGTACATTATTTAAGTTTTTATCTCATTAGTTAAATAAGTAAACGGTATAATTTATATCGTAATTATTTTAGATACCCCGTGATAATTATCCGGCATTGCCCGAGAATTAATTTATCCCGATCGTCTTGACATGAATGAGCTGAAATACGAAAATTAATGTGTTTTATGTTTAGTTAAATAAGTAAGAAATTGATTAAAACGATAGAAATAAATGACGGCAAACCTATAAGTGGCGGAAAGCCGAAGAAGAAGAAGAAGAAGAAGGAGAAGAATGTTTGGACTAAAGAGTGATGAACAGACATGTGAATGGAGAATACTACAGAGAGAGGTACATGACCTTTATGGTAAACTCTATGTAATACTAGCTAATAGGCCTACTCGGCGTGCACTGCTACGCCTAAATAAATTAAAATTAATGTGCTTTTATGTTTATTTGAATAAGTAGGAGGAAACATTTATATCATAATTATTTTAGATATCCCGTGATGATTACCCGGCGTTGCCCGGGAATCTACTTACCCCGATCATCTTGACATAAATGAGCTGAAATACAGAAATGTAATGTGTTTTATATTTACTTAAATAAGTAAGGGGAAACATTTATGTCGTAATTATTTTCAGATACCCCGTGTTGTTTACGCGGCGTTGTCCGGGAATTTACTCAGATCGTCTTGGCATAAATGAGCTGAAAGACAAAAATTAATGTACTTCTTATGATTAGTTGAATAAGTAAAATGAAAAATAATTATAAATGTATATCGTAATTATTTGAGAATTCCCTGCGCTGATTACCCGTTGTTGCCCGGGAATCTACTTTCTCGATCTTCTTGGCATAAAGGAGCTAAAAGACAAAATTCGTTATTGTGAGTTGTCCGTAAAAGAATACCCGCCATGTGCTGCTAAGCTTGCACAGGCATCTACGTACTTGTCTCGATTTTCTTGGCATCAATGAAAAACAAAATGTTTATTGTGAGTGATCCGTAAGACGGACGGTTTTGTAGAGCTTTTTCAAATATTCAATTCTGTGTATATTAATTTTGTGTATTTGTTATGGTTTCGGCAGCGTAAGCTATTTAAGCGTCCTAAGAGCGACTTTTTTCACGTTTCCACTACAAAGGGCGATTTTTAAGGGTGTAGGAGTTGAGTATCACAACTCTTTTACAGCCTATGTTCATCCCGGGAATCTCCTGAACATTTTGCAAAAAGCCTCACCACAATTGGATCAACGGTATGGCCGCGCATAAAGTACAAACAAACAAACATTCATTTTTATATATTAGAAGTACAATTAATTCTAGTAGATTGAGTTAGGGAGGACATGTGTCACGAATGAGGGATGTAAGAGGGGAATGGAGAATCCTTGTGGAAAATCCAGAGAGAAAGCGCCTAGTAGATAGGTCAAGAATAAGGATGAAATTTTATATTAATTACGATTTTAGGGAGGTCAATTATACAGGGGATGATTGGTAAACATTAGCTCAGGATAGGGGTGTATGAAGAGCATATGTCTGTGCGGCCACGAACCTCCGGGTTCGCAAGTGTTAATGAGTAAGTTTAACACCAAAAGTCTCCCTAAAATATGACACAAAAGTCTCCCTATATACAGTGAAATTTGATTTTGAATTCTAGACATACAACCAAATTACAAACTGCACAATTGACATATTTACACCCTCTTTTATGTCTAAGATTACGAAAATAAACAATGATATTCATGAAAGGCTAAACTGTCATTCATAATAGAAAATCCAAACTTATCCAAATATTTTTATCACCTCCACAGAATTAATTCAAATTATTACCAAAGAGGTATTCCAATATCAACCTAATGGGCACAAAGACGGAGGAAGATCTAAACAAAGTTGGAGAAATAAAGAACATCTTGAGTAATATCAGCTACACTTAACTGACATTTAATGTCCATGATGATATGTGTATTGTTTACTGACTTAAGTGGTCTTGCTGTATTCTTAATTATTTACGCATGACTTCGTTTTTTTTATGAAATGCAGGAATCCTGCGATTTTCACATTTGATATATTGTCAGTTAAATTGGCAATACTACTTTCTAAAACATACTTGCTTCACCATACTGCCAACATTAAAAGTTCAAGTACGCAAGAAAACACTCGTTCTACAGGTCGATATATCGAATTATATGTCGATATTGACTAAATGCAGTATTCAACGAGATATCAGACTTTGGTCTTCTGCCCTCACAATTCTTTTTTTTTTTCTAGAGCAGAATTGAAAATTCGATATTCAATCGATATATCGACAATTCTTCAATGTCATTCTTGTTCCAATAGCTGTGCAGTGGCTTGTTCCAGACTCAAGGGCCTTACCTACGTCATTAAAAAGAAGAGCCGACCACTGCGGGTTATTGAATATTACTCACTCATCGTATTCGCGTGGATTGGCTTTCCTCAATTTTTAGATTGTCATCTCTCCTAAATTTACTGGAGATAGCTGAATTCACTTTTTTGACCCGATAAAATATAATTTTCATCACCCTTCATGACGATAACATGTTTACACGGTATTATTTAAAAAAAAGTAATAATATAATAATTATTTATTTATTCAACAAGTTTTGAATGTACAGAATATCTTCCTGTGCCCAAATTTAAGTTTTGATTCTAATCCTCCATTCATCTCTATCCTTCCAATAACTATCCCGCAGTCCCAATAATAATAATAATAATAATAATAATAATAATAATAATAATAATAATAATAATAATAATAATAATAATAATAATAATAATAATAATAATAATAATAATAATAATAATAATAATAATAATAATAATGATGATGAAATGATAATAATGAAATGATAATATAATAATATAATAATAATAATAATAATAATAATAATAATAATAATAATAATAATAATGGTAATAGTAAAATAATACAGAAATGTAAATAAAAATTATATTGTCTGTGTTACTCTGTAGGTTTGTAATAGTGTATTTTCATTTAATACATTAAGGGAAGGAAACAAGCTAATATATTCGAAAATAGGATTTTTTTTCAGGTTTAACAGTGTCTGACATTTTACTGTACCTATTTCAAGAGTAGGCCTATATAGCCATTTTCAGTTATTTTTTCCACACCGCTTCCTTCAAATCTCTTTCTTCCATTGTCAGTTTTGGTCTTCCCTCTCTTCTTGTCAGATCCCATTAATAAACGTTCTTCGGTAATCTGTCTTCAGTTATCCTTTTCATGTTTGCATCATCGTCATCATCATCCAGTATCATGACATCTGCCACCGTCTTCCGGAAATCAAATGCCATTTCTCTCTGTCCATCCATTGATCTTCTTCCAATCATCTGATAATCATATCCGCTTGCACACCTTCTATACAGGTTTTCTTTGGTTTTCCTTCCTTCCTCCTTTTGTCATTGGGAAACATTTCAGAATAATTTTAGGCAATCTTTGCTCTGGCATTCTTTTGATCATACTTGTAAACTATCTTAATTGTGTTGTTCTGATAGTTTGTATTGGTGGTCCATACATCCTCATCTTTTCTCTTGTAATACAATTTATTATTTTTCTCTCTTCGAAATCCTTGCTGATCGTCGCCACAAAATTCATTTCTGTTGATTGTAATTTGTCAACAGTACTTCCTTTCAAATTACATGTTACTGAGCTAAAAATGGTATTGTATTTTTTGACAGTTTCATTTAAGTATTCGTTTTTTTTTTCCGTTGTGAAACACTTTTTTCCAAAATGTTTATTCGAGATATTGCTGCCCTCTCTTTATTAATTCTTGAATTGCCATCTTCATGATTCCCCTATATTGGTTATTTTGACCCCCAAATACATGCATTCTTCCCAAAGATTTATTAATCCTTTTCCATTTTCCAATATTAATTATTCTTTTGTTTGTTCCTATTGCCATATTACTTGTTTTCTTTAGATTAATGTTCAGGCCCGATTTTTCAAATTCTTCTATGAGTTTCCTTGTCATACATTCCATATCATCATAATCTTTTGTAATTAGTAGTTGGTCATCTGCGAACAGCAATAAATAAAATGTTTCTTCCCTTAACAATAATCTCTTATGAGATTTTTTTCCAAATTGTTAATACGTTTTGTAGGAATATTTTAAATGAAACCAGTGACAAGGATTACTCTTGCCTTTGACCTTTTGTAGCATAAAATTCAATGAGCTCTTGTTATGTATTTTGATTTTTATGTAGGCCTAGGTGTTTTCATATAAATGATTAACACCTTAGATGAAAATATCATTCAGTCTGTGTTGTTATAATATGCCTTCATTTGGTCCATGGAAAATAAGATCCTAAGAGGAATATTGTGAGGCTTATCAACCTAGATGAACTAGTAAATCTAGTTCGAATGGGTGACAGACAAATTATTTCAATTTTTTAACCTTTGGCGTAAATATTATTAGAAAGACGTGGGCATAGGTAGAATTTTCATATTTGGATGGAACTTATGCAAATGGGTATTGGTGTTAAAAATGGCTGTAGATAGGGAACGATGAATTATTTTTAATAAGTGTAAACTGTAATGCAACTGAAGCATATGGCTGAAAAAGTAGTAGTAATTCCCATCACCACTCCAAGAAACATAGGGACACCTCGAAACATAGCCAACAGATTCAATTTTCTTTTTGCCAGCATCTTAACTTCACTTTAAGTCTTCTCTACTTGTTCAGCTTCCCTTCTCACAGTGCTTAACCAAGTAATTCTGGGTCATTCTCCTCGCCCAGCATTCCTTAGGAATTCCATTCCATAGCTGTTTTCCTGTATTTCCATCTTCCCTTCTCAACACATATCCAATCATTTCTATTTTCTTGAATTTCTATGGAAATCTCACACTGATATATTTGCACGATTCTTTGTTTGAAATAATTTTTGGTCAATAAGTTCTTGTGTTAAATCTCAAACTTATATTTATGAAAACTTGCAGTTTCTTGCGAATAGGTTAGAAGCTGCCCAATTTTCACTTCCATGTAACAGATTTAACGTTTGTGTTTAAAATTTGGATATTCAATTTATGTGAAATTTGACAAGATTTCCATAACGAGTGTAATTGTGTGAAGGCAGAGAAAAACCTCAGATTGGTCGGCGTTGTGATTTGGTCCCGGGACCTCCCGAATTCGAGTTCATACGCTACGACTCGAGTTAGGTTGATCCATGAAGTGGAAGCTGAAGTAGACATTTTGTTCATACTTCCATTGTGTTTTCTCTATTTTGTATTAAATATAATTTATTTTATTATAATACTACCCTCAGGGGTCCTCATCTAGGGGATATGTGGATGGCGACCACAAGGTGCCCAAGCTGTGCAAAACATTTCTTCCACTTACTTGTGTTTTGCACTCTTTTTTAACTTTACTATCTAACCTCTCTTGGTTAACTCTTTGTCTTTTCGACCCCGAAGCTATTAGGGCATCCGAGGGCTAGGGAATCCTTCCTTTCTTCCATTTCTCCTTTCCTTTATTTTCTTTTCTTCTCCAGAAAAGCCTGACCAGAGGCTATAAGATGGCAGCCCCATCACTGGTCTTGCCTTCCTTTGGCCAGCAACCAATCGAAGGTACTATTATTATGCTTTCAAGTCTTATACGAGAATTTCCCATAAGGAAAATTTTCTATAGGATCGTAACAGGCCTTGGCCTAATACTTGGAAGAAGAAGAAGAAGAAGAAGTTATAATACTATATTGATGCTTTTTCAGGGGGTTTTCCTTATCATTAAGACCAATATCAAGAAACTTTAAGGCTCGTTCCAAAGAACGTTCCTCTATTACATTGAGCAACAGAAAAGAAACTACTTTGTTTTTGTCTCAGAAAGCAAAATTCAAATATGATATCGGTTTTTCTCCATCACGCACGGGTTCAGAGAAACAGACATTTATAATTTCAAACACTTTAATATTTTCTACATTCGTAACTACACAATATTCGAACATTCTGACTCACTTATAAAGTAAGAAATGACGATTTTCTGCTATATTTCGCCTGTGTAGCATCCCTCTTGATGGTCCAACAATAATCGGCCAGCATTTCAGGATTCCATTTGCCTTGATATAATATATTTTCCATAGCTGAAATCTCCTGATGAAAGTGTTCCTCGTGCCCATCGCTCACTGCGCCAAGATTCGTCGGGAAGAAATGTAGGTTTATTAAAAAAATAATTATTTAAATCCATTAAATAAATTGAAATAAAAAACTGTGGGTGATGGAAAAATTCCGAATACATATTTGAAAACACGATAAAAACTGCGGTAAGTACAAATATTGGTAGTCATGAGACAGAAATCATGTTGACCAGTGTTATTGATCCACCATCCCCATTATTCATTTTTGTGTTCATAAAAATAAGTAAAAAAGTGAAGTACCTGAAGAAAAAGGACTATTGACATTTTAGAGATGCAATTAAGTTGTTTGGAAAGGAATAAACATTTCCTTTAACTTCTAGTATTTCTTACTATTTTGTACACGTATTTCCCAAACAGTCTCCTAACATCATCTGGCCATCATAATCATCATTATCATATTCGACATGTTAAGTTGGAGAGCTTCAAATAACTTGGGTTATACTACCAGCAGTATAATGAACTGCGGTCAAGAAGTAAAGCAGAGGATAGCAATTACAAAAGAAGCTTTTAACAAGATTAGAAGCATTTACTGCGGACCTTTGGCAAAATAATTACGGAAAAGGCTAGTAAAGTGATTTGTAGCATTGCATGGTGCAGAGACGGAATACGAAAAGCGACTGGAAGCTATTGAGATGTGCATATGGAGAAGAATGGAACGTACAAAATGGACACACAAAATAAAAGATAAAGATGTGCTAGACAGAGTAGGTGAAGAAAGAGCAATGCTGGAATTCATAAAAAAGAGGAAAATAAATTGGATTGGCCACTGGCTAAGAAGAAACTGCCTGCTGACGGATGCCCTAGAAGGAATGGTCAACGGAAATAAAGTTAGAGGCAGAAAAAGACATCAGTTGATAGACAATATTAAAATAAATGGTTTGTATGCAGATAGAAAAAGGAAAGCGTGGAGAATGTTAGTTTGCAGTGAAAGACCTGCTCTTGGGCAGAACACTATGTATGTATTTAAGTATCAATGTGTGCGTGTGTGTGGTGTGTTTCGTCTTAGGGTCGGTTTCATCAACAGAGGAACCGTATTACGCCAGTTTAAGCTATGTATTATACATGGAGAAAACTGGCGTAATACAGTTACCTCTGTTGGTGAAACTGAACCTTAGTGTTTATATTGTCTCGGGTAAGGTCCTAACACTGAGCTGACCTCTCATTCGGGGAAGCCATCCACGTTCATGTGTGGTCAAATAAGTAAGAATGTGATCCAGTTAAAATCTCCCTCCCGACAGGTTATGTCAATATAAGGCCCGGGTGACATGTGGCACGTAAAAGTACCAATAAGGTGAGAGATTAAATGGAATAATACTATATTGTGGTGATGATGAAGCTTTGAAAGCTTGTTAAGAAAGCTTAATTACTTGCTCGTTAAGCTTTATGGAGGTTTTATTGAAACGTTATTATGTAATCTCAGGTTACATTTACGGGGGATTAAAATCCCGGCGTCAGATCGCTCACGAGTAAATGACCTTGCTAATACACACAAGCCATACGTTCGCATTACTTCCAAACCATTTGCTCTACCAATCCAAGTCTTGTATTTACCAACTCTGCATTATGTTTAACATTTGTAAACAGGAAACAAATAAGAAAATACACACCTACCTAGGATTAGTTCAAAGACATTGAGAGATAGCCTAGCATTATGCTCTTGTGCATTGGATCTAGTTGAAGTGGAGAGAGGGAGTTTATTCCTGTCGCTATTTCGTCTCTCTGTGGCGTACCATTCGCATTCGCGTTACCTTGAAGTATATATATATTTTTCTTTTTTCTTATCCATCGTTGTTTAACCTCTCACAGTTACATCAGAGTTTTTCATTTGGACGAGTCCCAAAAAATATATACATTATTTTGACTATATGACTCATGCCCCAAATAGGAATAAATGACTAACCACGTTTGAACGAATTTTGTTTTACAACCAATGACAGTCGTGTTTCACCTCGATAATTATCGAATTTTGATTACCAAAATAAAGAAAGCTCCTTATTTGTAATATTCTGAACAGGTCAAAGCATTATTTTGCAGTGACTGACTCTCTAACAAATACGTTGAATATAGCAAATAATGAACAGATTCCTTCGATCTATACATTTGATAATTGTGTGTTCAATAATTGTGTTTTTAAATACTGATTTTACTGAGTTGTTTCCGAAAAAATGAATTAATAACTTATAATGTTGGTTATAATATAGAGTTTGGTGTGTTTCATTTCTTCTCCACTAGGGTGCATTCTTACAAAATTTCGATCGTATTTGGCAGCTTAATTGTATTCGTTAAAAAGTCCTAACAAATGCCACTCTTGATTTTTAAATCATTTAGATAAATGGGAAATCACTCGTGACATTACTTATAACAAATACATATAGATCACTTCGGCGATATTGTCATATCACTTGGCGGATTGCAAAGATTTCAGCATAAGACTATTATAAAAATGAATTTATTACTATTATGTTTATGTTGAATTATATTAAACAGTGAAGCAATTTTCTCTCTCAATTTCACAGAATATATATATATATATATATATATATATATATATGCGTGTGTATGTATGTATGATTAAAAATGTTTATTCAGGGATTGGTGCCTTTGATTGTATTAGATTTAATCCGATTTATTCCATAAAATGAGGATGGGTTGTATTTTTTTAGATTCTTATTCCTATGCATATCGGCCGCGGTGGACTAGTGGTTATGCTCCTTGCCTCTGGTCCCGAGGGTCGCGGGTTCAAACCCGGCCGGGGTCGATGGATTTTTTAGGACGGAAAAATCCAAGGAGCAAGTCCTCCGGGAGGGACTTCAAGCCGTGGGTCCCGAGTCTGAAGATTTTCAGGCTCATAAAAAATCCTTGAGCCTGAATGGAAAGGCCTCTAAGCAAAATTTACCGAATTTTCCCGTCCTAGTACTACCTTGGTTTCCTAGATGTCGGTATGAGGCGGAACGCTGACCACGGACCACTCAAAATGACATCTATACGAAAACAAGTGTAACTAAATTAATATTGTTCAAATTCTTCCCTGTAGGGGAGAGCACCTAAATCTCTGTAAAGGGAAAACAAGGGCTTACAATACAAATTCCTATGCATTATATCACTTCTTAATCTAAATTAAATAACATTCCCTAATGTATATGTGCTTCTTTCCATTTATTAAATACCCAGAAAGACACATAGTTTTATATAAACATATAAAAAAGAACAACTAAGAACCTAATTCCATTTGTAAACTAATATTTATGCAATCTAACTAATAAATAGAATTTCATCTTCCAAAATTCAACATTCAAGCAATTACTATAAGTAAAGCCACATCCATGAACCTAAAAAATAGATTCCACTAATTTCAAGAATAGATTCTACAAATTCGATGTAAACAAACAAAAGTTCTTCACGAATTCCTCAGCAAGACAAATTTATGGTCACATTTTGCTACTTTAGGGAATATAGTACATTCACGAATTTAGGCCATTTGTTGACCTGTTTCGGCCTCAAGAGAAACACCATCCAAAAGTATTTTGAGTGGACGTCCTGGTCTTCTTCTTCCTGCAGGTTGATATATTTACATTTTGTTTGGGTATTCTGTGATCTTCCATTCGATGAACATGTTGCATTCATCTTGACTTATAATTAGAAATTTTGTTTTCTAAAGGTTCCATGTGTAATTCTTCTAAGATGTCTTCATTTTTTGTGATCTAGTAGTGTGTATCTTGCAGTTCTCCGAAGGTATCTCATTTCAGCAGATCTAAGTCTAAGGGAATATAGATATATTTAATTATAACATGAAAAAATTATAAATATATATAAGTTATAAGCAAAATAAATGTTTGTACTAGATTTGCCTGGTGGCGTAATTGGTAGCGCACTGGAATATCAATCCAGAGGTCCGGATTCGAATCCCGTCCAGGCATTTATTTTTTTCTTATCACGTCATATATATATATATATATATATATATATATATATATATATATATATTGTTAATTGAGAGAAACTCAGTTTCTGATGCCAGCTTATCTCGAAATAGAGTGATTCTTATAGGATACATTGCCAATTTAAGGGGTTACTTAAATTATATTATGTACAGATACATTGCAACGAAGCAAATATGGCGGCTACTACAGCGATTTAATTTCGGGTTTCAGGTAAACCCCCACTCCTAATAGTCAGTTTACGCTGATTTTTGGAAAATACATTTCTCTTTTATTTTAATAGCATATACCGAGGTTCATTGCGAAACATCGAAAGTAGTACCGTTTTATAGCTATTTTTAAATTTTCGTTTCAAGTGAGCAGCTACACCTAATGATCCGGGTTTTCTGGTTAACGAATTCGAACTTTTTATTTATTTATAAACAGATTTTCAATGTTCACGCATCATTCTATGCCTACAGTAAAGTTTTATTTTCCTTTTGCCCCTGTCGATCCATTTCATGTCCTCTAGTCCTCATTCCAATTCTCATTCTTGCATCCAGAGTTTCGAGGTCTTCGTTTCTTTCTTCTTCCAGGTGGACATCATTTCAGTGTTTTCTGAGTAACCATTCTTTTTGCATTCGGCGTGCATGCCCATACCAATTTGACTGCTTATATATTATATAATCTACTATTGAATGTTTAATATTCATTTTTTCTCATGCAACTTTATTTCTTACTTTTTTTAATTTTTAAAATCTAACTCCTCTATTCAAGAAACTAATTTCCGTAGAAATAAGTTTTGTCGAATTTCCATATTTCAGCTCCATATGTGACAGTACTTCTCAGTATTGAATTATATATTTGTAATTTATTTTTCCTGGTTTTGTATCTGTTCAATAGGACACCATTTATTATTGTTGTTATTGCTCTACCTTTATTTATTCTGTTCTTAATGTTACTGTCTGGCCTATTCTCTTTATATAATTTTATCCCCCAAATACTCGAATTCGAATTGCTCAATGCCAAGTTTGGTTTTGATGAAACAGAAATTGTCGCCTCTAGAACGTTAACGCTCACGCACACACACACACACACACACACACACACAAACACACACATATGCTCGGACGGGAATATATATACCTTTTAATGGGAACAATATCAATAGAATTCTTTAAAATTATGTAAATATCCTGTGATATGCCGATTGCAAAACATAGGTTGTAAATTTGTGTAAAGCACAGACTTCTAAATTCCCTACTATAATTCTTTATCAGCATATTATTTTTACCAAGCGAACTGATTCAGGTATATAATGTTACTTTTTGTATAAAGAAGATTTCTGTAATAAACTCTTCAAATATATTAATTATAAAGTTTTAACCAGTTAAAAGTGTTATTTTTTAATTAAAAGAATTCGGAGGAATAATTTAATGAGACACTGTAATGGAAGATGTGAAACAAAAGAATGGTGAAAATGGTTAGTAAAGGATGTCATGCCTATATTAGTGACTGGATAAAGCACTCCTTAGAGAAGTGGGAGAAAAAAAAACGCAAACAAAAGAAATTGAGTTCTGCGGAGTAATAGAAACACGAGACTGTCTTAAATCTGTCGCAAGGATTTAACCATGACACAGGACCACTGGCGGAGAGAAATAAGCTTTGTGGAATTCAAATAAAAAAACAAGCTCTTTGTATTTACGGACTAATGAAACAAAACACGTAACCTAATAGAAAGCCACTCCTCCACTGAACACTAGATAGATGCCATCCATTCTTTTATTCTCCTTCCAGAATATGTGATGTATTCAATATACTGCTACATGCATCTATGAAGAATTCTACAATCGATAAAAAATATGTTTCTAGCGAATTTCGAAGGAATTAAGCTATTGAGTTTGTTCTAAAATATATATATATATATATATATATATATATATATATATATATATCTACCGCTGTGGTTTCGAGGTAAAGTGTTGCCTTCTCACTCAGTGAGCCCGGGTACGATTCCCGGTCGGGACAGGCTCCTGGGTGAGGTCTTTTCGGGGTTTTTCCTCACCTGTAAGACAAATGTCAGGAAGATTAAGGCCCAACGGTCCCCGAAAATTATCCGGCCATCATCAACATCCTTATCATTATCATCATTATCCTTCACCGGTGTGGAAAGCAACGGGAAGCTACCATACCTGTAATACCCTAGTAAAGCTGCAAAGCATAGCATGGAAATGCTATGATTGCAGAGAATGACCTGTCCTCGGGCAGAATTTACTATGGATGGATGGAGATATATAACTTTATATATATATATATATATATATATATATATATATATATATATATATTGTGAAGCATTTTAATAGTGGCGTTTGAATTTCCGGTGCGAAGGCGATAATACTGGTCTCGCATTTGTCTAACTTGTTTCGTCGTGAGTCGCTGATATATAATTGTTTCTTCAGCCATCGCTCATTCTCTTCTCAAATATTTTCCAAATTTCCAAGCCATTTAATTCTTCTTTCAATTATGTTTTTTTCTGCTTTAATTATATTTATAATTTCTTTATTTGCGAAATGTTCTAATTTTGACTTTCTGGCACTAAACAATCCATTTCTAGAGAAATTAGTGTACTCTTGTAGTACTTATTGAGTGTCCATACCTCACTTCCATATGTTTCAACAGATTACACCAATGTTTTACCAATATATTTTAGTCGTCTTTCCAAAATGCTTATCACACACACAGACACGCACAGAGAGAGAGAGAGAGAGAGAGAGAGAGAGAGAGAGAGAGAGAGAGAGCGCAGCATAAAAGGCGACAACAGATATTTCATCCGATCGTCAACAGGCAGGGATTAGCCGTTCGCCGTAACATGTTGAACGTTTATGCGGACGGAAGTTGATGCTAGACTACATGACTTATTTGTCCTATGTAAGATTGAAATTAAACTAATGAGGCTTGCATTCCTCGTGCAATAGCTAATACAAATAAAGAGAATTATGATCTTCTACAAGATCATCATAATAACTCCGGCCGTGAAAGCCCAAGTCAAAAGAGAAAAATGTATGCCTGAACCAGAATTTGAACCCAAGATCTCCCGCTTTGCGCTCTGGCTCTCTACCTTTCAGCTACCGGAGGTCCATTACTTTTCTCACTTTAAAACACAATGTACTCTTTGTAGTGTACACTATTCACGTCAGACGTACAGTAAGGACTTCCTCACCAAGAAAACATTATAGTGGGGTTTTATTTCCGTGCCATATCAGCTAATTAAGAGTGTAATTAAAGTATTCAGGCTTGCATTCCGCATGTAATAGTTAATACAGGTGAAGAGAAAAAATTAAGCCTGAACCGGAATTTGAACCCAGCATCTCCAGCTTTGCACGGTGGCACTCTTTGTTCGAGTTACCCAAGCATCCATGTGATTTTAAAATGAGAAAAATCCATGTCTGTAAATTAATGCCTGAGTACGTTAAACATAATAATAAATAATAGCTTTATTTTACCTGGCAGAGTTAAGGCCTTGTCTGCCATTCAACCAGGTTTTTAAAAAATACAAAATACAAAATACAAAAAAAATAGTCTTACAACTACATAAACAATTACATGTTATAAAACAGGAGCTATCACCTTGACGTGGTGGGGGGGCTTAGTACCCGATGAACCAGACGACTCTACTGGGGAAGATTGACTTAGGTTAATCTTGCTGGTGGGTAAGAGGCGAGGGGAACTAAGTATAGCTCACAACGAAGGAATGGCGTCTGTATCCATATTGGGCGGCCACATCTTCGTCAAGTCAAGTCTTCAACGGTCAACAGGGCGACAAGGAATAGCACAGCTAAACTTGTAGGGCTTGAAGAGCGGAAGAAGCAGCCCTCTCTTGGGGGGTGGATACCCAGAGGAGCATGTTTGGAGGCTCAGAGGAAGCAGCCCTTCCACCATCCTTGTCCTGCGAAGCGCTCGTAACGCTTCCAGGAGACATTTATCTTACTGAGAAGCTTCATGGAAATCAGCCGGATTGTCATAAAAGGAACCGACCCAAGCAAGATAAAAGGATACGATTTGGAATAAAGGACATTTTGAAATTAGGAAATTGGAACGTAAGGGGAATAAATACAAAAGAAGAAGAATAGAAAGAGAATTAAAGAAAAAAGAAATAAATATAGCAACAATAACAGAAACAAAAAAGAAACTAAAAGGAACAAAGGACTTACAACACTATACTATGTTGTATAGCGGAGTAGAACAGACAACAAGAGCGCAGTGTGGAGTAGCAATTTTAATAGATGAAAAATGGAAGAACAAATTGAATAGCTATGAGTTTATAAATGAAAGGATCCTGATAGCCAGATTTAAAATTGAAAGAGGATATATGATGATAATTGCTGTGTATGCCCCAGAGGAAGGCAAGAAAGAAGAAACAAAAAATTTTATAAAACATTACAAACATTAGTTGATAAATATACAAAAGATCATCATTTAATAATAAGTGGAGACTTAAATGCCAGAGTAGGCATGTCCCTATACCTAATGTAATAGGAAATAATGGAGAAATAACAATAAATGATAATGGACAGGATTTGAGACAGTTTTCAGCCTATAATCAATTAAAAATAATGAATACCTATTTCCGAAAAAAGGACATACATAAATATACAAGAAGTGGATATAACTCAAGATCAATAATTGACTATTTAATCGTAAACAACAAGCTAGGAGCCTTGGTAAAAGATGTGAGAGTACATAGAGGCAGCGATATATACTCTGATCACTATCTCGTGATAAGCAAATAAACATAATAGCTAAATGGCGGAAAAATAACATAAAGAACAAAAGAAAACAAGAAGAAGTATATAAAATATATTTATTACAAGATCAAAGTATTAGACAACATTATGAAAGCAGAATGAATAAATATATATCAGAGATAGCGACGTCAGAAGATATAAATATTGAATGGGAAAATATATCAAATGTAATACATAAAACAGCAAATGAGATATTAGAAAGAAAAATAGAATAAGGAATAGGAAGGGCTTGAGAACTTGGAATGCGAATATACAAAATGCAGTGAATGAAAACAAAAAGCATATCATACATACTTACGACTGAAACAGAAGAATCCTATGAAGAATATAAAATGAAAAGGAGAATTGCTAAAAGCATTATAAGAAAATCCCATCAGGAGTCATGGGATAAATTTATAAGCTCAGTAGAACATGATATGTATGGAAGACAAGAAATAGGTTATAAATTAGTGAAACATCTAAATCAGACTGAGAAAGATTCTGCCAGATTGAATATAATCCCAGAACAAGAATGGATCCAGCATTATGAAAAACTTTGGAAAAAGGAGGAAATTGAAGGAAAAGAGAACAATGAGGAAGAAATAAAAGTGGAAAATATGATGTAATAGACATAAATGAATTAGAAATGGCTTTGAAAACCACTAAGAATAGGAAAGCAACAGGATTAGATAATATAAATATGGAATTAATCAAATATAGTGAATATTGTGTAAACTACGAATACTTCATCTAATTAATATATGTTGGCAGACCTATGGGATTCCAACCACTTGGAAAACAGCAATTGTCAAGAATATATTCAAAAGAGGAGACCGGAGAAATTGCGAGAATTACAGAGGGATTAGCTTAATGAATACTGGCTACAAAATATATACGAAAATAATAAATAATAGATTGAGAAACATAACAGAAGTAATAATAAGTGAAAATCAAAGTGGATTCAGAAAGGGAAGGTCATGTATAGACAATGTCTTTACACTGAAACAACTCATAGAAAAAGAGAAGAGAACATAACTTAGAAACTCACATAGGATTATAGATTTGGATAAGGCCTTCGATCGAGTAAACAGACAAAAATTATGGGAAATATTACGAATGAAAGGATACCCGCTGTGCCTTGTTGAAACAATAAAGACATTATATGAAGACACAAATATAATTATAGATACCGGATTCAAAAGAACAGATGCAATCAAAACAATACTGGATTACGACAAGGATGTAGTTTATCACCCACTTTGTTTAATATATATATAGACGATATTTTTAATAAATGGAAAGTTTTAGTAAATCCAGGAATAAGAATGGATAATAAAATGTGCATAAATAATCTTTTATTTGCTGACGATGTAATCATAATACAGAAAATGAAGACGACTTACAGAAATCAATGCATGCATTAAATGAAATATGTAAATTATACGATCTAAAAAATTTCTGTAAGGAAACGAAGACCATGGCTTTTAGAGGAAGAGATCCAGTGAGAACCAAAATTATTTTAGAAAATCAAAGTATAGAACAGGTGTCTAGTTTCAAATATTTGGGCTGTGATGTTGGCTACAATGTGGAAAGAGATATTGACTCCAAAATAAATAAATTTCAGACGGTGTGTGTGGAACAATACAGAGAACATTCAAAAATAAAATTAGAAAAGAAACCAAGATAAAAATGTATAATGTTATGGCGGTTCCCACAATATTGTATGGATGTGAAACTTGGGCTCCAGTGAAAAGACAGAAGGATAGAATACAGACGGCAGAGATGCGGTTCCTAAGACAAGTAAAAGGATGTACAAGACTTGATAGAATAAGAAATGAGGATATAAGAGAAGAATTGAAAGTACAGCCTTTATTGGATAAAGTCACGAATTACAGACAGAAATGGATTGATCACATGGATGGATGAACAAGGAGAGATATCCATTGTTAGCCAGAATTATCAAGCAAGAGGAAGGCGTGATGTTGGAAGACCTAGAAGACGTTGGGCTGATGCAATATGAAGTCGGAACGGGCAATTGCCTAATCCTTGGAGTGATGATGATGATGATGATGATGATAAAACAATACAATACAATCAATATTTATAATCTATTTTGATTTATTCTTAATTTAACGAGTTAAATATATAATATGTACAAGATATAAAAAAACGAGAAAAAATATTAATGACATAGTATACATTTAAATAAATAAAGATAAATTAATTATTAGACAACAGGTAACTGTATAAGCGTGACTTAAAGGTGCCAAATGTGCGGCAACCCCTGATATCTTGAGGAAGGAAATTCCAGTAGCGGGCAGAGGCTACTGTGAAGGAAGTAGAATAAGAGGAAGTGCTATGAAGAGGAATTGTTAGCAGACTGTTATCTTGTGACCTAGTGTCAATGTTGTGGTAAGAGGATAACTTCTCAAATCTGGACGCCAGGTAAGTAGGAATGTAGGAATTCAGAAGCTTGAAAAGTAGTGAAAGAGAGTGCAATTTACGTCTGTCAGTAAGACGGAGCCAAGAGATGTTGTTAACGTGTTCGGAAATATGGTCATAACGGCGGATATTGAAAATGAATCGAACGCAAGCATTATGAACACGCTGCAATCTTTGCGACAAGTCATGGTTTAGATCATTATATATAATGTCACAATAATCGATGTGCGACAACACAAGATAGAATGCCAGATCACAAGGTTGGAGATCCTGTGTTCAAATTCAGGTTCAGTCATACATTTTTCTCTTAGTTTATTTGTCCTCCCGCCATCTGTATCGAACGTTATTAGTAGGCATTTCGGAAACATTAGTACTCACAGTACAGTGAATGTTTGATAGCGCCTTCTTTGCTGCTCTATGATTAACACATTTTTCTTGGGTTTTCCGCGTCATGGATTCAGGATTGGCATCTGGCTACTGATTCCGACATCTATACATGATCTCACATGTCATTATAAAGGAATCGTCATTCTTTGATAATGACATGTGGGATCATGTCGAAACGTCGGAATCAGTGGCTAGAGGCCAACCTTGAATCCATAACGCGGAAAACCCAAGACAAATTTGTTAACCATACATATAGGGCCTATCCGCGAAAATATACAATATAACATACACACACACATATATATGCCGTGACGCAGGCACATTTTTTTTCCCGAACGGCATTTAGCATCAATTTCGAGAAGAGAATTTAGTAGAATTTTAAGACAATGATTCGTTCGAGAAATTTTGAGATCGTATTAGTCAAACTGATAGGCCTACATGAATTTCTGTCTCCTAGATCTTTGTTACATTTCGGGAGCATACGAATGTGGGCCTCCTTCCACCGTTGAGGTACATAGCTGAGAGTGAAGCCAACGGAGAATGATTTTCTCACATGAATGGATATTTCCGACAAATGTTTCCGGATGATTTTAGATATGCCATCTGGGCCAGAAGTTGTTGGTTTTAGTTTCTTTAGCGCTAGCTTCGTTCCCTCCACTGCATATAATTCGAAATTGGGTGGGAAAACATGGAGGAGGTTCAGATTGAAAGGAAGGTGATTCACTCATGAATTTTCAGTTTCTATGAGTAATTCATCGTTCAAATTTTGGTTCATTGGGACTTGGCAAATTTTTTGTAACATATTCCGAAATATTGCAGTATTAGCTTCGCCATTAAAAATGATATGTTATGATATTATTCCTATCCTTAATGGAATAGATTGTGTGAATTTTATTGCCACGGAAGTTTGAAATATTTTGCCAGAATTTTCTACGATTGTTTTTCCAAAGATTTTATATGTGGATTGTTGTTTTCTTTTATCCCCGAAATGTAATACGTTCGCATTGACGTCCTTCTGCAGTTTCATATAGAAGCATCCGTTTGCGTCTGTCCTCGTTTTTAAATATAAGCGATGGACTCTCTTGTGGGGCGTAGCGTGGTGGTTAAGGCACTGAGCTACAAGCCGGAAGGTCGAGGGTTCAAGTCCCGGTGGGTCAGGATTTTTAAACTGACCCAAATCTTCTGGCGGCACTATGGCCCTGGGGTCGACTCATCCTCTAACGGAAATGAGTACCAGACGCTTGTTCTGGGGGTAAAGGCGGCCGTCACGCAGGGCTGACAACCCGGCTGACATCAAGTGCCGATTGTCCAGAAATAGTGGGAGCCTTAACCTCCTGAGGCCTGTAGTGGGATTACTTTACTTTACTCTCTTGTAATTTTAATGATGTCCAGGACGTGGACCATTATAAACCTGTGGTCTTTAAATTTATTAATTTTGATTTCCGAAAAGGAATCGAGACCACTTGTGTCTTTTTTATTGCTGCTAGGAGTTGAACATCGTAGTTGTCTATGTAGGTTTCATGAGTTAGGTCGACTTTCTTACCTCCTTATATGCGAGGGTAGGAATAAACTAGACGCCAGTCTAGTCTTTTCCCCAGTGAAGAATCAGATTATTCTAGAATCGACCTATTTGGAAAATTATTTGTCCAGAAAGGAAGTGTAGAGAAATCGTTTGCTGGTTGTAACAGCCTGAATTTAATTTCTATTGGCTATAAGGAATTCAGTCAATCAATTGAGGAATGACCTATGACTCTTGGGGTGGTGGTCCACTCTCCTCGCTGTTAATATGAGTCAACAGTCTGTTAACCCACGTGGCCACGTCGTGCGTCCAGGCCCGGACAGATTTTGGCCAAGTTGGTTAATAATTATTAAATTCAACCCATTATGTTAAGGTTTCAGGTGGTTTCCTTAACGATAAGACAAATGTCGGAATTATTTTCTAGTTCTACCAAGTAAATGTAAATTTAAAATAAATATGTTTCCAAAATTCAAAATTGTCCAATATATCGATCGGTGTGGTGGGAGCAAAACGTTTCTGATACGGAGTAATAGCACTGCAGCATTCTCACGCGAGTTTCAGGGGTTCGCTACAAGGAATTCCATGGTATATTTACCTTGTCTTGTTGGAGTCCTTGCGTAATTAAATGACCCCGAGAACTATGCCGAAAATTTCCCCATTCTGGACAGCTAGAAGGCGATAAACCAGAGGAAAAAGTACCTTGGTCGAAAGAGTAACGATCTTTCACGATAAAAAATACAACCGTGAAGAAACGCGGAAATGGGTTACACTTGGGTAAACTTTTCCGGAGGTAAAATACTCTCCCATTCAGTTTTCTGGCGGGCACTACTTCAGGTAATCTTTGCCATAGGCTGAAACCCAGGGACATGTTCCTAGAAACATGGAGAGAATTAGATTATACAGGGAATGATTGGGAAACATTAGCTCAAGGTAGGGATGTATGGAGAGCTTATGTCCTTGCGGCCATGAACCTACGGAATGGATAGAGCCAGTGAGTTAGTTATAAGGAGTCATGTTGCCGTCTGCAAAATTCAAAGACGGTAATTTGAGTAGTGGATCAATAATACTTTCAAATTAAATTCAGTAATTACAATTAGATATTTTACCAGAATGTTTACTTGTAACGTATTATGTTTTACACCGTACATTTGTGGAAAAGGCTTCATATGACATTCATAAAATGGTCTTGTTAAGGGTTAAAAATATATATTACTGAAGAATATTGACTATGTGGGTGGAAGTCTGAATTTATACGATCCTTGTACAACGGAAGACGTCAATTACATCTCTGAAGACAATGGTGCAGATTTAATTCAAGGAATCGTTTAGAATGTTTATCTCGTATAAAAGCTTTTGTTTAACTAAAGAAATCTAGACTCGGTTTCTTCCAATTAAGTTAGAAGTTGCGCAGTGAAAGCAATGACAAAGAGATCGCTTCGAGCATTTCTTTTGTTTCCAATTTAAATATCTTTTTAAACAATAAATGTAGCTTCAAAGGATAGAATTGGCCATTTTCTATCATTGAAAAGCAATCAGAAAACAAAGAATATTTACTTTAAACTTTACAGGAAATTGTATCAAGCCAAATACAGGATGATCAAAAAAATTATCATTAAGGATGCAGTTGCTTCCATTCAGCCATTTTATTTTAACGTCCCCGAACATCAGAGATAAATAAAAAGTAAAAATATAGAGACACTAAAAATAGTAGGGGACACGCCGTAGCATATTTGGTTAAGGCTACAGCTACAATCCGAAAGTTCAATAGTTCTGTTCCCGGTGGGATCAGGATTTTAAAAATTGCCTAAACATTCAAGCGGCATCACTGGTCCTGGGGTGAATTCAGCTTCTAATGGAAATGAGTAACAGACGCTTGTTCTGAGAGTAAAGCCGATCATCAAGCAGTACTGACAATCCAGCTATCTGGTGTAGTCTAAAAAAACTGGGAACCTTAAACTCCTACCATTCCGAGGGGTTCTTTAGGCCCGTAGTGAGATCACTTTACCTTTTTTTTTTCGAATTCAATAGCTATGTTCCTTGCTTCTAGTCCCATGGATGGCGGATTCAAATAAAAGAGAGATATATAGATATTTAGGATGGAAAAATCCAAGGGTCATGTACTCCGGGAATAACTTTATGCAGAGGATCCCGAGTCTGAGGATTTTCGGGCTCGTAAAAGGACCTCAAGCTTAAATTAGATCATTTGAGCAAAATTTAACCGATCTTCCCAATCCAAGTAATACGTTAGTTACCTACTAGATGTTTTATTTAGGCGATGGCGATATGCTGACTACATGCCACTCATATCTAAACGAAAATATTCGTAACAAAATTAGCTTGGTTAAGAAATTCCCGCTAAGAGCTGCACCTATGTTTTCATGCGAGAGTAATAGAGTATATATAAATACCAGGTGAAATAAATATGGAGGCATTTTATAAGTAACACATAATACCAGTAAAAAAATCTGCTGTTTTCAAATGCTGGAACTTGGCAACAAAGTCATTAGCGTTCTTGCTCTCCAATATTTCTCTATTGTGGATCCAACAGGTAATACTTTACAGGTTTGTTGATGTTCTTCGTTAATTTCTTCGTCTTTGTTGCATAGAGAACAATTTGGATTCGTGTAGATTCCTATTTTATATAAATGTTTGGCCAAATAATCATGTTCTGTAAACAGTCTAAATTTTTCTTCTGTAGTTTTACGTGGAATTTCTGGAATAATATCTGACATCTTTACTAAAATATTTCATTTTTTGTCTTTGGCTTTATTACGTAGGTCTTGGTTTTGTTTGATTTTATATTTGTTTTTAATTATTCTTTTTATGGATGCGAAAGGTAAACTTTTAGTAGTGTTCTGAATTAAATTGGAGCCTTTTTTTGCTAGAAAATCAGGAGTGTCATTTCCAGCAATTCCACAATGTGCAGGTATCCATTGCAATTGAATTCTTTTCTGTAGTTTTTGGAGTCCTTGTATTATTTTGTAGCACTCTTTAATTTGTATAGTAAAACATATTGTTTAAAAACATTTCCAGGAAATAACATATAATATTTTAAGATAAATATTTTTACAAAATAACAAAATTCCATATGCGGAATGAAATCCACTCTACAGTGTTATGCAGTCTGTTATGGTGTTCCTGGTTTCGTCACATCAAGCCTTTACATATAACTCATAACGACCTTCATTTGGGCTGGGTCCAAAACGTTGAGGAGGTGCTCAAATCCTCTCCTTTGGATCTACTGCACCCTAAGTTCAGATGCTCAGGCGCGTGTCAGGAGGAAATAGATTTGTGTACCCTCCCCCCATTAGATTAGCACAACCACGCCTGTAGTTTTCTAAACCAGATTATTTTTACCTTACATGATATGAGATGAAAGGATGAAATGAATAAATATGAAATTACATGATGGGGGGGAGGGAAGACAGGCGGAGAGTGATCGTGGGATGAAATTTGTGAAACGAAAGAACTCCGAGAAAAAACTGAATATCCTGGTGCGGCCCACCATCAATACCCCTCCGGAATCGCCAAGATTGGAATCCGGGATCACAGTCGGGAAACCTGCGCATGCTAGCGACGCGACCATCGAGACGGCTAAATCATACTTGTTGAGGAGACTGATATATATGTGTGTATGTGTGTGTGTGTGTGCATTTATTTTAACCATTTATTGAGTGACCCCGGGCCGAATGGTGGTTTAAAATGAATAAATAAAGCGATTATAGTTCAGTATGATTTTCATGTATAATTAAAAATCTATATTCATATTATTTAGCAGCGTTTACAAGCTACATTTATAGACTTAAAAATATTTGGAATTTGACTGAAGATGGAAGTAATACTATACTTTTGAAACCGGTATCGTGAAGACACGCAACTTTGTGAGGTGAGATGTTAAAACATTTTCTCCAACTCATTCATTGATATAAATACCTCAATAGTGTTTCCTCCCACTGTAAATTTAATTAAATTCCTCTTTTACCCTGGAATGTAATAAAGAGTTGAATATTATAAAATAATCAGCAAGTAATAACAATTACGACTCTACAATTATGGAGAGAACCAGAAATGTCGAAATTACAATCTGGGGTACTGAATAAAGAAAATATAACTTTATAAAATAGCTATTAAAGTTGTTCCTCTGCCCAACAGGGATTTTAATAAATTTTATAATAACGTATATAGGCCCACTTTCTGAAAATGTACACAAATGTTTAATAAGATATACGTCAATGTAGCGTTTAAAATGAATAAAATCTCACAAAAAATAATAAAACCAAGGTCAAAAAAGGAACATTTGTTAGGAATATATTGTTTATACTAGTGTGGGACGTTCCAGAAGTGTTATATAGAACAAACAGGTAAACTTTAATTCTCGCATATAGAACTTACTATCTAATATATAAAAATGAAAGTTTTTTTTTTGTATTTTATGGGCGACCATACCGTTTATCCGATTTTGATGGGGCTTTATGCAAAATGTTCAGGAGATTCCCGGGATGAACGTAGGCTATAAGACAGTTGTGATACTCAACCACTTCAACCCCCTAAAAATCACTCTTTTTAGTGAAAAAGTCAAATGATGTCCCTAATTTGACGCTTAAATGGCTTACGCTGCCTCAACCATAACAAATACACCAAATTAATGTTCACAGAATTTAATATCTCAAAAAAAACTCTACAAAAAAGTCCGCAACAGCATATGTTTATCTTTTACGGAAATTCACAATAACCATTTTTGTCGATAATTGATGCCAAGAAGATCGGGATAAGTAGATTCCCAAGCAAGCGTGCTCTGCCATGTCGTTCATCAGATTGTGAGGGGGGCTTTTTGCAAAATGTTCAGTATTTTCCCGTGAAGGTTACAGGCTATAAGATTGTTTTAATGCTCAAGCCCTTCACCCTTAAACATCACCCTTTGTAGGGAAAACGTGAAAAAAATAGTTTTTTGTATGCTTAAATGCTTACGCTGCCTAAACCATAACACATAACCAAATTACTGTACAGAGAATTAAAAATCTAAAAAAAAAACTCTACAAAAAAGTCTGCGACAGCATATGTTTATCTTTTACGGATAACTCACAATAACCATTTTCGTCTTTCATTGATGCCAAGAAGATCGGGACAAGTAGATTCCCGGACAAAGGTAGGAGCGCTCGGAGGGTATTCTTTTATTACGAATATTATGTTCAGCTCATTTATGCCAAGTATATCGGGAAAAGTAGATTCCCGGGCAACGTCAGGTAATCAGCACGTTATATCTAAAAATAAAGTAATTACGATATGGCTTTACTTATAGTGATTGCTTGAATATTAAATTTTGGAAGATGAAATTTTATTTACTATTTGGATTGTATGAAAGGTAATTTGGAAATAGAACTAATTAGTTTATTGTTGTTTTAGCTGCAATAACGAAGAGAGCAAATTTATGATTATTTTTCCTTTTACTTATTCAACTAAACGTAAAAAATATACAATGCATTTAGGTGTAGCAGCGCACGCCGGGTTTAGCTAGTAGCATATAATAAAAACCTGGATACTTTAACTATGCCAACCGCATAATTGAATTTGGTCATTGTTATAATTCAGATTTTAAAGTGTTACGTGTTTCTAGAACGGGAAAAATATAAGATCTCCTAGAAACCTGCATAATTAATTAAATTGAGAAATGATAACAAATTGTTGAATTGTCAATTAGATCTGAACGATTCGCCTCTTGACCTTGCTTTCTTTTAATAAACAGAACATATGTTCACGTAAAGTTTTTAAATAACTTTATTTGATTCACAAACATTTTCAATAACATTTCACTAACAAATTTCTGCAACAAATTAACCTTGATTTAAGTTTATTTTTGGCACAATTATTTCCACTCACTAATGATTTCACTTGGCGCAATTTCTTATGATCTTACTTGACTATATCGTTGTCCAAACACAACTAAATCGCTCCTGACACTAGCGGAAGGAAATTTCTCGACTTGTCGTCGAGATCGTTCTACATCGGAAGCTTCGGGAATCGAAGCCTCTGGACAAGGTGGGTAGATGTATAAAGAACCTTCTGGAATGTAAGTTAAGTCGCATATCGAAATTTCTGCACTAGTCTTTCATCTCGCGATTTTTTCATCCAATGAACTATTCGAGATTCCTAGTCCCGCTGTCGCCCGCGCAATTCAAACGCTACTATGCAATGGGTCACAAGATTGTGCTGCTTGGCTACGTCTGTTTACATAGTTGTCGGTTATACTCATTAAGAGAGAATTTTATCATTAGTTGGGTGCTATTCTTGTGGTGATATTGCAGTGTACGGAAATAGTTGTAACGATTTTTAAAAATTGATTATGTGTGAAAGACATAAAACTGTAATAGGTTTTATTACTTTAATTGAAATCTATCTCATGCACCTAATATAGTTTTTTACCACCGGGATAAATAACATTATTTATCATACTTTTGTTCGGTATTTGGCATTTATCATGAAGCTTACATCTATAAGATCGATTCATAGTAATTCTGCCCGAAGGCAGGTCCTTCACTGCAATCATAGATGTTATGCTTGCAGCTTTACTAGGGAATTTTAGGTGGTAGCTTCCCGTTGTTTTCCACGCTGGTGAAGGATGATGATGATGATGGCCATATGATTTCGGGGACCGTTTGGGCCTTAAAGTTTTCCTGACATTTGTCTTACAGAAGAGGAAAAACACCGATAAAAACCTCACCCAGAAAAACTGCCCCGACTGGGGATCGAACCCGGGCCCGCTGCGTGACAAGGCAGTACGCTACCTCGAGACCACAGCGGTGGACATCTATAAGATAAAAGTTGAAAATTGAAATGTACCTTTTGGCAGGTGCCGTCGTCCTCAACTTGTTAAAATGGTGTATATAAAATTAACTGGAGCGCTTTCGGAAAGTTAACTTCCTTTTTCAGCAGGTTGAGCTTCTGCTACTCGTTGTTGTTGTTTACGATGATGTATTCTTCCAACTGTTTGTAGCAGCAACTGACTTGTTTGTGACGATCTCGTATAATGGATTTGACTGGGATGCGTTGTCATTTAAGAAGTGAGGCGTTGTTTATTTCCTTTAGAATTTCGAGGTCTACCAATATATTTATCCTAGGTGGAATGTTTTCTCTGTGCATTATTGTGAGAATATTTTCAATTGTGTTCATTTGATGACCTGCGTTAAGGAGATGTTTAGCATAACTTGATTTATCACCTGTCAAAATATACATTTTAATTTTCAACTTTTATCTTATGACTATTCACCTCAACGGAATTTTATATGAATTTTATTAGTATTGGCTACATCTAGTGACGACAAGTAGCAATAGCAGTAGTAGTAGGACTTCATTAGACTAAAAGTAAGACCCTACATACAATGTTATTTACAAATATGGATCGCATGGGCATCAAGCCGTACGTGTTGTTGACAGTCTGTATCAATAAAATAATGTCTAGTAATAATATAAAGTAGAGAGAACAAAACAAAATAAATTAATTAATTATTAAATAAAAACAAAAAACATTGTAAATAACAATACAATTATAGCAAACTCGGTTAATTTCGTCTTAGGAAGTTAAGGATATATATTCGACAACTTAGCATATATATATATATGCTAAGTGGTCGAATATGTATTTTATTTTATTACAATATTAATAGATATATAGGCTATATATATTTTTCTAGAGATTTGAAGAACTCGGGTAATTTCGTGTCGGTATTAGAGTAAATTCGTGACAAACGTTTTAATCACTCTCCATGTTATATCAAATGCATTTGAAATCCAATTTATATACAGTCAATCCTTGATACTTTTAATAGAACCACAGTTAACAATTTTGACATTGTATCCTTTAGTGTCAAAGAATATCTACTCAAAAATGTTCTTCAAACAAAGACAAGTAATCAATCTAACAACTGCTAACATGAATGAAAACACTTTCTCTACAAGTTAACATAAAATGTACCCAAGGAACTCTGTTATCACAAATATGAAAAAAATAATAGCAAGAACGTAAACTTTCTGTCATCGAGATAGACAAAGAATGGTTTTCTTGTCTGTACCATTTCGTTACAAACGAAAGAAAAATATAATGAAATTATTCGTATCACGAAATTAGCCAAATTTGCCCTACATTATACATTAATTGTCCACCGCTGTGGTCTCTAGGTAGCGTGCTGCCTTGTCACGCAGCGGGCCCGGGTTCGATCCCCGGTCGGGACAATTTTTCTGGGTGAGGTTTTTATCGGGGTTTTTCCTCACCTGTAAGACAAATGTCAGGAAAACGTTAAGGCTCAAACGGTCCTCGAATTCATATGGCCATCATCATCATTCTTATCATCATCATCATCCAGCTACCACACCTACAATTCCCTAGTAAAGCTGCAAAGCATAGCGTGAAAATGCTATGATTGCAGGGAAGACCTGCTCTCGGGCAGAATTACTATGGATGGATGGATACATTAATTATGTTACGTAAAATTATTAAGTATTACTGATATTACACTTTTCTTACATACTTATTTATTATCGAATGAGTGGTGTTCTTATTTTCCGCGTTTTATCCAGAAATTTACCTACGTTTGTTCAATTTTCTGATTTTACCATTAACTTGTAGCTTGCAAATTTTTCACGACTTGAATTTAGAAATCTTTCTGGTAACAACTGACGCTTCCAATACTCTAAATCGACATATTTCCCTAACATGTGTGTCTCGTCTTAAAAGCTCCAGCACATTGGACGTATTCACATATCGTAATCGTCTGTAATTTTTTTAGAAGTTTCCATGCTACCAACCTAAACCAAGAAAGCCCTCATCTCCCTTTAAATCCTAGATTGAATATGTATGATTCTTTTCCCCAAACTATGACGAGAAGTAAGGAGGCATCGTCTGATAAAGTTCAGTTATTTCACACGTGTTCACATATTTCTCAGCCAGACTGCTCTGATCATTAGTTGACGTCACAGAATCAAATGGCACCACGTGATGAAAACATGAGATATAAATCTGGTTTCAGGGTTAATTCTCTATCTAACAGGTTTCTCTCATGTGATAGAGATCCAGTCATTTGGATGCTGTATCATCTGTATGCTACGTTTCACGCATTTTCAAATTAAACCGTCTCTAAGGCAGTTTTTATTAACAGCGCCTCTCTATGTATTTACATAGATATTAAATATAAGTCGATATATATATCTGTTTATCAGACCGTCTCTATATCTAACTCTCTAACTATTTATCGCCCACTAATTTATATATACGTGTATATATTTTTTACCACCTACCTTTGTATCCTGTATAACTAACTTATTGGCACTACCGAACCCGTAGGTTCTTGACCGCGCGGACATAAGCTCTTTACATATCCCTATTCTGAGATTTTTCCAATCATCTCGTGTATAAACTACTTTCCTCAAATCATCGTTAATGTTATTATCCCACTTCATTCTGTATCTGTCTATACACCAATCTAATCATACAGGGTGTCTCTAAAGTCAGTATCAATATCCATGAAAGCACTGCTATTCTTTTAATTTCCTTTGCCTACACTATTAGCATAGTGCAACATGTTTAGCACGGAAGAACTGGTTGCCATTATCTGTGTACAGGTATGCGGGTTGTTATATGAAGTTGCCAGAACTGAATTTACCAATACATTCAGCAAACCCCAATAAATGCACACACAAATGGTAAACACATTTAAACCTAAAGACAGTTGCAGTTGCGTGTGATGAGGCACGTCATAGACGGTCACGTGTATCAGCAGAAACAGTACATCAGGTTCAAATTGCCAGTGATAGTCCTAACGCATCAACTCGATGCCTCAGTAGAGAGTTGAATGCCTCTCGCAACACAGTGTAGAAAATTTTAAGTTTCACTCGCATCTGCTTGATTTACGGAATCGTATCACAGAAGCAGCAGGCTTTTTGTACGGTTTAAATACCCGCATTAACGTCTATATATCATTTCACAGCTTGGGGCAGTATTATGGGAGGGTGTTAGAGTCGCTAGGGTTTCCCTTTGATTTAATTGTGAATTTACTTGTCCTTCCTCGGTAGCTAGTCGGTTTCAGGGTGAGCGCTGAGACTCCTATCTATATAGGGTTCGGAAGGAGAATTGCGTGGGAAGAGACAATTGCTAATTATTTTTATTTTTTGTTTATATAAGGCGGTGTGGTGCCTCTCGCTCCCTCTGTAAATTTAAATTTTCTTCCCCTGTTTTCGTCAACATTTATCTAGTCTCATTATGTTTTCTAGTGAGTACCAATATAAACCCCTTTAAACTATTTCTCATTAAATTTTACTAATACTAATCTGACATATGCATGACCAACACTTCTTGCATTTATCATACTAATATATTCTTACTTTTTAATTACACATTTATTTAATTGTTGTGCATACAATGCAGATGCATGTTAATGTCTAACTGATATTACATCCATTCTAACAGGATAGTATGAATTTTGCATTCTACCATTTTGCGATAATTTCGCGCCCGGATCAAATACTTCAGCACGATATTTTTCTAGATAACATTTTCTCTCATCATGCACTAATTTAGTACAGTACTTCATTATGTTACTTTTGAATCTAACGTATTGACTGTTTTTTGACCATTTCCTCCTATTTATTTGGCGCTTCTTTATTATGCGGTATGACTTACGCATATTTTCTTTACGTACTACCTTTTTCTTGTTTTTCTTTTCATACTTTGTTCGTATCTTTTCCATGCATCTACTTTGCATATCCACATTTTCAACTTGGAATACTGAACGGATGTTTGGCTGTGCCGAAATCATCAGGACAGTTGTTCCATTTTGATTTAATTTAACTTCATTAACAACATGCATTTCATTATTGCATTTAAATATATTTCCATGTAATTCATCATCATTGGTTTGAGGTATTTTGTTTGCATCTATAATAGTTGGCTCGCATTCCTTTCCCTCATTCTGAAGTGTCATTTCCCTATCTGAGTCCCTTTGAGTTTGATCTACAGTACTTTCACCTGTTGTAGTAACTACCATATAAATATCATTGTTACTTTTACATTTATTTTCTTGGGGAGTTTCATGTCCTGTCTCCCTTTCATCATAATTATTTCTACCTATCTCACCCTTTCCTGCTAAACTAGTGGTCAATTTTTCTCCTGTCCCCTGAATTTCTGATTTTAAAGAATCGCGAGTTTGTTTTATTGTTAATCTCCATTTGCTCATGTCTTCCCTAATTTCTTTATGACTTTGTTTCACTTCTTCAATAATTTCTTTATGACATTGTTTCATTTTTTCTCCCAATGAATCTAGCATATTCTTAATATCATGCAAAAACATCAAGGAAACTTCATGGTTAATTTGGGTCATATTTATTTTATTTGATTCTTTGTTTTGACCCTCTAACAAACTTCCTCCACCATTTAAATTTATATTATTTCCCTCCATTATTTATTTAATTCTACAATTTATTAATGTTAGTATTTATTTTCTATTCACAAAAATATTTTTTTATGTTATTCAACACTCTTAACACTTTCGTTTAATTTGTTAATTTTCCACATACTTTATTTTTCCGTCTTTTGACAACTTTTATGTTCTATTATTTTTTTAAAAAATCTGTCACTTTACCTTGGTATATCTTCATTATTTGTCTTACGTCAGGTTTGTAGAGATCCGCCATCGGTTATCTAGGTTGATCTGCTCCTGGATTGTTGTCCACTCCTGGCTGCACCTTCCATCTCGTGGTTTGAATGTTGTCTTCCACACTGTTGCTCGATCATGATGTTCTATCCACAACTTTCGTAAGTCACTCTTATTTTGAATGCCCTCACGTTGAAAACACTTTGTCACAGTAAAAGGACCCTTTCGTTGGGCGACACTTTGGGGCAATATTTTTGGAATGACTGTTAAATATCACTAAGGGTTTCACTTTAATTTAATTGTGAATTTACTTGCCCTTCCTCGGTAGCTAGTCGGTTTCAGGGTGAGCGCTGAGACTCCTATCTATATAGGGTTCGGAAGGAGAATTGCGTGGGAAGAGACAATCACTAATTGTTTGAATTATTTTATTTAATTAATCTCTGCCAATTTAAATGAACGTTACACAGTAAAATAAAACCTTTGTGTCCCTGGCCTTCGATATTTCGCTAATGAGGAGTAGCAAATGACTTATGAGTTCGGGAGATTTTCCCTAAGTCCATAATCGTTGTTACAAGGTATTTTTTTTACTATACATTCAAGATCTTCTTCCTTCTAAGTGTCGAGTATAAGTGTCAAGTGTATTAAATTTTTGTCCTCATGAGTTCCGTATCGAAGTCAGGACCAATTATTCCCATATATGGTCTATACCCTAACTCTCATTTTGATTGGTTAGAATATTTAATCACATGTCATCCAAGGGCGTAACTATTTTATTTAAACCACCACCTACCTTTTAATTTTATTCTCACGGTTAGGGACCGTGTTTGCCAGCTTGGGCTTTTCGCGATTGTAAATTTGGAGTTTGACATTTCTCCCAAACGTGAGTTTTGAAGCTAGGCCCAGCTTAAACATTTCAGGTCTAATTTGAGGAGTTACATGTTTATGACCTCTTTTACTTAGTGTTTCAACCGCTTCTTGTGAGAACTATTTACCAACATGAAACTTAATTTATTTTTAACTATATTCTATTCCTTCATTATTTATTCATTTCTTATATTCCTTAATCACTATTAGGGCCGTATCATATTCGTCTCAAGCTAAAAGAGGGAATATATGTTTTCACCTAGAGGCGGTCATGTAGAAAGGCAGTAGAGTATGTGTAAAAGTTTACAATAACATTGATTTTTCAGTCATTGTATTCCTGTCATGTACAAAGAATGGAAAATGAAAGATGGCCAAAAAATATATACCAATGGTCACCCCTTGGAAGAAACAAACGTAGCAGACCAAGATGGAAATGGAAAACCTACGTCAGAACCATAATGGATCATAGGAATTTGGAAGAGGGAAATTGGAATGATAGAGATAAATGGAAACTGAAGACGGTAAACCTATAAGTGGGGCAAAGCCAAAGAAGAAGAAGAAGAAGAGAAGTATTCCTTCATTGAAAGGGATAGTGTCTTTAGAGACACTATGTTTATTTGTCGATTTGATAAATTTCGGAGCATTGGCCATAAAATACATCAGGTCGATTAATTAATATCTAGTTGTATTTAACCGACCTGGAAACAAAGATACTCAGAATTACCTATAAACACATTTTCAAACTTACTTCTTGTGTACTGGACCCAGGATCTCCTAAATTCGAGTGTTAATCTTCAATATTTCAGTGAAATTGGTTGATGAAATTGAAGGTGTTGTATTGGATATTAATAAATAAAATAGAATTGGAAAAACACGTGGGAAGTTGTAAAAGTGTCAAAGTGGCAGGAATATTTAGTTGACAGATGAGTTTCATAAGCAGCAGGACTGCGACAAAACTAAACTAATTTAGCCAGAGTCTCGACCTAGATAAATTGCATTTTACATGAGAGACGAGGAAAAAAATGTTCCGCATGGGAGGGCCCTAGTTTACACTTGTAATTTGCTACCACCACAACTTAGCAGCTTCATTTTTAATGTTATACAAATTTCTCACCCTGCCAAATGTCGCTAGTTGCTTCCTAACACACACATCAAACATTTCTCCACACTTAACTATTCTCACTAGATGGCGCAAAAAACAAGCATGATGCATTTTTTATTGTTGATGTTATCATTGTTATTATTATCATTATCATTATAATCACCAACGTCGTTCCATCACCAACGTTAAAACAAACATCACTTTTCTTATCATTATTATTATTACTTATTATTATTATTATTATTATTATAACTATTACTATTACTATTATTATTACTAATATTATTAATATTGTTATTGTTTTTGTAGTTCTTGTCATTATCATAAGTAATGCCACGAGTGATTTCCAAATTATCGATAAATTCACGACTCACGAAGTGAGGAGTGAATTTATCTAGAGAATTTGGAAATCAAGAGTGGCATTTGTTAGGACTATTTAACGAATAAAATTAAGCTGTTTACTCACAAATCATTATTTAACTGTAGTTATTTTAAAATATTTATATATTTAATGTAAACGGCGATGTTTGAAAACAAATGAGAAACGATAGGTACGCTTCTACTGCTTCTTTTGTTTATCACTGCAACCAGATCATACTATTTATTGCCAGAGGAACGCAATATTGTAAGGAGGAGCTTTCTTTAATATGGTAATTATTACACTGATAAATATTTGGTGAAACACGACTCTGATTGGTTGCAAAACAGAAATCATTGAAACGTGATTGGTCATTGACTCCCATTTGGGGCATGAGTTAAATAGTCATTGTAATCCTTACATTAATAAAAATAATAATCATCATCATCCGGTATCATGGCAGCTGCCGCCGTCTTCCGGAAACCAAACGCTATTCCTCTCTGTCCATCCATTGATCTTCCTCCATTCCTCTGATATTCATAGCTGCTTGTACCCCCTCTATCCAAGTTTTCTTCGGTCTTCCTCTCTTCCTCCTTTCCATTGGGATCCATTCCATAACAATTTTAGGCAATCTTTGTTCTGGCATTCTTTTGACATGGCCATACCACTGTAATATTTTCTTCTCTATAATGTCTATGATGTCCGGCTCCTCTTGTACACCCATAATTTCCCTTATTTCTTTATTTCGTATTCTATCCATTCTAGATTTTCCAGCTGATCTTCTTAAAACATCCATTTCTGTACTTAAAATTTGCATTTCCCTGGTAGAAAAAATTCTAGGCTGCAGATATAAAATAGAGGAAGTAATTAAAGAAATAGATACAAAAAATAATAATAATAATATAATAATAATAATAATAATAATAATAATAATTGTCATTATTAACTTTGAGGAGTACACAATTATCATTTTACAAAATTATGGCAGTGTCTGTCATAACATATGCAAGTGAGAAATGGATTCTTAACCGTTCAGATAGAAGAAAAATAGAAACTGCAAAAATTAAATTCTTACGTTCAGTAGCAGGTGTGACAATTTTGGACAGAAAAAGAACTGAAGATATTGGATAGAGACTTAAATATTTTTAATTTAACAAATAGAATTGACAACATGAGAAACAACTAGCATGAACATGTTAAAAGAATGCCTACAGATAGAATCTCTCAGCTGTTATTAAAGTGCATACCAATAGGACATAGAAGTGATGGACGCCAATTTATTTGATGGGAAAATTCATTAAATCCCACTCGATGCGAAAACAGGTCAAATGGCCTAAATTCATGAAGCAAAAGAAGATTAATATTATTATGGTATTATTGTTATTATTATATCATTATTATTATTATTATTATTATTATTATTATTATTATTATTATTATTATTATTATTATTATTAAGCCAGGGAAGCCGAAGGGGCAATTTGTGGTCTCAGGAGTGCGTGCACCTTGCTGGTAGGTGCACACTAATAAATCCCGAGAAATGTCATTTATTCCTTCCCAGCCCATTGCACCGCGTCCTTGTCGTGGCTCCTGGTTAATAGCCTACTAAGAAGTTCAGGGGCGAAAAGCGACTTTCGGACGTTTAAAAATTGGGACATACCAGCTAAGGGAAAAAAAACCCCAACAAAAATCATCGACCCCCAGGATCGCTTGAGGTTGGGTATTGGGATTGAGATCCCCACCCTGTAAGAAACAAACGTGTTCAGAAACCCAAAAGGCCAAAGCTCGAATTTGAGACAATCACCCATTGGATGGATGAATGGATGGATGGATGGATGGATGGATTATTAAGTCAGATGTAATAAGAAAAGTTAAGTCTTGTAGACTTCAATGGTATGAACAGTGTGTCACGAGTGGGGAACGAGAGAAGGGAATGGAAACTTTCTCAAGGAAAATCAGAGGGAAAGCGTCCAGTGGTAGGCCAAGGGAGACTAATATTAACTATAAATTTAAGGAGGTAAATTATACAGGAGATGATTGGAAAACGTTGGCTCAGGATAGGGATGTAAGGAGAGCTTGTCAGCGCGGCAATGAACTTACGGGTTCAAAAGTTCCAATTAGTTAATTTATTATTATTATTATTATTATTATTTTATTATTATTATTATTATTATTATTATTATTATTATTATTATTATTATTATTATTGAAATTTATTGTAATAAAACCAGAGGGGAAACTCAAGTAGGGGGGCAAGAATTAGGTTATCTTTTCCACCGCATCTTTCTGTTATTCCATTCTTTATCGTTCAATCCTCTATCCCTCATGCTGCTTAAAACACCATCAATAAAAGTCATTTGTGAAAGATCACATCCTGAAATGATTGGAAAATATCACTTTTTTCAATTATAAACAAAAGAAGGAGATGTGAAAATTATAGAGGAAATACTGTGACCAACACCTTGAATAGATTATACAGAGTGTTACAGAAATCGATCACCAAACTTTGAGGTATTGTAAAGGGATGCTATACAAACAATTTGAGATAAGGAAGCCATTGTCTACGAGTTGAAATTTGCATGCTACTGACCAAAATTAAGTAACAGCCAGTACGCCACTGAAAACTTTAAAGATTTATTACTGTAGTAGTTCACTAATAATAATGTGCGATTTGTACATAATACTATTTAACAAAACCTTTTCATGGATGGTCAGCTTTTTATTAAAGTACAATTAATATCTCAAACGATGTACAAAATACTGTATTGTACAGGAAAATAGTAACTGAGCATTCTCCACTCTTTGTGATTAACTAGTAATGAAATGCTTCAATATGATAATAACAATTGGATACCAAGCACCAACATCCTAAGCATGACCAGCTATGTACAGTACTGTTTTAGACCAAACTTGTTTCCAGATGGCAGTGGTTCTAAGGTATCAGTGGCGCACTATCCTCTGTCGACAGTAGATTTTCTCAATACTAAATAGCTTCTTAATTTCGAAACTACTGAACCCTTCACTTAACGTTGATGTTATGGCTATTATAGGGATACAAATGAAATATTACTAAGACAAATTGCCTTCATACAATCATTTAATATTGAGGTATTTGCTCACACATGTCCCATGTACACAATGCCATAAACTATCGATACTTGAACTCGTAGACCATGACTTCAACTCAAATTGTTTGTATAGTACCTCTTTACAATACCTCAAAGTTTGTTGATCGACTTTTGTAACACCCTGTGTATAAAAAATAGATTATTTTGTGGAATAAGTGTATAGTTAAGAGGAGAAAAAAACAGGCAGGTTTCATTGATCGCATCTTTAGTTTAAAATAAATGTCATGTTATGCATGTCTGTGTGTGTTAATGATATAGCGGCCGCAATATTTGTTTTTTTTTGGTACCAAAGTCGGCATATAGCAATCAATTGTGTGTTCGTTAACCAGTAAAATCAGTCCATCAGAGTGAAAGTTTGCCTGAAGTGAAAACTTAAGTAATCACTCTAGCGGTAGCAATTTTCTATTTTTCGTAACGGAATTCGGCGTATGCCATTGAAAAAAAAAAACGAAAAATATATTCCCTGAAAATTAACGATATCCAACTGTTAGGATTGGTGGTTTACCTTACTCGCCCACAGGCACTATCGAAACCGTAGGTTCATGGCCGCGTGGACGTAAGCTCTCCATACATCCCTATCCTGAGCTAATATTTTCCAATCATTTCCTGTATAATCTACTTCCCTCAAATCATAGTTAATGTTATTCTTCCACCTCATTCTTTGTCTACCAACTGGGCGTTTTCCCTCTGGCTTTCCTACAAGAAAGCTTCCATGCACGTCTTGCATTCCCCGTACGCGCACATGTCCTGCCCATCGCATCTACGAGACTTAACTGTTCTTATTATATCTGGTTTCCTATAAAGACCATGTAGTTCACTGTAATGTAAGTCTTCTCCATTCACCTGTCTGTTCATCTCTCTTTGGTCCAACAAATTTCCTAAGTACTTTATTTTCGGTGGTTTACCTAAAAGCCTTAATTTTAAAATATCTATAATAGCCACGTATTCATTTTATCACATGATAACTGGATACCATCCTACTGAATTAATGTAAAAAATGATGTTTTCAAAAACCAACAATATCGGGACATAAAATGTTCTTGCAAAGGGTTTTGTTTAATTTATACAGTTCTTGCTTTTCTGTGAACATTTTATAAAACGTTCAGTTATTATTTTGAGATACAGAATTTGTCCAATAGCGCGGCGCGCGCGCGCACACACACACACCACACACACACACACACACATCCAATTAACTGTAGATGCTGTGGAACTGTCTAGTGGTTTTTTTATGGAAATTGTGTGAAGCCATGCTTTATACGAGTTAATTGGATTTTTTAGAACTCCTCTACTAACTATATCGTTTATTTATTGAACTATACTAATAGTGGCAGCAAGTGGAAATATTGTTCGATAGAAGAATAAATTTAACGAAAATCCAATTCGCAGGAGTCTACCCATTCAGTTCCCTTATTTTGATTTCACAGAATAGAGAATGATAATAAAAATATCCAATTACCAGAGGCCACCAATTAAAAATGTTCGAGAACAAATTACATTTAAATGAAATAGAATAGTTGTTTCAACCTGAGGTACGTGAACCACCAAGGATGTGCCATTTTTTATCAGAATATACTATTTATTTTATTTTATTGTCATTGTATTAAGAATTGAGGCGTGAGGTCGAAAATTGTGACAACCCACAAAGTGTTTTTTCCGAGATAATTGAGATTAAAGTCTAATATGTGTACCATAAATTTGTTTTCACACCTAGTCAAAAAGAAATTCCATTATTTTTTATTATACAACAGCAACATGTTTCAAAACTCAGTGAAGAGTTTCATAAAAATTGAAAGAGAGAGAGAGAGAGAGAGAGAGAGAGAGAGAGAGAGAGAGAAAGAAGTATTAAAATTTTAAAATTCGTATCTGATGTATTAATCGTCCTCAACTAAAACAAACTTATGTTTAGAAAACTTCGCCAAATATTAATAGTATATTACGATGCAGGGTTGGGAAGTTATTTTTATAGAATCGAGGAAAAATGTTTGAAAACCGAGCGATAGCGATGTTGTTTTCAAAATAATAAATAATAGTAAAATAATAACATCTTTGTTGAAACTATTTGCGTTCATTATAAACATCTGACTAAAGTTAACAGTGTGAGCAATGCTTATTAGTTGAAACAGCAGGAGGCCTTAAGAACAATTATTGGTAACATGCCGCAGTACGTATTTATTGTTTCAAATAAAGTTCAGTTCATTTAAAATGCAGTGATTTGTTTCATATAATGTATATTAACACTATATTTTGGATATTTTCTGTATATACATTGTACGTAGTATACATAGAGGACAGTGGTTTTACTTCCCACATGTGGGAGTAAATGTAATATTTCAGTATAGTTATTTAGGTTGGCAACCCCAAAATGTAGAAAGTTGGACTTTCAATAATGGTCCCCATTGCTCATAAGTACGACAAAACGCACTATCGCGCAAAAAAAAAATATTAAGCCGTTCCGAAGACAAGTTGAGTACGATTGTAATAGCTGATGATCGAAGACTGTCTTCTGAAAGGCCTACATATTTTATTGTTTGACGAAGTTTTCTGAACAGAAATTTGTTTTAATTGAGGACGACTGATACAAAAGGTATGAATTATAAAGTTTTAATATTGTATTCAGTAACCTCCACGACTGTTTACCATGAATATTAAAAGTAAATAAATTTGTACTTTATCAATTTTTTTAGCCCATGTCCCTCAATTATGTTATGAAATTCTTAGGTGATCCATGATTCTATATACGGAATAGTCTGGCGCGGTAGGCTAGTGATTATGTTCCTTGTCTCTAGTTTCGAGGGACGCGGGTTCAAACCGTCCGTGGTTGATGGATTTTAAGGATGGAAAAATTCAAGGAAAAAGTCCTCCGAGAGGGACTTTGAGGCATGGGTCCCGAGCCTGAAGATTTCAGGCTCGTAAAAGAACCACAAGCCCGAATAAACAGGCCTCTGTGTAAATTTTACTGACCATTTCCCATCCAGTAATATCTTATTTAACCACTATATCATTCACCGAGGCGCTAGGCTGACCCCTATCACTCGCTGACGTAAATGAGCGTAATTAAATTAACTTACTCAAAAGTTCCCATTAGGAAGCGCCCTAATCCCAGCACATGCATGGAAAGGGCTTAAGAAGAAGAAGTAACACCGACAAAACTTAGTTTCAGTGACAAATGCACAATTGAAAATGTTAAAGCAAGATTCCTCAAAGCGGCAGTGGGTATATCAAAGTACACCCCCTCAAGAATGGCATACGACTCCTCCCGTGAGGACTTCCTGTAAGAAGACTTACGCACCGGATTTCAACTCCCAGTTACGAAAGCAGTATCAATTATTATATGGAAGAGCAGAAAATAAAAGAGGCAAGAGTTATGATCGGACTTCTATTCAACCGATGCCAAGACCAATATAAACTGGACCGGTCCAAACATCAAGTTCTGCAGGCCAATAACAAGACTTGCAGTCCATATCTTCCACCACAAACTATCTAAGAAAGTCTATTTCGACGAACCAACACCAAACTGTATATGCAAGCTATATGACAACATGCACACGATGTCACCTCACCGTATACAACGAAAGAACAAAATCTCTGAGGACAAAGTAACTGAATGTACATTTTTACACATTTATTATTTTTTTATTGCGGACATAAGCACTCCATCCATCGCTTACCTGAGCTAATGGTCTCCAATCATCCCCTGTATAATCTACTTCCCTCAAATCAAGGTTAATGGCATTCTCCCATCTCATCCTTTGCCTCTCTACTACGTACTTTCTTTCTGGTTTGCCTAAAGAGTTTCTATGTACCTCTTTCATTCCCCATCCGTGCCAGATGTACGGCCCATCACAGATACAATAATTATAAATAAAATGAGTTGCAGAAAAAATTAAACATAGGCAAAAGGATGCTTTTATGCATTACAAGGACTCTTGTCATCGCAAATTCTCTCAATAAACGTAAACTAAAAGTAATAAAACTCTTATTCTGCCAGTTATACGGATGGCTAACATTGCCTCTGTCTTTAAGGGAGGAGAAAATATATCTAGTATTTGGTAATAAAGTTCTTAAGATTGTTTAGAGCAAAGAGAAACCCAAGAACAGGAGAGTGAAGAAGACTATTTAACAGCGATCTAAATTATCTTTATGGAAAATCATATTTAAAAAAAAAGGTATCTCAGACGGTGATGGGCAGGACATGTGGGACGGAAGGAAAATGACAGAGGGGCATGGAAACTTCTTGTAGCAAGGCCAAAGGAGAAGCGCCTGGTAGGTAGGTCAAGAATGAGGTTGGAGAATAATATCAACAATGATTTGAGGGATGTGAATAATAACAGGGAATGAATGGAAAACATTAGCTCAGAATAGGTATACGGGAAGATTATGTAAACTTCCGGTTTCTATAATACCAGTGATTTAGTTGTTAGTTAATAGGCCTGACATATAATTTTAGTTACCTAGAAAAAATACGTAATAATGTATAAACTGTTTTTCTCCCAGTTATATTATATGGATGCGAAACATTGACTCTTAAGGGAGGAGAAAAGATTATGAATATGTCTATTTGAGAATACATTTCTTAGGAAAAATGTTGGACCAAAGAGAGATGAACACACAGGTGAATGGAGAAGACTATCAAACAGTGAGCTATATGATGTTTATAGGATACCGGATATGATAAGAATGGTTCATTCTCCTTTACTGCGATGGGCAGGGCATGTGGCACGAATGGGGAATGAAAGAGGGACAGGGAAGCTTTTTATAGGAAAACTAACGGTAAAATGCTCAGTTGGTAAGCAAGAATGAGGCGGGAGAATAACATTTACCGTTATTTGAGGGAATTAGATTATACAGAAGATTATTTGAGAACATTAGCTCAGAATAGGAATGCGCGGAGAGCTTATGTCCGCGCGCCGTGAACTGGTTAAATAGTGCCAATTAGATAAGGTATGAATAACCGAATTTGTCCTTTAATGAATTAAAGTAGTTTTGAAATGTTAGAGTTGTGTCAACTGTAATAAAGTTTCTTTTTTACGGTTACCTGTTAACTCTGGTGCAATTTGTCTTCATTACACCCACATCATGAGATTGTGGACTTAAATGAGCATGAAAATGTGCTGTCTGCTCTTTATTAATTACTTGCACATTTCTCAAGGTTTATCTCTACCTCAAATAAACGTGGCCAAGTTCATCAATTAAATAGTTCCTCTAAAAAATCTTATATTTCGGTTACATACAGAGTTATTACTACAGATAAAACCTCTCCTTCTACAGATTCGAAGTTGACTAAGAATCGACCATACAATAAAGGTCACTCCGAACAGAAGTAAGATGTAAACAAGAGCAGGATTCAAACTTACATACAAAGTATATTTCGATGGAACATAAAATTTGCGCAACGACTGTTCTGAATATTCCGATGAAATGTAACTACTGCACTGGATACTAAACAACAACAGTTAAGAAACGTTGCTGTAACCATATAGTAGAAAAGTATTCTAACTTCCTTCCCTCTGACGTTATGTACAATGGTTGCAACAACCATACGATGATATTGTGTTTACCAAGGAATTGTTCTATCTCTAGTTATTATTTAAATTTACTGGATGAGTCTTCATCTAATGTTAGTGTATCATCTCTTTTCTGTCTTGTTTCTAGTAACTTACTTCCTGACTCCCCTTGACATTGTGATTTAAGTCATTACTAATTTATGACAGTAAAAAATTAAGTCTACACATTGGCAGCAAGACTAGAGAAATACTCCCCAATTTAATATTAAAATACTATCCAGTTGGAAACGAAGCCAAGATCGACTACTGTAGAGTACTGAGTAGATAATATGACCGGAACAGACTACTAGATTTAGCTTTTATAGGAATTAATCACTATAAGGTTTAATTTATGGTGAAATTAAATGTTTCTTACCTCTCCTCATATACATCTTCTCAGTAGATCGCGATTTCGAGACCACAACGGTCTCATCTTCAGTACTTTCTTGGCGACTGATGTTATGTCGATCGGAAGAAACTCTTCTTCTTCCCTCTGTTGGTGGACCGATGAACCTCTGGATCACCATAGGCTACTAGATGTTTATCCTTGAATGCTTGATGATTACGTAATTAATGATCGTTCATGAACACATGATACACAGACGTCAGTTCTTATTGTAACACCAAATTGTGTTTTTAAAATGGCACATATATTGATTCCCAAAGTACGATTTTTCTTTCTAAGAATTACTATTAGATTATCAAAAACGCATTATTTAATCACCTGTGGTTTTATAAAACGTAGCATGAGATGTGGTCAAAAGTAACATGAAATTAATGAAGATAAAATGGGATGATGACAGAAGGTAGAGGAGTGGAGAGTTTTCATTGGGATGGAATTCTGTAAACGGGAGAATGTCGAGGAAGCCCCGAAAATTTCTGTGTGGCCGATCACCAATACCTCTCCGGAACTACTAGGATTCGAACGTGAGATTCATGTCGGGATAGCCGTGCGCACTAGATACGCATCCACCGAGAGGGCTCTTTTAAAGGATACATTGTTTTTTTTATCGAATTAGGAAGTTTCAGAATAAGTATTACAGACTTCTAGGGGTTGTAGATGGGATTTAGTAGATAAAGTTTTGATTAGGAACTCATGTCCGATGTTAAATAAGTTTGAAGATCGAAACACAATGGGCTGATATCGTATGCCTTGTGTTTCAGAATAAGTATTACAGGCTTCTATATGTTGAACTACAAGTCTGGTTGTACGTGGCGATCCTGTTGTTCGTTTCACAAAGTGTGTCTGCGACTCGTATTTTCATACATACACCCCACAAGACCTGGTGTGCTGCCGCCAGAATTCGTGCAAGAAGATCTTCCTCGAAATCAACAGGTGTAATACTGCCCCTACTACATTTAGTACACAATTGATCTTCTTGGTGATACAATATTAAAATATATATACAGTCAATATGCCCATTTCACCAATAAATATTTAAAATATTTATTGGTGAAATGGGCATATTGACTGTATATATACCCTACTACAATTCGTATTATACTTATTCTGAAACATTTTAAATATTTATTGGTGAAATGGGCATATTGACTGTATATATACCCTACTACAATTCGTATTATACTTATTCTGAAACACAAGACGCACGATATCAGCCCATTTTGTTTCGATTTTCAAACTTATTTTACATCAAATCGTTACGTTTCCGGACATGGGTTCCTCATCAAAACATTATCTACTAGGTCCCCTCTACAACTCCCAAAACTGTGTAATACTTATTCTGAAACACCCTGTATATATCTGTTAATACTTTAGCTGCGATAATTTGTATTTTTTTCTGAACCAAACACGCCATATATAAATCAATTAAGAAAAGTAAGGCCTCATTCCTTAACCACCGAAACCAAACCATTAAGACGGGGGGGGGGTTATCTGAAGCGAAAATATAAAATCACTGTAGCTGCCACGATTTTCAAAATTTTCAGTTTTCACAACGATACTTAATGTATGCCATTCAAATAAAACGAGTATAGCGGTTTCCAAAAATCAGGAAATTTCGTCCACTAGGAGTGGCAGTTTACCACAAAGTCTTAATTCAGAAGTTTCTCTAGTGATTGCTATGTTTGTTTTCTCAAAATGTGACTAGATACGTACGATTTAATTAACTTATATATATTCCTTAATCCAGCATACATTATTATATATTTGACTTAATGAGGAATTATCTTAATTTATGAAGTTTTTGCGTGACGAACTTTTTTTTTAACTTTCTCATTTAAGTTAAATCAAAACCCATTTTATCGGGGGTGAGACCTTCTCAACTCATGTCCGACTCAGGGCCGGTCCAAATTTGAGATGCGATGATACCCCTTGTATTGGACGCCTGTGAATGTGAAGGTCGACCACGCCCGAACCGTCATCACAGTGGCAAATTAAATTAAATGAATCAGATGAGTGTGATGAAATGGTATAATGAAATATGTGACAGGGAAAACCTTGAGAAACCCCGAGAAAAACCTACCGTTCCGACCATCACGAAATCCACTTGGAGTAAACGAGACGCTAACTCACTACGGTGCTCTCCGTTTCATCGAAAAAAAAAAATAAATAAAAGTTCCAATATCACTTCCAACCATCCATAGTAATTCTGCCGGAGGCCAGGTCACTCACTGCAATCATAACATTTTCATACTATGATTTGCAGCTTTACTAGGTAATTATAGGTGTGGTAGCTTCCCGTTGCTTTCCACACCGGTGAAGGATGATGATGATGATGATGATGATGATTATGGCCGGATGATTTTCGGGGATCGTTGGGCCCTACGCTTCCTGACATTTGTCTTACAGGTGAAGAATAACCCCGACCGGGAATCGAACCCGGACCCGCTGCGTGACAAGGCAGCACGCTGCCTCGAGACCACAGCTGTGGACCAATATCACTTAATACCTCATAATTTAGCATTTTTATTTTAAATCGTATAGAATGAATTTTTACTAAAGACGTGTTGATATAAGGGTTATTTTAGGAAGTTGTAAAATGTAAGTGTAGTTTGTTGCTTGTAAACATTTCTCATTATGAGTGTAATGGTTGTCTAGGTTTATTGGCAGTGTTATCGTAATTCCATTTCCTGGCTTTATATGAGCAACAGAACAAGGGAATTTGAGAGGAGGGGATAATCCTAGCATGTTATAGGCCTGTTAAAAACTTGTATCCATTCACTTGCCAGAATAATAAATGTCCGTCACGCAGGAACTAACTAGCTAACTAAATATCTGGTACTATCGAACCTGTAGGTATATGAGAGCGCGGACCCAAGTCCTCAGCTAATGTTTTCAGTCATCCCCTCAATAATTTAGCTCCGTGAAATCATGGTTAATGTTATTCTCCCATTTCATTCTTGGCCTGCTTACTGGGCGTTTTCCCTCTGGCTTCTCATATCCCGTATATTTCTTCTTCTTCTTTGACTTTCCCCACTTATAGGTTTGCCGTCTTCAGTTTCCATTTATTTATATCATACCAATCTCTTTCTTCCAAATTCCTATCATCCATTATAGTTCTGACAAAAGTTTTCCATTTCCATCTTGCTCTGCCACGTTTATTTCTTCGAGGGGGTGACCATTGGGATATATTTTTGGTCATCTTTCATTTTCCATTCTTTGGAAACTAATTTGGTTCTAAAGAAATAAAACTAAGAGCATTATAACGATAATATATATATATATATATATATATATATATATATATCACGCACAAATTAGGGCCTATCTCATAGATTGGAGTCTTCATAGGAAGAAACTTTCCCATGTTATTTAAGCCATTATGCCCTACTGAACTGATGTCCACCTGACATTGTAATGTATTTAGATAGCTATTATGTGTAGCGGTACAGATTGATAAATCAGCTTTAACAACTAGGCAACCCAACATGTTGTCCACATGTTTCATCCAAAAACCAACTGTCCGGTGATAGTTTTCCGTCGATCGTGAGAATATGTGGGGCATGCCGTAGTATAGTTGATTAAGGCAATAAGCCAAAAGCGAAAAGTCGAGCGTTGGATTCTGGATTTTTTATACTTACCCAAATATTCTGGTGGCAGCATGGCCCTGGGGTCCATTCAACCTCTAACGGAAAATAGTATCAGACGCTTGTTGTGGGGGTATAGTCGGACGTCACCCAAGATTGACAACCTGGCTGACATCAAGTGCCGATTGTCTAGAAAATGTGGGAGTCTTAACCTCCAACTACTCCAAAGGTTCTCCTGTGGTCTGTAGTGGCTTCATTCAACTTCTTACCTTATCTGAGAACATGTTACCTTCTTTACACGCTTTATATTAGCTGGACCTGTATCTGTCTATCTATGTAACGGAATCTTTCAACACGATTTTCACCCACTTAAAAACATTGGATCGACTTGAAACTTTGTATACTTATAAAGGACCAATAACAATACAATAATTTCATCATTTGTTTCTAAGATCCAAGCCAGGATCATCAGAACATCAAAAAAATAAAGACCGGTATAAGAGATTGCGGACTTATCGATTTTTAGTCTATCCATCCATAGTAATTCTGCCCGAAGACAGGTCCTTCACTGCAATCTTAGCATTTGCATGCTATGCTTGCAGCTTTACTAGGGAATTGTGTAGGTGTGGTAGCTTCCCGTTGCTTTCCACACCGGTGAAGGATGATGATAATGATAAGGATGATGATGATAAATATGATGGCCATATGATTTCGGGGACCGTTTGGGCCTTAAAGTTTTCCTGACATTTGTCTTACAGGTGAGGAAAAATCCCGATAAAAACCTCACCCAGAAAAACTGCCCCGACCGGGGATCGAACCCGGGCCCGCTGCGTGACAAGGCAGCACGCTACCTCGAGACCACAGCGGTGGACTTTAGTCTATCGTTGTAAGAAATTAATATCATATCCTCTGGTAGCTCAGTTGGTAGAGCGGTGGACTGTAGTGATATATAATTTCAGTAATCCATAGGTCGCTGGTTCAAATGCGGCCCGGAGGATTTTTTTAGAAGAGTATTACTTTTAGCTCATACTACAATAGTATCGAATTTAAAGATATTTACATTTTTATCTTATTCTGTAAAATATTAATGACAATTTTGTAAACTTACCACAGTGTAATTTATCCAAAAAATATGAGAAGGATACGATTAACTGTAACTATTTATATATATATATATATATATATATTAAAATATTCAAAACTATTATAATAATGTTAGATAATTTTAAAGAAGTATAATTATATTCGTTCATAGACACTAAAAATATCGTGAGCAAAACTAAGGGCGAATATACATTTATGTGTAATTACTATTCGCCCTTCCTCTTCAGAACTCCTGATATGCTGTCGCGGACTTTTTTACAGGTTTTTTGAGATATTTAATTTTGAGTGCATTAATTTGCGCACTATTTGTAATACTTCTTCTGACACTTATATTTACAGTTCATAATTTTTTGTCATGGACATTTTCAATATCTACCAATTGGGATCAATGATTATATGTAAAAAATGTTCAAGAATATTTTCATGAGAACATCCTCAATAGCTACAGCCTTTCGTAATTATCTGAAACTGTAGTTTGCTGCTTGTAAAGATTTCTCATTATGATTGCCTTGTCTACTTTTATTAGCACTGTTATCTGAATTCTGTTTCCTGACTTTATATAAACAGCAGAATAAGGGGATGTGAGAGGAAGGGATAATTGGAACACGTTATATTAAAAACCGCTCACTTGCCAAAATAATGATATTGTTGCTCATAACATCGAAAAATGTACACTCATCGCGTTCGTCAGTTGTTTACAAAAGTTAGAAAAAACATAAGAAATTTCAATAACGTTATAATTAGTTAACATAAGAAATTTCAATAACGTTATAATTAGTTTTCATAGTTTCTTTGCTTTAAAAACAATATCCGAGATCTTTAAAAGTTCATTCTAAAATTTGAGTGTACAACAATGTTGTTTCATTAGAGAGAGAAAGTGATACGAAAATAAACACATGATTATTTTTTAGTATCATATTCAAATCTGGCCTCTTTTTTCAGGCTTGTGTTATTTAAATAACTTCATGGCGCGATAGCTACAGAACGCCCTTGACAGATCAGACGACTGCTGACCTCACATCCACATGTATCATTTGCAGAGGTCATTGATCATGCATCTATTGTAAGGATGACATGTGGATACCATGTCGAGACCCCGAACCATTATAAGTAACTACCTAACCCACTTGATCGATCGAACCCGTACGTTCATGGCCGCGCGGACATAAGCTCTCCATGCATCACTATCCTGAAATCATAATTCCAATCACCCCTGTATAATCTACTTTCTCTTATTATGGTTAATGTTATTTTCCCACCTCATTCTTGGTCTAACAACTAGGCGTTTTCCTTCTTGTTTTCCTACAAGACGTTTTATGCACCACTTTCATTCCCCATTTGTGCCATATGTCCTGCCCATCGCAGTCTAAGAGACTTAACTGTTCTTATTATATCTGGCTTTCTTTAAAGGCCATATAGCTCACTGTTATGTAGCTTTCTCCATTTACCTGTTTGTTCATCATTTGACCGCTCGGCTATGTTCTTTTACGTGTCGTAAATCTATAACAAAGGACCCATGGATTTAGTACCATTCCGAGAAAACCGTTACTCAAGATTTGAACGCCAAAAAAATCTATCGATCTCGGCAAGAATTGAACCCGCGAATCTAGGAACCACAGGGGAGCATGCTAACTATTAACAGATTTAAACAATCTGGTGACTAATATAATAATAATAATCATCATCATCCGGTATCATGGCAGCTGCCGCCGTCTTCCGGAAACAAACGCCATTCCTCTCTGTCCATCCATTGATCTTCCTCCAATTCTCTGATATTCATAGCTGCTTGTATCCCTTCCATCCATGTTTTCTTCGGTCTTCCTCTCTTCATAATATAATAATAATAATATTAATGATAATAGCCTAATAATAATAATGCTTTATTTAAGCTGGCAGAGTTAAGGTTATAAGGCCGTCTCTTCCACTCAACCAGCGAATAATAAAATCATACAAGAATTAAATACATATCACAATTTTAAATATTATTAAAATATAGAATGAACAAAACACAATGTGGATATGTTCCAATATTAGCTAACACTAACAAAGCATGGAATTTGGAATAAAATAAAGTAAGATAAACTTCTTAGATGACTATTTATAGGTATATACAAAATGCTGAATATAGTTGTTATGCAGGTAGTACGGGTATTTTCATTGTGTGGAACTTAAGATATCAGTTAATTTGGATTTAAATAACGATAGTGATAGACAGTTCCCTGACATGACTGGGAACTGAGTTCCATGCTCTAGTCGCAGATATTGTGTAAGATTCAGAGTATAAACGTGTCCTGTACTGTGGTTTCGAAAGTAAAGAAGTATATTGTGCCTAAATTGATCTTGTGCCGATAAATTTTCAAGTGTATTGATAAATAACTTGGTAAATAAGTGTGCAGAAATAGCAAAACATGTGGACGTAGAGTTCTTCTGTAATTACGTAGCCATGATAATGCCTGAAATGCAGGAGACACGTGGCCATAACGACGAATACTGAATATAAATCGAATTAAGACATTATCAGCACGCTGAAATCCGTCAGATTGATCAGTTGTCAGATTACTCAGTAATATGTGGGATAAAGACAATACTCTTACAATTTTACAAGGAGAATGGAACCCAGTTAAGTTAAACATACTTGAGGAGTTAGACATTTTAAAACAAGTTGACAAAGTTGATTTTAAACAAGAACTCACCCGTACACAAAACCCAGTATACGCTACCATCACCAGTCAGTAGCAGGATGATAGCAGGACAGTAACCAACTACCTTCTGCTGAGGATGAGACTGGTCCCGAAAGGCCTACATTATTTTAATCATTTTTACAGTTAAGAATACTGCAAAACATGGTACGGTTTTATAATTTTATATTGTATGACAAACACGTAAGTGGAATTTTACCATTACTTTAGTAATATTAATTTCAAATAAGTGGGCTGTAACAAAAATAATGGCAACACTACTGTAGAAGCGAAACCAGAAGGAGTTAATTCTTGTAACCTCTGTCACATGTTAATATATGTCTGGCCTATCTTAGAGTAAATGGACTCGTCCGTACGTCTCAAAGCGCATGAGGTGTGGAGAGAGGAAGTTTGTCTCTTCTGAATTGCCGCTCTACGCTGTTGTGTTTCGCCATGTTTACAAAGCAGGAACAGCGATCTTGGTTGATAATGTAATGTGTCCAGCGCGCAGCGTTGCGAATGAAGTGCCGACATTTTTTGCAGAACCCTCCCATAATTTTACAGGGTAATGCTCGGGCGCACACATCACAACTGTAGCTGATCTGTACTGTCGCTGGGGGTGGGAAGTACTTTTCGATCCACCAAATTCTACGGACTAAAACCCCTGCGATTATGATTTGATCCTTAAGGTGAAGGAACCACTTCGCGATATTCGATTCCGGACTGTTCCTGAGATTCTGCTGGCATTAAGGCGCTCCATCAGAAACATCAGCAAAGCAGGATATGCTACAGGGAAACTACGACTTTGACATTGCTGGAAACGAGTTTTTAGACAATGCTGGGTACTACATGAATGACTGTAGAAGTTTCACAAACCTATTACTTGTATACTAGTAATAAATAAATAGTTGTCACAACAATATTCAAAAGTTAATAGGCTAATTTATGATAATAATAGGTTAGCTTTCTCTGCACTTCGACACGTTCTTTGAAATTGAGTTTCTCCAATTTAACAAAAGAAATACTCAAGGTTTTTCTGAATAAGTGTTACGGACTTCTAGAGGTTGTAGAGCAGACGTAGTAGATAAAGTTTTGATAAGGAACCTATGTCCGGAAGCTACCATTTCGATGTAAAATAGGTTTGAAGATCGAAACACATTTGTCTGATATAGTGTGTCTTGTTTTTCAGGATATGTATTACATACTTATAGGAGTTGTACTACATCTATCGAGTCGGAGGAACATCTTCTTGCACGAATTCTGGCGGCAAGATAAATTATTGAGCACACATCTTCTGGGGCGTGCGTATGAAAACATACGTCGCTGGTACACTTTGTGCAACTAACAACAGGGTCGCCACGTGGAACCACACTTGTAGTGCAACTCCTAGAAGTTTGTAATACTTATTCTGAAAGACAAGAGACACGATATCAGCCCATTGTGTTTCGGTTTTCCAACCTATTTTACATCGAATTAGTACGTTTCCGGTCATGGATTCCTTGTCAAAACTGTATCTACTAAGTCCGTTTTACAACCACTAGAAGTCTGTAATACTTATTCTGAAACACCCTGTATAATTGTATATTCCATATAAGCGAAATCGGACCAAAATTTATATGAGATATGTCTGTAATACTTATTCTGAAACACCCTGTGTAATTGTATATTCCATATAAGCGAAATCGGACCAAAATTTATATTTGCCTAGAAATTCACTTAGTTTAAGCAAGTTTTGCGTCGCGAATTTTTATTATTTTATCGTGGAAGCCATTTAGGTAGACTTTAAGCGAGTTTAATGCAGATAAAAACATTATTAAAATACTCAAATTCTTCTTCAGGAGAACAGGCGAGAAAAAATGTATATCTAAAATAATGAAGTCAATAGAGAATTAGAGGTGATTGGAATAACCATAACCTGTTGGATAAATACCATTCAGGCTTTATCTCTCTCATCCACAAATTTCGATAATAACCATGCCACGTGATTGATGACGTTAGGGTGACAGTAATTGCCACCTCCAATGATAACAATTTCCCGCCATCAATATCGCGAGAGTTATCTCAGATTTCCGCGAGGTGGCATTGACGTTTACATATCGCTACTGTACAATTTACCGTTTCCCGTTTCAATATTTAAATTCATAATTTACCACCGTTTTATCGTAATCCTTGCTGCGGGTTCTCTAGATTATATCCACTGAATTTTCACCGAATTATATAGGAATGAAACTATTGAAGTCCTTCATATTAAAATAATTTTAAAAAAATGATTGCAAGTGTTCGCTGATCTTATTTAGTAAACACCGGAAATTGCCTGTATAGCCATATATATATGATGTTGGAAAAAAACACCGTCAACGGAGGTCAAGTGGTATACTGAGATATGTTGATATTTACTTTATAATTTACCTTTGTCGGAAATGATGCGTTTTCACACTATGAGTATCTAACTTCACAATAATTCCGTTAATTGGACTTCAAGACACAATACTTGACAATACTCTAACAGTCACTTCAAGTTTACAAAATATCCACCTCCCATCTCATTGCAGAGCATAATCGGCAGTGTAGTGATTGGCGCACACATTGAAATAAGCCTAGCCTCGTTTGAATTATTTCTCTAGCAGCGTGGATTCGGGTTATACGATCCATACATGTCTCTATTGGAGTCTGATAAACAGGCTATTTGATGTCATTCCACAAAAAGTAGTCGATAGAGTTAAAAACAGGTGATCTCGGAGGCAATGGAACTGGTCCACCTCTGCCAATACATCGACCTGGATACGAGGTATCCAAATGTCTCGTCAATTGACATCGAAGTAAGCTGGAGCTCCGTCATGTTGCTGCCACATTCCGTTGTGAAGCCACGTATCAGAGGTTCCGTACATGTGAGTTGTTGTCACATAATAAGTCTTCAAATACTTTGAACTAACACTGATCTTGAGACATAATTAACTAGCCATTCTGTGAAGACTCATAATATATTCGTACTTTATTAAAAATGGTCAACATATCTCAATATACTAACTCATTTCCGTTGTCAGTGTTTTTTGCAACATCCTGTATATAGCTAATAACCGGCGTGAGCTGTTACGCCTAAATATGCGAACTTATAATGTTTGTTCTTTTTATTTAATAATATTCCACAAGAGTGTTTCTCCTTTCACCCAAAGTGATTTGTCGCCAGAGGTTCCTGTCTAAAGCATCTTCTACCCTCAAATCTCTAGCTTCCATACTTATCTTCACTCCATCCATCCATCGTTCTCTAGGCCTGCCTCTTCCACTTATTCCATTAGCTTTCCAATTAAAGATCTTTGGTCTTCTGTCTTCTTCCATTCTTATGAGTTGTCCATACCATTTCAAACGTTTTTCTTCTAATATATTTTTTCAACTTGAATAATTTCCCTTATTGTGCTGTTTCTGACCTTATCCCTTCTTGATATATTAGTTGATGGCCTCCAAAAATCCATTTCTACTGCTGACAGCTTGTTTGCTTGTTTTCTACTTATTGTCCAGGTTTCGGTCCCATATAATAAAATACATTGTTACAGAACTTCATATATAGTTTTCTTCGTTCTGTATATTATATTTCTATTCCAAAGCACTGAGTTCAATATATCAATGATTCTTCTTCCATTGGTTATTCTTCTTTCAATTTCTGTGATTGAATGCTCACTTCTATCTAAAATAGGTCCTAAATATTTAAAATTTTTAACGTTACGTATTATTCCTGAATTACATTTTAGCCCATCTGTTGAATCAGTAAAGATAAATATAATTATAAATTTATATCGTAATTATTTTTAGATACTACCTGCTAATTACCTGGCGTTGTCCGGGAATCTACTTATCTTCTTGGAATCAATAAGCGAAAATAGAAATTATTATTGTAAGTTATCCGTAAAATATGGACATATGCCGTCGCGGACTTTTGGTAGAGTTTTATTTATTTATTTTTTTAGATATTGAATTCTGTGTACATTATTATGGAGTATTTGTTATGGTTTAGGCAGCGTAAGCCATTTAAGAGTACAAAATGCGACTTTTTTAGTGAACCGATATTTTTTTTAGCTCTGGCCCTATAGTACATATGGTAATATGTTATATACATACATATTAATTGTCCCAGAAAAATGCTCTAAATGATGGTGGAACCCCCATTAAAATCGATGAAGTAGTTTTTGAGGCCATAAAGTAGTCACACTCATTTTTATACTGTATTTAAAACACTGTGTACGTTTGTGTGTGTGTGTGTGTCTGTGTGTGTGTGTGTGAGTGAGTGTTTGTAAACGTTCTAGCTGCCACAATTTTTGTTTCATTGCTGCATTGAAACCAAACTAGGCATATAACAATCAATTTAAAAAGTAATATCCAGGTCGTTAACCAGAAAAATCCGACCATTAGGTATAGGAGTTCTCTTGAAACGAAAATGTTAAAATTGCTCTAACAGTCGGAATTTTAGATTTCACAACGAAACTCGATATATACTGTTAAAACAAACAGAGGAAGCCTATTCTCCAAACATTAGCGAAATTCGATCAATATAAGTGTATGTTTACCCGAAACTCGATATAATAAAATTACTCTAGCAACCGCCACGTTTGCTTCGTGGCAAGGTTATTCAGTTATTTAAGAACTACATGATTAACAAATGTGGTGACTGGACATGCAATAAAGTAAGACTACTACAGGAGTACATACCTGAATTAATCTCATTCATTAATTGCATAGATAAAGACAGATTATAGATCAAAACAAAGCCAATTCATTGAATTATTTAATATTATATTGGGTAAGATATGTGAAACAAATATTACAATTGGCCATTGAACATGAATGGAAACAAAAGAAAATTGTGCAAATAATTTTATGTAAATACTTTTTACATTAAAGCATGTAGTATTACTTCCATTGTGATGGGATATGTTGCAAATAAAATGTTATAAAAAAAGGTATATCATACAATTTAATTAACATTTAGTTAGCAATGTATTCTATATTATACATTAGTTTAATTTATTTAATATTTGCAATAAAGTAATGGAAAAATGAATCGGTAGATATCATTTAAATCCTTGTCAAATTATACAACAAAATGGAAATTGGTTGTGCATGATTAGTTTTCACTGCAGTCTGATACTTTTAAAAAAGCTGGCATCAGAAATTGAGTTTCTCCACATCCCATCAACTAGCAAGCTGTGATACAATTGACCGGAGTTATTGTCAGGTCCACATTTAAATGAAAATAATTGAAGTTTTCTTTTAATCTGTGTTATAATTCCAGGTACTTAATGTCCAAAAAGGACTATGCGCTCATTGTTATGTAGTCTTCTCCATTCGCCTGTCTGTCCATGTCTCTTTGATCTAAAATATTTCCTAAGAACATTATTCTCAAATACTCGTAACCTTTTCTCCTCCCTTAAAGTTAGAGTCCATGTTTCGCATTCATATAAGTGGGAGAATAGCGATTTTATATATTTTTATTTTAAAGTTTTTTTTTAAGAAATGGGACAGCAAGAGTCCCTGTAATGCATAATAGCATGCATTTCTAGAATTAAGTCTATGTTTAATTAATTTGTACAAAGACGTGCATGGAAGCTTCTTGTAGGAAAACCAGAATTAAAACTTCCAGTTGGTAAACAAGAATGAGGCGGGAAAATAACATGAATCAAGATTTGAAGGAAGTAGATTATACGGGGAATGATTGGAAAACATTATATCAGAATAGGGATGTATGGAGAGCTTATGTCCTCGCCGCCATGAACATATGGGTTCGATAGCGCCTGTGGGTTATTTAGTTGGTTAAGGAATGATTGAAAAATATTAGCTCAGGTTAGAAATGTGTGGAGAGCCATGAACCTACGGGTTTGATAGTGCTAATGAGTTAGTTCGTTAGTTAACCTACCCTACGCCGCAAGAATCTTATAAGATGATTTCTAACACTAAATTAATTACACAATGTATTGACCTCAAAATTGAAGTATTCACTGGAGACTCGACTGTTATCCAGGGGATAACACAATCCGGATATGTGTCATGGTCGTAAGCATCCCCAGGGAATGAAGTACTCTGTTACTCCTGTTAGATAGCCTGAGTTCAAACTATTCCAAGCTTGCGGACTCTGCTGTGGACAGTTAGTGCATGCTCATGAATGTACCTATAATGAAACACTAAGCTTCATGGATGAATGGCCTTTACATATGATCCAAGTATTGGTTTACAAAGGAATGTCTGTTACAATCCACTTATCTGATTATCCGTTTAAGTTAATACAATCTAAAGCCTAGTGTACTGATGTTGGTTTCACTTCAGTTATAATACCTTATTAACTTCATACATAACGTGCACGTATTAGTTGGCGATATTTCATCATCGTCATCATTAACAAATTATCTTAATATTCTTTTTTCTTCTGCGTTATTATATAACGCTAAAAATTAACCATACTCTAAATTATTGTAAATAATTAATTGTATTGTAACTAAAACCCTAACATACCGGATGGTGAAATAGGATTCATATTATTGGAGATTCAATAAAAAAAAATATTTTTTCTAAATACTTGTTCCTTTGTTCTTCAAGTATATGAGTGTTATTATGATTATTATATTATTATTATCATCATCATCATAGTATTATATTATTATTACTATTATTATTATTACTTTTACTACTTCTACTATTACTATTATTACTATGACTACTATTATTATTATTACTATTACTATTAGTATTATTGTATAAATAACTAAATCAGTCATATTGTTATTATTTTTAATGCCCCAGATTTGTCCATTTGAACTTTTCTGATGTTCTTTCCTGCATTGTCGTAATTGTAACCCACTTCTGAGTTTGGGGCACCTGGAAGGCGGGGTTACGTTGCCCCAAGATATGATGATGATAGTGATGCGCCAGAAGAGTCCTTATTTTTTTTTATTTAGGGATATTGAACAACACAGTGTTTTCTCCTTCAACCCAAAGTGATTTGTCGCTAGAGGTTCCTGTCTAAAACACCTTCCTCCCTCAAATTTCTAGCTTCCATTTCACTCCATCCATCCATCCATCCATCGTTCTCTAGGCCTGCCTCTTCCACTTCTTCCATTAGCTTTCCAATTAAGGATCTTCTTTGGTATTCTCTCTTCTTCCATTCTTATGAGGTGTCCATAACATTTCAAACGATTTTCTTCTATTTTTCCTAATATTTGTTTTTCACCTTGCATAATTTCCCTTATTGAGCTGTTACTGATCTTATCCCTTCTTGAAATTCTTGTCGATCGCTCCAAAAATCCATTTCCTTAATCCTAAACTTAATCTATGATGAATATGAATGATGATGATTGCGATGGCCATATGATGTTCGGGGACCGTCTGGGCCTTAAAGTTTCCTGACATTTGTCTTACAGGTGAAGGAAATACCCGAAAAAACCTGATCCGGGAAACTGGCCCGACCGGTGATTGCACCCGAGCCCGCTGCATGACAAGGCAGTACGCTACCTCGAGACCATAGCGGTGGACCTCACTGATATTATCAAACACGGAGATTTATGACCGCGTGGATATAAGCTCTTCGTACATCCCTATCCTGAGTTAATATTTTCCAATCATCTCCTGCGTAATTTACTTCCCTAAAATCATGTTTAATGTTATTCTCCCACCTGATTTTTGGCATTCCTACTGGACTCTTACTTTCTGGTTTTCTTACAAGAGGTTTCCACGGTTCTCTTTCATTCCCATTCGTTCCACATGTTCTGTCCATCGCAATCAATGAGACCTAACTATTTTTATTACACCTGGTTTCCCATAAAGACAATGAAGCTTGCATATTGCGTAATATTTTCCGTTCACCTGTCTACTCATCTCTCGCTGGTCCAAGCATTTTCGTAAGAACTTTTTTCTCAAGTATTCGTAATATTTTCTCATCCATTAAAGTGGAATAATAACAGATTATATAAATGCCTACCGCTGTGGTTTCGAGATAGCGTGCTGCCTTGTCACGCTGCGGGCCCGGGTTAGATTCCCGGTCGAGACAGGCTCCTGGGTGAGGTTTCTTCGGGGTTTTCCCTCACCTGTAAGACAAATGTCAGGAAGCTTAGGGTCTAACGGTCTCCGAAAATCATCAGGCCATCATCATCACCCTTATCATTATCATCCTTTCATCCTTCACTAGTGTGGAAAATAACGGGAAGCTGCAAAGCATAGCATGAAAATGTTATGATTACAGTGAAAGACCTGCCCTCGGACGGAATTACTATGGGTTGATATATATATATATATATATATATACAGTGCTACAGTGCGATCAGTTTAGCATTGGACAGCAGACCAGCAAACGGGGATTTGTGCTGTGCGATGACGAAGGCTTAAAATATATATATATATATATATATATAATTTTAAGTTTTTGGTGCATCTACTTGCATGCATTGTGAATTTCAATAGTATCTGAAAACTGTTTATCTACCCCATCCTGAACTTCATGTTATTAAGACTTATTCGAATAAGTCTAACTATTTAGGAATTCTGAATTCCAGCAGAATGCTATAAATATTTTCTCTCTCAATTGAATCATACGTCTTTTTTAAGTCTATATATGAATTACAAAGATTCATAATAATATAAATACAGACTTACAGAAATTACAGACATGTAATAAGAGAAATGGGATAATTTAATGACAGCTTGGAACTGTTCTCAGAAACTAAATTACTATTACTCAGTATCACAGCAAAAATCCTTTCTAAAATATAAAAAACTGAATTTTTAATTATTGAAACAAGACTAAATTACAAGCTGTCCAGGTGAGATATCTATGCCCTCTTTTAAGTTTAAGTAGGTTGGAATAAAAGAGAAATATTGACTTTCGTGTAAGGTTAAAAGTTCAAAACGTCCGTCACGCAGAAACTGCGTAAACTGACCGAATTCCTCAGCAAGTTGAATTTGCGTTCCCAGTTTGCTGGTTTACGGAATATGTATTAATTTTGTTAAATTGCGGAAACTCGATTTTTAATCCCGGATTATTTAAATGTGTCGGATGCAGTTTAAAAAAAGTATGCATAACCGTAAATTGGTGCCTATTTGCATATTGTTGTACGCTATAATTTGACGTAAATTTAAATAATAGGCCTATATCGGCGTGGAATATAAAATTACTCACCGAGATAAGATATGATATACGTATACAGAATGTACATATAACATAAAGTTTAATTAATCTTTAAATTGGAAATGTGCCCTAAATTAATCATTAGTTTAATTTATTTTATACTTTAATAAAGTAACGGAAAAATTAATCTTTTGATGTTATTAACGCCTCACTATGATGGTTGTCCAGCGGCTCGCTTTGTTTCCCCGCAGCTGTTATATACATTGTAAAACTTGCTCAAAGCGGAATCGCATGGGACCAATTTTTCCGCATTAGACAAAATTCCGCATTATAAAAAACTAAAATGTATTAATAATCATAGATTATAGAGTACCGTATATGTTTTTTTACGTACCTTGGATTAATTGTAATGTCGCTACCTTTGAAAAGTGAAGTATAGTATTTATCAGCGACTTGAACGGCAACGCACGAAAAAACAGTTCCGTTTGGTCAGCGTTAAAAATATCTCTTAGGCCCATATCCTGAAATTAAAGTATGCACTATCGGTTTCCAATCATTATCTACACTTTCGTCCATATCCTTTGATTTCCCGCAAATTTCATTCCACACTATGTTGTGTCGCCTTTTAAAACTGTCCAGCCAACCTGAAGATGCCTTGGAATCATTATTCCCTAGGGATTTAGCGACAGCTAGAGCTTGACTTTGGAGCATCGGTCCGGAAATTTGGAGATTTATCTTCAACCACTTCCACTTTTTCGTTTAATGACAATGACACACAGGTTTTAGCCATCTTTATTCCGTAAATTCAGAATGCTACCTCTGAAAGATTGGTCTCAGAACTTAAACTAATTTAATGGCTATTTGTAAGATATGTATCTGTATTTCGCATAACGGTCGTGTAGTGAGGCCGAAATAAAATTTCAGATACAGGTAGAATCTCTAGTTCACCCGGCGGTAGGAATCATTCCTTATTGTTTTTTTTTGTTTTTGCCTAACAGGAATTCAATGATTTGGAAACTAATTTATTTCTCTGTCTTTCCGCTTTATAATTTTTTTTGTTATGGATTGTGTAGAAATATCCTTCCGTTTCCGCGTTGGACAGATTCCGTTTTATGCAAACTAAATACACGTAAATTAGTATTATTTCTCCGGGGCCAATAGATTTGTTCATATTGGACAGATTTCCGCATCATTCACGTTCCGGATTAAACAAGTTTTACTATATAATTAAATAAAAAGATGCCGATAGCCGCCACTATAATAATTCTGCATGTTAATCATTGTCAAGCATTGTCGCGCAGCACCCGCTCTTATATATAAACGGATAACCATCATAGTGAGGCGATAATACTTCAAATGATGTCAAATTATAAAACAATGTTCAATTTGTGAATAACGTAGGTTATACATTATGTATTTTCACTGCAGTCAGATATTTTTGAATGAACTGACATCAGAATTTCAGTTTCTCTAATTCAAAAAGGAAATATATATTCCGTAAACCTAAAAATTGAGAAAATACATTAGACTTGGTTAGAAATTAGTTTTGTTTATACAGTTCCTGCGTTACGGACATTTCTTACTAAACATTTTTCTATTAATATTTCGATAGTATTCCAAATTACCATATCATTATCTTATATTAGTATTTCCTTATCTAGTGTCGTATTTTCTCCTACAACATATTTTTTAAATTTATTCATTACAACAGTAAAAATATTGGGTGATGGAATATTAAGCCATATTTAAATCGAATGTCTTAAATAATATTGTTGGGCACATCCTTAATAAAATTAGATATTCTAATCTGGTATTAAAATGTTTTTATTATTAATTTAACACTTACCACTGAAGGATAAATTATATTTGAAGAGAAAAAAGTAGCTCAGTAGTAGAGCATTGGCCTGTAAAGCCAAAAGGCCTGGGTTCAAACCCCGGTCTGAGCGTATAATTTTTCTCTCCAAATGTAAGGTACTATACTGCAACTTCGCCATAACATGCAAATTCGCTACGGCGTATTCTGTGTAAAATTGGCAATCGACATATTGTTATCAAGAGACCCCTATTTTACGTCGTTTCAGAATAAAATTTGTTGTGATGAGCGTTTTATTTTATTTTGTACCAGAGCATGCAAGCGAATATTTAGATGATAAAACAGGCGTAGAACTGAATGATAATAATAATCTCTTGATATATGTTGATTATGTTGTATTATTAGGCGATAGCGAGGAGATACCAAGGACCAACTCGCACATTCTATTCAGTAACACTAAGAAATTTGGGTTGGAAGTAAACACCAGTAAAAGTGAAATATACGGTCGCACGTAGAAGAGAAATGGACGGTTAATGTCAAATGAAATATATTTTGGGGAAGTAGCTGAATTCAAATACCTAGCAGTCCATAATTGGAAACACGAATAAGGTGCAGAAAAAATTAAACATAGTCTCAATCCTAAAAATGCAGACTATTACGCATTAGAGGGACTTTTGTAATCCCAACTTCTCTCAAAAAACGTTAACCAAAAATATATTATAACTGTTAATCTTCCAATTATACAGTTGCGAAACAAGGAATCTTACTTTAAGGTAGGAGAAATTATTAAAGTATCTGAGAATAAAGTTCTTAGGAAGTTTTTTTAGATAAAAGAGAGATGAACATAGAGGAGAATGGAGACGACTACTTAACATTGAGTTTCATGATATTTATGGGAAACCACATGAAGTAAGAACATGATGTAAACTGCGATGAGCAGGAAACCTGGAATGAATGGCAGAATATTTGGCACGAATGGGGAATGAAAGAGGGGGATGGAAAATCCTTGTAGCAATACTAGACGAAAAGGGCTCAGTAGGTAGTCCAAAATGAGGTAGGAGAATAACATTAACCAGGATTTGAGGCAGGAAAATTATACAGGGAAAGATTGGAAAAATTTTATTCGGGATACAATTGTATCGAGAGTCTATGTCCGCGCGAAGGGAACCTACGTTTTCGTTTATGTCCGTGAGCTGGAGTATTTTATCACTATAGTATAATCGAGTAAATATGTACAATGTAATATATGTTATTTGTCTTACTTTACACACATTTTGTTTGCTCTTAATTTTGTTATTGTTTAGTTTTCAAATTCATTGTGAACTTAATTGGCGAAATTGGAAACCACTGTGTGGCAATTTTGTTACTTGATATCTGTTTGATTTTCATTTTTTAAGAATGTTATCGTTCCAAGAATTACGTGCTTTAGGCCTTCATTTACAAAATCCTATTTTTTACATTTGAAAATATTTAAATTATGGATTTCTAAAGTATGCAGAATCCTCAGGCTGCCATCTGGGAGTACCATCGCTGCCTCGTACGTATTTTGAGACAAGTTTCCTGAGAGATTTTTTTTTCCCGGGTTTTCCTCACCTGTAAAACAAATGTCACCAACTTTAAAGCCCAAACTGTCTCCGAACATCATTTGGCTATCATAGTCATCATTATCATATTCGTCATATATATTATAAATATGTGTATATGAGAATGGAGTGTTTCGTCTTAATGTTGTACTGTCTCGGAGCTGATCTCTCATTCGGTAAGACTGTGTCCTTGTGTGGTCAAAAAAGTATATGTGATCCACAGTTTAAAATCGCTTTCCTGACAGATAGTGTCATTGTAAGGCCCGAGTAGCGTGTGACATATAAAGAGCACCTATATCAGTGTGTCCCAAAAAATCAAATTATTTTATTTTTAGCGCTTACCCTCTTAATTTATTTGTATACTGTTTAAACAATTGTAACTACAATTTCGTATACGTAGGCCCACGGCAACCCGTGCCGACTTGCTTCGAAACATATCAGTAGGATACTTGCAAACTTTGAAAAGAAAATTTGAACAGTAAGGTTTTTTTTTGTAAAATAGAAAATAGTTATACGTTTTGGGCATATAAATATTTTGTTTACTAAATAAGCTTTTAATTCTAGACTATTTCTGTACTAACCCAATACGCATTTTCATGTCTTATGTTTAGCATGAAGTCAGCACTGGTTATCATGATCCAATCGCAATAATATTTGTTAAAAACATGGAAGGTATACATATTTGATTTTGCGAGGAAAAAACCTCCTTTACGTCTAGGGACACCGTAACCTATATGGTGAGAGGTTGAGCTGATTTAAAGCAGAATAAATAAAACATGGATAAAGTTAATTATGGCAGAGTCAGGTATTCTACATTAATTTATTTTGTTTTACGCAAGTATAAACTGTACAAAATGTTGTAAAGTGCTAAAATAGGGCCTATTTAAAGTGACATTTTGTCTTGGAAAATCTGATCATTCCATGATATATTTTTATCTTAATTTTCCTTGAAATAGTAAACAAGTGAATTAAACGTCTGAATATTAAATTGGTTTCTATAAATGGGAAAGTTCCAGGAATTGTAACTTGTTCTAGGAAGGCGTTACTAATCAAACAAAAATTCTTTTGTCGTTGACGTCATTCTGAAATGTTCCAATATATTAAATATGCACAAGTCCAACTTGGTATTCAAGATTGAAAAGAGCTTTCTTTTATTTTTCATTTTACAATTTTCCCCCTTTACCCTTTAAATAATATCGTCAGTCGAACAGAAAAGTTTTTTTTTTGCACGTGTCTCTTCATTAAATATTAAATAGAATAAAAATGAATTCTAAATTTAGTCTGAGAGGCAATCAAATCAATTTACAGCTAGGAAAGTTATATCTCAACAAATATTGCAGAAGGTGTGAAACTGAAATATGTGCATCCGTCCATAGTAATTCTGCCCGAGGGCAGGCCTTTCACTGCAATCATAGCATTTTCATGCTATGATTTGCAGCTTTACTAGGGAATTATAGGTGTGGTAGCTTCCGGTTGCTTTCCACACCGGTGAAGGATGAAGATGATAATGATAAGCGTGATGATGATGGCCGGATGATTTTCGGGGACCGTTGGGCCCTAAGCTTCCTGACATCTTTCTTACAGGTAAGGAAAAACTCCGAAAAAACCTCATCCAGGAGCCCTTTCCGACCGGGGATCGAACCCAGGCCCGCTGCGTGACAAGCAACACGCTACCTCGAGACCACAGCGGTGGGACACTGAAATATATAGGCTATATATATATATATATATTATATATATGACATCATCAGAGCAATCTATATATGACATCATCAGAGCAATCATCTGTGATCACAGAATGTCATGGCCACTGCCGATTACAAGATTTTTAGTATAATTATATATGTATATATTTATCCAGGTGGACTTAAAGTTTTATGCCTTTTCTTCCACTCTCTAGGATAAAAATATGTTATATTCAAATACAAAAATCACAATAATATGAGATACTAAACGATTATCTGGACAAACTAAACAATAGTAAAAATTATCATCTTCTTCTTCTTCCTTCACGGATTAGGTCTTTACGTGTTCCGATCACATTTGTTCAGCCCAGCGCTTTCTTGATCTGGGTCAAGGGGAAGGTAGAGGTAGTACCTTTGTTAGGGGTAGACCTTACACTGGTCCTCAAAAACTCAGGGTTAAGCGAAGGAGATATGCGAGACCTTTATTTGTGATGAAGCTATAACTAAGATCGCCCGTACGTGGTGAAGAAGCACATCCGGCAAGAGGTGGCCCTCCTTTATCCGAATACAGCGGATCTTGACATGGATGTCTATAAAAAAAAACCCAACACACTTTACCTAAGTGTGAGTATTAGTAAGGGTGTAGGAGAAGGAAAACTCCGAAAATAAACCTGGGAACAGGCCTCTCATCAGCCGAGGAGAAGGCAGTCTTTTAAAGGAAAGGGACTCCAACAGAAAACCTCCGCTGCACCAGGTTTGCGTCGGGCTGGAAACCCACCACGCAAAAAGATCTTTCCCAAACGTCTCACATGAGTAAGCCGGACGTAATTATAAGATGGCGACTTGGATTACGGAAATGCGTATTCTGAAACATAAAACACACATTATCAACATATTCTGTTTCGAGCTTCAAACTTATTAGGGCCTATAAATCGAAATGGTACGTATCCGGACATGGGTTCCTTATCAAAACTGCATCTAATAAGTCCCCTCTGCTATCCTTAGAAGTCTGTAATACTTATTGTGAAAACCCTGTATAATAAATCATTATTATTTACCTAAAATTTGACTTGTCTCAGAGACTGCAGTGTGTTCATAATGCTTGTGTTCGTTCTATTTTTAACATCTCCTCTTATCATATTTCAGTATACTTAAACAATCTCTCTTGGCGCCGTCTCAGCTACAGACTAAATTGCATGTCTTTAATTTATTTTTAAGCTTTTCCGCTACTTACCCGGCGTCCATATTTGAGAAATTATCTTCTGACCACAATTTTGACACTATATCACAATCTGCTAAAAATCCCTCTCCACGGCTCCTCTTCTTATTCTGCTTCTTTCACGGAAGCCAGTGCCCACTCCTGCAATTCTCTCCTTGAATCTATCAGGGATTGCTGCACACCTGGCACTTTTAAGTCACGCTTATACAATTTCTTGTTAAATCAATATTAATAAAATTCATAATAAAAACCACGTTGAAGTGTAAGTCACAAAAATTAAAATTATAATATAAAATTATAACCATATAGTCCGTCTCCTCAACTTTATAAAATATTATTTCTCTGTAAGCATTTCGGGACTAGTCTCATCATGAGCAGAAGGAGCAGGAGATAGGTCTGTATCTACTGACCCTGAATGTAAAACTGGTACATCTTTATATAGGCTACATAATTCTTCTCTACGTGTACGTTGCTGGACCTATTTTGATGAAAAATTTTGCGTGTGTTTGAGTGGGTCCCTGCATGGTTTAGAATCACAATATACTTACTTAATACTTAATATAGGCTTTCCACTTTACAGCAGTTTGCCCTTGATTCCTGCTTTCCAGAGATTCCTATCTTCCCATTGACCATCTTCCATACCCCCCTTCATCATGACACCATATATTCCCTCATACCATGTTCTTCTACGTCTCCCCCTCTTCCTTCTGCCTGGTACCATCAAATCCAACACCTGTTTAGGCCACTGGTCTTCCGACATCCGTTGTACATGTACATACCACTGTAGAGCTCTCTAAAACCATTAGGTGTAAGATTTCGCTTTAAGTGAAAATTTAAAAATCGCTCTAGCGGTCACAATTTTTTATGTTTCACAACGAAACTCAACATATCATATTAAAATAAACAGAGGTAGATACTGTCAAAAAATGAGTGATATCCGTCAATCAGAAGTGGAGGTTTGCCTGAAATCCGAAATTAAAAACTGACTCCCAACCGCCATGTTTTATTCGTCTCAGCTATAGTATACCATTGAATTAACTTAAATATTACGTTTATTTAGGCGTAGCAACACACTCCGGGTATTAGCTAGTTAATGATAGCTTTGTACAGGGAACTGAATGTGTTGGGTGTGTACTCATTTAGAAACAGGTTGTTGTTGGATTGCTTTAAAATTTCAACTTTTTCCGGTAAGCGCATTGTTGCTGGATTGTTCTCTTTGTGCAGTGATGTAAGGCTGTTGTCCTGTCTGAACTATATGTTTAGCATAACTGGATTTCCTTTCCGCGTGTATAAAGTATGTTAAATGATCCAGTGCTTGTTAAATAATCAATTTTTCTCCACAATTAAATTATGTTATTAGTAGTTTTATTTTCATATTTTCTATCTTTTAAACTTGTACTTTATTCGTTAAATCTAGAGTAAATCATTGCAAATTGTAGATAATAACTGTATTGTAGGTAGAGCATGTAGTTCACTGCTGTGGTCTCGAGGTAGCGTGCTGCCGTGTCACGTAGCGGAACCGGGTTCCCCGGTCGGGACAAGTCTCTTAGGTGAGGTTTCTTCGATTTTGTTCTCAACTGTAAGACAAATGTCAGGAAACTCTAAGGCCCGAACGGTCCTCGAACATAATCTGGCCACCATTAACATATTCGTCATGTTTAGTATGAATGTGTGTGTCTACGGTGTGTTTCGTTTTAATGTTGTGTTGTCTCGAGAAGGCCCTGAATTGAGCTGATCATTCATTCGGGGAGGCCTTCCATGTCCTTCTGTGGTCAAAAAGGTATGTATGTGATCCATAGTTGAAATCTCTCCATAGTCTCCAATTCGGTTTTCTTCCAATGTACATATATTCCAAATTAATTTTTACCCCTTATAAATAAAAACTTGAATAATGTTATAAAATAATTTATTAATATTAACATTCACACATTTATATAAATTTTAATAAATCTATTGATTATTAATCCATATGGCGAGGACTGCTTCAGGAAATCCTTGCCAAAGGCCGAAACATTATTATTATTATTATTATTATTATTATTATTATTATTATTATTATTATTATTATTATTATTATTATTATTATTATTATTATTATTATTATTATTATTATTATTATTGAATAACAGATGATATCCTCCATCAAGCAAATAATGTAAACAAAATATCGGAATGTTTGGAAAAATAAAAATTTAAGAATAGATACAAAAGTAAGAATTTACAAATCTGTCATAAGACCAGATCTAACATATGGTTGTGAATGCCGAACACAAAGTCAAAAAACAAAACAAATTAATGAAACAACCGAAATGAAAGTTTTAAGGAAAATCGTAGGAAAATCGCTGAAAGAGAAAATTCGTAGCTCTGTTATTAGAGAAGAATTTGAAATTGAACCTATAAACCTTTGGATAAATGATAGAAGACTAAATTGGAACGATCACATAGATAGAATGGAGAACAGTAGACTAGTGAAGAAATTACGTTGACTGGACACCTCAGCAGTAAAGGCCTTTAGGAAGATCACAATTACGATGGAAGGACGTCACCATACCCCGGACCTGTAGTGAATGAACACGCAACAAGCTGCCAGCTTTCAAGCGTAGTTGTATTATTATTATTATTATTATTATTATTATTATTATTATTATTATTATTATTATTACTATTGTTAAACATAACCTCTCTAGAAACATAACTTTTTTTTTCTCAAGGAATTTGTCCCTTATCTGAAAGTTTTATCCTAGTACTACAGTAGTACAATATTAAATCGGAACTACATGAGAATTCGAGCTCAGGTACAATTTTTATCTTTCTCATTATTTTATTTAAAACCAACTGACGACTTGTCTGGAAACGTTAGACCAATTTCGGACCCAAATCTACGTTCTTACGATATTGTTCTTATATTTTCATGCTGGTTTTATTCCCAGCTGATTGGTGTTGGATATCTGATAAATTCGATAAGTTTGATAACTTTGAATTATAAATGCTTTGGGAACAGTTTCAGAGCCTTTGAGTATCGATACGTTAAACTCCGACAGTTTACCAAGATGTTTGAAACTGCAAACATTACCACAAAATTAATTATACATCAGTGGTTTACCATGTTTACAACATATTAAAAATGCCACAATAGTTTCACATCTCTTGTAGTATATCGATGAATGCGCTGTTCAGAATTATTTCCCGAACTTTCCTGTTAAGAGATTCGTGGCCATGAACGATAGTAAACATTTTCCCATGCTTTATAATTTATCACCAACTTCAAGGATTAAACCTTAAGTTCTGTTCCGATCTCATGTTAGAATTGGTTTGTCTATATTTTACTGAGTCTGCCTACATTTCTTCGTCCTAATGGCTTGTAATAAAGAATCTATTTCGGAATTCTATTGTTATCCATTCCATTGATATGGTCCATACATTCATCTCTGTATTTTGTAATTCTATCTAATAGTTTAAATATATTTAGTTCTCTTCGTATATTTTCATTCGTTTTCTATCTGTTATTGTATAGTCAGCCACACTCATCAAAAACCTCATTTCTGAGGTTTCTATTATTCGTTTCTAGTTTTTTGGTTAAAATCCAGTGTTCCGGTAAATACAGAGTGGCCCACTTAAATCCTTCACCTCTGATAGTTTGTTAAATGTTTCTGAAAAATAAAAAAACAACAATCACAACTAAAATGACATCGAGCGGGACATCAAATACGCATAATACCATTTTTCGAAAGTGAGTAATTTTCAAGAAGGTCAATTACAATTTTAGTTATTAAACTATCTAAATATAATCATAAAGTTATAACGTCTTCCTGTGGAAGAGCTTTTTACCATTATCTTTAAATTATTTATTATTTTTATAGGTTTTAAGCTTTTTTTATTTCCCTTATTATTTAATGAATATATTTAAGTAGTCACAAAATTGGAATTATTTATAATATTTATTATTGGCTTAATTTTATTAATTTTTTTAACTTTTATTTTTTAAATGGGAACCAACTAGGATTTATATCACAAATTTTGAGTTAGCTATGTCTAATAACAATTGACTATGTTACTGACATTTTCTGTGTCACTGAGACGCGTAAACATAATGTCTGACGCACCCTTCCTTTTGTCAAGTTCATAATGTTGACATTGAAGATCGAACACACCCACACCACACTACACAGTAGTTGTAATCATCATCATCATCATCATCACTCCAGGGATTAGGCAATTGCCCGTTCCGACTTCATAATGCATCAGCCCAACGTCTTCTAGGTCTTCCAACATCACGCCTTCCTCTTGCTTGATAATTTCTTGCTAACAATGGATATCTCTCCTTACTCATTCCATCCATGTGATCAATCCATTTCTGTCTGTAATTCGTGACTTTATCCAATAAAGGCTGTACTTTCAATTCTTCTCTTATATCCTCATCTCTTATTCTATCAAGTCTTGTACATCCTTTTACTTGTCTTAGGAACCGCATCTCTGCCGTCTGTATTCTATCCTTCTGTCTTTTCACTGGAGCCCAAGTTTCACATCCATACAATATTGTGGGAACCGCCATAAAATTATACATTTTTATCTTGGTTTCTTTTCTAATTTTATTTTTGAATGTTCTCTGTATTGTTCCACACACCGTCTGAAATTTATTTATTTTGGAGTCAATATCTCTTTCCACATTGTAGCCAACATCACAGCCCAAATATTTGAAACTAGACACTTGTTCTATACTTTGATTTTCTAAAATAATTTTGGTTCTCACTGGATCTCTTCCTCTAAAAGCCATGGTCTTTGTTTTCCTTATAGAAATCTTTAGATCGTATAATTTACATATTTAATTTCAGTAGTTGTAATACAACCCTTATTTCTTCAGTTCGGTAGAGTACAACCGACAACGACATTGGTGAAGAGTAACTTCAGCCAATGCGGGTTTTCTATCGCCCAGTAGTGCATATAGTGTACATTTACATTCCCATGATTTGTAAAAGTGGCTTCATCGGTAAACAATATCCTACTCATGAAGTCATGTCCTTGATGCAGAACTCATTGGCTGTATTTCAGACGAATTTGAGTGTCATTATCGTCAAATGCTTGATGTAGAGAGATGTGGAATGGATGGAACTGATGCCCATGAAGAATGGCAGCACGCTTATGCGACCGATTCCAATCTCTCTTTCCATTTCGCGAGAACCGGCATGAGGGTTTATTGCAACAGCTGCAAGAACAGTTACTTCGGCTGCTTCATTTGTCACAGTTTTGTTTCGAATCCGCTTTCGTGGGCTCAAGCTCCCAGTCTCTCGAAGTCTACTAACAATATTAGTGAAGGTAGCACGGGTTGGATGACGTCTCTCAGGAAAACGTTCAGCTACCGCTGTTCTCCTTGTTTGGCATTTTGGAAACATTCCCCGTAAATTAATAGCATATCAACCATTTCTTTATTTGTGAAAACCATTTCAAATGCCTAGAAATAATGGACAGAATAAATTAAATTTGCGTTAAAAATGTTAATATCAATTACTGTACTACTACAATACAGTACACTACTGACAGTTAGCATTACGTACCTACACACAAGTAAAACTGAGAGCCTAAGATCTTCTACTTCACCATATTAAATTATACATATAGGCCTAATAAAAATTATGAATTATTTAATATTAATAACAATACACAATAGGCTTAGGCTACTCAGTTTACGGATGATAAGGAAAGAAATAACTATTAAAAAACAATAATAATAACAATATTGATAATAATAATAGAGATAATAATAAACAATAATAGAGGCAAAGAAAGTTATTGGCATATAAAATTCTATTTTATGGAGTAGGAATATAATCAAGAGGACTAAATTATTAACATATAAAACAATTGAGAAGAGCATTTTATTATATGGCGCGGAAAGATGGACGTTGAAGGAAAAACACAAACATAAATTACAGTATTAGTAGCAGAAATTGACTTTTTAAGAAGATCAGCAAAAATATCCAAATTAGACAAAATAAAAAATAATACAGCAAAATAAGCAAAAACACAGAAATAAATTATTAGTTACAGAAATTGACTTTTTAAGAAGATCGGCAAAAATATCAAATAGACAAAATAGAAAATAGCACAATAAGAGAAATTATGAATGTAGAAAAGGATATTGTACAAGATATTGAAGTCCAAATAAGATGATATGGGCATATAATGAGAAGGGACTCAGAAAAAAGAACAAAGAAGTATTTAAATGGATACCTCCTGCAAAAGGGAAACATGGTACACCAAAGCCAACGTGGATAAAGGGAATTCAAGACAAAATGAAGAAGATAAATACGGAGTATGACAGAAGCAGACACGGAAGACCGGGAAGTGTTGAAGAAAACTATTGTGTATTTTGGTTGAGGATACCTGTGTATATAACAGAAACAATCCTGAATAAAAAAAACGTATAATTTGGTAAATAAATTGCAAAATATAAAATAATAATAAAAATATTACTGGGACATGGTTATATACTATATGTGCTAAGGAAATATTTAATGATCTTTTTTTTTTGAGTCGGACAGTCCTTTATTTAAGAGGGAAGGGAATTCCAGAGTCGGGTGGCTAAAACAAGGAAGGAAGAGGAATGTTGGGATGTTCGATGAGATTTTGATGTAGAATTAAATTTTCTCTCGAACTTATCTTTAAGTTATGGTGGGAATACAGTGAATGGAAGCGAGTTGAATAATGAAGTGGACAAAGTATTGTATAAGAAGCAGAGGCAGTATATATTTCGCTCCGTATTCCAATTGGAGGCAAGACAACATTTCAAATGCTGGAGTTATGTGTTCTGATTTACGTAGGTTGCATTCTATAACATGAACAAGCATTATGAACTCGTTGCAGTCTTTGTCCGAATCTGATACTCTTGTCGGTTAGGAGTAAGTCACTATAATCGAAATGCGGGATAATCGAAGTTGAGACAAGTACTTTTAATGTAGTAGTAGTAGTTAAGATTAAGTGATCCCACTATGAATCTTAGGAGGTCCTAGGGATATTTCCCAACTTCCGAAATGGGTTGCAATTCCGCGAATTCAAGAAGAGAATGCAAGAATTGTCATAAAATAATTTGGCGGCATTCGAAAAAATTATTTGGGCAGAGGCGCACAAACTTATTTATTTCGCGGGCCAAATGGAAGAAACATCAAGTTGGCACGGGTCATAGGCCCTATTAAAGCTGTTGTGGATTATTTTTTATTATTATTATTATTATTATTATTATTATTATTATTATTATTATTATTATTATTACTATTATAAGCGTTTGTTGTTTTACTAATTTTCTTGTTATGTCGTTATACATATTTCACAAGTTCTTGTTCCATTATTGATAGACTAATATTATAGATCCGCCCTTAGCATATTTTAATTTATTAGAATACCATAGGCCTACAGGGGGCGGATAGAAAGTGATGGAGGGCCATAACCGTCCAGCGGGCTGTAGTTTGGTTATCCTGGGCTATTATATAGCATAGTACCATTTTTAAATATTCTATCGGAGAACAAGTGACTGCTAGAATCATGTTGGCCAACGTGTTAACACACATTCCAACTAAGCCAATTGCCATCATGTTTACCCACTTATATGTGATTCTGCCCACCGCTGTGGTATCGAGGTAGCGTGCTGCCTTGTCACGCAGCGGACCCGGATTCGATTCCCGGTCGGGACAGGCTCCTGGGTGGGGTTTTTTCCGGGTTTTTTCCTCACCTGTAAGACTAACGTCAGGAAGCTTAGGGCCCAACGGTCCCCGAAAATCATCCGGCCATCATCATCATCCTTATCATCATCATCCTTCACCGGTGTAGAAAGCAACGTGAAGCTATCACACCTGTAATTCCCTAGTAAAACTGCAAAGCTTAGCATGAAAATGCTATGATTGCAGTGAAAGACCTGCCTTCGGGCAGGATTAGTATGGATGGATGGATGTGATTCTATCCCAAGAGTCCACTTATATTAGTGGGAAAGTTAAGATGAGAAAATGGGCAAGTTAGTTTTAGGTTGGGCAAATTAGGCTGAGAAAGTAGGCAAGTAAGTGTACACATTGTTTTAGCATTCACTTGTTAATTAGCGGGGTTTTGTGATAAGTTGGCTACATTATCTGAGCAATGACTAATACACATTTTACATTGTAAATATGGGATTTTATGTTACTTTAAGCTTAACTTCTCACTCCATTTTAAGGTATTTCTCAATTTTTTTAGGAAAAATTCAACATATTTATTTCTCTCAGGTAATTATTCTATATACTGCAAGAATAAATAGTATTTTTTCCCGTTTGAATTTTTGTAGGTGGTACGGTGGCATGGATCTCCCATTTTTTTTTTTTTTTTTTGTTAATAAAGACGAATGCAATATCAGTATCCCAAGTCTTCAATCTAAGCTACAAGATTTTTTTTTCAATATTTTGTAAATTGATATTTTATTTTCCCAACAGACACACGCAATATAATAACCGACTGGTGTTACCACCTCCAGATGTGTTGCGTAATACAGAAAAAAGCAAGTTGTGTGCCTAGGCATAACAAGTTACATACAAATTCGCAATCTAAGAAGCGCATAGATTTAATATTTTAACTTCGATTTCTACAATGAAATACAAGGATGGATCGGAAGGTAACCCTCAATGTTTTATAAAAATTAAAACAACACAAATTGACTCACATATTTTAGCTACTTTTCTTCATAGTCATCAACTTTCTCAACAGATTTCTCCCATCATGGTATCAGTATCATTATATCCTGTTCATAGGGTTAATGTTATTACGCATTACAGGAACTCTTGTCTTCCCATATTCTCTAAAACAAAACATTAAACTGAAAATATATAAATCCGTTATTCTGCCAGTTATATTATATGGATGCGGAAATTAGACTCTTATTTTAAGGGAGAAGAAAATGAGAAGCGTGTTTCTTCTCCTTCTCATGAAATTAGGCATTTTGACCTGTTTTCACATCAAGTGGGATTTAATGAATCTTCCCATCTAGCAAATTGGCGTCCAACACTTCTATGTCCTATTGGTTTGTACTTTAAAACTAGCTGGGGGATTCTGTCTGTAGACATTCTTTTAACATGTTCATACCAGTTGTACCTCATGTTGTCAATTCTATTTGTTAAATTAAAAATATTTAAGTCCTTTCTAATATATCTTCATTTATTTTTCTGTCCAAAATTGTCATACCTGCAACTGAACGTAAGAGCTTCATTTCTGCAGTTTCTATTTTTCTTCTGTCTGAACGGTTAAGTGTCAAATTCTCACTTCCATATGTTAAGACAGCCACTCCATAATTTTATAAAATTTTAATAAATCATGTGCTCCTCGAAGTTTTATTTTTCAGTGTCCGTTTTGTAGTGCCACAAACTCTATAAAACTTATTTAATATTAATATCTTCCTTCTGAGAGTTTGGTGCATTGCATCCTAAATAATTGAAATTGTACACCTGTTATACTGTACTGTTATTAATGCTGATTTTACACATCGTATGGTATTAATAAGCGTATTTAAGAATAAAATTCGTATGAAAAATGTTTGGCCAAAGAGAGATGGATAGGCAAGTATATAGAGAAGACTACATAATAGTGAACTACATGATCTTTATGGAAAACCAGTATAATAAGAACAGTTAAGTATCGTAGACTGCGATGGACAGGACATGTGGCATGAAATGGGATAAAAGATAGGGATGGAAAGGCCTTGTAAGGAAACCACAGGGAAAACGCTACTCCTTTTAGTAAAACAAGAGAGAAAGCACCCAGTAGGTAATCCATGAATGAGATGGGACAATATTATTAACCTGATTCGAGGGAAGTCGATTTTATAGGTGATGATTGGAAAACATCTCAATATAGGGATATATAGAGAGCTTATGTTCATGCAGCCATGAGTTTACGTGTTCGATACTGCCAGAGTTGTTTAGTATAAATGTGTGTGAATGTAACTTTAGCTTTATAGCAGTCTTATTTTTTTTTTGTTTTATTCGGAACCAAACTCGCATTGTAGCAATGAATTAAAAACGTAAGATCCAGTTCGTCAACCACAATATCGGACCATTAGGAGCGGCGGTTGATCTCAAGGGTAGATAAAAAAAAACAGCTGCAAAACTCTGTGTATGCGAATGAAATAACATTATACAAGTGCTCTACAAACATTCAGTGAAATCCGACCATTAGTGTTGGGTGTTTACCTGAAAGCCGTAAATTAAAAATCGTGCTAGCGGTTGCGATTTTTTTTCTTGTAACGTAAGTCGGTATTTTATCACAGTGAAACTCATGTCCGCGTTTCTTGACGGTTGTATTTTTACGGTGAAAGATCATCACTCTTTTGACCAAGATACTTTTCTCGTCTGGTTTGTTGCCTTCGACTTGTTCGTCATGGATCACCATTTCGGCGGCAATTCTACCACCGGCAAACTCTCGGGTTCATTTAAGCAAGGTAAAAATACCATGAGGGTACTTAAGGAAATATTTCGACCAAAGAGAGATGAACAGTCAGGCGAATGACGAAAACTTCATAACAGCGGACTGCATTATCCTTATAGGAAACCAGATATAATAAGAAAAGTTAAGTCTCGTAGACTGCGAGGGCAGGACATATGGCACGAATGGGGATTGAAAGAGAGGCATAGAAACTTCTCTTAAGAAAACAGAAGGAAAACGCCCAGTTGGTAGACGAAAAATGAGGTGGAGGAATAATATTAACCACTATTTGAGGGAAGTAGATTATACAGGGGGTGATTGGAAAACATTAGCTCAGCATAGGGATGTAAGGAGAGCTTATGTCCGTGCGGCCATGAACTTACGTGTTCGATAGTACCAGAGAGTTAGTTAGTTTAACAAAACTTGGTATATACAATTGTTATTAACAAAATAAATAAATAAATGTACATTTTAACCAGCCAAATCGAACCGTAATTTCAACGATTATAGGAATTCGCTTTGTTTGCGTAGATCCTGCGTGACGAATTTGTTTATTAATCAGAAAGAACAACCAATTATAAAAATGTCAATTAGCATCAGAATTTGACTTCACACACCAAAAGTTCCTTATCTCAAATCGCTCTACTTTACAATGTATGAAGCTTTTATCATAAGTAATGCCACGAGTGATTTCCAAATTATCGATAAATTCACGACTCACGAAGTGAGGAGTGAATTTATCTAGAGAATTTGGAAATCAAGAGTGGCATTTGTTAGGACTATTTAACGAATAAAATTAAGCTGTTTACTCACAAATCATTATTTAACTATAGTTATTTTAAAATATTTATATATTTAATGTAAACGGCGATGTTTGAAAACAAATGAGAAACGATAGGTACGCTTCTACTGCTTCTTTTGTTTATCACTGCAACCAGATCATACTATTTATTGCCAAAGGAACGCAATATTGTAAGGAGGAGCTTTCTTTAATATGGTAATTATAACACTGATAAATATTTGGTGAAACACGACTCTGATTGGTTGTAAAACAGAAATCATTGAAACGTGATTGGTCATTGACTCCCATTTGGGGCATGAGTTAAATAGTCAGTTTAATTCAATAGCACTCCAAATGTCCAATAAAAATCTACCTCTGTAATAAATCATCTGGGATATTAAGTACGAATATTAAAAATGAAACATGTGCTATAGTATATAAGTTATAGCTAGAAAATAAATGATTAATAATGTAACACGTTTCACTTCAAGTTGGCAGAAGGGAGTGCCACTTACAGCCCTGTGACATGCTGGGGTTACATTGCAACGTGCGTGGGGATTCGTTTTCCCCATCGGTAAAGTCTGAAATCTCTCTCTCAAGGGAAGTACTCAAACTTGATTATTATAAATTACAGAAATACATTAATAATAATAACAATATCAATAAATTAACAAAAATGAAAATAAGTTGCAATACTATTTACATGATAATGGCATTCCAAGGGAAAAATCAAATCAGATCGAAAATAGTAATAGCAAACAAAATCATAGAACAGGTGAACCATCTCAATTATCTAGGATGTGACATTTTATTTAATTATGATAATGATATAAATAATAAAATAGCAAAATTCCAGGGAATATGTGGTACGATAAAACGAACACTAAATAACAAAACAACAAGAGAGACCCAACTGAAATTTTATAAAATGTTGGCAGTACCGGTACTGCTCTATGGTTCAGAAGCCTGGATACATAAAAAACAAGACCTAAGTAGGATAACGGCAGCAGAAATGAAATTTTTGAGATCTGTTAAAGGGTACACTAAGGAAGACAGAATCAAGAACACAGAAATAAGACAGGAACTTGAAATATTTGCAATAACTGATAAAATGGATACATATAGACAAAAATGGAAGCAACACATAGACAGAATGAATGAAGATAGATATCCAAAACAAATAACAAAATACAAACCTAAAGGCACCCGAGATGTGGGCAGACCTAGAAAGAGACGGTCTGAAGTCGGAACGGGTCAACAGACCTAATCCATGAATGAAGATGATGATGATGACTATTTACATTAATTAAATCAGTTATACCAAGAATATAATTTTAAAATATCAAGAGAAAAAACGAAAATAATGGCATTTTGGGAAAGTGAACATATAAGATAAAAAATCATAATAGACAGCAAACAAGTAACAGATTTTAATTATTTTGGTTGTAATTTTACCATAAACACAAAAACTGAAAGAGACGTAGATATGAAACTGTCAAGATTTCAAATGTTATGTGGAACAATACATAGAACATTAAAGAACAAAACAAGAAGGGATACTAGATTGAAGTTTTATAAAACATTGGCAGTTTCTGCATTACTTTATGGGAATGAAACTTGGGTAATGACCAAAAAACTACTATGTAGAATACAAAGCATAGAAATGAACTTCCGTAAAAGAACAAAAGGCTGCACAAGAATGGATCGGATAAATAATGAAGATATAAGAACAGAGTTAAATATATATCCATTGAATAATAAAATCAAAGAATATAGAGAAAAATAGTTTAGACATGTAGAAATAATGAATGTAACAAGATTACCAAAAGCAGCATATCATTACAAGCCAGGAGGTGCAAGGAATGTAGGAAGGCCAGTGAAAAGATGGACAGAACAACTGTGAGGCGGAAGATGCAATTTGCCTAGCCCGTGAAGTGAAGAACAATAATAATAAATTAATTGAAAATATATCTGGGATATGATGTAGGGTATAGAAAATATGAAGACGTCCAAAAGATTCAACTGATTAAGACAGTTTTATGGAAGAACATTAAAACGCAATGTACAAACGCATATATTATAAAAACTTGATAAAGCAATTATATTACCTTTTTTATTATATGGAAGTGAATGCTGAACCTTAACATCAGACCAGTTAATACAGTCTGAAACTGGGGTTGCCACTTCACTGCCTCCTGACTTGCAGGATTATTGAGATTTTATTCCCCTAGAGATGCTGCCTTTACTGAGCTATCGAACTTTACTGTTCGTCTTCACCCATAATCCCAAGTTGGGGCCTCCATATTTATATCCCCTGGAGAGAGTATGTTCCACCCATATAATGCACCCAGGAACTATACTTCTTGGTCCATGGGTGGAACATACTCTCTCCAGGGGATATAAATATGGAGGCCCCAACTTGGGATTATGGGTGAAGACGAACAGTAAAGTTCGATAGCTCAGTAAAGGCAGCATCTCTAGGGAATAAAATCTCAATAATCCTGCAAGTCAGGAGGCAGTGAAGTGGCAACCCCAGTTTCAGACTGTATTAACTGGTCTGATGTTAAGGTTGGAAATGCGTGCTATTATGCATTACAGAGACTCTTGACTTCCCAACTCCTTTCAAAAAACTTTAAACTGACTATTTAACTCATGCCCCAAATGGGAGTCAATGACCAATCACGTTTCAATGATTTCTGTTTTACAACCAATCAGAATCGTGTTTCACCAAATATTTATCAGTGTTATGATTACTATATCAAAGAAAGCTCCTCCTTACAATATTGCGTTCCTTTGGCAATAAATAGTATGATCTGGTTGCAGTGATAAACAAAAGAAGCAGTAGAAGCGTACCTATCGTTTCTCATTTGTTTTCAAACATCGCCGTTTACATTAAATATATAAATATTTTAAAATAACTATAGTTAAATAATGATTTGTGAGTAAACAGCTTAATTTTATTCGTTAAATAGTCCTAACAAATGCCACTCTTGATTTCCAAATTCTCTAGATAAATTCACTCCTCACTTCGTGAGTCGTGAATTTATCGATAATTTGCAAATCACTCGTGGCATTACTTATGAAAATATATATAAGTACTATTCTACCAGATATTATATGGATGCGAAACATGGACTCTTACTTTAAGGGAGGAAAGGAGATTACGAGTATTTGAGAATAAAGTTCTTAGGAAAATGTTAGGACCCAAAGAGAGATGAACAGACAGGCGAATGGAGAAGACTACATAACAATGAATTACATGTTCTTTATAGGAAGTCAGATATAATAAGAAGAGTTAAGTCTCGTAGACTGCGATGGGCAAAACATGTGGCACGAATGGTGAATGAAAGATGTGCATGGAAACTTCATGTAGGAAAACCAGAGGGAAAACGCCCAGTTGGTAGACCAAGAATGAGGTGGGAGAATAACTTTAACTATAATTTGAGGGAAGTAGATTATACAGGGATGATTAGAAAACATCAGCTCAGGATAGGGGTGTATGGAGAACTTATGTCCGCGCGGCCATGAACCTATGGGTTCGATAGTGGAGGTGAGTTAGTTAGTTATGTTTAATTGGCATCCGGAGTAAGCTGTTTAACTGGAGATACAGATTTTTATGCACTTATAAAATGAATACTATTGAGTTTTTATTCTATGTCTATTGATAATATAATAAGCGATATTTTTAACAACTACATACTCTGAGAAATATATGACTTCTGCTGTTTATTACTGTAACTATATACCAGTGATACCAACATACAGACAGATATGTGTTTAATGGCTTGCGCGGGTGATTCAGATTGGCAAATGATGGATGAATCAGACAGTTTAAAAGAAAGATGTCTATTAAATGTCTGTTTTATTGTTGTAGATGGAAGAATATAAAAGAAAGACTGTTCCCACGGAGATCGGAAAGTTTTCTAAATTAGATAGAAATATATTTTGCAAAACACAAATAAGACAGGAAACAGCAGCAAATTTGGAACGAAAAACAATTTCAGCAATCCTAAAATTAGGCCTAAGGAGGAGGAAGCTCAAATTTGATGCGGAGATGATGCTTATAATTATGAAACCAGTGACGTGTCTGATGTCGAAGTGAATAAACTGGATGAATGTACGTATCAGTTCCGGTTTTTTTTACTTATTCTGACCGAACGTCAGTTGAAAAGGGAAATTGGATCCAACGTCATCACAAGGGTGAATAGTACCACAAAGTTTGTGTTGGAGCAAAGGTGATAAAATGTCCGCATGTGAAAGAGTAAAAAAAAATTGAATTTTTTAATTTTTCTGCAATTTTGTAAAAATATATCACACTCATTTACAATATTTTGTGTTTATATACTTACAACTCTTATTCACCATCCTATTCACCCGCTAACTGAGAGCGAATGGGATTACTTACATTGAAACGCTAAATTAAAAATTCCCAGGAATTGTGAAAACGTAGAACCCAAATAATACGCGTTGTATAATGTTGAAGGTTTATACTTTCCAAATATGTATCTAGTCTTTTTTTATATAAAACATATTATCAATTTTTCAACAATTGATTTTTTTTATCCTATTCGCCCTATTTACCTTATAGATACTGCCGGAATTGTACCTTGAGTTCCTAAGTTAGAGAGTTTCCCATTCATTCTAGTGGCCTCCTATTAAAGATCTGGTCAAAAATCTAGTAGTCATACCATCCGATTTTAGTTCAAAAGGTTTTGAGTTCGATTCCTGGTCAAATCACACGTTTTATTTTTCTTAAATGGAGTTATTCATCTGTCGCCTTCATTCTGGAATCTAGGTTTAAAATCTCTTCCGATGCTTCGTGGACCCATCATATTATCGGGATAATGCAACTCCGCTTCCAGACGCCTCAAACTCAGAAATAGGTTATAAATCCGTTAATGCCTGGAGAGAATGATTCAACTGTCGTAAGTCAATCTTATGGTATTGGAATATATAAATACATACCTACATATATATTTAGATGTTATGACCATATTTAACTAAATATAACTGAATATACAAGCGTTACTGCTATAAAGTAAATATTCTCTTTAAAAAATGTTGCTTAACTGTTATATTGGCCACAAGATGTCAGTTGGAACGACTTCTCGCTACCTCTTGTGTGAATTTAGAATACTACACATATAAGAAAAATGTATGTTTGTGTTGGAATACTTGAGTAGCTCAGTTGGTTAGAGTGCTAAACGTACAGAGTTTAGAGACTCGGGTTCAAATCCCAACACAAGCATTCATTTTTTCATAACACACACACACACATATATATATATATATATATATATATATATTAGGTTATAACTTTATTAGTGACAACAAGTGACAGATACAAGTGACAGATCTGTCAAACTTCTACAATCCTTCAATGTAGTACCCAGCATTGTCTACAACTCATTGCCAGCGATGTGGAAGTCCCTGTGGCAGCTTCTGTTCTGTTGAAGTTTCTGACTGACTGCCTTAGTGCCAGCAGAATCTCGGGAACAGTCTGGAATCGAATGTCAGTTCCTTCATCTTAGGGATCAAATCTTAATCACAGGGGCTTAAGACGGATGAATGTGGTGGATGGAAAAAGCACTTCCCACTCCCAGTGATTGTACAGACCAGATATAGGGATGCCGTGATCGTCCGAGCAGTCTTGTATGGTAATGCCGTGTCCCCATATGCTTACACAAGGCCTTCATGACATTATCGTGCTGTATAGCCATGGTACCATTGAATTTTCAACCATGATCGCAGTTCCTGCTTTGTAAACATGGCGAAACATAACAGCTTAGAGCGGCAACTCAGAGGAGACTTACTTTCTCTCTCAAAAGAGCATGCGCTTTGAGACGTACGGATCAGTCCATTTACTGTAATATATATATTACGTATATATTAGCATGTGACAGAAGTTACAATAATTAATTCCGTCCGGTTTCGCTTCTACAGCAGTGTTGCCACTATTTTTGTTACAGCCCAATCACACACACACACACACACACACACACACACACACACACACACACACACACATATATATATATATATATATATATATAATGTTGCTATAAATGATCTTTCCGGTTACAAACTTGAATAATCATCGCTAGGAGATAGGCCTATTTAAAAAAAATTATATTGGTATCAATAGAAAGAGAAACTTAAATATTTGTGTTATGCCGGTGAATGTGTCGCATACATTTTTTAATGTCTTTGCTAGAAGACAATATAACGGTAAACTGGTAGAAAATGAAGACAGGATGGCATTTTGTGTGATAGATTTTCACATATCCCAGTCAGTTGTCACTCTACAAAGCAATTTTAGAAGAAAATTTGGTGTTGTTCCACCCATTGGGCCCAGTATCCTTAAGTAGTGCACTGACTTCAAAACGAGGGGATGTATCTGTAAGTGGAAGTTAACCGGTCGTCCGTCAATAAGTGAGGCAAACGTTGAGCGTGTGAGAGAGGATTTCACACAAAGTCCACAGAAATCCAACGTAAAAGTCAGAAGAGAATTAAACCTTCTCCAACAAACTGTGTGAAAAATTTTACGGAAACGTTTGAAGTTCCATCCATACCGTCTGCAATTGTAGCTGGGTCTGAAGACAGACGACAATCTTTCTGTGAGGAGATGCAACTCAGAATGGATGCTGAAGGCTTCATCGAATCATTAGTGTTTAGTGATGAAGCCACTTTCCATCTTTCAGGAAGAGTGAACAAGCACAATGTCAGGACTCTGGAAATCTTAACAGTTATGTGGAACATGTACGTACGCTCTCGTATCATGCAATTCTGAGTTAAACTAATATCAACGAATACCATCAAATTATTTTATTTACTCTCTTTCTCCCTCCTTTAAGAAAAGTATAATGTTTAAAGATCGGCCGCGGTGGACTAGTGGTTATGCTCCTTGCCTCTGGTCTTGAGGGTCGCGGGTTCAAACCCGGCCGGGGTAGATGGATTTTTAGGACGAAAAAATCCAAGGCGCAAAGTTCTCCGGGAGGGACTTTAAGCCATGGGTGTAGCTAGAATGGTTAAATAAATTAAAAAGTATATTAATCAAGTTATTCTAAGAGTTAGGGGTTTCATTTACATTGAAAGTTTTATTGTGCATTTCAATATAACTTGATTTAATTTCTATTAAAAAATCCTTAAGCCTGAATGAAAAGGCCTCTAAGCAAAATTTATCGAATTCTCCCGTCCTAGTACTACCTTGGTTTCCTAGATGTCAGTATGAGGCTGAACGCTGACCACGGACCACTCAAATGACATCTATACGAAAACAAGTGTAACTAAATTAGTATGGTTCAAATTATTCCCTGTAGGGGGAGAGCGCCTAAATCTCTGTTAAGGGAAACATGGGCTTACAAAAAGATAATTTTTAAATCAATAACCGATCACTCCATTTACACTCCTAGAAGGAAAAGTAGTAATATGTCTACTTATAGCCTTGGAGAGGACATTATCTCTTACTTTAAGAGAGGAGAAAAGATTTCGAGTAAGTTATCTAAAATAGGCGTTTCCATATCACAAGCAGTTAGACTTTCGCCTCTCATCTCTATGTCTGGAGATCGAGTTTGTCATTTCATGTGGATTTTTTTTGTGGGCGAAATTGAGTTTGGGCACAAATTTAATTCCACCATTTGTCCATACCTATCCCATCCATTTTGATTTATTTCGTTCGTTCGCCCCTGTGACGGCGCGTCAGGCGTGGTCTGCCTGCTTCTTGCCGTTCACAGATCTCTATAAATATAGGGGCTCAATCTCATCTAATCCCTCAACTGCACCCTATGTTGGACACAAGTTGAGGATATTATTTATTATTTTTATATATTTGAAAATAAAGTGCTTAGAATTTTTTTTAATCGAATAGAGTGAAATAGACAAGTGAATGAAGAAAATATTTAACAACGAACTCAATGATCTTTATGGGAAACCAGATGTAAGACGAACAGTTAAATCTATAAATTGTAATGGGCAAGATACTTCATACGATTGGCGAAGTGGGGAATGGAAGAGGGACATGGAACGTGTAAGAGCACTAGAGAGCAGACCAAGTATTAAGTCGGAGAATAATATAAAATATGCAAAGAATGAAACTCTAAGCCAAAATAGACATGGAGGGCTTGTGATTTGTCCAACCAACAAAATGTTTCATCAACTTCATGGATTAAACCCTCAGATTTAGCATGTAGTGAAAATTTTCCTCATATTTTCTTGGACTTATATTAACTATCGTTCTCGTGTGTATCAGGCTCTCACATTATCGGAACAATTTACTTGCAAGAAGACCGTTCAGATTCCATATATGCATGTTTGGTACATACAACATTTTGGTTGTCTTTCCTCTTATTCATCACTACAAATTTTCGTGCTTAGGGTTCCCCAACAGGTGGATAGATGGTATTAATATAGCCTGTTTTGAATTTACGCACCACTTTTGCAAATCACTTTACGTAGATGGCGTTGTAGTCTGTAAGGATTGCTGAATGAATGTAGAGTCTATATTTACACGTTTATGTTTATTGTAAGTGAGAAATAGTGATAGGTTATTTATGACGGAGGGAATGGAGACGTTTCTATCATTTCTTTCACTTAGCCTTCTGAAGACATCGTAGGAACCGGCAGTCATAATATTCCTATCCGACGGACGAATCCTACCAACAATTTTAAATTTAATCCAAGCATCCGGTAGCTATTAATCACATTATAGTGAAAGACAAGTCTTAAAATACTTTCTTTTTTCAAACGCTGCTTTTCAACTATCTAAACCCAAGTCACACACTTGTAAGCACGTGGCGGGAAAATTGTTGACAGAGTTACCGTCTTTCCCAGTATAAAAACAAATACTGACAAAAAAGAGTATATATATATAATATACTTAAAAAAGAAACGCTGATAACCTCCAAAATTTCAATGAATGACACTAATGAGGAGTTTGTCGGCATGTCTCCTTTGTTCAGTGACATATCCATTAGAGGCTACTTGGTAAGACAGACTTATAACAGCTTGGAAAAAAAATATTATATGTATCCCAAAGTATATACCCTCATCCCCATAGACCCGAGACTTAAAATGTGTTATCAATATTTCTTATCTCGTCTGATATCAAACTCGGACCCGCTAGTTAGGAATAACGCTTCGGGCATTTTCATGCAATCTATATATTTTTTTATGGTTCGAGTTGAAATATGTCCCCTGTTCATTGAGAGCAAATTACAAGCACAGTAGCGCATGTGTAATGTAGGCACATGGAATAGACTGAGAATGTCAAGGGACGTCCCTGCCATCAAAACAATCCCGATATACGCATTTGTTCACATAATTACTGACTGCGCATTCCTGGATTTAGGTCACATCCTCGAGGAATTGGCAGGACTCATGAGAATCTAATTTACCAATATTCTGAAAAGAAGTTGTTAGTGCATGTGATATATTACTGGAATTCAACACATAGCATCTAACAAGTTAAAACGAAATTTAAAAATTGAAACAGAACACAAATAATCAAATGCACGGAGTACTGGTAATTAGAATGTTGAATCCAAAAATGATAAAAGTATAATTTAGTAACTAATTACCCAGGTATTTATATATCCCTGTGTTGTTGTCATGTCGGTCCTGATAGTCTTATGTCCTTGCTAAATAAGCAAGCAGGGAACAGAGAACTTCCAGTGTGTTACGACAGTAAACCAGCCAGTGTAGTTTTAAGTGAATTGCAATCAATAAGTGTAAATAAGTTGGAAAACACCACAAAATATGCAATGAAAAAATCATTTTTACCTAGTCTGAAGGAAAGTTTGAAATTAAACTTACCTTTAACTGGAAAAATAACTACTTCCTTAACAGGGCACGGGAAAATAAACAATTATTACTATCGTTTTAAAATAAAAGACAGCCCCTTGTGTACATGTGAAAACTCAGAACAAACCACAGATCATCTATTGTTTGAATGTACAAAACTAGAAACAGAAAGACAGTTGTATTCACGTAGACTTTCACGGCTGGAGTTGCTATGATGATCTTGAAGAAGATTTTCGGGCTGTAGGCCTCACGACCACGGCCTACAGCCCGAAAATCTTCTTCAAGATCATCATAGAAAGACAGTTATTTAAAAACAACATGATTAATAAATATGGTAAATGGACATTCGATAAAGTAAGTCTAGTACAGGCGTACACAGTTGAATTAATCTCATTCATTACTTCCATAGATTTAGACAGACTATAGAGCAAAACAAAGCCAGTTCAATGAGTGGAACAAAGCAGATAAAAAATTAATAGTGGCCATAGGTAATTAATGAAAACAAAATATTTTTTGTTGTAAATAATTTTGTAAATTAAAACATATAGAATTCCTACTTTCTTTGTGATGGAACATGCTGAGAAAAATATAATTTAAAAAATGCCCCTTGCCACTAGTCCCAAGGATCGCAGGTACAAACCCGGTCGAAGTCGATGGATTTTCAAGATGGAAAAAATCCTAGGAAAAGTCCTCCGGGTTGGACATTAAGCGTGGGTCCCGAGTCTGAAGATTTTCAGACTCGTAAAATAACCGCAAGCTTGAATAAAAAGGCCTGTGTGCAAAATTTAACAGGCTTTCGACCATTCAAGTTATACCTTAGTTGCCTACTAGATGTCACATTGAGGCGATGTGCCAATCACACGCCACTCGTTGATATTTATAGGTAAATAAACTTAATTAAATTAGGTGTGGAACTCGCGCTAAAGAGCATCCGTGTCCCCATCCGGGACGTGTGGGGTATATTGTCTACGTATACGGGTTACATCATTGTGTCATATTCAGCTTAGCGACCCCGAAAACTATAGATTCGCCCAGGAATAATGAGGAAAAATAACATTAACCATTATTTAAGGGAAATTAAATTATAAAATTTAACAGAGTAACAGGAATTATAAATAAGATTTTCAAGCCAAACACAGTACAGCAACACACACGAACTAGAATTTATAAAACACTGGCCAGACCCATATTATGTTACGGCAGTGAGGACTGGACAATACGCAGTGTAGATGAACAAAGATTAACTGCGGCAGAAATTAAATTTATGAGACGTACTGCAGGTTACTCAAGAACAGACCATAAAAGGAATTCTGAGATTCTCAAAGAATTACAAACAGAATCAATCATGGAATATGCAAAAAATATAGAAACAACTGGAAATCTCACGTAAGAAAAATGAGCTGAACAAGAACACCGAGTCAAATCTTAAATTACCAGCCACCAGGATCCTTGAGCAGACCCTTCAAACGTTGGATTGAGACCGTAACAGACCCTTAGGTCTACCACATGAAAGGAAGAAGAAAGAAGAAAAAATGATGCAGGAAATGATTGGAGAACATTAGCCCGAGGTTAGGGATGTACGGAGAGCTAATAATGCCCGCGCGGCCATTAATCTACGAGTTCCATAGTGCTAATGAATTAGCTAATCATATTGACAATATAGAAAGTCTAAATTAGAACGTGTCACAAATAAGGAAATTAGAAACAAAATGGAAGCAGAAGAAAGCATAATTGAAAGAATTGAGGAAAAGGAATTAAAGTGGTTAGGACATGTTTTAAGAATGGAAGATGAGCGATGGCCGAAGCAACTATATGAATGGCATCCTAACAGAAAGAAGAAAAGAGGAAGACCAAGGTTAACATGGAAGGAAAACATGAAGACAGTAATGCAAGCTAGAGGGCTAAGCATCGAAGATGCCCAAGACCGTAGGCTTTGGAGGTTTGGCACGGGAAGACGGCAGCAGCTGTAAAAACCCGAAGATAGATAGAGATATTGACAATATAAATTCTTTCGGTTTCTCCTTCGTATTTGCGTGGGGAGAAAACCATTTGGAAGCGCTAAGCGTTTGTAACAGGATAATTTTCGGTTGAGTGATGTTAAACTGGGTATCTCAGACATCAGAATTCAAGTGGATGAGTTTATGAGGTGCTTCACTGTATATATATGGCTACCGTAATATATAGTGTTAGTTAGGAACTAAAACTATATTAATTCCTTTGAGGTAACCTGTGTTTCTGTTGTTCCAGGAATGTTCCAGACGGACGGACAGAAGTTGCCAGGGACTATGTGCGATCATCAGTTTATTAGCAGCAATTATTCCCTCACGCACGGCAGGTTTTATTCCCCTCGATACCCTTCAAGTTACCCCAAGAACATCAAGTGTGCCTACAGATTTCGCGGCAGGTACGTGTTCCTTCTTTTATATCATATTAGGTAATTTTTCACTATTTTGTGGCGAGTTGTTACCTCGAACCACGCTCTGCCAAACCATTTGTCGCGTATTATTATTATTACCCCGCTCTGCTTTAACTATTAATACGCAGAGAGAGATTACGATGCTGCTACCTTCCGGGATCGCTGGGTTATGGTAATGCTGTATTTTAGTAAAGTGTTCCAGATATGTAATGAAGTTAATTACAAGAAAACAGCCTGCCTCGGGCCCATAGAAGGCGGCTAACCATTCATCTTTCTTTCCTAATTGAACATGCATATAAATATAAATACTGACTATAACTTGCATGGACTGAACTAACTTCGTTATAGGATAGAGAATGATAATAACTCTTAAATAATACCAAGGGGCGTAACATAAAAGATAAGCTTTTAATAAGAAAATAAGTGTGGATTATGTAAAAAACAAAATAATGAATACATAACAAAAATTAATCTCTGATCAGTCGATCAGTCACAAACAATAACCAAAATATAATAGAACAATAACGTACCATTTAAACTATCACACGCATACTTGTCTAAGTCCTATTGGAAATCCTTCTTCCATGTTTACTTAGACGAAATCAAATCTAACCGTTCCTCGGTTACAATCCACTTGCTCATCTTCTGAATCACCATGTTAACCTCGCCAGTTCATGGTGGACTTGAGTTGGATTCACACACTGAATCCCCTTTCTAAAGAACCAAACGCCACTTAGTGAGCCGATCGAATGATGAAGTCCGTTGAGATAACCGAGCATATATCAGGTTCGCGAGTGGGGGGGATGTGCGCAGTAGAGATGCGCGAGGGATAGGGTGAAAAGGGAAGGGGTAACTACACGGAACACAGGAACATTGGCAGGCTTCACAAATGTTCTTCAGTAGGGAGGAGCGCACAGATGTATAACTGAACCGAAAAAAGGCACTTTCGGTTCAATTTAACGATTTCATAAAAACATGGAATATTGGATTAGTGATTAAAATATGAATACATAATAATAATAATAATAATAATAATAGTATGGGGAATGAAAGACTTGCATGGAAGCTTCTTGTAGGAAAGCCAGAGGTAAAACGCCCAGTTGGTAGACCAAGAATGAGGTGGGAGAATAACATTAACTATGATTTGAGGGAAGTAGATTATACAGGGAATGATTGGAAAGCATTAGCTCAGGATAGGGATGTATGGAGAGCTTATGTCCGTGCGGCCATGATCCTACGGGTTCGATAGTGCCAGTGAGTAAGTAAGTAAGTAATAGTAATAATAATATAATAATAATAATAATAATAGTAATAATAATATAATAATAATAACAGTAATAATAATAATAATTAATACTAATAAAATAATAGTAATAATAATATAATAATAATATAATAATAATAATAGTAATAATAATAATAATAATAATAATAATAGTGACAACGGTAATTTTGATGACTATTTAACTCATGGGAAACAAGGACCAATCACGTTTCAATGAATTTTGTTTTACAACCAATCACAGTTGTGTTTCACCTCGATATTTATCAATTTTTTTATCATATTAAGGAAAGCTCCTTCTTTTTAATATTCCGAACAGGTCAGAGCATTATTTTACAGTGACTGACTCTCGAACAAATATGTTGAATACAGCAAATAATAAATAGATTCCTTCGAACTACACATTTGATAATTGTATGTTCAATAATTGTGTTTTTAAATAATGATTTTACAGAGTTGTTTCCTAAAAAATAATTAACCTATAAAGATGTTTATAATATACAGTTTGATGTGTTTCATTTTTTCTCCACTAGGGTGCATTCTTACAATATTTCGATCCTATTTGGCAATAAATGATATGATCTAGTTGCAGTGGATGAACAAATAAAACTAACCAAACACTTCTCATTTGTTTTCAAACATCGCCATTTACATTAAATGTATAAGTATTTTAAAATAGCTATATTTAAATAATGATTTGTTATTAATTAAATAAAAATAAAACGTAGTTTTATTTGATTTTCATATTTATTATATAATTCAGTGACAGCTGTTTCGGTACACTGTACCTTCTTGTGTACCGAAACAGCTGTCACTGAATTATATAATAAATATGAAAATCAAATAAAACTACGTTTTATTTTTATTTAATTAATAACTATGGATTTTCATCAAGTAAACACCAACTCAATTGATTAATGATTTGTTAGTAAACAGCTTAATTTTATTCGTTAAATGGTCCTAACAAATACCACTCTTGATTTCAAAATCCACTATATAAATTGGAAATCACTCGTGGCATTACTTATGATGGTGATTATGATGCTAATAATAATAATAATAATAATAATAATAATAATAATAATAATAATCACAATCATAATAACGCATAACGATGAGCTAGGTGATTTTTATGGAAACCAGATGTAATAAGAAAAGTTGATTCTGGTAGAAATGGAAAAGGAAACCAGGTGATTTTTATGGAAACCAGATGTAATAAGAAAAATTGATTCTGGAAGAAATGTAAAAGGAAACCACGGATAAACCGCCTAGTAGGTAATCCAAGAATGAGATGGAAGAATAACGTTAATTATGATTTGAGGGAAGTAGAGGCTGCTGAAATGAAGATGTTGAGAGCAATAGCAGGATACCAAAGGACCGATAAAAAGAAAAACGAAGATATAAGAACAGAACTTAATATATTTAATCTCTGTGAAAGAATAACGTATCACCAAAATGCTTATCCTCAGCACGTATATACGAATGAATGAACAGCGCATACCAAGAAGAATGCATAATTATAAACCAAAAAGGAGAAGAACGTTGGGAAGACCATTGAAGAGATGGAAGGACCAATTCGACCTATAATGAGATCGGAACAGGCCTAATCCTTGTTGTTGTTGATGATGATGATGATGAGGGAAGTAGATTATATAGGGGATGACTGAAAATCATTAGCTCAGGATAGGGGTGTATGGACACCTTATGTCCGGGTGACTATGAACATATGTGTTAGATAGTGTCAGTGAGTTAGTTAATCCTTTAGATTTGTTAGATAACCTTCTTTCAAGTTTTAACTCATTTGTTTAAAGTTTAATTAATATTGCAATCCACGAAATTATCACTGATTACCAATTACCGAACTTTGCCATGAATAAAGTGTAACTCAGACTCCACGGCGCTACAGGCCTAGAACATCCTTTGCCTACCATTCGGCTGCTGGCATCACATCCACATGTGTTAGTTACAGAATTAGACGATCATCCAGTCAGTGTAGGGGTGACATGTGGTCAGCATGTCGGCTCCCAGCCGTTATAACTGATTTTCTCATCTCGGTGTCCCTACTTATTGTAGCTATCCTAATTCGTCACGATGCTGGGTGGGAACCATTCTCATACTGGTCGTAACTCCATGAGAAGATTTCTTCCCTCATGGAGACCGAACCAGCGCAAGCCCCGAAGTTCTGCGCCAAGGTATCTTGCCTTAATCACTCGGGTATAGCGCTAAATTACAAATAAACCAAATTAACAATTATGAAGGGCTAATGATAATGTTGATAAATGATAATAATATATTTTTAGGAATTTATCCACAATAAAATGGGTTTCCCTCACCGTCTCCATTTGTAGCGATCTTGAACATTCTCATCTGTAAATCCTAGTTCACTCATACTTCTCAATCCATCTTTAAGATCTTCCCTTTTTCCTTTTCCCCTCTTTTCTCCATTTTTAAGATCTTCTTCGGGATTCTATCAGATAGAATTCTCATGAGATGTCAGTGAAATTAGTCTGTATTCAATTGTCTGTATTTCTTTCAACTTTCATAATTTTCCTAACTTGAACGTTTCTATTATTTTCTAATTTCGACTTCTTTGATGATGATGATGATGATGATGATGATGATGATGATAATAATAATAATAATAATAATAATAATAATATTTCTTCAATACATTAGAGGGTCGATTACGGTCTCTTGTTAGCGTTTCTTAGTTATTTCCAATTATGTTAGAATTTTGTCATATTTAGTAGACTAAATAAAGTCTAGTAATTGTACGCAACAAGGGAAGTAAGTAGTACATTACAAGTGGAGGACGAGTTTGAGCCCGAGCTATAGCAAATAAGTCCGAGACTAGTAATGTACTTACTTCCCGAAGTACGTATATAATGTTGTTCACTCCTATAGTAATAATAATAATGTTTAATTTTCATATTTCGTGTGAATTTATATCTTGATTTGAAGAATTCAATTATTTGATAGCAAGGGAATGTTGATAAAAGAACTGCATTGTGTCCACCGCTGTGATCTCGAGATCTTGTCAAGCAGCGGGCCCGGGTTCGATCCCCGCTCGGGACTAGTTTCCTGGGTGAGATTTTTTCGTTTTTTTCCTCACCTGTAAGACAAATTTCAGGATACGTTAAGGCCCAAATGGTCTCCGAACATCATCTGACCATTATTATCATTCACCTCATTAGATTAAGTTTAGGTTTAAGGCTTCTCCTGGCGCATCATTAGCCATCGTCATCACCCATCATATCATTGAGTCAGTGTAACCCCGCCTACCTCGCGCCCCAACCTCAGAAGTGGGTTACAGTACGCCAGTGCCAGGAGAGAATACTTGAAATGTCGAACAACAAACATGTGACATTGAAAAAAAAACTGCAATTGTTTATTGTTGCATGAATTGCTGGCAGACATTTTAAATTACAGTTCCAGGCTGCATATTAATTATAAAATGTGACTAGAGTTAATAATTGTAACAACTGTACAATCACTATATATTCCAATTATCAAAGTGAGAAATAAATGTAATGCAATTATATTGTATTGCATTAACTTAACAAAAAATTAAATACCCAACACTTTTATATTATGAAGGCAATTACTTTTCTTCCCTAGGGAAATAATTTGAGCAATTGCATGCTATGGTCAATGCATACCAAGACCTCTCTGGTAAATTCAACTTACTTCCCTAAAAAACAGAATGATAATTAGATCATTATCAGCGTAGGAGTGAACAAAATAAATTTGTTTATATAGATTTCATGATTGTTAAAAAGCAATTACGGAGACAATTTTAGTGAACGTAAAATTATTTCTCGCACGGGATTTTTTGTTTGATAAAGCGAGGACATTATAAACCGGTAATGATGGTAATTTATAACATTATTCAACACAACTTTCATCTACGTACTATCAGAAGTAATTTGGGTTGTTAAAGTTAGAACATGCCTGTATGTTATTGTTGTACGTGTGTCTCCCTCCCCGCTAGGCCATGTCACTATACACGTGTACCTACAACCATGATATGACGCAATTAAATGCTCCACACGCATCAGCCTCATAAAAACGATATTTCATGTAAAAAAATATTGTGAGGGAATGTAGGCCTGGTACTCGATTGCCAAGAGCTGCATGTATACTTGAGATTTTAGATATAAAAAATTCATGCAATATGGGAATTAATTTTTTCTTCTTGATCATGATAATCTACCAGTTTTTCTTTTTGCACCGAGATCTCTGCAGACATTCTAGAATAATTTTAAAATAAATTGCCTCTTTTGTTCACTGCATCAGTCGATATAACCTTCAGTGAATGTAACATTTGTAAAGTAAGTCTACTAAGGGCCAGTTTCACCAACAGACGTAACTGTATTACGCCAATTTAAGCTATGTATTATACATGTGTAAAACTGGCGTAATACAGTTACCTCTGTTGGTCCAACGGAGTTAACTGTATTACGCCAGTTTAAGCTATGTATTATATATGGGTAAAACTGGCGTAATACAGTTACCTCTGTTGGTGAAACTGACCCTAAATAGACAAAAACAAATTCTTACATATTTGGAAATAACTAAGAAGCACTAGCAAGAGATCGTTTTTTTTACACTGCATTTCCTTGTTGTGTTACCTTTTTTGTTAACTTTTATTTTATTCTCACATATAGACACAATGACAGGACACAGACCCAGACCCAAGGTGGAGATTTAAAATCCCCTACCCCGCCGGGAATCGAACCCGGATCGCCGAAGTGGGAGGTAGGGACTCTACCGACTACTCCATGGCGGCGGACACTAATGAAACCACTAGTTTCTTGATAGAATATCATTATCATCATCATCATCATCATCATCATTAGAAAAAAATGTAAACTTTGAAATTATAAATATTTCAAAGTTGAAAGAAATACAGTCAATTCAATAAAGGTGATTAAGATGGTACTGTCATCTCAAAATTATAACACCTAATAGAATCTCTAAGTATATCTTAAAATGGAGAAAAGAGGGGAAAAGAAGAGGGGGACGACCTAAAAATGATTGGATGGATGGAGTGAGAAGAATGAGTGAACTAGAACTCAGAGATGTAGATGTTCAGAACCGCTAAAATGGAGAAGGTGAATTTCTTAAGTGTGACGGAAAACCATTGTATTGTGGATAAATTAGGAAACAAAAAAATATTATTATTAATATTATTATCATTAGGCCTTGATAATTTTTAATCTGGCTTTTGTAATCTTTATCGAATTCCGAAGGAATAAAACTATTCAGGTTGTTTTCATGAACAGATCTACATTTATTTATTTATTCCTGTCTGTTAACGCTCTAGGGGCCGAATTTTTTTTTCAAGCAATTTCGGCATATAATTATCAAAATCAATTGATTTGACATTTACGTGATGAAAATCCATTTTTATCATCGATTAAATAAAAATATAACTGTTAAAGTTTTATATGGTTTTCATATTTATTTAAATACAAATTCGTTACAGCTATTTCAGTACTTTGTACCTTCTTCAGACGAATACCATGATTACAAATGAATTTTACTATTAATATACACTTTCTTATATATATATATATATATAATATATAATATATAATATATATATATATAATTCATTTGTAATCATGGTATTCGTCTGAAGAAGGCACAAAGTACTGAAACACTGTAACGAATTTGTATTTAAATAAATATGAAAACCATATTAAACTTTAACAGTTATATTTTTATTCAATTAATAATAAATAAATAAATATAGTTATCAGTTAATAAATGTAACGTCGAGATCCTTAACCAACAAAATCTGACAATTAGGAGTAGGAGTTCACCTGGAAAAATATTTGAAAAATCACTCTAGCGGTCGCATTTTTTTTATTTTCTTCCAATGAAATTCAGAATATTCTATTGAAATAAAACGAGGAAGGTATTTTCTAAAATAAGTGAAATCGGACCATTGAAAGTAGGGGTTTACCTGAAATCCGAAATTAATCGCTTCAGTAGCCACCATGTTTGCTTTGTCGCAACGTATCGTGTACTATACAGTTTAATTAAGCGTTAAATTGGCAACGTAACCCACAAGATATATTGGTTTCATTTATTCAATATTTTTAGTAAAACAATGGTAGAAATTGTTTAAATTTATGTCAAATTACTCAACAATATAAAACATATTTTCACAGCAGTCCGACACATTTATATATGCTGGAATAAGAAATTGTGTTTCTCCGCTTTAAGGGTAAACAAAAGAAAGATACATTGCACAAATAGCAAATCAGACTATAAAATCTACTTGCTGAGGAGAACCATACGGTCATAGGTTGTTCATTCAATGTTAAACTTTTTAATTTGCAGCCAGTGTAAGTTTGAATCATTAACGCTCTCGGTCACTGAAATATTGTCGAAAAAAAATTATTTACTAAATTGGCAAACATGAAGCGTCATAGAAACGGCGGTAGGATGAGATTGAACAGATGTAGCAAGAGCAGGATTAGGAACTGTAAAATAGTTACCCAAAATAGAGATGAAAGGTAGATAGAAACACTTGAGGGAGGCCTGGACCATAATGCCAAAGAAGATGGAGAAAAAGAGAATAAGATACGCAATTGTACGGAAATTGTCAAGCATTACATTTTTTCTAACTTTTAAGCCAAATAATACAAAAGGTAATATTGCCAAACATTTTATATAATAAATTCCATTATTCTTCTTCTTTTTCTTATTCAATCATTTTTTCAGCTGTTGCCGTCTCTTCTTCTCCAGTCACAATGTTTTTCTATTCTGGTATTCTTCAACATGTAAATATCCTGTCATGCTTGCCTTGTTAACGTCGTCAATCCAGTTGTGTTGTTGATGACAAAGATATTTTCTTTGAGTCGGTATTTACCTTAATACATTATTAGGGAGTGTTTCTTCCCTCATTCTATTGAGAGACCAAATTAACTGTCACTTCTGAACATCATTAAATATATATCGCTCTATTTTCATTCCTTCTCTTATCACACCATTCAGTGTTTTATCTATACGTGTTTTACTTGAATTCCATCTCAAGAAATCCATATTGGTGCTCAAGAGCTGCTTTTTGTTTTATTTCCGTTGCTTATAACCCATACCACTGATCTACACAACATAATTCTTTGAACTAGAGTGTTGTATACCCTTTTTTTTCTTTTTTTTTTAAATCCATAAATACAGTTTAATGTCCGAAACTGCATACTTTAATTTCAGGTTACGCCCCTAAGTCACATTTTTGACGCTGACGAAACGGGACTGTTTTTTCGCTCGTTACCGTCGAAGTCGCTCGTACATATTTTACTTCACTTTCAATCGGCAGCGGAACTACAATTAATCCAGTACATAAAAATACATATACGTTGCTCTATAATATAAGATTGGTTCATATTTTTTAAAATGCAGAATGTTGTCTAATGTGTAAAAAAATTGGTCCCATGCGATTCCGCTTTGAACAAGTTTTACTGTATTATTGTAGACTCACTATGACGGTTGTTCATCGGCAGCTCTTATATATAATTAAATACAAAGATGCCGATACCACTACTATAATAACTCCGCATGTTAATCATTGTCAAGCATTGTCGCGCGGCACCCGCTTTTATATAAACGGACAACCATCATAGTGAGGTTACAATACTACAAATAGATCAAAATAAAAATTTTAGGAGATATAATATTGTGACGCATTGTTCATCCATTGGTCAAATGACCGCCTTTGAATTTCGCGGGCGGCGGCAATACTAAATTTTCTCCTTTTTAAGGCACAAAAGATTCGGATACGAAAGACGAGTCGTCTGCAAAATTCGTAGCTATCTCTCCAGACTTGTTTTTCCGAAAGACTGATTTCGCTACTATTCGAGTACCTGTCGGTGGGATACTGATCTGCTGCTTCGAAACTTCTAGACGTCTTTACCGGTTATATAAGATAGATAGGTAGATATAGCTCAGTCAGTCATGGGTGAGCTGCGAGAGGATTGGTGATCTGACGAGTTAGTCATGGCCGAGAAGTCGACCTGTGAAGATGATTCGAAGATAGAAGGTATTGCAAGCTCGAGCATCTGCGATTGTGAATAAATAAACTACAAGAAATACTATGTTTACAAGATACATCAAAATGTTCATATGTGCTTGAACTGTAAATTATTGTGAATGAAATAAAGAAGGTTGTAATTTTTTGTGTAAACTAGTGTGAAGTGAGATTAAAGAAATGTATCTGCTCCCAAGTCACAACATCCTACTAACTAACTGGCACTAACGAATCCGTATGTTCATGGCCGCGCGGACGTAAGTTCTCCACATATCCTTATCCTGAGCTTATGTTTTCCAATCGTCAGCGTCACCTGAATAATTTATTTTCCTCAAAGCATGGTTAATGTTATTCTCTCACCTCATCCTTGGTCAACCTACTGAACGTTTTCGCTCTGGTTTTCTTACAAGAAGTTTCCATGCACCTCTTTCATTCCCCATTCGTGTCACATGTCCTGCCCATCACAGTCTACGAGACTTAACTCTTCTTATTATATCTGGCGTTTCCTATAAATATCATGTAGGTCACTGTTTAGTAATCTTCTCCATTCACATGTCGGTTCATCTCTCTTTGGTCCAAAGATATTCCTAAAAACTTTATAATCAAGTAGTCGTAATCTCCTTTCCTCCCTTAAAGTAAGAGTCCATGTTTGGCATCCATATAATATAACTGGGAGAATAACCGTTTACAATATTTTGTGTTTAACATTTTTCGAAGGGCGTTGGGACGACAAGTGTCCCTCTAATTCATACAAGTTTTCATTTAGAGAATTGAGCCTATGTTTAATTTCTCTGTGCATACCATTTCTATTTGTGATTATTATTCCGTCCAGCGCCGTAGCCGAGCGGTTAAGGTAGGAAGCCTTGGTGCAGAGCTACGGGACTTGCGCTGGTTCGAGTCTCCATGGGGGAAGAAATTTTCTCATGGTATTTCGGCCAGTATGGGACCGGTGCCCACCCAGCATCGTGAGGCAATTGGGTAGCTACAATAAGTAGCGGCTCCAGGTTTAGGAACCAGCTATAACGGCTGGGGGACTCGACATGCTAACCACATGTCACCCGTACACTGGCTGTTGATCATCTACCTCTGTGATTGACACATGTGGATGTGAAGGGCCAGCAGCCGGCTGGTAAAAGGGCAACCGCTGTAAAGTGGAAAGACCCTCAATTGGATTATTATTCCTAGGTACTTGAATTCAGCTACATATTCAAAAACTCCCTAATTTTTTCTTATAAGAGGGTGGATCAAACATAAACCGGAATTTGTATCTGGAGGCTCTGGTAGCAAACTGCAAAGGTTGCGGTTTGGAGGGAAAGTTGGTTGGGGTGTCTGGAGTAGGGATCTTGATGTGTCGCACTCCGAAGAGCGGCCGCTTGCCTCAGTACGCCATGAGCGAGCAAGAGGTACACACGTCTGTTGCGCAACGCATTATTATTAAGTTTTTGGCGAAAGAAGGCACTAAACCTTCTGAAATTTTGAGAAGGCTCCATGTGCAGTTCGGGGAAGCAACCCTTTCGAAGACACAGGTGTATGATTGGCGCAAAAAAAAATTAGCGGGCCGGGATTCAGTGGAAAATGAGCCCCACCAAAGACGGCAACGAACAAGCATCACTGCAGACAACATTCGTGCTGTACAGGACCTTATTGAGGAGGATCGGTGCATAACAATTTCTGAAATTGCTTCACACGTTGGAATAAGCTTCGGAAGTGTTCAAGCCATCACCAGTGATGAACTCAAATTCCAAAAATCCGCCGGAAACCGATCCGAAATGTGATTGTGCTGCATGACAATGCAAGGCCACACACTGCTCAGTTGACACAAGAAAAACTAACGGAAATGTATTGGACACCTCTGGAACATCCTCCTTACAGTCCAGATTTGTCACCCTGTGACTACCATTTGTTTGGGGCACTGAAAGAAGACCTGGGAGGAAGGCGGTTTGGTGACAATGCAGCGGTAGAGGAGTTCGTGCGCAACTGGCTGACTACACGTCATCCCTCATTCTTCAAGGACGGCATCAAAAAGTTGCCAACTCGATGGCAAAAGTGTGTTGGAAATACAGGAGACTATGTAGAAAAATGAGGTGGTGGCGTTGTATGTTTTTGTTAATTCAATAAAATTGTAAACAATAATTCTGGTTTATATATTTTTTGATTCACCCTCGTATTTAGTTTTATTGGTATTTACTTTCAGTACCAATTTCTTATTTTTTATTCAATAGAGCGGGTGTGTTGGCCCTTGGTATTTCCTCGCTCTCACCCAATAGTACTGCATCATCAGCATAAACCAACAAATTATAAATGCCATTGAGTTGTAGGCCTTCTTCATCCTCTAAAGACTTAATGGCATGATCTAGTACAAAATTGAACAGTAGAGGAGATGACACTCATAGCAGAATAATTATACGTGCTTGTACAGTGAATTATTGAAGAAGATTGTAATTTTTATGTAAACTAGTGCGAAGTGAAATTAAAGAAATCTAGCTGCTTCCACGTTACAACAACTAGTGACAATAATCTGCCTTATCATGGGAACAATATACTCATCCCTGGGATAAACCAGGTAATTCCAAAACTGGCACAAACAAGATAGGTCAATATATATACTTTATCCCACTGATTTTTTTTTCCAATTTGTTTATTGCAGCTTATAGAATAAGAAATAGACGTTATCTAGTTTTTATCATATGGAGCGGCATAAAGAATAGTAAGCCTATACATTAAGTAAATAAATAAAAATTTTAAAAAATGACTCGTCGCTTTTTTGGAAATGTATGAATTAATAAGATGTGTTCAGATTTGAAAAAAAATCAAATTCATTTTTAAAAATGGGCTACAAGATTTCCCGTCTTTCTGCACAACTCACTTCCATCGCTACGGTATGGGGATGTATTATCCAGAAGATGAAAATTATTGTGGCATTTCCCATGAAAATGTAACAATCTGAATTTGTGCAGGATTTCAGGGTTTCTTTAGGTTGACACTTCAGACTTTCAGAAGAAAATTGATGGGATTTTAAGGTAGCAGGTGTTGCTCAATTGAAAGGGATTTATTGAAAATCTCTTCGGATAGGTTTTTAGAATTCTTTGGTCGTTGTCATGTCTGTTATATTGTCTTCATTATTCCCTCATTCATCTGCGAGTATTAGAGTTCTCTCCGTAAGACAGATTGTACAAAAACCCCAGAGGTTCGAACTCATTTATTCCTAACACTTAAGTTAGACAAGGTTTCTAGTTCAAATGACAGTCTACAGTAATTCAAAGAAAAATATAAAAAAGAACGCACGAGTTATTGTACACGTAAGTAAGTAACGTTCGAGAAAAAAAAATATATATAGAGAGAGAGTACAGGGGAAACACACACACACACATAGATAAGGTCACTTTTACCTTAAAACATGTAAAATGTACATTTAGTTGTACAAAATACATACTTCCTTACCGTTGTATTTTACTTTTTCATATTTCTGAGTGATGGTGCCCTCCATGGAGAATCTAATGATATCAAACTCCATTTGGACTAAAACGCGACTTACCTGGTATTCTCTCTATATCCTTATATATATCCATAGTAATTCTGCCCGAAGGCAGGTCTTTCACTGCAATCATAGCATTTTCATGCTATGCTTGCAGCTTTACTAGGGAATTGTGTAGGTGTGGTAGCTTCCCGTTGCTTTCCACACCGGTGAAGGATGATGATGATAATGATAAGGATGATGATGATGGTCATATGATTTCGGGGACCGTTTGGGCCTCAACGTTTTCCTGACATTTGTCTTACAGGTGAGGAAAAACCCCGATAAAAATCTCACCCACAAAAACTGCCCCGACCGGGCATTGAACCCGGGCCCGCTGCGTGACAAGGCAGCACGCTACCTCGAGACCACAGCGGTGGACCTATATATATGTATATGGACCCGCAGACGTTGTCCTGCCCAAACGTTCAATTTTCGTGTGATGGCCGGACGATAAAAATGTAACTTTTTTCACCATAAAATTCATTAATTAAGACGTAATTATATATTATTAAATACATTCGCAAGAAAACTCCTCACTGACATCTGTAGTGGCTTAAGAAACATGCATGATGAGATAACATTGTTATCGCGCGGAATATGTCCATAATGCAGATGACAACTCATCTGACATAAAAAAAATCTATAACCCGATCGCAGCGCCACCTACCGGGTCCAATTGTGAATTTAAACCATCCAGGGTCCCACTCAAACACACAAAATATTTCTTAAAAATCGGCCCAGTCATTCAGGCAGTTTTTAAATTTCGGATTTCGAGTAAACCCCCACTTCTAATTGTCGGATTTCGCTCATGTTTTGATAAATACTTACTTCGGCTTATTTTAATAGGATATACTGAGTTTCGTTGTGAAACATCGAAAATAGTGACCGTTACAGCGATTTTTTAAAAGTCCACTACAGGTAAATACTACACCTAATGATTTTAGAGGGTCCAACTGTGAATCTAAACGATCCTGGAATCCACTCTAATGCACACAAAAAGTTCAACAAAATCGGTCCAGTCGTTAAAAAGAACTTCAGTGACAAACACACGTACAGAAGAATTATATATATATATATATATATATATATATATGTGTGTGTGTGTGTGTGTGTGTGTGTATGTATGTTGTATGTGTATGTAAAGTACTGCGCTATAGCCGAGCGAGTTAAGGCATCATGCGTTGACGCTGAGTCAACGAGACTTAATGTACTGGTTAGTCAAGGGAAAAAATCATGGAATTTAGACAAGTATGAGATGAGTGCCCATCCAGTATCCTTAGTAATAAGTAGTGATTCCATTTAAGAAAATCAGCTATAATGGCTGGGGACTTGACATGCTGACCACATAAAACCTCTATAATTGCTGAATAATTTATTGTTCACGTCTGTGATTAACACATATGGATGTGAAGTCAGCAGCTGGCTGGTAGCCCATGAGGCGTCACGCCATGGATTTTTTTTTATATTTAGTTCAAAATTTCCTGTCTTCTCGACTTTTGTCTAACAATTTAAATATTAATGTAGATAAAACTATATTTATTTCTGATAAGCCTACATTATGGATGTGAAGCATACTATTGTATATTATGGGAAGAGAACAAGATTAATTATTGTAAAACAATAACAATACGGTAATAATAATAGTAATAATAATAATAATAATAATAATAATAATAATAATAATAATACTTACTCACTGGCACTATCAAACCCGTATGTTCATGGCCGCGCGGACATATGCTTTCCATACATCCCTATCCTGAGCTAATGCTTTCCAATCATTCTCTGTATAATCTACTTCCCTCAAATCACAATTAATTTATTCTCCCACCTCATTTTTGGTCTACCAACTGGGCGTTTTCCTTCTGGCTTTCCTACAAGAAGCTATTATTATTATTTTATTATTATTATTATTATTATTATTATTATTATTATTATTATTATTATTATTATTATTATTATTATTATTATTATTATATACATATATTTTCGGTTTTAACAGTGTTATACATTTTTCCGGCACCAATGATTTGTCTTCAATTTCGCTTTATAATTTTCCTCCATTCGTCTCTATTATAACAATTTTCTTAATCCTTGTATGTTCCATGTTCCAATTTTCATTTCTGTTTCCGTAACCTTTTCTGTATATTTTTAAACCTGTCCGGCTGTAAATTATTGGGGTTTTTAACATTTCATTTTTTTTTTTTTCAATGAACGGGGAGTTATCCCGTCGCATCAACCGCCAACCTGGAGGACCAGGAAATGTTCTGTTTCGGTTTTCTTCCTATAGCCTTTGAAGATCCATCTTCACCAATAATAATATATTTCCGGTTTTAACAATATTGTTACATTTTTCCGGCCCAATGATTTGTCTTCAATTTCGCTTTATAATTTTCCTCCATTCGTCTCCATTATAACACATTTCTTCCTCTATTTCCCAGTCCTTCAAAGTTTCTCTAATCGCTTGGATCCACGTGAGATTTGTTTGTCTTTTCCTTCTCATTACTGGAGGTGTCCATTCCATTATTTTTTGGTAATTTTTCGTCCTCCATTCGCCTAATATGCCACTATCATTTTAGTTGCTTTTCTTGGATACATTCTAAAATTGAGTTTTGTACATTCATGTTCTCTTTTATAACATAATTTCTAATTTTCTCTCTCCTTGATATCTCAGCAGATCTTCCCCATTCGTCCATTTCTCCTACCTTTAATTTTCTTTTCATCTGATAATTTATAGTCCAAACCTCTGAACAATGACTTACTTATAACTATTATTTCAATTCCTTCTGGATTTTTTCATGTTGAGACTTGAAAGTAGTTTTGAAGTTCCTTAGGACAGGTTACTGGCCCGACGCTAAATAGTCCAGTGGTAGGGCTGCTACCTTTTAGTCTCTGAACAGACATTAGGATACCGCATTTACTCAGTACCCGATGGAACGGTTATACCGCCGTGACTCAATCCTCAGAGCCTCGTTTGTGAAAACGGGTTGTACCACGAGAAGTACAGGATGAGAATTGGGTAGGAGAGGTTATACACACGTCACTACCCCTTACAACAAGGATGTAAATGCAAAAATATCTAAATTTTTAAGAATTTTAGGGTTAATAAATTCTATCTTCAAGCCACAGTTAGTCCAAAAGCATTCTAGATTAAAAGTGTATAAAACACTGGCTCTTCCATCTCTTTTATACGGTAGCGAAGTATGGACGTTGAAACAGAAGGATATACAGAGACTTAGATCTGCTGAAATGAGATACCTTCGGAGGACAGCAGGATACACACTACTAGATTACAAAAAAATGAAGACATCTTAGAAGAATTACACATGGAACCTTTAGAAAACAAAATTTCTGATTATAAGTCAAGATGGATGTAACATGTTCATCGAATGGAAGATTACAGAATACCCAAACAAATGTTAAGATATCAACCTGCAGGAAGAAGAAGACCAGGACGTCCACTCAAAATACTTTTGGATGGCGTTTCTCTTGAGGCCGAAACAGGTCAACAAATGGCCTAAATTCGTGAATGTACTGTGATGATGATGATGATGATGATGAACTATTATTTCAACAATTTTAATTTTAGTTTGTCTTTTGATATGTTTATCCCACAATATTCCATTCAGGGCATAATATTAGAATAGAATAGAATAGATTTATTTAGCCTGGTGGAGTTAAGGCCATGTGGCCTTCTCTTCCACTCACCAGAACAAGCATATGTTACATATGAATACAAAAAAAATACAATAATAGTCATATTAAACAGGACAAACATATGTTACACATGAATACAAAAAAATTACAATAATAGTCATATTAAACAGGACAAACATATGTTACATATGAATACAAAAAAAGTTACAATAATAGTCATTGAATATTACATATTTTCCTGCGTTTATCTTTGATCTTATTTCCTTTTCTTGCTTCCATCTTCTGTAATTTTTACTCCCAAATATTTGTATTCCTCTATGTGTTTAATTATCCCCATTTCATCTTCCAGTATCAAATCTTGATGAATATCTCCTATGGCATATACTTGGTTTTTTTCCATGTTCACCTGTAGTCTCCATTTATTATATTATTGAATCAAATTTCGGATAATATATTCAATGTCTTCATACTCTTGTGCCAAAATAAGTTGATCATCCGCAAATTGAAGGGAATATATTGTTGATTCCTCATCTATTGGAATTCTCATAGTTTTACATTTGTTTTTCCAACTTTCTATAGCTTTTCCTGTGTAGATTTTATATAATGTGGGGATATGCTGCATCCCTGGCGTAATCCCTTGTTGGTTTCAAATCCTTTTGACAAATATTTTCCTATTTTCACTTTCACATATGAGTTTTTATGTAAATTTTGAATATCTTTTATCAAAATAGGATTTATTTTGCTTAATTTCACAGTTATCCACACTTGTGATAATGGAACGCTGTCATAAGCTTTTTCAATGTCTTTGAACACCAAATGGAAGGGTTGTGTTTTAATTTTTTCTTCTCTATTATTTGCTGCAAACAAAATATGTGGTCAATAGTTAATAATAATAATAATAATAATAATAATAATTCGACACGAATTAAGTCTTTGTAGAGGTCTTCTTGGTCAACGATATCCTTTGGATTTATATTGAATCATCGTTTTTGGAATTCTTGAATTATCCATTCTTTTTATAGTCTAGCCAGTTTAATTTATATCGAGTTTTTCTTCACTGATTTTACTTCTAATTGTTCTAAAATTTCTTCATTCTTTTTTCGATCTAAATCAGTGTATCCTGCTGTCCCTCTGAAATATTTAATTTCAGTTGTTTTGATTTTGCTCCTGTCTCTTTTTCTTAATGTCCAAATAGGCCGATCACTTCCGTATGAAAGGGTGAGTAATGCCAAAGCATTACATATTTTTATTCTTGTGGATTTTTGTACTAATTTAGCTGTTAATGTATTATTTATTATTCCTAAGATTTGTGTAAATTCGATGATTTTCTTGTTCACGTCTTTTTTCATTCCGATTAGTTATTTCATAACCTAAATAGTTGGAACTTTGTACTTGTTCTAGACATTGATTATTTGGTATTGTCTTACTTCTAATTGGATCTTCTCCTAAGAATGCCATTAGTTTTGACTTTAGTACTGTCATTTTTATTCCAATATCTTTCAATATTTTATTTACTGTATATAGTTCTATTTATAAATTATTCTTTGAATTGAAAGTTTAATTTAATCATTTACGAAGAGTAGGTTATTTAATGTTAAGGTATCGGTTATTACGATTTCTGATGTATAGGTTCAGTTCCATTTAGATGATGATGATGATGATGATGATGATAATAATGATAATAATAATAATAATAATAATAATACTTTTTTCATTAGCAATATTCCACAATACAGTGTTTCTCTTTCAACCCAAATTGATTTGTCGGCAAAGGTTCCTGTCTAAAGCATCGTCTTCTCTCGAATCTCTAGCTTCCCTACTTCTTCTCACTCCACTTATCCAACGTTCTCTACGTTTGCCTCTTCCACTTCTTCCATTAGCTTTCCAATCAAGGAATTTCTTTGGTATTCTATTTCCTCCACTTTTATGAGGTGTCCATACAATATTAAGTTTATTACTACTACTACTACCTGTTTACTACTACTACTACTACTACTACTACTACTATTACTTCTACTACTACTACTACTAATAATAATAATAAAATAATAATAATAATACTGATAATAATAAACTTATTTATAAACAGGTTTACAATGTAAAAAACATCTTCCTATATCCATAGCGTTAAAATTTTTAACTCCTTTCTCCATTTCAATTCTTCAAGACCTATCTCCCTCATACCACTTCTTCCTCCCCTATAGGTCGTGTCCCTGTACAGATCGAATGGGACAATAAAAGCACCTACAGGGAAAGGTTAAACTAAGATAAAGAAGGAAACAAAGAAAGAAATGAACATTTAATTTCTTATTGTATCAAGGCTGAATAAGATATGTTATGATTTTACTGAATTCCGAAGAAAGCTATTGAGGTTGTTCTCATGAAAATATATTCGAAAATGTCTTACAGTTCTTCACTGAAAATGACCATGACCGAAATTTATGTGTATATATATATATATATATATATATATATATATATATATATATATTGTTTTTGTTTCATCTAAGCCAAACTTGGCATATAAAAATTAATTAAAGTAAGGTCGAGTTTGTTAACCAGCAAAATAGGACCATGAAGTGCAGGAATTCACTAGAAACGAAAATAACAAAAATCGCTGTAGCTGTCGCAGTGTTCTATGTTTCACAACGAAACTCGGTATATGCAATTAAACTAAATCGATTAAAGTATTCTCCAAAAATCAGTGAAGTCCTACAAGTAGAAGTGGGGGTAACTGAAACCCGACATTAAAAATTGTATTCTAATAACCGCCGTGTTTGCGTCACCCACTGTTTACCATACAACTTAATTAACCTTTAAATTGACAACGTATCCTATAAGATTAAGATACATTAGTTTAATTTATTTAAAATATTTAATGAAGAAATAGAAAAATTAATCGGTAAACGCCATTTAAATTGGTGTCAAATCTTATGATATTATGAAAATAGGTAATAACTTACGATTATGTATGATTTATTTTTACTGCAGTCCGACATTTTTAAATTAGCTGGCATCAGAAATTAAGTTTCACCAATTTAACAAAATAAATATACATCCCATAAATTATCAAAATGAGATAATAAATTCTAGTTGCTGAGGAATGCGCTTAATTTACGCATTTCCTGCGTAACCGTCTTCTTTTTAAATACAGAAGAATATGTTCTTCTAATCGTGAAGTTGTTTCTAAAAATAGATTTTCTTTGCTAACATCATTAGCATTCTGACTTAGTACTTGGGAGAGTCTGGCTTGAAAACCTGCAAGTGGCAGTACCACGTGATGGGAAACAAAAATGAGAGAAATGTGGTATAATTAAGACACCTGTTGCTCAGTTTTGCCCTAACTCTAATTAATGTAATTAATTACGCCAGTAATTGTTACTTTTTAATGACATGAATAACAAAAATGTTTCATATGTTATAAATGTTTCTTCAACGTACGTCATATTTTACCTACACTTTTTCATCATAATTAGCTCGAAAATCCGTTAACCCTTTCATTCTGAGTGTATTCCCTTAACAAAATTCTATACAAAGCTGCGGTATATCGTCAATCTATTAAAATTATTCATTTTTGCTGAACAGTAAGCATATGTAGGGCATTTTTGTTCTTAGTTTACCGTTCAAGGTTATGTGCTGTACCTATAACAATAGTTACTTCTATAAAAATGTAATATGGACATACAGAGTGTTCCAAAATTATTCGTTCAAGTTAATAAAATAAATATCCTCAACTCATGTCCAACTCAGGGTCGGGTCGAGGGACGAGATGAGAATGAACCCCTATATAGGCCTATAGAGGTCTGTGAATGACGAGGGTGCTGGCCGAAAACGCCTGACGCACCATCACAGAGGCAGGTGAACGAGATGAAATGGATGAGACGAGTATGGAGAAAATCCTGATATGAAATTGTGGCAGGGGAAAACGGGAGAAAACCCCGAGAAAAACCTGCCCAAGCTCCGTTTCATTCACCACGAAGCCCACATGGAGTAACCGAGATTCTATCACGGGATCCCAGCGGTAAAATGCGAGCGTCTAACCGCTTGCACAACGGACCCGCCTCGTTCAAATTAATACAGGAGGTAAACATCAAAACAAATATATTTCGTTAAGGAACATATAGTCTCTAAGAAAAAGTTGTAATGTTAGAGACGATTTACACAGAAGGTAATTTAACATGCTAATTACATCAGTAGCATACCTGGGTTATGAAATCTCCTATTTTAAAAATGAAGATATATTTAACAAACTTAATAAATTTAATTATATATGTGGAACAATCAAAAAGATATTTAAAAGCACAAGAAAAGAAACAAAACTAAAATTTTATAAAGTAGTGGCAGTCCCCTTACTATTGTATGGTAGTGAATTTTGGGTTTTAACTAAAAGAGAAGAGAAGATCATAGAAGCAGCTGAAATGAGATTTCTGAGAAGTGTGGCTGGTTGCAAACTTCTAGATAAGAGAAGAAGTGAAGATATTAGATATGAGCTAAATATCTTTAAACTCTTAGATAGAATAAAAGAATCTAGAAAAATCTGGAAAGAACATGTTCAAAGAATGGAAGATGATCGCATTCCCAAAATTATACTTAAATACAAACCAAAAGGACGCAGGAATGTTGGTAGACCGAAGAAGAAAAGGATCCAACTTTTGAATGAGAATCTATGAAACCGGAACAAGCCACATGGGCTTAATCCGTGATTGATGATGATGATGATGCATCACAGGAACTGTTTGAATGCACGCAGTACATCATCTGACCATTGATTATCATGATCGTTCGAAGATTCCTGGCATGTCAGCAATGGTCCAAGCAGCGACGACAAATTCTATCGACGACTTTTTCTTGTTTTCACAATGGCTTCATACACCAGCTATTCCATATGCCCTCAGACGAAGAAATCAGACACGCGAGGTCTGATGATCTAGATGGCCATGCCACAGGGCCATCTCGGCCAACGCAACACCTTACGTCAGCACCATTAAAAAAACTGTTCTCATCAACATTGACTTCTGAGACCATTATGTTCCTTATCGAAATATATTTGTTTTGATGTTCTATACTCCCTGTATTAATTTGAACGAATACTTTCGGAACACTCTGTACAGTGAAAAGAGGGAATGAGGTTTATATCAATAAGCAACGGATATATGGTGTTTGGTTCCAAAAATACTCCATAAGTGAAATGTTGTTCCAATATGATATTAATATATTCATCTAATGTCTTAATCAAGATATTAATAATCGCTGAGATATTGTTTTAAGATTAACAAGAATGACTAACAGTTAGCGAGCGACACATGGAACTTGTTATAATAAGAGAGAACAATGAATTGAAGAAAATCATTATTTTCTTTTTCTTTTTTTAGAAAATACATTGTTCAAAATCATAACGTAACTCATTCAGCTTTGGTAGAGTAAGAAATGATATGTTCTTTTTTTTTTCTTTCCTTCTTTACCTTAGTTTAATAGTATATTACGATGCGAGGTTGCGAAGTGGTTTTTACAGAATCGAGTAAAATGTTTAAAAACTGAGCGATAGCGAGGTTTTTAATTCCCGAGATTGTGTAAAACACTTCACAAACGTGCGTTGTACATTACTTTTTTGCGCAATGGCGTTTTCAAAATAGTAAATAATAGTAAAATAATAACATTTTTGTTGGAAATATTTGCGTTCATTATAAACAATTGACTAACGTTAACACTGTGGGCAATGTTTATTAATTCAAACAACAGGAGATCGTGAGACAATTAGTGATAAATAACAGGAGACCGTGACACCAATTAGTGATTAAATGGCGGCAAGTGCGTATTTATTGTTTTATATTGATTCAAATAAAGTTCAGTTAATTTAAAATGCAGTTATTTGTTTCGTATAATGTATATTAACACTAACGTTTGGAATTTTTTTTTGTATATACATTGTATGTAGTATACATAGAGGGCAGTGGTTTTACTTCCCACACGCGTGTTTGTAATATGTAATTTTTCAGTATAGCTATTTTATTACAGTATAATTATTTAGGTTGGCAACTCCGAAATGTAGGAAGTTGAACTTTCAATCATGTTTGCAGTTGCTGTAAGTACGACAAAATGCACTATCGCACAAAAACTTTATTTGTAGGTACAATTAATTGTCCCACTCAGTCTATATAGGGACAAGGCCACTTGGGAGAGTCTTTCAATCTCTAGATCACACTTCTAAAGGGTAAACGACATGATTTTGTATTCTTAATTGGGCATAGTCCCACATACGATAAGGATGACAAGATAAAGGATAAGTACTATGAAGAATTGTAAAGCGTATTTGATACTTTCACGATAACATATGAAAATTGTCTTACGATAATTTAATTCAAGAGTGGGATAGGAAAATATATTCAGGTCAACAATAGGCAAATTCAGTCTTAATGAAGATATAACGACAATGAAGTTAAATTAGTCACCTTTGGGCATTAAATAATCTCATTGTTAACGGCACAAAATTCCAGCATAAGGATATTCGTAAATAAAACTGGACTTATACAGATGGTGAAACTCGGAACCAGATAGATCATGCATTAGTACAAGTAGATAAACGCTGGCACAGTTGCATCATCGATGTTAGATCAGTTGGAGGGACAGATGGCAATTCAGATCATCATCTGGTCAGATTAAAATCAGAGAACAGTTATCGCTTATGAGAGGAACAAACGCTAAAGATGATTCTGAAAATTATAAATTAAAAACTTGAAAAATGATGAACTGCAAAAACAATACCAGATCAAAATTACTAATAGATTTGAAATACTGGTATCTTCGGATGAAAATGTGGCAACCGAAGAAGAAACTGATATAAATAAAGAGTGGGAGGCTATAAGAGATGCTATTAAATATTGTCAGAGTCAGAAAGCGTAGGTTATTTAAAAAAAGGGAGGGGTAAAGCAAGAAATAGTATGATGAATGTGCGGATATTGTAAAGAAAAGAAAGCTTGCAAAATTAAATTGGTTACACGACATGAGATTAATCCTTATTATTGAATGATATTCGTACCTTCATGAGGGCAATGAAACGAAATTAATAACATGAGTATGATGATGGTAGAATTGAGTTTTTGGCAGGGAAATTAGGATAAACCCCGAGCAAATCCTGTCCTGTGTCCGATTGGTCCACCTCCACACGGAGAGACCGCGACGCGAATTCGGGACCCAGAGTTGGAGGGCGAATGTTTAACTACTTTCGTCATGGAGCTATCTTTTGACAAGAGATTCCATTTATTATTTTACATTACGGTGGTAGGAACTAACTATCTAAAGGCTATCCGCTCTTAAAGTGATTCTTATCAAAACAAAACCATGTGATCTGCTCGCTTTTCATTGGTTATGGACACCGACGTACGATTTAGAAGCAATAAATACACGAAAAAGTAGTTCCCATCATTAAATTAAAAATATGTCCTCTGAAGATACTTGTTATCCTTCGTGAATGAAAATATTAATATCCAAAACGTAGAAAATATTCTAAAATATACCTAATCAATAATTACTGCTTAAAATAGATTATTACTTATGGATGATACATTTGAATCATGCTTCAAACGATTCTAATGCAACAAAATGTTTTCTGTTGCTCTGTCGCCATCTACATTTTTAAAACAAAAGTCTGGCAAACCTTTGACTACTGGTAAAAAAAGCGTTATTTTAAATGTATTTTACAAGTTCAGTGAAAATCTCATCAGCTTTCTTGTAATGTACCCCATTCAACGATAACATAGGTCTATCTTTATATACGTAATTCACACGTGCTCCCTGTCAATGTGACAGTAATTGTGGCGCGAATGGCGGAAGGATACAAATGGCGTTTGTTTATGTTAGGATCACTTTAAGAGCAAATAAGGTATAACTCACTGGCTCTATCGAATCCATAGGTTCATGGCTGCGCGGACATAAGCTCTACGTACATCCCTATTCTGAGCTAATGTTTTCCAATCATCCCCTGTATAATGTACTTCCCTCAAATCATGGCTAATGTCATTCTTTCACCCCATTCTTGGTCTATCAACCAGGCGTTTACTTCTGAATTTATTGCAATAAGCTTCCATGCCCCTCTTTCATTCCCCATACATGTCACATGTCCTGCCCATCACAGTCTTCGTGACTTTACTGTTCTCATTATATCTGGTTCCCTATAAATATCACGAAGCTCAATGTTATGAAGTGTTATTATGTGGATATGGCTGATAGAAATGTTAGTGAAATTCTGCTCTAAAGAAATTATTAAATAAAGTGGCCAATTCTTTTAGATGATTTATCTTACGTTATTTTGAGGAATGAAGCCAAGGGTAAAGTTTCCTTCTTTTAAACAGAGGAATCGCTATAAATTCGCAATAAAAAGTATAAGTTTAAACGAAACAGAAAGATCTTTAAGCGCCGTGACTTGAGCATAGTTGCAACAGCTAAAGAATTCTTCAGATTTTTGCTGGAGCTTTGAAGTTTCAAAGAGCTACACAAGCCAAGCGCGTGATTTGCTGAAAATCTCTTTTCGATGTAACAAGTCCATGCGCGTGTTAAAGGGCGTTAAGCATTAATGTGGCTTCTGTCACTATGGTAACGACCTAATGTGTACACAAGTTGTCAATAAGCGGGCGTTAAAACTTTATAAAGCAGGTACCAATCAACTCGGCTGTGAATTTCCACAGTCGTCAAACCAAGATCGCTTTCTTATTTTAAACAATTGAAATTCGTATTCAAGAGATCTTGAATTATATTTTGGCTCCGACCACAGACTTAAACAGACAAACTGGCCAAGTTGTATATCATCGCATTGGATTCAGTGATCAAGGAAGTTTGCTTCAGTTTCCATATTGCGAATCTGGTTTCCATTATAATAGGCGTGATTCATTTGCGCAGAGCTACGGGACTTACACTAGTTCGAGTCGCCATGGGAAAATAAATTTTGTCACGGAATTTCGGCCAATATGGGACCGGTGCCATGTAACATCTTGAGGAATTTGGATAGCTACAATGAGTAGCGGCTAGAGGTTGATAAAACCAGTTATAACAGCTAAACACATGTCATCCCTATACTGGCTAGATGAACATCCACATATGTGATTAATACATTTGGATGTGAGGCCAGCAGCCGGGTTGTAGGTTAACGTCTACATCGCCAGATGGAGTCTTTTTTCCCCCATTTTAATAAGAATTAAATAGAGGTTAATATTTCATTAATTAACCACAAGTTACGATAAATCTAGAAGGTTTTTGGCCTAGCATCCGGCTACTAACCACACATCCACTCATAATAATAATAATCTTGCAGCCAGTACAGAGGTGATATATGATTAGCATGCCGTATTTCCCAGCAGACATACCTGGTTTTCTGAATCTGGATCACTACTTCTTGTAGCTATAATAATTCCTCACGATTCTAGGAGGGGAAGACAGTAATCTTATTCTGCCTGATTTCCATTAGAAAATTTCGTCTCGAACTACCCGAAGTCCAGTACATTTGCACCTATGTGTCATACCATAAACCTTTCAGCTACAGCGCGGGGCAAATCTATAATGTATTCATTTAAAATTAATACTGTATTTATTAAATTAAATATGTCATATTACTTCCTAATCGTACACAAATAACTAGGTTCAAATAAAACCATGTAGCCCTATCACGAAAGGACACCTGTCGAATCCCTTTTCAAAATGTATAGTATCAACTCTTAGGAAATTGTTACTTCATGCTGATGTAGTTTTATTAGCGAGGAAATGCTAAAGGTCAAATCACACATTCTATTGAGTAACACTAAGAAATTGGCTGGAAATATATATCAATACAAATAAAAATATGCTCACACATAAAAATACATCGTATTATGGAAACGGAAGTTAACGGCTAATAAGGGAAATTAATTCAAATATTTAGTAACCATAAATACAAAAAGAATGAGGTGCACAATCGTATATTACGATGGGATGTTGGGAAGTGCTTTTACAGAAGCGAGGAAATGTTTAAAAACCGAGCGATAGCAAATTTTTAATTTCCGAGATTCTGTAAAACACTTCGTATATGGCGTTGTAAATTATTTTTTTTACGCGATGATGTTTTCAAGATAATAGTAAAAATAATATATTTGTTGGATATATTTGCGTTCATTATGAACAACTAACTAACGTTAGCAGTGTGGGCAATGTTTATTAGTTAAGATTATAGCAGGCCGTGACACCAATAAGTCATAAAATGACGGAAAGTACGTATTCATTATTTAATATTGTTTCAAATAAAGTTCAGCTCATTTAAAATGCAGTGATTTGTTTCATATAATGTATAGTAACACTTTTTTTACTTCTCGCACGAGGTTTGTAATATGTAATATTACATTATAGTTACGTAGTTGGCAACCCCGAAAGGTAGAAAGTTTAAGTTTCAATCATGGTCGCCATTGCTGTAAGTACGACAAAACGCATTATCGCGCAAAAAATAATTAAACATAGGTTCTTCTTCTTCTTCTTCCTTCCAAGTATTAGGCCAAGGCCTGTTACGATCCTATAGAAAATTTTCCCTCCAGTGTTTCATTGGACGGCCCAGTGATCTTCCTTCCGGGAAATTCTCGTATAAGACTTGAAAGCGTAATAATAGTCCCTTCAATTGGTTGCTGGCCAAAGGAAGGCAATACCAGTGATGGGGCTGCCATCTTACAGCCTTTAGTCAGGCTTTTCTGGAGAAGAAAAGAAAATAAAAGAAAGAAGAAATGGAAGAAAGGAAAGACTCCCTAGCCCTCGGATGCCCTAATAGCATTGGGGTCGGAAAAACAAGAGTTAACCAAGAGAAGTTAGATAGTAAAGTTAAAAGAGTGCAAAACACAAGTAAATGGAAGAAATGTTTTGCTCAGCTTGGGCACCTTGTGGTCGCCATCCACATATCCCCTAGATGAGGACCCCTTCAATTCTGGAAATGTTTGCTATTCTGCACTGCAGGGACTCTTATTGTCCTGACGTTTCTCTGAAAACATTAAACTGAAAAAATATATGCAATTGTTACTCACCGAGTTATATTACAGGGTGCGGCAGCATAACTTCCTTTTTTTAAAACTTAATAAAATGCATTGTATGAATCAGAAAATTTTTATTCGTTTTTTATAATATAGGCACATACATAAAGTTTTGGTTTACTCAGTTTTGAAGATCAAATCAGGTAGGTGACGTCCCCCATTTCTCCATACACTGAGTAAACCGATTTCTGGCGTTTGTCATGACTCCTGCCAGCATAGCAGGCGTTATGTTGGCAATTTCTTCCTGGATGTTGGTCTTCAAATCTTGTAGGGTCCTTGGACGGTTCACATAAACACGGGATTTCAAATAACCCCATAGAAAAAAATCACAAGGGGTCAAATCGGGAGAGCGGCGGGCCGGCCACTTCAAATCGCCCCTAATTGAGATAAGGCGCTCTGGGAAGTGTTCCCTCAAAACAGTCATCGATGCTCTTGAAGTGTGTGCCGTTGCACCGTCTTGTTGGAACCAAGTGTCCCCTAAGTCCAACTCATCTAGCCGTGGGAAAAAAAAATTCCTGTAACATGTTTACATAACGGTCCGAATTCACTGTCACTGTGACTTCATTTTCCTCAAAGAACCAGGGACCAATAATTCCACTTGAGGAAATTGCACACCACACTGTGACTTTAGGTGAATGCAAAGGCCTTTGATGCAATTGTCGAGGATTGGTGTCAGCCCAGTAGCGCATGTTTTGTTTGTTGACGGATCCACACAAATGATGAAAATGGGCTTCATCACTAAAAAAAACAATAGCGTCCTCAGGAACGACTTCCAGAAGAACCTCACACGCGTTCCTCCGAGAATTGAAGTCACGTTCAGAAAGTTCCTGCACAATTGCCATCTTGTATGGATGGAAATGAAGATCATCATGAAGTATTCTCCTTACAGAACGATCGGAAAGTCCAAGGGCAGACGCATGTTTGCGCGCAGAACGCCGTGGTGATCGCAACATTGAAGCTCTCACTACCTCAATGTTCTCAGGTGATCTAATCGGCCGAGGGACTCCAGTTCTTCGTCTTGTCGCACTTGCAGTTTGTCTGAACGTAGTGACCCACGTAACAATTGATTTCCGGTCCGGGACAGGGGCCAACGGGGCTAATTTAAAGCGATTCCGAAAGGCGCGCCGGGTTGCGATCACAGAACATCCGCTCGAAAAGTAGGCCTCAATGGCAAACGCACGCTCCTCACTGTTCCAACGCATGATGGCGACTGAACTGTGTCAGGACAAAACTTTATAGCCCCCCCTCTCGAACGAGACCACTAGCGCTCCGCTACGACATCAACCGACTAAATGGCGCACATTTTAAAAAAGGAAGTTATGCTGCCGCACCCGGTATATGGATGAGAAATATGCACTCTTATTTTCAGGGAGGATACAATATTACGAGTATTGGAGAATGAGTTATTAGGAAATGTTTTGGACCAAAGAGTGATGAACAGATAGGCGAATGGAAAAGACTTACACAACAGTGAGCTAGATGATCTTTATGGCAAACCAGATAAAGAAATAACAGTTTAGTCTCGTAGACTGCGATGGACAGGACATGTTTCACGAATTGGGAATGAATGAGGAGCATCGAAATTCCTTGTAGGAAAACCAGAGAGAAAGCACGCAGTAGGCAGACCAAGAATGAGGTGGGTGAATAGCATTAACCATGATTTGAAGGAAGTAGGTTATATAGTGGTTGATTGGAAAATGTTAACTCAGGATAGAGATATCTTCTTCTACACTTCACGGGCTAGGCCAATTGCCTGTTCCGCCTCACAGTTGTTCTATCCATCTTTTCAGTACTGTGAGAGAGATGAGTTGAGAATTTTTTTACGTGATCGGGTTACCAGCCCAGATGCACAACCACTTTCCCTGGTGGATCGGGGATTTATTTCGGAGTTTCCTTCTCCTAGACGGGTTGCTAACCAAAGCTTTGGAGTCGCATCTACCCCTTGTCTTGCAGGTTCCTCTTCCGCCTTCTTTACCGTTGAGAACAAGTTCAGGATACGGATATGTGGAGGCTTACGTCAGCGCAGCATGTACCTAGAGTTAAATAATGCCACTGAGTTAGTTAGTTATCCCTTAGGAAAAATGGTTATTAGGAAAACCGTAATCGGCTATTAGCACAATCACCAATACATGAGATGGACATGAGATTTTTTTGTTGTGTTCATATTATGTAGGCTAATCTTTTGATGTTTTGTCTTTATCAAGTTTTCTGTCATGAATCATAAATATGGTACAACATTTCTCTGAAGTTTTATAACCGTGGTATCGCATGGGGTCATTCCCTCAAAAGAGGGTGTATTTGTAGGGGCGAAGGTTGTAAAATACTTGAGCAACATGGGGGAGTTGTCTGTGATTCCTGATATCGCAAGAAAACACTCTGAATTCCGGCCACCGCTTCTTTTTCACGTGCAAACAATTCCTACGGGACAAGGCCTCCTGTTTCTGACAGAAACATTCGCGCATCTTATATGCAATACGATCCAACCAACTTCTTTTCAAGGAGAGAGGCGGATTTTTATCCGGCAAACTAATGAAATAAAATTTGGGATCTCACATTATATACTTCATTTATTAGCTTACACGTGAGAAGTACTAAAAAGCAATATATATATATACGAATTAATGTCTGTCTGTGCTTTATGCATTATTACACCAGTACTAAAAGCTATATATATATATATATATATGGGGGCACGCCGTAGCGTAGTGGTTAAGGCACTGAGCTACAAGCCGGAGGGTCGAGGGTTCAAGTCCCGTTGGGGTCAGGATTTTTAAACTGACCCAAACCCTCTGGCGGCACTATGGCCCTGGGCTCGACTCAGCCTCTAACGGAAATGAGTACCAGACGCTTGTTCTGGGGGTACAGGCGGCCGTCACGCAGGGCTGACAACCCGGCTGACATAAAGTGCTGATTGTCTAGAAAAAGTGGGAGCCTTAACCTCCTACTACCCCAAGGGCCTCCGGGCCTGTTGTGGGATCACTTTACTTTACTATATATATATATATATATATATATATATATATATCCACCGCTGTGGTCTCGAAGTAGCGTGCTGCCTTGTCACAGACAGCGGGCCCGGGTTTGATTCCCGGTCGGGGACAGGTTCCTGGGTGAGTTTTTTTTCGGGATTTTTCCATACCTGTAAGACAAATGTCAGGACGCTTAGGGCCCAACGGTCCCCGAAAATCATCCGGCCATCATGATCATCCTTCACCGGTGTGGAAAGCAACGGGAAACTACCACACCTATAATTCCCTAGTAAAGCTGCAAAACATAGCATGAAAGTGCTATGATTGCAGTGAAAATCTGTCCTCGGGCAGAATTACTATGGATGGATTGATTGATGGATATATATATATCCGAATGTATGTTTGTCTGTTTGTCCTTTATTATTATTACTACACCCTTCATCCGATTATGATGAGGGTTTTTTGCAAAATGTTCATGAGTCTCAGAGAAAAGGTTTGTTTTTCGGCTTTTTGAGCCGCGTAAATGGCTTATGCTTCCTAAAAAATCACAAGTGTCATAAAATGATTGTACATAGAATTGAATATCTTTAAAAAAATCTACAAAGAATAAGTACGCGACAGCATATGTACTATATTTTAACGGAATATATTCATAATAACCATTTTTATCTCTTAGCTCATTGATGTCGATGGCACCGCATGGGCTAGTGCTCCTTGCCTCTGTTACCAAGGGGTCGCGGGTTTCAAACCCGGCCGGGGTCGATGGATTTTTAGGACGGAAATATCCCAAGAGGAGCAAGTCCCTCAGGGAGGGACTTTAAGCCGTGGAGGTCCGAGTCTGAGATTTTTTCAGGCTCTGGAAAAAAATACTTAAAGCCTGAATGAGAAAGGCACTCTATGCAAAAGTTTACCGAATTTTCCACCTGTTCTAGTACTTACCTTGGTTTCCTAGATGTCAGGATGAGGCGGAACGCGGCCCACGTACCACTCAAATAATGACATAGATACGAAAAAATACAAGTGTAAATAAATTAGTATGGTTCAAATGTCTTCCCTATAGTGGGAGAGCTCCTACATCTCTGTAAAGGGAGAAAATAGGTACTTACAAACACAAAAGGGGCTCACCTAGTGCCAAGAAGATAGGAATTGACTCCCATTACCGGGCAAGCGTAGCAGACGCACGGCGTGGATATTGTGTATTTAGGATAACTGTTAGTACTAATTTTTGTCCTTCAGGCTAAATTATAGCCAATACTAATAAACTTCATTGTTTAAACCGGTTGAGGTGGATAGTCATGAAATAAAATACGTGAAAATATACCTTCTTAGGTAAGACAACACCACATTTAGGACCAGCAGCAGCAACCATACGTCCTCAGATAATGTAGCGAAGAAAGTGAAGGGCACTGCTGAAGAAGAGGACGGATGTTCTGAAAGGCATACAGACATAAAGAATACATTATTTTATAGAGTAGTAGGACGACGGTTCTTACCTAAGAAGGGTCTATTGTAACGGATTTATATAAAATTATGCCAACCATATGTCGGGATGATAAGTAGATTCCCGGCCAAGCGCAGGGTAATCAGCAACGGAGTATCTAAAATTAAATTGCGGTATAAAGTTATAATTATCTTTATTTTTACATATTCAACAAAACATAGAAAATCATCGTCTACTTCATTTACACGTAAGCAAGCGCTCGCATGTGGTAGTATTAGTTAGTGGTTAATAAAATTAATTTTCATTTCATTATCGATTATTAAAATCAATTTTTTACCAAACGTTATTGTATGCAGCTAAAATCTGGTAAAAAAAAGATAAAGTGATTCCACTATAGGTCTTACGTGGCTATTGGAGTAGTAGGAGGTTAAGGCTCCCACTTTTCAAGACAATCGGTAAGAAATGTTAGTTGGTGGATTGGTATTTCTGCGTAACGGCCGCGTTTACCCCCATAACATACTACTGCTAGGTCCCTATACATTTCCAGCTTCTATCTTTAGTATAATAATTACTACTAGACCCGGAGTACACTGCTACGTCTAAATAAATGAAAGGCGTTTTTATGTTTTAGTTGAATAAGGGGAAATAAATTATAAATTAATATCGTAATTATTTTTAAATACTGCCTGCTGATTACCTGGCGTTGCCCGGGAATTTACTTATATCGATCTTCTTGGTATAAATGAGCTGAAAGACAAAATCTGTTATTGCGAGTTATCGGTAAAAGATAGACACATGCGGTTATGGACATTTTTTTAGAGTTTTTTGAGATGGGTCTATTTAATTCTGAGTACATCAATTTGATGTATTTAAGGTTTAGGCAGCGTAAGCCATTTTTAGCATCCAAAAATCGATTTTTTTGGTGTACCGCCAATGTCTTTTTTTTTTCTTTTAAGCTTTTATAGTACATATTATATAGCTTGCGTTAATTGTTCCAAAAAAAATTCTTTAAATGATGGTAAAAACCCCTTTCAAACGTGCTAAGTAGTTTTTGAGTCCATGAAGGACAGAGAGGCAAACAAACAGACTGACTCACCCTTACTTTTATATATAAAGATCGCATATTAACAGCTAGCCTAACTAACTAACTTACTTACTGGCACTATCGAACCCGTACATTCATGGCCGAGCGGACATAAGCTCTCCATACATTCCTATCCCGATCTAATGTTTTCCAATCACTTCCTGTATAATCTACTTCCCTCAAATCGTAGTTAATGTTCTTCCACCTCATTCTTGGTCTACCAACTGGGCGTTTTCCCTCTGATTTTCCTACAAGAATTTCGATGCACGTCTTTCATTCCCCATTCGTGCCACATGTCGTGCCCATCGCAGTCTACGAGGTTTAACAGCTAGCATAAGTACTTTAATTTCTGTATTAAGTTTGTAATCAGCTGATACTGCTCTGAATAAATTCCCATTATAGCCTAATCCCTGTTGTAATGTGATTAGAAGTTCACTAATGAGGATATAAACTACGGGAATTTCAAAGATATTTGTTCTCTTCCTGGATTGTCTAAGTAGCACAATAGTTTAATGCGTAAAATAGAAGATTTTTATTTGCATTCCCTTTTCATGCAGATTTTTTTGTCTTTAGTTGTAGACCTATTGGTTTCGCATGCAAACTGCAAACCGAATCGCATTAATTCAATATTACTTACTTACTTACTTACTTACTTACTTACTTACTTACTTACTTACTTACTTACTTACTTACTTACTTACTTACTTACTTACTTACTTACTTACTTACTGGCACTATCGAACCCGTAGGTTCATGGCCGCGCGGACATAAGCTCTCCATACATCCCTATCCTGAACTAATGCTTTCCAATCATTCCCTGTATAATATAGTTCCCTCAAATCATAGTTAATGTTGTTCTCCCACATTAATTCAATATTAGAAGGTAAATATACCATCGGAGGGGATTATGCATTTTTTTAGCGAATTCTAAAGGAATAAAACTATTAAGGTTGTTCGCATGAAAATATTTTCGATTTTTTTTTTGCGAATCTTCAATTATTCTATCTAGTAAAATGTTAAAATATTAAAATAAGTGGTATCTGATATATCAATTGCCCTTAACTAAAATTAATACATGATAAAAAAAAACTTCGTCAAATATCAAAAACACATGTAAGTCTTTCAGAAACATGTTCCATCTTCGGCACGTCATTTGGTACTGAAGTTGGTGTATAAGTTGTATAACTGGTTCAGGTCTGTGGGTGTGTTTTATATTTTAATATTTTAACAATTTATTACATAACCTCAACGGTGATTTACAATGAATTTTATAAGTATTGACTGTCCTTATCAAGTAGACGGAAATAACCATGGTCAAAATTGTCATTTAACGCTCTAGCGGCCGCAATTTTTGTTTATTTGAAATCAAACTTGGCATATACCAATTGATTAAATATGGCGAGTTCGGTTAATTAGCAAAATTGTTTAATTTAGGTGTAGACGTTCATCTAAAAAAAATTAAAATTTTCGATGTTCCATAATGAAATTTAGTACATTATACAACTAAAATAAACATAGGACGGTATTCTCAAAAAAAAAAAAGCTCGACCATTTATATAACTAGAATATAAAAATTGAATCTATAGCAACCGCCATATTTCTTCGTCGCAATGTATACTAAACAGGTTATTTATCCCATAAAACGACAATGTACCCTATAAGATGCATTGGTTTTAAAATATTTGATATCTTAAATAAAGTAATAGAAAAATTAATCGATAGATGTTATTTTAATTAGTGTCAAATTATGTAACAATATGCTATATGCTTTCTTACATTTTGCTTGTTTTTGTTTTCATTGCAGTCCGATACATTTAAATATAATTGAATTGATAATAATACATTCGTTACCCCAATCGAAGTTATGTTTATTCAGGAATTCTTCGACGTTTCGATCTCCTTACGTGGTATTATTCTCAAGACTGCAAAAATTATATAAACAAATTGGAAATGGTACTATACAAATTTTTGTATTAAACATAATTAAACGAAAACGTATACACTGAGGTATGTTTTTGTTTAATTATGTTTAATGTAAAAATTTGTATAGTACTATTTCCAATTTGTTTATATAACTTTTGCAGTCCTGAGAATATTCTCACATAAGATGGAAATGTCGACGAATTCCTGAATAAATATAACTTTGATTGGGAAAACGAATTTATTATTATCAATTCGACTATATAAACTACTTCCAAGGAACAACATAAATGAGTACTCAATACTTTTAAATATTTTGGCAACTGATATTTAATTTTTCGAATTTAAATATATATATATATACTCCGTAAATCAGCAAACTAGAAGATAAATTCTACTTACTGAGGAATTCCCTTTGTTTACGCAGTTCCTACGTGATGGACTTGTGTATTCCCTTTAGCCCATATTATGTCCTTTATTTTTGTAAAATTGCTTCTAATTTTGTCCTTTTAAAGCGCTGTTGAACTTTTTTATATTAGGTCTCTAGAACCAGTTTAATAATAGGCCTGTTTTATCTCCTTTTCACAGATTTAAGTTAAGAACACGTGTAAAACTTCACATTGATATTTGAAGGATCTAGCTGGATATTACATAAGTGTCGTTTTAAGAGAGTTGAGGAAGCGAATCCCATGAAATTGAGTTTTGATTACTTATCTGAAATCCTCTTATGTTATGGTTTTGTATTTTCAGGTTAAAGGAAAGAATCCGGATTGTGTTTGAAGAAGTGACCTTACAGAAAGGCGATCTGAGGTAAGAAGATTTTTTTACAGTATCTTTATTCTTGACAATCCCCAGAATTCATCATATCAAGAAAATGATATTGGTTCTATAGTATTATATGAAAACATTGCCATTGTTTCTGGATCGTGTGAAAAAGCAAATCGTATGATACAATCGTGCTTGTTTTGTAACTTATTTAATATAGCCTAATGTTTCCTTAGGGAAATATGAATGTTGTGAAAAATCATACTTAACAGGAAATAGAAGAATTGCTGTGTTCAGTAAAGGAATTCCCAACGGGTTAAGAGGGAAAATCATTTTTCTGTGCCTTTATTCCGTAGAAGACTTTCACCAACTATTGATATTGGATCACTTTGCTCATTATGTGATTAATGGCATAGTCCATTGTTGAGCTAAAGCCTCTCCTTTGTCAGGAGTTTATAGACCAAGTTCATTTTAGTTACCTTATTTGCCCAAAGATGTCATGAGTTGCATGCGGTCAACAAATCGACTCAGTGAGACATCTAGGAGGCAACTAAGGTATTACTAGGATGTTTGAGATCGGTGTCCCGCGCCGTAGCCGAGTGGTTAAGGCAGGAAGCCTTGGCGCAGGGCGACAGGACTTGCGCTGGTTCGAGTCTCCATGGGGGAAGAAATTTTCTCATGGTATTTCGGCCAGTATGGGACCGGTGCCCACCCAGCATCGTGATGCATTTGGGTAGCTACAATAAGTAGCGGCTCCAGGTTGAGAAAACCAGCTATAACGGCTGGGGGATTCGACATGCTGACCACATGTCACCCCTACACAGGCTGATTATCATCTACCTCTGTGATTGACACATGCGGATGTAAGGCCAGCAGCCGGCTGGTAGGCTAAGGGCCTTGTAGGCCTGTCGCGCCAGGAGTTAGTTTGAGATCGGTAAATTTTGCTTAAGGACATTTTACGGCTTAAAGTCCCTCCCGGAGGACTTGTTTCTTGGATTTTTCCATCCTAAAAGAAATCCATCGACTGCGGCCGGATTTGAACCCGAGACCCTCGGGACCAGAGGTCATTAGCACAATCACTAGTTCACCGCTGCAGACCTGATCATTATACATAGGTATAAATATGACTTATTTCAGTTTTACATTACAACAATGGATAAACCTCATGGGCAAGTGGTCAGCGTTTCTGGCTACAGTTCATGAGGATCCGGGTTCTATTTCCAATCAGATCATAGGAATATTTCCTTAAAGGGAATTCTTCTTGTGGTGCTCATGGTCTGGAATATAGGTTAAGTTTAGATTAATGACTCTCCTGGCACTTCATTATCAGTTATCACCAATCATATCAACGGGATATCGCAAATCTAGGTGCCCCATCCCAGTGGATTGCAATTCCGCCAATGGCAGGGGAGAAAGCCAGAAATGTCAAAAAAAAAAAAAAAAGACAACCTGGTGGCATTGAAAAAAAATCAACAATGGAATTAGTTCTAGATTTTAAATAAAGTCTCTGAATGTGGAATATGAAATTTTATAAATAAATCTAATGATGTTCGTTTGTTTTGCAGCATGTTTATTTTATATTTTTTTTTATTCAATGCCACCACGTTGTCATTCTGGTATTCTCTCCTGGCACGAAGTTATTAAAACCTACTTCTGACGTTGGGGCGCCTGAAAAAGTGGAATTACGCTGCCTGGATGATGTATATGATAGGTGATGATGATGGTAATTACGCGCCAAGAGAGGCCTAAATCCTAAACTTAATGAATATGTTAATGATGACCAGATGATGTTCGGGGATCGTTTCGGTCTTAAAGTTTCCTGACATTTGTCTTACAGGTGAGGAAAACCCAAGAAACTTGTCCCGACCGGGGATAGAAACCAAGCACGCTACCTCGAGACCACAGCGGTGGACTTATGTTATGTATTTATTTATTTTTACATGAAACGTCATTAAAAGCACGACTACTAGAACAGAAATTGTCTATTCCTTTCTATTTACACTCCTGATCCGATCCATCCATTATTTCTGTGGTTTTCCTCTTATACTTCTGCCTTCTGCATTCCATTTCAAAATTATTTTCGGAATTCTGTCTTGTCCTATCTTTTAACTTATCCAGAAGATCTCAATTGTCATTCTTCTATTACTCCAAGAATATTCTTAAACACTCTCATCATTTTTCTAATTCTTTCGTTTCTAATTTCATCCATTCTTGTTTTTATTTCCGCTCTACACCTATAGTCTATTTCTGTAGCCAATAATTTAATTGTACGTGGCCATTCTACCACAGTTCCGTAACTTATATCCGAATCTTAGAGAAATTGAGTGAAAATAATAAAGACACAAATAATGTAACGAAATAACATTAATGGAAAATAAATATTGAACACTGATTCAGGTAGACATTTTTCTAGGTGAATCAGTGTTAATTATGCATTTTATAGGCCTGTTTATTATTGTAGTATTTTACTTAAATATGTGTTAGATCATTTTTCCACTCTCTAAAGATAGATAACTTTTGCACTTTGTTCTGTGTTAAATTGTTAAAATTTAGTTAGTAACATGTTATTTTGTATTCAAATTGGCTGTATATGTTTCATAGGGTGAGATAAAATATAATAATATATGATATAATAATGATAATAGTCTCAAGATTAGCATTGTGCGTTTTCTCTCTCTCTCTTTCTCTCTTTCTTTCTCTCTCTTTCTCTCTTTTTCTCTTTTTCTCTTTTCCTCTTTTTCTCTTTTTCTCCTTCTCTCTTTCTCTCTTTCTCTCTCTCTCTTTCTCTCTCTCTCTCTCTCTCTCTCTCTCTCTCTCTCTCTCTCTCTCTCTCTCTCTCTCTCTCTCTCTCTCTCTCCGTTTTCCCAACAATTTGTAGCTTATGGGTTAGATCTGTTTTCGATACAACTATTCAATTACTAAATAAGTATAATTTATTGTAATATATTCTTCTTCCTTCCTTCCTTCCTTTCTTCCAAGTATTAGTCCAAGGCCTGTTACGATCCCATAGAAAATTTTCCCTCCAGCGTTTCATAGGGCGGCCCAGAGATCTTCGTCCTCTTGGTATATAATTATAAACAGCTTTGGGGATCCGATTTGAACTGGTTCTTTTAAGATGGTGTTTCTAATTTAGTTGATACTGTTTAATATATACCAAAATTGGCGTAGTCTTCAATTCTTTTAAGATATCGGTGTTCTTTTTCCGATCCTATCTAGTGAAACCCGTTGTTCTGCGCACGAATCTCATTTCACTAGCCGTTATTCTGCTTTCATGTTGTCTTTTTAGAGTCCATGCTTCACTACCATAGGTCAACACTGGTCTAGCCAAAGTGTTATATAAACGTAATCTGGCGTGTTTTGTACTAGGGATGGTTTTATAACTTGATTAATAATTCCCAAACTTTTATTATAACTAGTAATTTTTTCAGGGATATCCTTTTCATCCCAGATAGAGAGATAATATCCAAGATATTTAAATTGATTAAATCTCTCTAAAATTTTATTCTGGAGACAGATTTTACTTTGACTGGAGTCAGATTTTACTTTGACTGGAGTCCTTCCCATGTCAGCGGAGAAATGAATACAGAGATGGAAAGGTACTAAGAATTTTACTGGTATCACAATTCTTTTGGGTAAGTGACAAAATCATATGAAAATTCTTAAGGAAAGAGATAAATGAATGTACAGTAGCCTGTAAGAAAGAGAGAGAAAGGTAGAGAGAGAGAGGAGAGAGAGAGAGAGAGAGAGAGAGAGAGAGAGAGAGAGAGAATCTAACTTTACATAATATAAGAAGAAGCCGTAACGCTTGGAGAAATGTATATTGGATGGATGTAAGTCAGAATACTAAAACATGGAGAAATTGAATGGAAATTTACTTCCTCGCTCGACCTGAGATTTCAGATTCGTCTTTTTATTTTTTGACTGTGGGAGGGAAATGATATTATATTAAAATGCACCAACTTTGATTTCCTCCAAAGTTATATGTGATTGAAGTAATAAAATATGAATGGAGTCTCCTACAAGTTAAATGTAGGCACAGCAGTGTATAACTCATCTCTCATGCATTGTTAAACATAGAGTTGTCTTCAGATATCCAAGTAAAACTCTCATCACACTAGGAATAAAAAGCATTACTCTACTTCTTGTTAAAGAATACCATCTTTAGTACAGAACTAAAATTGAATAGTTGCCCCGAAAACAGATCTAAGCCATAAACTACAAATTGTTGGGAAACTGAAAAAAACGCATAATGTTAATTTTGAGCCTATTGCCTTTATTATATCATAAACATTTTTGCGCGATAGTCCGGTTTGTCGTACTTACAGCAATGACGACCATGATTGAAAGTTAAACTTCCTACGCTTCGGGGTTGCCAACATAAATAACAATACTGTGATAAAATAACTATAGGCCCATTATAATATGACATATTACAAACACGCCTGTCGGAAGTAAAATCCCTGCCCTCTATGTATACTACATACATTGTATATACAAAAAATATCTAAAAGGTAGTGTTAATATACATTATACGAAACAAATCACTGCATTTTAAATTAACTGAACTTTATTTGAAACAATATAAAACAATTAATACGTACTTGCCGCCATTTTATCACTAATTGGTCTCACGGCCCCCTGTTATTTTATCTCTAATTGGTCTCACGGCCTCCTGTTGTTTCAACTAATAAACATTACCCACAGTGTTAACGTTAGTCAATTGTTCATAATGAACGCAAATATTTCTAACAAAAGTTTTATTATTTTACTAATATTTATTATTTTGAAAGACCACCGCGCAAAAAAATAATGTACGACGCACATTTGTGAAGTGTTTTACAGAATCTCGGGGTTTAAAAACAGAGCGATAAAATTATTTGACTATTATTTATTATTTTGAAAGCACCACCGCGCAAAAAATAATGTACGAAGCACGTTTGTGAAGTGTTTTACAGAATCTCTGGGATTAAAAACTTCGCTATCACTCGGTTTTTAAACATTTTCCTCAATTCTGTAAAAACCACTTCCCTACCTCGCATCGTAATATGCTGTTTAATCTCTCATTCCATTGGAAACATATAGACAAATTGAATGCAAAACAACATGCTAATAACTAAATATTATCAATTTAATACAGAATTGAGTGCAAAAGTGATCTACCTTTATAGAGTAGACAAATGATCTAACCCTAATTTAACTAAAAATGCTACAATAAGAAATATAAAATATATATTTAACACTGACTCAGTTAGAAAAATTTCTAACTGAATCAGTGTTCAATAGCTATGTTCTCCATTTAATGTTATTTCGTTACATTATTGGTGTCTTTCTTATTTTCACTCAATTTCTCTAAGATTCTGATAGAATTCATGGAACTATGGTGGGATGAATTTTAACATGTGCAATAATTGTTTGTTTATGCACAGCTAATCATGACTTGACTATCTGCTTCTGACATTTTGTTACACAGATAGATCACTATTCGCTTGAAAGCCAACTTTTAAAAATAAATAAAACAGGTCTGGAAGAGATTAGCAATAGTTTTACATCCACCATGCCGTGATATTCTCCGGATAGATCACTAATCCACTGAAAACTAAATTTTTAAATTGATGTTTATATCTCTTTTCGGGGTAACCGTATTCAATTATCTCTCTACCTTATAACGGAACTGCCAAGGATTGCATACCGAAACTTACCTTGAAATTTCTTCCAGAAAATCATTGTGATGAACAAAGACCGTGTCAAAAAAACTCTATTTTTAACTGCATCGCACTAAAATCCAGCATCAAATCTCTCACTTAAACAACAAGGAAGGAATATAAAACCTGAATTGGTAGATTGGATAACCTTCATTAGCTGCCGTCCAAGCCGCGTCCAGCGTCACTTCACTCCTCTCTTATGCATGATTTTTTGCTCCCGTACAGTGAATTGACATTGCTTGATTCTAGTTTCGATTTCTGTGCCTTGCAGTTAAAATAGGCAGATACTTTTAGGACACGACCTTCGTACATCACAACGCTTCTCTGGAGAAATTTCAACGTACATTTCGACATGCAGTGGCTGATAGTACACTTGTTAGTTAACCTTCCCCTTAGAGGTCGTTTACTAGCCACACGCGCCTTACAGTGGCACTACCTGACGTGAGAGGATTTAAAACTTTGGATCACAGACAATTAGGGCAAGGAGAGCCTCCCTTGATGAGCGAACAGTTTGAAGATAAGGCCACCTGTAAAAACAACACAGATATTTAAGTCAATGCACACCGTTCACTCATTCATTCATGCTAAACAAGCCTTATATAATAGCGATAGTAATAATAAAAAGTAAAGTGATGACACTACAGGTCACAAGAGGCTATTCAGATAGTAGGAAGTTCATAATAATAATAATAATAATAATAATAATAATAATAATAATAATAGCTAACTCACTGGCACTATCGAACCCGTGACCGCGCGGACATAAGCTCTCCATATATCCCTAATATTATCCAGCCAATATTATCCAGTCATCCCCTGTATAATCTACCTCCCTCAAATCATAGTTAATGCTATTCTTCCACCTCATTCTTGGTCTATCAACTGGGCGTTTTCCCTCTGGTTTTCCTACAAGAAGCTTCCATGCACATCTTTCATTCCCTATCCGTGCCACATGTCCTGCCCATCGCAGTTGACGAGACTTAACTGTTCTCATATCTGGCTTCCTATAAAGACCATGTAATTCACTGTTATGCAGTCTTCTCCATTCACCTGTCTGATCCTCTCTCTTTGGTCCAAAAATTTCCCTAAGATCTTTATTCTCAAACACTCGTAATCTCCTTTCTTCCCTTAAAGTAAGAGTCCATGTTTCGCACCCATATAATATAAGTGGTAGAATAATAGTTTTATATATTTTCAGTTTAACGTTTATTGAAAGGAATAATAATAATAATAATAATAAATAATAATAATAATAATAATAATAATAATAATAATAATAATAATAATAATAATAATACAAATAATAATAAAATAATAATCATATGATTATTCTTCTTCTAAGGAAGTTCATTTCTACGCTTTGTATTCTACTCTGCAATTTTTTGGTCACTACCCAAGTGTCACTCCCATAACGTAATGCAGAAACTGCCCATGTTTTATAAAACTTCATTCTAGTATCTCTTATTATTTTGTTCTTCAATGTTTTATGTGTATTTTGGCATATCATTTGATATTTCGACAGTTTCAAATTTATGCTTCTTTCAGTTTTTGTGTCGATAATAAAATTGCAATCCAAATAATTAAAATTGCAAAAAATATTCTTACATCCAAATTACAATAAACAAAATTATTCCATGGTATATGTACAATATAATTATTATTTACAATATAATTTGATGAAATGTAGTTTTAATGAATTGATTTTTTTTTCAATGCCTCCAGCTTGTCTTTTATGACATTTCTGGCTTCCTCCCCAGATCTGTAATCCATTTCTCACGTTAGGGCACCAGGAAGGCGGAGTTACGTTACCCCGATGATAAGTTGGTTCATAAATGACAATGAAACGCCTGGAGAGTCCTTAATTTAAACTTAATCTAAGTTCCAGATCATGGGCAACCACAGGAATAATTTCCTTTAAGGAAATATTCCTATGTTCTGACCGCGAATCGAACCGGGACCTAATGAACTGTAGTCAGAAACGCTAACCACTAGAAGCTGGCCACGAATGAAATATAAAATGCACAATATATAATAATGAGAAAAATGTACTATTAATGACATAGAATAAATTTAGTTCTCGAGAAAAAAAAATTAGTATTTAACAACATATTTTAGACGGTCGACACGAGACGTTAGCCGGGTAATCAACCCTACTTGACGCCCGCCTTTACCCTCGGAATAACCATCTGGTATTCATTTCCGTTAGAGGTTTAATAAACCCAAGGATCATGATACCGCAAGAAGGTTTAGGCCATTTTTTTTAAATCCTTACCTCACCGTGACTCGTGTCCACGATCTCATGGATTGTAACGTATTACCTCTACCAACTAAGCTATGGTATGCCCCGACGATGATGATCGTGGATGATGATCGTGTTAGTAGTAACCAGATGATATTCGATGCCCCTAAGTTCCTTGAAATTCGTTTTAAGCTGAGAGAAAACACCGAAAAACTTTCACCTAGAAAACTTATCCCGACCGGGAATATAGCTAGGACCCGCTCTATACGATGCAAATACGTTCCCATGAGAGCACAGCAGCGCACTATACAGTAATTAAAGTTTTTTTCACATACCATATATATATATATATATATATATATATAAAGTAAAGTGATCCCACAACAGGCCCGAAGGCCCTTGGGGTAGTAGGAGGTTAAGGCTCCCACTTTTTCTAGACAATCGGCACTTGCTGTCAGCCGGATTGTCAGCCCTGCGTGACGGCCGCCTTTACCCCCAGAACAAGCGTCTGGTACTCATTTCCGTTAGAGGCTGAGTCGACCCCAGGGTCATAGTGCCGCCAGAGAGTTTGGGTCAGTTTAAAAATCCTGACCCCAACGGGACTTGAACCCTCGATCCTCCGGCTTGTAGCTCAGTGCCTTAACCACTACGCTACGGCGTGCCCCTATATATATATATATATATATATATATATATATATATATGCTGTGTTGTAGATTTTTCCGGATATAAGTGTGATTAAGAAGAGTTTCTTGGGTTTTACGCGTTAATGATTCAAAGTTTGCCGCTGACTGGTGGTTTTGACGTTTCAACATGATCCCATAATATGTAAGGGATCATTTCGAAACGTGCGTCGGAACCAGTGGTCAATGTACAATCTTGAATCTTTGACGCGGAAAACCCAAGAAATCGTTCTTTGTCATATATATATATATATATATATATCCATCCATAGTAATTCTTCCCGAAGGCAGGTCCTTCACTGCAATCATAGCTTTTTCATGCAGCTTTACTAGGGAATTGTAAGGGTGGTAGCTTCCCGTTGCTTTCCACACCGGTGAAGGATGATGATGATGATGATGATGGCCATATGATTTCGAGGACAGTTTGGGCCTTAACGTTTTCCTGACATTTTTCTTACAGGTGAGAAAACCCCCCGATAAAACCTCACCCAGAGAAACTGTCCAGACAGGGGATCGAACCCGGGCCCGCTGCGTGACAAGGCAGCACGCTACTTCGAGACCACAGCGGTGGACTATATAATATATATATATATATATATATATATATATATATATAGGTATATGTGTGTGTGTATGTGGAATTTTTAAGATGAACAGCCGGTTATACACTTCCAGACCTAGTAAAAAAGTGAAAAATACCATCATCAGATAAGAACAACATGTATTCAGTATAGCAGAAAAAGTGAACATATAAAAGATATTTTAATAATAATATTAACAGGAATTAAAATAATAAACTCCCTAAGATAAGATTACATCACAACCAGGAGGAAATAGAACTGCTTGAAGACCTATTACAAGGTGTTACCTTGCAACTAAAATACAGCAACCAGTGGCACAGGTGTAAACATCTGTTCAGTGCACAGTAACTCTACTGATATTGAACTCAAATTGTGGCATGGCACAGCGTTGGCCTACAAGAAGATGGGAAGGTTGCTTTAAAACTTCCTCGGATCGGAACAAGCCAACAGGCATCATCCATAAAGAAGAAGAAGAAGAAGATGATGATGATATCTCTGTTTTTGCTGTGTAAATAGTGTTAAGCCCAAAATGGGATACAATGTGTATCGGTAATCGTGCCCAGCATGTTTTCAAATAAAAAGAGCTATTTTTCCATCCCATTTTTCACAAAATTACAATTTTCGACTTAATACTTTTTATGCAAGAGAGTTAAATCGAAAATGGAATAAATGAGTAATCATGCCTATGGGGGTTTTCATGTATAAAACACAGTATTGCTCTGTTGCCACTTGACACCGCAGGCTGAGTGACAGAGATAGAAATAATCTCCCTCTTCTTCCACTAGCACAAGTACAACAAAACATAATTATATGGTACAATTATCTTTACTACTACTACGAAATATAATTCGTGACCATTGTACTATGGTTGCTAAAGAAAAATTAACATTTGGAATTTAATAGATTGTGATTACATATACGCCAGTAGCTTCAGAAAATTCAATAATGTAATAAATTAGTTGCATCACTTTTTACCACGGTTGTTCTTGACAAAATAAGATTCGTTGAAAGGGGATGGTTCAGTTTACATCTTCTCTGGTCGTTGTTTCAATAACTGAGTTCATCCCCTAACTTTATTAAATAATTCTGTGACTATTTAACTGATGCTCCAAATGGGAGTCAATGACCAATCACGTCTCAATGAATTTTGTGTTACAGCCAATGACAGTCGTGTTTCATTCTTACAATATTGTGATCCTATTTGACAATAAATAATGATTTAGTTGCAGTGGATGAACAAATGAAACATAACCAAACATTTCTCATTTGTTTTTAAACATCGCCGTTTACATTAAATATATAAATATTTTAAAATAACTATACTTAAATAATGTTTTGTGAGTTAACAGCATAATTTTATTCGTTAAATAATCCTAACAAATGCCACTCCTGATTTCCAAATCCTCTGGATAAATTGGAAATCGCTCGTGGCATTACTTATGACTATTTAACTCATGCTCCAAATGGTAGTCAATGACCAATCACATTACAATGATTTTTTATTTACGACCAATCACAGTCGTGTTTCGCCTAGAATTTACCAACTATAGTTTATCATAATAAAGAAAGCATCTCCTTTTTAACATTCTGAATAGTTCGTAGCATTATTTTGAAGTGACTGACTCTGTAGGAAATACGGCTACCAGATTGTATATATATTGCATGAATGTCAACACATAGCGCATGCGGGAGTTAATATAAAAACATTTGTAGCAATTGGTTATACCACCAAAAAAATAAACCAATGTTTGCACTTTCTTAAATGTATTTTTTCCCAGGTAATAACATTCCAGAAAAATATAATTGTCATAGGACATCAGAAATGAATTAATGTACAGTTTGATATGTTTCATTTTTTCTCCACTAGAGTGCATTCTTACAATATTTCGTTCTCATTTGTTTTCAAACATCGCCGTTTACATTAAATATATAAATATTTTAAAATAACTATATTTAAATAATGATTTGTGAGTAAATAGCTTAATTTTATTCTTTAAATAGTCCTAACAAATGCCACTCTTGATTTCCAAATTCTCTAGATAAATTAACTCCTCACTTCGTGAGTCGTGAATTTATCGATAATTTGGAAATCACTCGTGGTATTATTTATGATAATTATACGTTCCATATTGATGTTTTTGATAAATCGGGCACCCACGTTCCTGGCAAAGTCATGAGTGAAACTTATAAAACTTAATTATTTCAAATAATTAGGCCTTAACTAATAAATCAGTCTCACATTAAAGAACACGTTTATTAGAAAGAATTGCTTCATAAGGGCTATACTCTTTTCTAGAAATGAAAACCCCTATAGCATATTTAAAAAATAAAGAGTTATTTTTAATCCCATTTTCGCATAATTACAATTTTAGGATTAAACTTTTTACGCAACAAACACAGATTTAGCATCTAAGTATGAAATATTTTATAAAACTTGAATTAGAACCTAGTGCTGTTACGATGATCGTTTTTTATCAACTCTCCTACATATTAAAGTTTTTTTTCTTCTGTCATGTACCAATTTTGAGCGGTTTCCGCAATAGAATATTTCTTTTCCGTTCGTTATTTGCTACTAGGCAAAACGATGTTCGCTTGTTTCTCATGGAATATGGATTTATGACGTAATTATACTCAATGATGACGTGAATTTATTGTCCGAGAAGATAAACTACAAGTTTCTACATGAAGAAATGGTCCAGAGAGACGGTTCGTTTGCTCTGCCCGTCGCCAGATCTAGCATTCATTACATCATATACAAACTTTTTCGTCGTCTGCGCATTAAAATGCTATAACCCTCTTTTTATTAGCTCTATTTGCATTAATTGTCTATAGTTTGGCTAGAAACTATGCTACTCTCAAGTAGGTAAGCATTACACCATAATACTTATAATTATATCTGCAATGCACAAATATTAATCCGTCATTCACATTAATTGCATTACAAAATATGCAATTTATATTAATAGTATATATACATACCAGTTTCTGTTTTCGTTCCCATACTTCACACCATGTTTTTAGACGAGTTTCATGTATGACATATTTAAATATAAAAATGAGTGCGAATCTTTTTGTCTGTAGTTTACAGACTCAAAAACTATTTGACTGATTTGATTTGAATGGGGTTTTCACCATCATTTACATATTTTTTCTGGGGCAATTAACGTATATAATGCATTACCAGACATACTATAGAACCGGACCTAAAAAAAATAATAAAATAAAAAAGTCCATTGATACATTTTTAAAAAGTAGCTTTTTGGCGCTTAAATGGCGTACACTTCCTAAACCATACGTAACAAATACACCATGCTAATGTACACAGAGTTGAATATCTCAAAAAAATTCTATAAAAAAGTCCGCGACAGCTATGTCTATCTTTTACGGATAACTCACAATAAATATTTTTGCCTTTCAGTTCATTGATACCAAGGAAATCGGGATAAGTAGATTTCCGGCCAGGAATTCAGCACGGGGTATATAAAATAATTAAGCCTACGATATAAATTTACAGTTATTTTTCTTTTTATGCCTTGTACGTTCCATGTTCCAATTAGCAGAGTTCGTTTTCGTAGCTTGATTCGTCTTCCTTTTAATCTGACCGGCTTATCTCTATTAGGTTTTTTAGCATTGCAATTTTTTTCTGATGGGAGGGAGCTGGCCTACCGCATCAACCCCCAACCTGGAGGACCAGGGATTTTCTCAGGTGTCCATCCTTAGATCACTTGCTTTCATTACAGCTAAGAGCCTGATCTGCCCTATAGGAAGAATTTGACAGAAAAGATAGATGAAATGATCCCCTTTCTTTTTTTCTTTTTCAAGAAGATAAAAAATTAGAAACTCAGTTACAAGGGAGAAAATGAAGATTGAAGACATTATTTTAGATTATATGAAAACTCAGCAATTAAGATGGTACGGACATGTCCAGCGAATGGAAGAGGATCGACTACCAAAATCTGTTTTGGAATGAAAACCTGAGGGAAGACGAAGCAGAGGAAGACCTAAAACCTCCTGGAGTCAGGGAATATGGTTATATATGAAGGAGAAACATCTACAACCAGGAGATTGGATGGACCGACAAAATTGGTTATTAGGAATCGGACGATGTCAAAGACATTAATCAACCGATGATCTATCTATTTTTCTTTTTACTTATTCAACTAAACATAAAACACATTTAATTTATTTAGGCGTATTAACGCACGCCGAGTATTTAGCTAGATGCACAAATATTAATTCGCCATTGATTTTTAAAAAAGGGTAAATATTTTTATTTTTATAAAAATGCAGGAGAAATGACAGAAGTCATTGTCCTTTAATAACATTATAAAATATGCAATTTAGGTTATAAGTATTGTAGTATCTGTAAATACAAGTTTCTGCTTTAGTTACCATATTTCGCACTAAATATTGTTTTAAAATTTGTTTCCCATCGCCCTAGTTTCAGCCTTCATGTACACGACATATTAGGCCTGTGTATAAAATCGCTATGGCATGACATCCCTAGAAGTCCCTTGATCTACCAGCCGACTGATAGCCTTAGATCCTCAATCATCCATAGTGTTCTGCCCAAGAGCAGGTCTTTCACTGCAAACTCAACATTCTCCACTCTTTCCTTAACTCAGCTTTCCTTTTTTTTATCTGCATACAAACCATTTATTTTAATATTGTCTATCGCCTGATGTATTTTTCTGCCTCTAACTTTCTTTCCGTAGACCATTCCTTCTAGGGCATCCTTCAGCAGGCAGTTTCTTCCTAGCCAGCGGCCAATCCAATTTCTTTTCCTCTTCTTTATGAGTTCCAGCATTGTTCTTCTTTCGCCCACTCTGTCTAGCACATCTTTATTTTTTATTTTTTATTTTGTCTGTCCATTTTATACGTTCCATCCCTCTCCATATCCACATCTCAAAAGTTTCCAGTCGCCTTTTACTCATTCCGTCGTAATATCCAAGTCTCTGCACCATACAATGCTACACGCCACACAAAGCACTTCACTAGCCTCTTCCATAATTATTTTGCCAAAAGTCCGTAGAAACTGCTTTTCTTCTTGTTAAAAGCTTCTTTTGCCATTGCTATCCTCTGCTTTACTTCTTGCCAACCGCAGTTCATGTTACTACTGATAGTACAACCCAAGTATTTGAAGCTCTCCACTTGCTCAATGGCCTCATTTTAATCATCATGTATATCTTCCTTTGTTTCCTTCCTATAATCAAGGCCTCCATCTTATTTACATTTATTTTCATTCCATAATCCTCGCACTTGTCATTTAGCTCCATCAGCATGTTCCTCAGTATCATTGCATCTTCTGCTAGCAAAGCCATATCATCTTACTTACTTACTCACTGGCACTATCGAACCCGTAGATTCATGGCCGCACAGACATAACCTCCCATACATCCCTATCCTGAGCTAATGTTTTCCAATCATTCCCTGTATAATCTACTTCCCTCAAATCATAGTTAATGTTATTCTCCCACCTCATTCTTGGTCTACCAACTGGGCGTTTTCTTTCTGGCTTTCCTACAAGAAGTTTCCATGCACGTCTTTCATTCCCCATACGTGCAACATGTCCTGCCCATCGCAGTCTACGAGACTTAACTGTTCTTATTATATCTGGCTTCCTATAAAGACCATGTAGTTCATTGTTATGTAGTCTTCTCCATTCACCTGTCTGTTCATCTCTCTTTGGTCCAAAAATTTTCCTAAGAACTTTATTCTCAAATACTCGTAATCTCATTTCCTCTCTTAAAGTAAGAGTCCATGTTTCGCACCCATATAATATAACTGGTAGAATAATAGTTTTATATATTTTCAGTTTAACGTTTTTTGAAAGGAGTTGGGACATCAAGAGTCTCTGCAATGCATAATAGCATGCATTTCCAGAATTGAGCCTATGTTTAATTTCTTTGTGCATCTCATTCCTATTTGTGATTATTGTTCCTAGGTATTTGAATTCAGCCACTTCCTCAAAATTTCCCTCATTTGTCATTAGCTGTCCATTTCCATTATATAATGAATTTCTACGTGTGACCATATATTTAGTTTTACTGATATTTACTTCCAGTCCTAATTTCTTAGTGTTACTCAATAGTGTGTGCGTGTTGGCCTTTAGTATCTCCTCGCTATCGGCCAGTAGTACTACATCATCAGCATAAACTAACAGCTTATTAATACCATTCAGTTGTAAGCCTTCCTCATTCTCTAAAGATTTAATGGCATGCTCTAGTACAAAATTAAATAGTAGAGGAGATAGTGCATCTCCTTGCTTCAACCCATTCTGGATTTCAAAAGTGTCTGAAAACTGTTTGCCTACACGCACCCTACTCTTTGAGCCATTTAGACACATTCGTATAAGTCTAACTAACTTTTTAGGAATTCCGAACTCCAGCAGGATACTATATAACTTCTCCCTCTTAATTGAATCATATGCTTTTTTGAAGTCTACATATAGTTGATGTACAGTACCATTATATTCCCATTTCTTTTCTAAAATCTGTCTTATACTAAAAATCTGATCTGTTGTAGACCTGTTTCTTCTAAATGCACATTGATGATCTCCTAGAATGTCATCAATATAGGGAGTAAGTCTGCTTACTAATATATTTGTTAGAATTTTGTACGAAGTTGAAAGTAATGAGATGCCCCTGTAGTTGTTGCAATCAGTTTTATCTCCTTTCTTATAAATTGGTACGATAATTGATTCCTTCCATTCATCTGGAAGAGCTTCTTTTTCCCAAATCATACTAAGCAACCAGCGTATCTTGTCCATCAATTTTTCTCCCCCTGATTTTATCAGTTCTGCTGGGATCTCATCTGAACCTGATGCTTTATACATCTTCAATTTTTCAATCGCCATTTCAACCTCTAATGCACTTGGCTCTGCGACTAGCATTTCTGCTGTCTGTAAATTATCCTCCTCAATGTCCTGTTCTGTATGTACATTTAATAGCTGATTAAAGTAACTTTTCCATCTATTTAATATACTCCTGGAATCTGCAATCATATCCCCATTTTCATTCCGAATTATGTTTGTTCTAGCCTGAAACCCTTTCTTCTCTATACTAATTCCCTGATATAATTCTCTAATGTTCCTATCTTTTGCATTCATTTCAAGATCATTAATCTTCTCTCTCAAATATTCCCTCTTTTTACTCTTTAGTAACTTGGTGGTTTCTCGTCTAATACTAGCCCAATTGCTCTAAATTTACCTCATTTGGCTTGTGTAACCATTTCATTTTTGCTAGCTTTCTTTTCTTTACAATGTCAGCACATTCCTCATCAAACCATTTCTTGTTTTGCCTCTTTTTTAAACAACCAATGCTTTCTGATGCTGACAATTTAATAGTATCTCTTATAGCCTCCCATTCTTTATTTATATCAGTTTCTTCTTCGTTTGCCGTATTGTCATCGGAAGATTCCAGTGCTTCAAATCTATTAGCAATTTTGATTTGGTATTCTTGCCGCATTTCATCATTTTTCAAGTTTTTTAATTCAAATTTTACAGAATCATCTTTAGCGTTTGTTCCTCTCATAAGCGATAACCATTGTCTGATTTTCACTCTGACCAGATGATGATACAAATTGCAGTCTGTCCCTCTAACTGATTTAACATCGATGATGCTACTGTGCCAGCGTTTATCCACTAATACATGATCCATCTGGTTCCGAGTTTCTCCATCTGGGGACGTCCAGGTGTATTTATGAATAACTTTATGTTGAAATGTTGTGCTCTTCACAATGAGATTCTTTGATGTGGCAAATGTGACTACTCTAACCCCATTGTCGTTACTATCTTCATGAAGACTGAATTTGCCTATTGTTGATTTGAATATATCTTCCCGCCCCACTTTTGCATTAAAATCTCCTAAGACAATTTTCATATGATATCGTGAAAGGCTATCAAATACGCATTCTAATTCTTCATAGAACTCATCCTTGATCTTGTCATCTTTATCTTCTGTGGGGGCATGTACATTTACAATTATAAAATCATGTTGTTTACCCTTTAGAATTATGTATGATACCCTATCACTAACAAACTTAATATCTCGGATAGCGGATAGGATCCTCCTTCTGACTAAAAAACCCGTTCCAAATGCAGATCTTTCTGCACCCCCGTAGTATAATGCAAAGCTTCCTGATTCCTGACTACCTTCTCCTGGCCACCTAACTTCCTGTAAAGCGACTATATCCAAGGGCGATTTATCTAGTTCCCGCGTTAATATCTCTAGTGCCCCGCTATTGTATAAAGTCCTAACATTCCATGTTCCTAGGAACATGTCCCTGTGTTTGAGCCTTTGGCATGGGTTCCCTGAAGTAGTCCCCGCCCGGAGAACCGAATGGGGGACTATTTGATCTCCGGAAAATTTTACCCCAGTTGAACCCATGTCCGCATTTCTTGACGGTTGTATTTTTACGGTGAAAGATCGTCACTCTTTCGCCCAAGGTACTTTTTTCGTCTGGCTTATCACCTTCGACCAGTCCAGCATGGGTAACCCTATCGGCAGCAATGCTACCGCCGGCATAGCTGTCAGGATCATTTAAGCACGCAAGTCACTCCACCACGACAAGGTAAAGATACCATGGAGGGAAAGCCATATCATCAGCAAATCTTATGCACTTAATTCTTCTTCCCTTTTTCTTATTATTTTAACTAGGTTTATTACCTGGTTTTCATCGTATTGGAGATGATTCATTAGAACTACACTTCCCAATCTGTGGTTCGCGAACCCCCAGGAGATTCGCAAAATATTTCAAGGGTCCTCCAAAACTTTTCCGTAATGGCGGGTTTCGAGATTAGGCCTATTATTGTTTCCTTCATTTCTGCGGTATTGTCATAGTAATAATAATAATAATAATAATAATAATAATAATAATTATTATTATTATTATTATTATTATCAGGCTATTATACAAAATTATATTAACTTTATGATGCCCATTGTTACGTATGTATAAGATCGGGAATTTATCACATAATTTCCACAATAAATTAATATCTACCGCGAATGCTTGATTTACGGTTATGTAACAACGTTAGGAATGCATTTTCATTTCGCTGCAACTAGGCCACACGTTCTGTAAATTTTAAGCCGTAACTAGATTAATTTTAGGTTTTAACCGTTAAGGGTTAAGTTAATTTAAGGTTATTAAATCTCTTCCGTGGAATTAAATTTTATGCATGTCTACTGTATACATTTTTAAAAGTCAGTGGTTCAGTCAACTCAGATCGTTGTGGAAGGGGTTCGCGAGTCGAAGAAGGTTGGAAAGCGCTGTATTAGAAGATGACATCAATCCTTCTTTCCATTTTTTCGATCTGTCGACATGTCTTTTGCCTCTTTCATATAAATCTAGAACTGTTCTAATTAGCCTCTTTTATTATTGGTTCTATCTATATGAGCGTTCTATTTTCTTTTTATAATTTTTTGACATCCATTATATTGCATATTTGTCTCACATCTTCATATCTCATTCTGTCTAATCTAGTTTTATCTACTAAGGATCGTAGCTAATTAATTTATGGTGTATTCATAATTGGTTGCGACTTTTTTTTATCTCTGCCCGGGTTTCAACACAGTATGTCATCTCTGGCTTTACTCTGGTTTCATATTTTTTATTTTACTTTCAGTAATAAGGTATGTATTCTTAGATATGACATATTTTAAGTAACTCGATATTCTGAAGGTTTTAGATTCGTGGTTACTTACATCACTTATTAGTCGCGATGACCTTGAGCGATATCTTACCGCTCACAGAACCAAACAAGAAAATTCCAGGCCTCAGATCAACACACTCCCTAGAAGTTTCAAGATCTCACAGTTGATGGGGATTCTTGAGTGTTCTGATGATCCTTTGGGCTAAATCGCAGATATCGTATACTCTCCGCATCGAAAGGAAAAAGTAATATATAGAAGAATGTTGTAAAACCCACAGCTTCTATTTAAACAAAGAAAAAAGAGAAATGATGGTGTTCAGAAACGGAGGAAAGATCCCTGCCACAACAGAAATAAAACTGGACAAAGATAACATCAAAATAGTAAAGGAGTTTAAATATCTAGGTATTACTTTACAACCCAGTGGAAGAAGCTTCACAAAACACTTAGCAGAAAGATCAACGCAAGCAATAATGGCAGTAAATGATATACGCAATATACAAGCTTTAAGCCTGGAATCAGCGATGAAACTATTCAATGCAAAGATCCTCCCAATAATAACTTACGGGATAGAAATCATAAATAAAATAATAATAAAAATAATAGAACAAGTATCACATTTCCAATATTTAGGATGTGATATAACTTACAGAGAAAATAAAGATATAGAAAATAAAGTAAATAAATTTCAGGCTATTTGTGGAACCATAAAAAGAACCTTAGGTCGGAAAACAAGGAAAGATACGAAACCTAAATTGTATAAAATAATGGCTGTTCCTTTGTTGTTGTATGGAAGTGAAAATTGGATACTGAAATCAAGGGATAAAAGCAGGATACAGACTGCGGAAATGCTGTTTTTTACGTAATGTGAAAGGATGCACAAGAGCGGATTGAATAAGGAATGAAACTATACGAGAAGAATTAAATATATATAAAATTGAAGATAAATTCAGCGAAAATAATAAGAAATGGACAGAACACTTAATGAGAATGAACAACGAAAGAATACCAAAAAGAACCTTCCTGTATAATCCCAGAGGAACAAGAGATGTTGGCCGACCACGTAGAAGATGGGCTCCACTTTTAACTTCGCCGGAACAGGCTGCATAGCCTAAACCTTGTAGTAGAAGAAGAAGAAGAAGAAGAAGAAGAAGATAGAAATCATATGGCCACATCTTACAAAAGCTAATCTGTACACACTGGAAAAAGTGAAAGCTACATGTACATAAAAAGAGCAATAGGAGTATAAAAAACGACAAGAAGCCGTCTAGTGTACCTAATGGCAAGGGAGACTTTCCTTATCGAGAACTTGAAAACATCATACCTACTACCAACTACAGAACTCTATGAACATACGCTACAAATACTCCTCAGGAAAAGAGAGGAAGTATGGCCGGAATTCTTCAGCACCGGAGCGATGATAGACAGGAACTGGACAGAAGAAAATTTCCAGATAAAACACGTCATCACAAGATTAAGCGTGCATGGATTCCACCACCTAATGTGTAGAGATAAAACTTTCCATGACCCGAAGATGCTATGCATATGCGAAGTATGTGAAGAGAACTGCGAAAGATATCACATCGAAACATGTACACAAAGAACAAAAACAATTTGTGATTACGCAAGACAAACCTAAAGTGTTAGTGATTGTTAAAGTGCTGTGTTTTCACCTTTGCACATTTGTGCGCAATCCATTTATATATAAAAAGTAATATATGACTCCATACGTTACTCACAACCGTATTCTTAAAACGTTTTGTTATCTTCATTTTTACGATTATTGTGTAATTTCCACATAGGCTATCCATTTGATTCCCCTATGCAAGATTATAGTTAATTATTCTGAATAAAGTTATTTATGGGCTTTATTATAATGCTATAGATATATGTTTACAGGTGGAAGAAAATATTAGGAACAATGCAGTTGACATTCGCTTTCGTTATGCTTATGTTTCACAACAGATTCACTTGCTTGTTCTGCCATCTTGAAACTATTTTCTGCTCTGGGCTAACTGAATTAGCAAAATTGCATTACACTATTAATATAAACTGTGGATATTAACAATTTAAATTGACTATTTAACTCATGCCACAAATGCTAGTCAATGACCAATCACGTTTCAATGAATGTTGTTTTACAACCAATGACAGTCATGTTTCACCTCGCTCTTTATCGATTTCTCTTTATCAGCTTCTGATTTTTTGTGATCAAGAAAGCTCCTCCTTTTTAATGTTCTGAACAGGTCAAAGCATTATTTTTCTCCAACAAATACATTGAATATAGCAATAATGAAAAATTCCTTGATTTTACTGAGTTGTTTACTAAAAAAATAAATGAATAACCCGTAATGTTGATTATGATATATAGTTTGATGTGTTTCATTATTTCTCCACTTGGGTGCACTCTTACAATATTGCGATCTTACTTGGCAATAAATAATATGATCAAGCAGCAGGGAATGAACATAACCTCATATTTCTGAATTGTTTTCAAACATCGCCGTTTACATTAAATACATAAATATTTTAAAATAACTATAGTTAAACAATGATTTGTGAGTAAACAGCTTAATTTTATTCGTTAAATAATCCTAACAAATGCACTCTTGATTTCCAAATTCTCTAGATAAATTGGAAATCACTCGTGGCATTACTTATGATAAATTAATACAAGATTCACTGTTAATGTTATGTATTTTACATTTCCTCAGTACGTTATTGGAGTTGTATTTCGATATTTAATATCCTAAGGGACTATGTTTTTGTGCACTAAACGCCGAATACAAAAAGTGTATATGTGATGTGGTCGAATGTCACATGGTTTTTGTCTTTACTTCCACATTTTTCTTTCGCTGTGGCTTGTATAACTAGTGGTAGGGTCTCCCATGCCGATCATGCCAATAGTGAACACCCAAACTGAGAAGCAACTCAGAAGATTTAAAGAGTGCCTGGTTACTTGTAGGCATAATACTGCGAGATTGGGAAATACCAGGAATCTTAACTCCAAAATAAAATCAAGAGGGTTGGATAATGCTCTATAGTCTTGGAGATTATGTAGGGTAAAGATAACCCCGAAATGACCCCACTTTGAGACCGGCCTAGACCACTTGAAGAGCATGTTTACCGCTCGTAGAACCACACGGGAAAATTCCGGGCCTCTTACCTACATATGATGTTAATTGCTGGACGGAATCATTTCTATCATCAATCAACAGCCCAAGATGGATCTCGTCTGTTCGCAGGAAATGTCTCCATCTCTAACATGGACGATCTTCCACCAGTTAATACTGATAAAATCCATATTAAAATTCCATTGAGGTAAACAGTAACTAAGTAAAATACTAAAATAGATACCTGGCAAGTGCTGTCCTCAATAGGTTATTAATAAAATTAAGAACTGTAGGCCTTTCGGAAACGAACTTTCATCTTCAGCAGAAGCATATGCGTTACTAATTGTTGTACTGTGACGCTTTTGACATCAGTGGCATTCCAGCTTCGTCGGTAGCTACTCAACCACAGGTTTTAAAAGTTTTTTTTTAATTAACCTATTTGAGGACGACAGTAAATGTCAGGTTCTATTTTAATATTCTACTTTGTGCTTCCACCAGTTGCAAATGACAAGATTCTTCACTTCATCAACAACTTGATCCAACCATCTAAGAATTGGTCTTCCAGCTAACCTCATGCCACCTTGCTTCGATTGGATATGCTCTTAGCATTTCGTTTGTATCCATTCCTTGTACGTGTTCGGTACATCTCAATCTACTTTTTTACACGCTTTATATTAGCTTGACCTTATCTATCTATCTATCTATCTATGTAACGGAATCTTTCAACGCGATTTTCACCCACTTAGAAACATTGGATCGACTTGAAACTTTGTATACTTGTAGAGGACCTGTGACAATACAATAATTTCATATTTATTTTCTAAAACCCTGGCCATAATCATCAGAAAATCAAAAAAAAAAGTGTTTTTGTATCAATGTAACGGAATCTTTCAACGCGATTTTCACCCACTTAGAAACATTGGATCGACTTGAAACTTTGTATACGTGTAGAGGACCCGTGACAATAAAATAATTTCATATTTTGTTTCTAAAATCCTGGCCAGAATCATCCGAAAATCAAAAAAATGAAAACTGGTATAATAGGTTGCGGACTTGTCGAGTTTTTAGTCAATCGTTGTAACAGCTCAGTTGGTAGAGCGGTGAACTCTTGGTGGATATATAATTTAAGTAATCCATACGTCGCTGGTTCAAATCCGGCTGGGAGGGTTTTTTTTATAGAAGAGTATTACTTTTAGCTCATACTACAATAGTATCGAATTTAAAGATATTTACATTTTTATCTTATTCTGTAAAATATTAAAACTAAAAAATAAAAAATAAATAATAGTTTTAAAAACTAAAAGAACACGCTTATATTAGAAAACTAAGAAATGAAAAATAATTTTAATTCCCAACACGCTTGCGATAAAATAAAGTGGTCAACAAAAAAAAATCATCTCCAACACATATAGAATAAAATTAGAGTTATCAACAAAAAGAAAATAATTTTACCATCAAAAGCGTGGGGTGCTTTTTATGATGTTTACATGTTCTTCTTAGAGAGCTTACTTTTACCAATATCTGTTTATTATCAAATATATTAATTGATATAGAGCACCCCACGCTTTTGATGGTAAGGTAAAATTATTTTCTTTTTGTTGATAACTCTAATTTTATTCTATATGTGTTGGAGGTGATTTTTTCTGTTGACCACTTTATTTTATCCCAAGCGTGTTGGAAATTAAAGTTATTTTTCATTTTTTAGTTTTCTAATAAAGCGTGTTCTCTTAGTTTTTTAAAACTATTATTTATTGTATTGAAGCTGTAATAGCTAGTGATTTATAAGGCTGATACAGTTCCGAGTTATATCTAAATGTCCAAGCATTTTATCCTGAATTGGGTCATATATATTTCAGTAAAACTTTCTTCAAAAGTTGGAAGTTTCATTATATCCCGTTGTGAAAATGACCAGGTTTCACAATTGAACGTCATCATCATTATCATGAACAAACCCGTTTTAGGCCATGTGACCTGTGAAGGTAAACCTAACGAAGATGGTCTTGATCTTTCCACCGATGTTTTGGTCTTCCTTGTTCCCTACGTCCAGTTGGAGTAGGGTATATGGAATTCCAATTTTGGAAGTTTATTTCTTTCCATTGTTATTATAGCCTCACTATGATGGTTGCCCAGCGGCTCGCTTTGTTTCCCCGCAGCTGTTATATATAATTAAATACAAATATGCCGACTACCGCCACGATAATAATTCCGCATGTTAATCATTGTCAAACACTGTCGCGCGGCACCCGCTTTTATATGAATGGACAACCATCATAGTGAGGCGATAATACAATCGAACATCAATACAGGTTTAGGGTATATTTTGTATAAACGGTATTTAGAATATCGAATTAGGTTTGAATTTTGAAATGCCTTTGCAGACCAAAATAATATAAATTCGTTTGCGTTGTTTATTCTCCTATTAATTTTCTCACTTAATTGATTAGTGACATTTATTACTGATCCTAGGTATTCAAAGCTATAAACTCTTAAATTTCATTCCTTCAGTTTCAGTATATGATACCATTGATATAATGTTGTCCTTTTTTTTTTTACTTCCTAGAACATATAATTATTTTGTATTCCTATCTTGGGGTAGTCTAAATATATGAGAATATTTCTTTTCCATGGAGATTTGAACAGGCGCCAGCGCATGTTCTGTAGCTCTGCACCAAGGCACGGTGCTTGAAACCATCTCGGCTACACTGAACATAGACACATATACGAAATATAATAGTTTAAAAAATAACCAAATAACTTTATTCCAAATTGAACTATGGTTTTGTTTACCTTTGGAGTGTGTCCGTCCACGAGCTACTGCTTATTCGGGTGTAATGAAAATGTATATCATTTTTATTAGGAATATTCCATAATACAGTGTTTCTCCTTCAATCCAAAGTGATTTGTCGCCAGAGGTTCCTGTCTAAAGCAGCTTCTTCCCTCAGATCTCTAGCTTCCATACTTTTCCTCACTCCATCTGCCCAACGTTCCCTAGGTCTGATTCTTCCACTTCTTCCATTCGCTTTCCAATTAAGGATTTTCTTCGATATTCTCTCTTCTTCCATTCTTATGAGGTGTCCATACTATTTCAAACGTTTTTCTTTTATTGTTTCTAATAGTTTTCTTCAACTTGCATAATGTCCCTCATTCTGCTGTTTCTGACCTTATCCCTTCGTGAAATTCTTATCGATCGCCTCCAAAAATCCATTTCTACTACTAACAGCTTGTTGGCATGTTTTCTACTTACTATCCAGGTTTCGGACACCCATATAATAAAGTGCTTTGTAACAAAACTTGAAATATAATTCTCAAATATACTGTATAAATAATTATAAATTTAAATAAAAACTAAAAAAAACACAGATTATATATAATTCAATAAACATATTTGTCATTGGCATTTTAGCTGCCTGCTAGGTGGGATCGACGAAGATATTTTGAACATCATTTCAAAAATATTTTCACGAGAACAAACTTGATAGCTTCATTTCTTCGGAAATTTTTAATAGCAATGAGTATAATAGTTATATATATATATATATATATATATATATATATATATAGTGACTGATATGTCTTCATGTTAAATTTTCCATAATAAAGATAAAAAATTAAAAAGTACACGAAATATTGAATTTATATCATATTTGTAAAAAAATGAAAGCGTTCTTCTAATACGCTTGCAGATACTGGCTCACGCTGATTTCTCTCCAAATGTAAAAATAATACATGATTTATCCAAAAGAGGGCGAAATGGGTTGACCTTGTGAACTCAGGTGTAATTGGTAAGAATAATCCAGCGTCATTCAGTGCTGATGCGACCAGTTTCTTCCGATTTCGTGATGGCGTGCCTCGTGTAAGCAAGAGATCCCAAAAAATCTCGTATTTTCTTTTACATCCACATACGTTTGTGAATTTTATTGTTGTAAATGTATCTCTTATTTGTGTGTAGTGATGTGTGAATGTATATTTTGTTGTTTGCTTCGTCCCTTGGTGCCTATTTACAATTGCCACGCGGTCCTATAAGGTAAGTCTCCATATCTTATGTAGTACATGTGGAGTGGTAATTTTGAAATCAGAAATTAATTTTTTGGGCTATTCTATGCCAGATGTCAGTCTGTGGACCTTGCAAGGGACTGCTAGTAAATAAATAAATAAATAAATAAATATATATATATATATATATATATATATATACTGATATTCGAACATATTAGTGAATTCCGACGTAATGAAGCTACTGAGGCTGTTCTCGTTAAAAAAATTGAAATTGAAATATTCATAGATTCATATAGTGGACACCAAAAATGACTGTGACCGAAATTTATAAATAAATAAATAAATATATATATATATATATATATATATATATATATATATATATACACGTGTGTGTGATGCGATACACCCGAGAAACATTTCATTATCATATATATATATATATATATATTGTGTCCCGCGCCCTAGCCGGGCGTTTTAAGGCATAATGCCTTGGTACAGAGCTACGAGTCATCAGAGGGGAAGACATTTTCTTATGGAATTTCGGTCATTATGAGACAGATACCCACCCAACATCGTGAGGAATTCGAATAACTACAATGAGTAGCAGCTCCAAGTTGAGGGAATTAGCTATAACGGGTGGGGGATCCGATATGGTGACCACATGTCACCCCAATATTGACTAGATGTTCATCCACCTCTGTGATTAACACATTTAAATAATAAAACGTAAAAACACACAATTTATTTTGCAGTATGTTAATAATTTTATGAGATTTTTTTTTCTCCAAAAAAATGTGGAAAATGCCTTAAAATGAAGTGAGAAGTTGTCCTCAAACTAACCTAAATCAGCATATTTACAATATAAAACGTGTATTAGTCATTTCTCACACATTGTAGCCAACGTATCACAAAAACCCGCTAAAAAGTGAACGCTAAACTAATCTGGTATATCAACTCGCCCATTTCCACATCCTAATTTTCCCAAAGTAACACTAACTTTCCTATTTTCTCATCCTAACTTGCCCACTAATGTAGGTGGACTCTTGGGATAGAATCCCTTTATATGTGAGGAAACGTGTTTCAATTATAAAAAATGTTGTACCTTATATAACACAGTCGTCCTCAACTAAAACAGTATCTGTTATAATTTTCGTTATATTTAGAATGCAAAGCTTTCCGAAGACATGCTTGGTCTTCAGGAACTTTCTTGATACTGAAATTATTTATATATTTTAAACAGAGGGCTTTGTTATATTTTCATTTAATACATTTTTATTTTCTGCCTCCTTGATAATTTCAATTTCTTCCAAAATATTGGTTTGTTAGCTATTGTTTTGGATTATTGTTATTGTTTTATGTATTTTGTTAAATTGATGGCCGGTTTCTGAAATGTGTCCAGCAAAACTTGATTTTCCTTCTTATTCATGTTGTCTATTGCTCTAGCGGGAACGTGTATTATCAATGAACCAATACGACGCTAAAAGTCGCTTGTTCTCTGATCGAATATTGACTGATAGCACAAAATGGTCTATATTTGTATTTATGAGAAAGAGTATTTTTTGTCTGAGATTTATTACTGGGTACTTTAGCATTGGCTTTTTTAAATTGGTCAACCGTACAAACTCCCACGACATTAACGAAACAATGATGACAATAATATTACGTACTAAAATATGCCAGAATGGAGAAAGATGGTGACTGGGGACAAGGAGACTGCGACAGCTGTAAATATCCGCATAGAACTATTTTTGTGGTGTGGTGAAAATACATCAACACAGAGACAATATCTGGTTGCATAATAATGGACCGGAAGGGAAATTTCGGATATTGGGATGTATGTGGCCGGGATATTATAACATGATGACGTCTGCGGCTGGGAGAGAGAGAGACATGAAGATGCATGCGCATAGAGACACCTGGCGGCTGAAACCAATAACTAACCGTGGCGTCATCATTCACATGTGACAGGCTCTAGCAGAGGTAATCAGTCACCGAACTCGCTTATTTCACGTCATAGTCACGTGACATGGTCGACTGAATAATATATATACACAACCCAATTACAAATATAACCACAAATTACCTTAGCCTTTGTCTCAGATACACAATATACTCTCAACATCCCATATAAAACTGTATATTAATCGATGCTTATATTAATGTTACATATTAGCACTTCAGTTAAGGAATTGTAATCCATTGAGAGATACGTATATAAGTATATGTATGACAGAGAAGGATATATATATATATATAAATCCCGACTCGAGCAACCATTTTTCTTTTCGTATCATATTCGCTTTAATTGACAAATGTCAAAAATATAGTAACAACATCTAAATATACAAGCGGGTTATTTCTATACAGTATATATTCCTCTTTAAAAACTTCTTACCTGTTAGCAGACCTGGCCACTAGATGTCAGGGGGAACGACTTTCCGCTACCTATTGTGTGAATTGAGAATACTACATATATAAGAAAAATGTATGTTTGTGTTGGAATAATTGGGTAGCTCAGTTGGTTAGAGCGCTGAACGTACAGAGTTTAGAGACTCGGGTTCAAATCCCGACTTAGGCATTCATTTTTCTTTTCATATCATATTTGCCTTCATTGCCAAATGTCAAAAATATAATTATAACATCTAAATATACAAGCGTTACTGCTATAAAGTAAATATTCTCTTTAAAAATTTGCTTACCTGTTATGGCGGCCACTAGATGTCAGGAGGATCTACTTCCCGCCACATATTGTGTGAATTAAGAATACTACATATATAAGAAAAATGTATGTTTGTGTTGGAATAATTGGGTAGCTCAGTTGGTTAGAGCGCTAAACGTACAGAGTTTAGAGATTCGGGTTCAAATCCCGACTCAAGCATTCATTTTTCTTTTCATATATATATATAACTAATTAACTCACTGACACTATCGGACCCCTAGGTTCATGGCTGCGCGGACATATTCTCACCATACATCCCTATTCTCAGCTAATGTTGACTCAAATCATCCCCTGAATATTCAATTTCCTCATATCGTGGATAGTGTTATTCTCATACCTCATTTTCGGCCTACCTACTGGGCGCTTTATCTCTGGTTTTCCTACAAGGAGTTTTTCATGCCTCACTTTTATTCCCCATTCATGCTACATGTTCTGCCCAGCCGATACTACGAGACTTAATTTTGTTGTTAGTATGTCTGTTTTCCCATGAAGATCATGTATCTCACTGTCATATAGTCTTCTCCCTTATTCTCCCTGTGGTCCTAAAATTTTCCTAAGAACTTTATTCACAAATAATTACAAATATATAAATTAGCAAATAAATTGACAGACAACAAATTAAAATGGTTTCAACGTATAAATAGAATGGAGACATCTCGTCTATCAAAACAAGTTTCACAAATTATTCCAAGGGGTAAGCGTTCAGTTGGACGCCCCATGACCTGATGGAGCGATATGCTTTGAGTCAGCACAGGCTTACAGCCTAACCTTGACGTTAAAGAAAAAGGTGAAGATTTTATTCTCAAATAACTGTGTAATATTTTCTTCTCCCTTAAAGTAAGAGTCATATTTTCACATCCATGTAACATAAAAGGGAGAATATATGTTTTATATATTTTTAATTCATTAGCCTTATTCGTTCGTAAGTCGTCATCATGGTGATCCGTCTGGCTTTTCCTTTTATCAGGCTTGAAAGCAATTGAATGTCCCACCAACTAGTTGCTAGCAAGGAGGTGGTAAGTCCAGCGATGGGGTTGCCATCTTTAGCATCTGGACCTGCTTCAATACTGCATTTACTCAGTATTAGTTGGAATGGTTATACTGCCATGATTCGGTCTCCAGAGCCTCGTTTGTTAAAACAGGTTGCACCACGAGAAGGTGAGGTTGAGAATTGAGTAGGAGAGGTTATGTGAGACACTTCACTACTCCTTGTTTAAATACAATTTTAGAGAGAGTTATTGAGTTTACTTATTTAGGATATCAACTCTCTTTTGTTGAAAATTTGGATTTATCAGAGAAAATTGTGAAATTAAACAAATCAATGGGAATCATTAATAGAGTTTTAAAACCTTCATTAGTGCAAAAATCAACTCGTACTCGTCTTTATCAAATAATGGCTCGACCAGTCCTATGTTATGGGAGTGAAACGTGGACTATAAGGACGAGAGATGAAAGCAGACTGACAGCTTGTGAGATGAAATTTATGCGCCGAACAGCTGGCTACACCAAATGGGATCGAAAGAAAAATGTAGAAATCCTTCAAGAACTTAATGTGTCACCAATACTGGACTACATCTCCAGATATCAGCTAAACTGGAAGGAACATGACTCAAGAATGGCTAGATCCAGGATCCCCAAGGCAATAATGAACTACTGTCCAAATGGGAAACGGTCACTTGGTCGACCTATGAAAAGATGACACGAAAACCGCTTTCTCAGGCCGTAACAGTTCTTCTAGGACTAATACCTGGCAGGATCATGATGATATATTTTTCATAAGTGATGCCACGAGTGATTTCCAAATTATCGATAAATTAACGTCTCACGAAGTGAGGAGTGAATTTATCTAGAGAATTTGGAAATCAAGAGTGGCATTTGTTAGGACTATTTAACGAATAAAATTAAGCTGTTTACTCATAAATCATTATTTAAATATGATTATTTTAAAATATTTATATATTTAATGTAAACGGCGATGTTTGAAAACAAATGAGAAACGATTGATACGCTTCATTTGCTTCTTTTGTTCATCACTGGAACCAGATCATACTATTTATTGCCAAAGGAACGCAATATTGTAATAATGCACTCTACTGGAGAAAAAATGAAACACATCAAACTGTATATTAATTCATTCTGATGTCCTATGATGTAAATATGTAAACTATAATTTTCTGGATTGTTATTACCTGGAAAAAGAAATACATTTAAGAAAGTGCAAACAGTGGTTTCTTTTTTTGGTGGTATAATCAATTGCTACAAATGTTTTTATATTAAACTCCCGCATGCGCTATGTGTTGATTCATGCACTATATATATGCAATCTGGTAGCCGTATTTCTTAGAGAGTCAGTCACTGCAAAATAATGCTAAGACTATTCAGAATGTTAAAAAGGAGGTGCTTTCTTTATTAAGATAAACTTTAGTTGGTAAATTCTAGGCGGAACACGACTGTGATTGATTGTAAATCAAAAATCATTGAAGTGTGATTGGTCATTGACTCCCATTTGGGGCATAAGTTAAATAGTCAGTTTAATGTTTTTTGAGAGAAGTTTGGACGACGAAAATCCCCGTAATGCATAAAAGCATCCATTTACAGTATGATCAATAATAATGATTAATTTAAATTCCGTAAATTATACTTGAATTAGTGTTTACTTTTTACATATCAACGGGTTAATTAGTACTTAATTATTCGCTGGTTGTGGATATCTTTCTTTATTTACTTTAACCATTTGAGTCTATGCAGTGTTGCTGGTAAGCTGTGATTTTTGGAAATGTCACTCTTGACTGTTCGTCAGTTGTTGAAGTGATGGTAATCTATATCAGTTAATGCAATACACAAAAAAATTAATCCGTAGCTCTAAGTGTTAATTTAAACTCTCCCCCTTTGTAGGTACTTTATATGTCCTATGCCACCCGGGCTTTACAGGGACACGATATGTCGGGGAATGATATTAGACTCTGGATCATAGATATACTATTTTGACCAATAAGGGCATGGGGGGATTCTGTGATGAGTGATAAATTCCATATCAAGACCACCTCCGAAAGAGCACGAACATTTTAAGATAAAAAAAACATCATTCACTCATAAATTCACACTAAACAAGGTGAATTATGATTTCATTTATTGTGATGGCCAGATGGTGTTCGGGGATTGTTTCGGCCTTAAAGTGTCCTGATATTTTGTCTTAAAGTGAGGAAAAACCTGAAAAACTTCATCCAATTAGTCCTATATTTTTCGATCACTACCCTAATTGGCTGTATATTCAATTCATTCCTTCTCCTATCAAAATTGTCCAATTAAATTAATTTAATAGGTACATATACCTGTATTTGCAATAACTCCAGCCTAACTGTATCACATCTGTTATTTGAATATCCCGTATTTGATTTCCAAAGACATGAATTTATTACTAAATTAGATTATTGCCAAAATAGATTTCAACTGCCTTTGACAAATATTATATATATATATACGTACAAGAAATTATTCTATAGAAAACTGTGTGACTTTATCCATTACATTTTTAAGAAACTTTGACTTAGTTTTTTCTTATTCTTAATTAATTATTTAATTTAGTTATCTATATTACATTAGATATGTAACTCTAGAAATTAAGCAAATTGTGAATGAATGCACATAATTGTATTGTAACTAAAACCCTAGCATACCGGAAAGTGCAATCGGGTTCGCAGTATTTGGAGATTTAATAATGATAATAATAATAATAGTAATAATAATAATAATAATAATAATAATAATAATAATGATAATAATAATAATTAAATAGAGCTAGCGATTTGACATGGTGTAGAAATTATTAAAATTGGGCGAATTTCATTCATACTCAATGATTCTGCATGGATTCTGGGTCCCCCAAATTCACCAGTTATGACGATTCACCAGAAAATGCCTCTGTTGTATTGTTGCATACAATGCAACTTACAGTCAACAGAAGAAACTTAAATGTAAAGAAAATAAAAATACAATCAAACTTAATGTCCAATGCATCATATGATCCTATGTATGTTAGTGTTCGAATTATAAATTTATCAATGTGTGATTTTCTTTAGAGATACATGGGGTATTTTTATACACTGTCGCCTTGAAGGTTGAGTAGAGGTGAGTTATTGTAGGAGAAAGAGTGGCATTGATACCGTTACTTATGGCCTGAAGTAATCCCATCTGTGGACATAACGCGGTAACGTTTCTTCTAGAAAAATACATTAAAGCAACTAAAGAATTGTCAGTTAAAGATGACAAGGAAAATGGAACGTACAGATGGAGGGCAATAAAAAAACACAGTAAAAATTAGAGAATGGGTGGAAATAGAATGATGATAAAAGAGAGACTAGAATCTCTCTACTTTCTCCGACGATATCAGATGAAAGTAAAGGGGAATGGGCTAACATATAAAGAAGAAAATGTATGAAGCAAGTAAATCCCTCTTTTGCTATCCGTCTCTAGAGTTCACATGCAAGAGGACACTTGTGTTTCCAGACTTGATATCTCTAGATGTAATTTGTCTCACTGCTGAATATACTCCGCCTAAAATAACAAAAGAAAGAAACTTTTTATACAAAAGCCTACTTCGTACTGTAATGGAAAATACAAGTTCAACATTAAACGTATGTTTTTAGAACAAATATCCTTTGTAAATTCTCTCTTAAAATTTGTTCAATTGTAGTACACCTGTCATGACCAAAGTAATTTAAAATTCCTTCTTTTTTGTAACCGAGTGTGTTTGTATATGTCTATATAGTAGGACTTTTTTTAGACTAAAAGTAAGATACGTACAATATTATTTACAAATACCATAAGGATCCGACCGGCAGCAAGACATACGCGCTAAAGCCAAAATTATAAATACAGAAGGAAATAAATTGTTAGTCTTTTGCGATGCGTTTGAACTTGAGAAAACTTGAACGGGAAATATGGGGAAGATAACAATGGATAATTGGCATTTAGTGACAAAGATGGCGGAATCGTAATCGATTATACAATATGCACAGGAGACATGGTTCCAATACTAAGTAATTTCGGTTTAGTATTCAGAATTGAATCTCATCATTTCCCAAACAAAATTATGTTAAATATGAAAGATGTTAGAGAACCAGTTATTGATGAAGTGGCAACAACATTACGGCCAGTTACACGTTTCACGTGGTTTGAGGATCGAAGAGAAGAATTTATCACGTGTTTGGAAACCCTAATACAGGGATATATATATATATATATATATATATGTGTGTGTGTGTGTGTGTGTGTGTGTGTGTGTGTGTTTTTGTGTGTGTGTGTGTTTTTTTGTGTTTTTTGTGTTTTTGTGGTTTTTGTGTTTTTGTGTTTGTGTGTTTTTGTGTGTTTGTGTTTGTGTGTGTGTGTGTGTGTGTGTGTGTGTGTAATGTGTGTGTATGTAAGTGTGCGCGTGTGTGTCCTGCGCCGTAGGCGAGTGGTTTAAGACATGATACCTTTTCGCAGAGCTACGGGACTTGCTGGTTCGAGTCCCCTTGGGAAAGAAATTTTGTCATGGAATTTCGGCCAAAATGAGACAGGCGCTTACCAATTTTCGTGAGGAATTTGGGAGGTACACTAAGTAGTAGCCATGAATCTTCATGGCCTATCGTGCCATGGAGTTTGTTTGTATGTATGTATGTATGTATGTATGTGTGTATATATATATGTATATATATGTGTGTGTGTGTGTGGAGTGTGTGTGTGTGTGTGTGTGTGTGTGTGTGTGTGTGTGTGTGTGTGTGTGTGTGTATGATTTGCTAATATGTCAAATGTGCGGCAGCTCAGAAGATGAAAACCATATAGTCGACCTAGGAAATTTACATATTTGGATATAAGAGGCGCCAGTCGTTGCAGGAAAGGTTTCTAAATTCAGATCGTGATAGACTGGCATGCTACGAGTAAATCCAGAAAAATTTATAAACGAGGGCAGATTTCTGGACAAGACTCGTAAGTTAAAACAACATTCATCCGTGAATAAATAAATATATAATGATCCAGATTCTGCCACTAACGGAAATGAATAGCACACATGTTCTGCTCTCTCGTGCCGAAGTAATATCTTTATGTTTAGGTGAACAGGAAAGTGAATGCAGAAGACTACAGAATTTTATGAGGAACTGATTTAATACGGTCAGTCAAATCTCTAAGACTGCTATGGGCAGGACATGTGACACGAATTAAGGAGCAGCACAGGAAATTATTATAAGAAAAAAACACACAGCAGGTTGGCCAAGAGTGAGAAGGGAGAGGTAAATTTTGCAGGATAGACCATGTAGGGGATTTATGGAGAGCCTAAGTGATATGGTCATGAACCCTTATTTCGTTAGTGCTGGTGAGTAGGCTATATATATATATATATATATATATATATATATATATGCACATGATCCACCGCTGTGGCATCCATATAACGTCGCTGCCTCGCATGCAGCAGGCCGTATTCTGACCCCTGACGGGACAAGTTTCCTGGGTGACGTTTTTTCTTGGGGGATTTTCTTCACCTATGTGCTTTCTTTCTTTTGAAACATAGGCATTAAATTCCATTACCATATCAAATTCCATTATATCATATGATACCAGTACAAGTAAACCTTCTACATTGTAGAACAGTTTCAGCTCTCTGATAACCCAACTGGTATATAACTTTCTTCTAAATGCAGTGATTATAAAAATTATCGTACGGTGAGTAATTTGATCAATTGGCTAATTTTCTTTAACTGTCAAAATACTTCCTCCTAGCTACTCTTCCATGCACACCATGGTATATTTACCTTGTCGTGGGTGGTGGAGTGGCTTGCGTTATATTAGGCTATATGTGTGCGAAACATGGACTCTTACTTTAAGGGAGGAAATGAGATTACGAGTTTTTGAGAATAAAGTACTTAGGAATTGTTTTGGACCAAAGAGAGATGAACAGACAGATGAATGGAGAATACTACATAACAATGAACTACATGGGCTTTATAGGAAGCCAGATATAATAAGAACAGTTAAGTCTCGTAGACTGAGATGGGCAGGACATGTCGCGTGTATGGAGAAAGAAAGACGTGCATGGAAGCTTCTTGTAGGAAAGCCAGAGGGAAAACACCCAGTTGGTAGACCAAGAATGAGGTGGGAGAACAACATTAACTATGATTTGAGGGAAATAGATTATACAGGGAATGATTGGAAAGCATTAGCTCAGGATAGGGATGTATGGAGAGTTATGTCCGCGCGGTCATGAACCTACGAGCTCGATAGTGCCAGTAAGTAAGTAAGCTATGTAAGTAAGCTACTCTTCCATGGTAACCATTTTCTCTTAGGAAATTACGAACCGTGGAATCACTTTTGATACTGATTTGCCTTTATTATGCAACCGAACAATAATTTTAGGTTCTTCATCTGTTGCTTACATTATTTTCTTTTCTGAGTCATGTAACTATTTTGTGTTATTCTGCACGATCATACTAACTGTTAGCGAGGATTGTAGTATTTTTCTTCTACACTCCACGGATTAGACAATACTTACTTTTCTGGCTTGAAAACAAATATGGCCATTTTCTTGGTCTTCCCGGATGTCTTCTTTCCTTGGGCCTACAGTATAAGACCCTTTTTCGGATCCTTTCTTCCGTCATTCTGTCAATTTGCTATCTCTCTACATTTCTATAGTTTATAATTTTTCTTCCATATAATTTATTTCTAGTTTTTTCCCCTTATTTTTTCACCTGAGATTTAATTTAAAAGGGTTTATACATCCTTTTACTGGTCTTAAAAATTTAATTTCGAAAGCCTGTATCATTTTTTATCAGCTTTAGTCAACATCTAAATTAATAATTAGTTAAATAAATTGGATCTATTTCAATAAATGTTATAGTTTGAGATATTTGAACCATGTTTCAGATCCATAAAGAAAACGAGGCGTGGACATTACTTTATAGAACTGCATTCTTGTTTCTTTTTTATTCTTTTGTTTATTGCACCACATATTTGTTTGAACATGAGATACCCATGTTTAAAATTATTTTCATATTTATAACTGACATGTATTCCTACGTATTTAAAACCCGAGAATTTCTCTAAGGTAGTAAATAATATCATAGTCTATCATTATATACAATTTTGCTTCTAACAGTATATTTAGCCTAGCATTGTTTTTTTTTTGTCGACATTTTAAAATTGTGATTATCAAATAACTTCTGTGGAATATATACACTGTTCTTTTCAGCTCATCTTCAGTAGGAGTTTGTTAACCAGACTAATTTAGTTACGCTTATTTCTCTATAGATATCGGTAAGTGATGTATGGTTAATATATCAGCTCAAGGAGATATCAAATAGGAAAGTAATAAATTATTACTTGGATGGTGAAGACTAATTAAATATTGCTTAGTGGCACTGTGCAGGTTTGAGGTTCTTTACTACCCCGAAAAATCTTCAGATTATGAACCCACTGCTTAATGTCCGTCTTTTCGATTTTGTCATCCTTAAAAAAATCCAACATCCCAGCCGGGTTCAAAACCACGACCCTTGCTACTAGGACAAGAAACATAACCACTAAATCACTGAGGCCGACACACATGTTAGATAAAATATTATAATTCTCCCGTAAACTAAAAACACTTGAACGTCTTTAAACCAGCTCCTAAACTGCCCTTAATCAAAGCACATATACGAACCACTTTCAAACCTCGCTAAAATTGTTCTTAAGTAATTTCAAATAAATTCACAAAAACTTTCAGAATACTCCAAAACAGCTCTCAATCCGGTCCAAATCCGCTTTGAAACCGGTGTAGGACCTCTCCATAACAGCTACCGTTACATACAACTTGCAATCCGCATGAGGCAAATTGTATACTAGTTTTAGTAGTAATAGAATTTATTGATTTTTTCGAAAGAAAGGAAATACGTTTTAATTTACATTGCTCACTGGCCTGTTTAGTCGTACGTGCATATTTTCTTCCATGAATAAAATATAAACATAAGAATATATAAACAAACATGCACATGACTATACACCTACACTGATACATAAAGAAGGCGTAAAAACAATGAATATATGTACGTCTACGTCTGTAATACATACACAATAATACACTTCTACACTCATACATAAAAAGACCATGTATTAGATAAAAAATAAAAATATATCTCTATTTGTTCTTCTTCATCTTCTTCTTCGGCTTTTCCCCACATCGGTTTGCCGTCTTCAGTTTCCATTTATCTGTATCATTCCAATCTCCCTCTTCCAAATTCCTATCATCCATTATAGTTCTGACGTAGGTTTTCCATTTCCATCTTGGTCTGCCACGTTTATTTCTTCCAGGGGCGTGACCATTGGTATTTTTTTTTTTGGCCATCTTTCATTTTCCATTCTTTGTATATGGCCATACCATTTAAGCGTTTGATTTTCAATCCTCTTAACACAAATGTGGTGACATTCGTTTCTCTCCAAAGGAATTCATTTCTTATATTATCCTGTCTTGTTTTTTGGAGGCTTCTTCTAAAATAATCAAATTCAACTGTTCTAATTTTATTCCTTTGTAATTCCGTCAAAGACCAAGTTTCACTTCCATATGACAAAATATTCTGTATTATGTTCTTATACATTTCCAATGTCCCGCGCCGTGGCCGAGCGGTTAAGGTAGGAAGCCTTGGCGCAGAGTTACGGGACTTGCGCTGGTTCGAGTCTCCATGGGGGAAGAAATTTTCTCATGGTATTTCGGCCAGTATGGGACCGGTGCTCACCCAGCATTGTGAGGCAATTGGGTAGCTACAATAAGTAGCGGCTCCAGGTTGAGGAACCAGCTATAACGGCTGCGGGACTCGACATGCTAACCACATGTCACCCCTACACTGGCTGTTGATCATCTACCTCTGTGATTGACATATGTGGATGTGAAGGGCCAGCAGCCGGCTGGTAAAAGGGCAACCGCTGAAAAGTGGAAAGACCCTCAATCGGAATAAATTTTCATTTTAGTTTCCTTTGTAATATTTGGGTTCCAAATTACTCCATGTAATGTCTTAGTTGCATTTTTAGCCATTGCAATTTTAGTCTGTACATCTCTCTTACAGGTACCTAAACTTGTAATTATTGACCCAAGATTTTTTTAAAAATTCACATTTTTTTTATTTTCCCTGTTTCAAGTATGAGGTCATCCACATCCTTTCCGAAACACATATATTCTATTTTCTCTAAATTTATATTCAGTCCCCATTTTTATATTCTTCCATTAGTTTATTTGTCATATATTTCATATAATCTTCATCCCCTGCAAAAATTATTTGATCATCTGCAAACAACATTATTTGTACAATAATAAAAAAACTAGCTACAGAATAGATTAAAAGGAACACACGACCCCACACACGCGCGTACCACTCACCCCCTTCACCCAGAAAGCAAATGCACTATACTATATGCCAGATGTCTTCGAAGCAAAGCAGTAAGCCAGCCCTCCCCTTCATTTAAAATACTGGCGCGTCATTGGTTGCGTTGCAAGTGCCTGGTGGGAAATCCCACATCAGCATTATTCACAATATTACAATATAAGTCAGAGACTCTTGTCGTCCCAACTCCTTTCAAAAAAACGTAAAACTATTATTCTACCAGTTATATTATATGGGTGCGAAACATGGACTCTTAGTTTAAGGGAAGAAAGCACATTACGAGTATTTGAGAATAAAGTTCTTAGGAAAATTTTTGGACCAAAGAGAGATGAACAGACAGGTGAATGGAGAAGACTACTTAACAGTGAACTACATGGTCTTTATAGGAAGCCAGATATAATAAGAACAGTTAAGTATCGTATACTGCGATGGGCAGGGCATGTTGCGCGTATGGGGAATGAAAGACGTGCATGGAAACTTCTTATAGGAAAACCAGAGGGAAAACGCCCAGTTGGTAGACCAAGAATGAGGTGGGAGAATAACATTAACTATGATTTGAGGGAAACAGATTATACAGGGAATGATTGGAAAACATTAGCTCAGGATAGGGATGTATGGAGAGTTTATGTCCGCACGGCCATGAATCTTCGGTTTCGATTGTGCCAGTGAGTTAGTTAGTTATTACAACACAAGTTCTTGTTTTTTCCCTCAGTATCACTTATGTGCTAAGTATTGATGAAGCGTTATGTTCAGTAAAATTAAATAAGTGTTGAGCCTACAGTAGTGAATGCGATATATTTAGCAGGCGTGTGCAAGTGTTTTTTTAATAAGTGCAGTATCCCTTTCTGAAAAGATGTCCGATAATTCTATGCCAGGTCCTTCCGGAATGTCTCCTGTGAAGAAACATAAACAGAGGAAAGGATTTCGTTCGGGAGAAATACAGACAATTATAAACGTTTATAAAACGTTATTGAAGGAGAACCCTCACACGGCGATTAGAGATTATTATTATTGGTATTTATTATTAATATTAGTATTATTTATTTTTATTATATTATTAGTATTATTATTATATTATTATTGGTATTTATTATTATTTATTAATATATTATTATTATTATTATTATTATTATTATTATTATTATTATTATTATTATTGCTATTCATTATTAGTATTTAGCATTATTTATTATTATTATTAGTAGTAGTATTACTATTATATTATTATTATTATTATTAATTATATTATTATTATTATCATTATTATTAATTTCATTATTATTGTCAGTATTGCATTTCATTGTTGGTAAACAAATATGTTATGAAACCGTAATTGCGTGTCGATGTACTCGTAAGGTTTATCCGATTGTGAAACGCGCTTTTTCGCCGTTACAACCACTATTTACATCTGCTCCGTAGACATCTGGAACCGATTACAGAAGGCTATTGAAGAAGTAATTGCTTTGCCCACGTTGTGGTGACATTTTGACGCAGTAATTCTCTTCAAGGCCGATGTTGTAGTAACATTTTGAAGGATTGGTGTCCCAAAAAGAATTACTGGTTCAGGTTGAGTTTAATTTTCGGTAGAGCCGAATTCTCTTCTCAAGGTCGGAAGTTGGTACACTGGATAGGAAAACACTTCAAAATCATAAAAAAATTTTCTTGTAAAAATAATTACAAATTTATTCACTTTGTAGGTTCCCAGCAGATTAAGTAAATGTAAGTGGTATTATTCTTCACTGTTAATTAAAATAAATAATTTTCTTTTCTGGAATCAATTATTCTTGTATTAAATATTACATTTTATCTTGAGAACTCTTCTTGCTTCTATCTTTGTGAAAAGTTATATGCAGAATGAATAGTGTAATTCTTTTATTATTTTAAAGTACATTATTACATCACCTGATGTTATATTTAAATTGTATTGGTTAATAGGCCTTTAAATATAAAGTTCAAATTGATTTGTTAAATAACAAAGTTAATTGTTTTAACATCCAATCAGAGTTTAGTTTACTTTCATTTAAAAATATGAAGTAAAGCAGATGTTCTTATTACAGTTATAACAGAAGGATTTATAATTTTGACAACAATGACTTAAAACAATTTTTAAAAGCATTTTTTACAAAAATTGTAATGTAGTACAATTTCTTTAATTGTTACAGAGACATTTTTATTCACCAATAACCAACAGTGAATTATTTAGATTTTTTAATTTATTTAAGTTATATTTAAATATTAATATAATTTTAAAATACAAAATTATTAACTTTATCTTTCATATTTATTATAATATTACAATCCTGCTATACTATTCAACTAAGACTACTTATTACATATATAAATAAAATTATTGATCGCAAACAAATACAATATTGGTGAACTCAATAACCTGCAAGCCGAAAAATCGCGTGATCGAATGTCTCAACAGCGTCAAAATTTTTAAATTGTCCTACTATCCCATTTATCTCCAATACTCTGTAGTGGTATTACTTTAATTTGATTCTCATGTATTCTTTTTTTTTTTGTCCCGCGCCGTAGCCGAGCGGTTAAGGTAGGAAGCCTTGGCGCACAGTTACGGGACTTGCGCTGGTTCGAGTCTCCATGGGGGAAGAAATTTTCTCATGGTATTTCGGCCAGTATGGGACCGGTGCCCACCCAGCATCTTGAGGCAATTGGGTAGCTACAATAAGTAGCGGCTCCAGGTTGAGGAACCAGCTATAACGGCTGGGTGACTCGACATGCTAACCACATGTCACCCCTACACTGGCTGTTGATCATCTACCTCTGTGATTGACACATGTGGATGCGAAGGGCCAGCAGCCGGCTGGTAAAAGGGCAACCGCTGAAAAGTGGAAAGACCCTCAATCGGATGTATTCTTTTTGATAAGATATTTATTAATTCAGTTCATTGTTGTTCCAGTTCAAATCTGGTTAAAGGTTCTTACACCTATGATACTGCAGAATACGACACGGTGCCTACAGCTTCACTTTCCTCATTTTAAATCCTTGTCATTGCAGAACTTCGCTGATTGTAACGAGAATACTACATGTATAAGAAAATTGTATGTTTGTCTTGGAATTCTTGGGTAGCTCAGTTGGCTAGAGCGCTAAAGGTACAGACTTTAGAGACTCGAGTTCAAATCCCGACTCAAGCATTCATTTTTCTTTTCATATCATATTTGCCTTCATTGCCAAATGTCAAAAATATATTTATAATATCTATATATACAAGCGTTACTGCTATAAAGTAAATATTCTCTTTAATAATTTGCTTAACTGTTATGTTAGCCGCTAGATGGCAGTCGGAAGATCTTTCCGCTACCTCTTGTGTGAATTGAGAATACTACATGTATAAGAAAATTGTATGTTTGTCTTGGAATTCTTGGGTTAGCTCAGTTGGTTAGAGCGCTAAAGGTACAGACTTTAGAGACTCGAGTTCAAATCCCGACTCAAGCATTCATTTTTCTTTTCATATCATATTTGCCTTCATTGCCAAATGTCAAAAATATATTTATAATATTTATATATACAAGCGTTACTGCTATAAAGTAAATATTCTCTTTAAAAATTTGCTTAACTGTTATGTTAGCCGCTAGATGGCAGTCGGAAGATCTTTCCGCTACCTCTTGTGTGAATTGAGAATACTACCAGTCTTACTAATAAAAATCTCTTATACAGGCTTTTATCAGTTGTTTAGTTATACAATGTATAAGCCTTATGTAGATCATGTATAATTTTCTTACTAATAAACGTTGTGCCGGAGCTATATAACAATATAACCGTTATACACAATACGTCACATATTCGTCATCACTATGACGTCAGAACAATATTACGCGTAGTTTGTAACAGAAACAAAACAACATCAACTAGTGATTAATTGTGTAAGAAATGAGTATGGATAAGAATTAATAGAAATTCCCTAATTGGGGAGGTATGGAAAAAATAAATGTGTTTTATATTTGAAGAGAAAAATTATACGCTCAGACCGGGACTTGAACCCGGAACCCTTGGTTCTCTAGACCAAGTGCTCTACCAACTGAGCTACCTGAGCAAGTACCGATCTAAACGCAAATCTTTCTCTATATACATTGTAATTCCCGTCCACCAAATGCTATGAAGCCATGCTTCTATCTTGCAAATGGCGGCTCCTTTATTAAGAAGACATATTTGGGAATTATACATTACAGCCAGTACGGCTTTTTCCATGTTTTTATTATTGATTTCGTACATCTCAATGATGGATAAATCATATTTGAAGAGAAAAATTATACGCTCAGACCGGGACTTGAACCCGGGACCCTTGGTTCTCTAGACCAAGTGCTCTACCAACTGAGCTACCTGAGCAAGTACCGATCTAAACGCAAATCTTTCTCTATATACATTGTAATTCCCGTCCACCAAATGCTATGAAACCATGCTTCTATCTTGCAAATGGCGGCTCCTTTATTAAGAAGACATGTTTGGGAATTATACATTACAGGCAGTACGGCTTTTTCCATGTTTTTATTATTGATTTCGTACATCTCAATGATGGATAAATCATATTTGAAGAGAAAAATTATACGCTCAGACCGGGACTTGAACCCGGGACCCTTGGTTCTCTAGACCAAGTGCTCTACCAATTGAGCTACCTGAGCAAGTACCGATCTAAACGCAAATCTTTCTCTATATACATTGTAATTCCCGTCCACCAAATGCTATGAAACCATGATTCTATCTTGCAAATGGCGGCTCCTTTATTAAGAAGACATATTTGGGAATTATACATTACAGCCAGTACGGCTTTTTCCATGTTCTTATTATTGATTTCGTACATCTCAATGATGGATAAATCATATTTGAAGAGAAAAATTATACGCTCAGACCGGGACTTGAACCCGGGACCCTTGGTTCTCTAGACCAAGTGCTCTACCAACTGAGCTACCTGAGCAAGTACCGATCTAAACGCAAATCTTTCTCTATATACATTGTAATTCCCGTCCACCAAATGCTATGAAGCCATGCTTCTATCTTGCAAATGGCGGCTCCTTTATTAAGAAGACATATTTGGGAATTATACATTACAGCCAGTACGGCTTTTTCCATGTTTTTATTATTGATTTCGTACATCTCAATAATGGATAAATCATATTTGAAGAGGAAATGATTTATCCATCATTGAGATGTACGAAATCAATAATAAAAACATGGAAAAAGCCGTACTGGCTGTAATGTATAATTCCCAAATATGTCTTCTTAATAAAGGAGCCGCCATTTGCAAGATAGAAGCATGGCTTCATAGCATTTGGTGGACGGGAATTACAATGTATATAGAGAAAGATTTGCGTTTAGATCGGTACTTGCTCAGGTAGCTCAGTTGGTGGAGCACTTGGTCTAGAGAACCAAGGGTCCCGGGTTGAAGTCCCGGTCTGAGCGTATAATTTTTCTCTTCAAATATGATTTATCCATCATTGAGATGTACGAAATCAATAATAAAAACATGGAAAAAGCCGTACTGGCTGTAATGTATAATTCCCAAATATGTCTTCTTAATAAAGGAGCCGCCATTTGCAAGATAGAAGCATGGCTTCATAGCATTTGGTGGACGGGAATTACAATGTATATAGAGAAAGATTTGCGTTTAGATCGGTACTTGCTCAGGTAGCTCAGTTGGTAGAGCACTTGGTCTAGAGAACCAAGGGTCCCGGATTCAAGTCCCGGTCTGAGCGTATAATTTTTCTCTTCAAATATGATTTATCCATCATTGAGATGTACGAAATCAATAATAAAAACATGGAAAAAGCCGTACTGGCTGTAATGTATAATTCCCAAATATGTCTTCTTAATAAAGGAGCCGCCATTTGCAAGATAGAAGCATGGCTTCATAGCATTTGGTGGACGGGAATTACAATGTATATAGAGAAAGATTTGCGTTTAGATCGGTACTTGCTCAGGTAGCTCAGTTGGTAGAGCACTTGGTCTAGAGAACCAAGGGTCCCGGGTTCAAGTCCCGGTCTGAGCGTATAATTTTTCTCTTCAAATATGATTTATCCATCATTGAGATGTACGAAATCAATAATAAAAAAAATGTGTTTTAATTTATTTACGTTTCTCTTTACGCAATGTCAAATTTATCGAAGAATTAGTTTCACAGATAATGTGCTGCCATCTAACGTCAAGAATTTCGAACAATTCTTGGAAACTTATAAAGGTTTTTCCCATTACTTATGAATTATATGCAGTGTTTTAAGATGCGTTTAGAAAACGTTCAAAATAGTAGAAAATGTTACCGACAACAGAATAATACTTTAGGCGAAAAAAAAATAATTGCAGTTTGAACGGGAATCAAACCTAGGACCCCACGGACTGCAGTCAGAAGCTCTAACCACATGACTATCAAGCTAACATGTCGTTCGTTTCGATAATTGTGCCTCTATAATGAAATACATTTTTATATCGGTATGTGTATTATGTTTTAATGATGCAAGCAAGTTTTGTTAAAATAATATTATGAAGCATTTAAACTACACTCAAGTTAAATCTTGTCTACAGCAATTATTGTAGAACATATTCTTATGTGTATCAATGTTCAATTTTAGAATATTATTAGGCCTACTCGAGAATGAGTGTGACAAAAGGCATTTTATGATGCCTTCATTTTCCTACCCAGAGCTTTATTAATATTATTTATGCCCTGTGCATCTATCAAACAGTCGTTAAAGTGTTGCATTTTGCGTTAAATTTAAGGAAACTTTCATCAATATTATAAGAAAACAATCAGTTGATCCTGAAGTCCGACATTCTGTCTAGTTATACAATGCTTAAACAAGGCTGGAGGCATGTATAAGGATTCCCATGTAAAGTTGTATACCGTTTATACACTGAACAGCTAATGCCGTGTTTATTAGTAAGAATTTTCAACTGAGATGTGTATAAACCTTGTATAAAAGTTATATATGGATTATTAGTAAGAGGGACAGACTTTAGAGACTCGAGTTCAAATCCCGACTCAAGCATTCATTTTTCTTTTCATATCATATGTATATATATATATATATATATATATATATATATATATATGTATATATATATATATACTTACACTACACTAATTATAAAGGATTAAAAATATATTAAATGTTGCAATGAAAATTTCATGTGCTAAACATTTTATACGATCATAACAATAATCATACTTATAATGATAATAATAATAATGATAATTATAGTGTAAATATGATAAATTATACGAAGAACATCAATTAATATATGTACCTTACACTGGGTAATGATGAAGTCGAGTTTAGAGCAAATATACATTTAGATGTCTTTTAAAAGATGCCAATGTATGTAAATAAATAAATAAGTTAAATAAATATATAAATGTACGGCAGTCCCTTATTTCTTGTGGTAGGAAAGCACAAGGAATTCAATATAGAAACTCATATCGCCTTCGTTGACTTTATAAAGGCTTTTTACAAAGTAGACAGAAATATATTATTACAAATTTTAGTTGATGATAACGTTCCACAACAATATATTACTAATATCTTCAACATCTATAAAGATAATGAAATCTCTGTTAAACAAGATGGCAAATTATCTTCTTGGGAAAAGATCAACACTGTAGTAAGACAGGGATGTGGACTTTCACCGGTGCTTTTCATTATATACATGAATAAATTAATAAATGAATGGAGGAAAACACAACGAGGATATATACCCATCAATAGGAACCTCAAACTCGATGCTATTCTTTTTCAGACGATTTAGCTCTTCTGGTACTTTCCGAAAATGATATGCAACGATCAATTTATAATTTACAAAAAATAGGTGCCAAATTTAATATGGAAATATCAATTAACAAAACTAAAATTATGGCATTTCATGGGAAGGACCCATACAAAGTAAAATCTGTCTCCAGAATAAAATTTTAGAGAGATCTAATCAATTTAAATATCTTGGATATTATCTCTCTATCTGGGATGAAAAGGATATCCCTGAAAAAGTTACTAGTTATAATAAAATTTAGGAATTATTAATCAAGTTATGAAACCATCCCTTGTACAAAAAAACACCAGATTACGTTTATATAACACTTTGCTAGACCAGTGTTGACCTATGGTAGTGAAGCATGGACACTAAAAAAAAAAACATGAAAGCAGAATAACGGCTTGTGAAATGAGATTCATGCGCAGAACAGCGGGTTACACCAGATGGGATCGGAAAAGGAACACCGATATCTTAAAAGAATTGAAGACTACGCCAATTTTGGAATATATTAAACAGTACCAACTAAATTGGAAACACCATCTAGAAAGAATGAGTTCAAATCGGATCCCCAAAGCTGTTTATAATTATATACCAAGAGGACGAAGATCACTGGGCCGTCCTATGAAACGCTGGAGGGAAAATTTTCTATAGGATCGTAACAGGCCTTGGCCTAATACTTGGAAGGAAGAAGAAGAAGGAAATTCCAGTTGCGAAAAGTGAAGATAGTAAATTGCATGGAGTTATGAGATGTCCTATGTTGCGTTATATTAAGCAAGAGACTTTGTTGTGATCTTGTGTTTAAGTTATGGTTGGAGGATAGATATTGGAAACGAGAGGATGAATACATCGGAGTTGAGGTATGTAGGATCTTAAATAGGAGAACTAGACAGCGTAATTTTCTTCACTCTTTTAGATGTAGCCATGACAATTCTTGGAAAAATGGAGAAATGTTATCGTATTTTCGGACATTAAATATGAATCAACGTACCGACCCAATGAGATTTATAGTAGGTATTAGTAGGATGATGAGATAGGTAAATATTGCTTAAAGACCTCTTTATTCAGGCTTAAGGTTCAGACTAAAGAGTCCCTACTGGAGGACTTGCTTCTTACATTTTTCCATCCTAAGAAAAAACCATCGATCCGGAGACAGGGTTTGAACCCGCGATAGCTCGGGACCAGAGGCAAGGAACATACTAACAACTAGTTCATCGCGGCCGACTGGGTACTAGTCCCATATTAACCCAAAATGCATTAGAAACTTCGTTTCGCTATGGGAACTCTAATCAGCAGAAGTTCCATAGCTCTGCACCAATGTATCGTATTTTAAACCGCTAAGGGCCAATTGAGGACCGTTTTCAAAACTTGTTAGCTGCAAAATTTGCAAAATTGAGATTTTGATGTATTCATAAATACAAGATAGGTCAATACATTATGTTAATAACGTTTTAGCAAAGTCTGATTATTGCCTTCACAGCAATGTGTTAAAATGTCGTTTTTTTCTAAACTTGCTTACTGCTATTATAGCAAAAAATTGATTATCGCTTTATAAATAATTTCAATACTTTGCTATTCAACAATGAATGTCGTGTCTAACACCTGCAACAATGGCTTTCAATTTGTTCTGCGCCAACGGGAGTTTCATGTTTAATATTTTACTTGATCATATACATATCCATAGATCAGTCTGTTGGAGATATTAATTCTTCTTTCTGCCTGTATTTATTTTTAAACATTCCCGAACACCCTGTCCGATGTCATAGAACTATATCCATGTATGGGGAAAATGGTGGACTTCCGAAAAGACACTTTATTTCTCTAAAAAACTATATAATATTGCCAACATTATGCTATTTTTGTTTTGTGACACACTAAAACTGCTGAAACATTCTATGAGACCATCTTTAAAAAAAACAAAGTAAAAAAAAAACATTACTTCATCTATTGTTGAAGTCTCAAATATTGGTTGGAGAAAGAATAATTTAGTTTATTGTGTGCCAGTGTACGTTTTTATATAAATTAGACAGCTAATATAGACCATTTTGTGTCCTCATAATAATATGTTATTTACACTTTTCTCGTAAACTTAGTTCTGGTTACCAATAATTTGTCCAAAAAATATTAAAAACATCAATATATTAATATAAATCTACAATTTTCTATTTTATTTATTGATGATACAGTTTTCAAGTTTACAATACTATTAAGGGCTGCGCTAAGTTATAGATAGCAAGTTTTGGAAAAACAGTCCAAATAAAAATGTTTGTATGAAAATTACTACTAGATTAAAGTTGATTTCAGAATATCCTGTTAGAAGCCGTCTGGTATACTATAATTAACTATTTTACTCATGCTCCAAATGGGAGTCAATGACCAATCACGTTTCAATGAATTTTGTTTTACAACCAATCACACTCGTGTTTCACCTCGATAATTATCAAATTTTGATTAGCAAAATAAAGAAAGCTCCTCCTTTTTAATATTCTGAACAGGTCAGGGCATTATTTTGCTGTGACGGACTCTCTAACAAATACGTTGAGTATAGCAAATAATGAACATATTCATTCGACCTACACATTTGATAATTGTGTGTTCAATAATTTTGTTTTAAATACTGATTTTACTGAGTTGTTTCCGAAAAAAATAGTTAATAACCTATAATGTTGGTCATAATATATAGTTTGATGTGTTTAATTTTTTCTCCACTAGGGTGCGTTCTTATAATATTGCGATCTTATTTGGCAATAATTAGTATGATCAAGTTGCAATGATGAACAAATTAATCATAACCAAACATTTCTCATTTGTTTTCAAACATCGCCGTTTACATTAAATATATAAATATTTTAAGATAACTATATTTAAATAATGATTTGTGAGTAAACAGCTTAATTGTATTCATTAAATAGTCCTAACAAATGCCACTCTTGAATTCCAAATCCTCTAGATAAATTGGAAATCACTCGTGACATTACTTATGATACGATATAAAGCACAATTTGTACCAATGAACTACTTGTCTCTACTAAGTTTTTTGTGTGTCCTGATTGTTTTTTCAGTTAGCAAGTTTTTAATAAAAAACCGTCCTCAATTATACAGAGAATTATTTGAAATTATTAGCTGAGAATAGGGATATATGGAAAATATGTGTTCGCGTGACTATTAAACTTGAGCCAATGGAAGATTTAGTACACTTATAAGAGGCCTATGATGATGACGATGCCGATTAACGTATTACATGACGATTATAATAGTCTCCAATGGAAGAGACCAATAAAAAGTAAGGTACATAACTGAAGAAGTAATCTTACGGTGAGACTTGTCTGTGAATATGAGTTTGAAATATATGGCAGCAACTCCTGGGAGTCTTGTGGAATGATTGCCGGAGATACGGTCCATGAAATGGCCGTGTCATAGCCACCCAACAACCCCCATCTGTCACACAAACTACCCACTCCTATATAAAAAGTACCAGCAGTCAAGTTGAAGTGTTGCAAACATCATCCCTGCTTAACTCTGAAGAGGTTGGACATTTAACGAACGCTCTAGGGGTATTCTCCACTGTAAATATAAGAGGAAATTATTTGTGCTATTTACTTCTCTATGTTTGTAAACTTTCTCTCTGAAAACATTGTCTCATTGAACGTTTCATGTAAGCTTACAGAGAAATTTAAAAAAAGATGATTGATGTAACTTTACACAAGGTAACGTTTCTAGATATATCTCTCTTGGCAAGTGTGAATTGCATTCTCTCTCACTTGTGTTCATTCTTATATCACTTTTATCCATAATAATAAATAATAATAATAATAATAATAATAATAATAATAATAATTTTATTTATATACAGAATTTTAATGTTTACCCATCTTTCTGTGACTAAAGTTTTATTTTTCTTCTCCACTCGTCTATTTCCATCCAATCCATGTCCTACAGTCCTCTTGCTCTCAATCCAGTTCTTATTTCCTGCATCCATGAGTTTCGAGATCTTCCTCTCCTCCTTCTTCCAGGTGGACACCATTCCAATGTTTTCCTGGGTAATCTTTCTTTTTGCATTCGTCGTACGTGCCCATACCAATTTAATTGCTTATACCGTATATAATCTACTATTGAATAACCAATATTCATTTTTTCTGTTATGACAGTATTTCTTATTTTGTCTAATTTTGAACATCTTGCTGTTCTCCTCAAGAAATCCATTTCCATCGACATAAGTTTTTGTTCCAAGTTTTTATTGAATTTCCAAAATTCAGCTCCATATGTGACAGTACTTCTCACTATTGTATTATATATTTGCAACTTATTTTTCCTGGTTATATGTCTGTTCCATAAGACTCCATTCATCATTGCTGTTATTGCTCTACCTTTATTTATTCTGTTCTTAATATCACTTTCTTGTTTATCCTCTTTATCTAATTTTACTCCCAGATACTCAAATTCTTCACGTCCTCTAATATACCCCTTTTCATCTTCTAATATCAAATCTTCGGTTTCGGCTCCACATCCCATATAAAATGTTTTTTCTAAATTTATTTTCAAACCCCAGTTTTCGTATTCGTCCAATAATTTTCTGACCATAAACTCCATGTCTTTATATTCTTGAGCAATTATTATCTGGTCATCCGCAAATAACAGTGTAGATATTGTATCTGTTGATCCATCTCCAATTGGTATCCCATTCCTGAACATTTTTTGCTCCAGTTTGACAGTGCTTTATGTATAAATATCTTAAATAATGTTGGTGATATGCTACAACCTTGACGAAGGCCTTTTGTTACTTTAATTTCTTCTGATATATATTTTCGAATTTTAATTTTAGATACAATAATAATAATAATAATAGTAATAATAATAATAAATGTTTAATTATGTAACAGGAACACTGAAAAGAACTTTGAAAAATAAAGCCAGGAATGACTCTATAATAACATTATACAAGACAATGTCAGTTCCTATTATTACTTATGGATCCGAAATAAGGACACTGACAACACAGCTATATGCCAGAATACAAGCTGCTGAAATGAGATTCCTCAGACCAATACCAGATATCAAAGAACAGACAAAAAACACAAACAGAAATAAGACATCTAAAAGTAGAAGAATTAGATACAACAATAGTGAAATACAGAACAAACTGGAAAGCTGGAAATAACACTTAGCTAGGATGACTGAGAATAGAATGCCTAAAGCAGCATATAACTATTCATCACGAGGAAGAAGGAGCTTGGGAAGACCAAAGAAAAGGTGGACACAGTAGCAATTTGGAGCCGGAACTGGCTAGTAAATAAGCCTAAAGTGTGACAAATAATAATAATAATTATTATTATATTATTATTATTATTATTATTATTATTATTATTACTTATTACTTATTAAGCTCTACTGTTATTCTTCTCTACATTTCTCTATCATTCCAATATCCTGCTGCCTTACAGTTAGATGTTGGTTCGTCAAGGGGTATAGGAAGACAATCTTATTTAAAAAATCTACTAGTCCCCCTCCCCAAGGTTGCCCTGGTGTGACGCATCAGGTTAGCTCCCTGTTTGTTTGAAAAAATGTACAATGTTAAAAAGCCCAAGAATGATAATAATAATGATAATAATAATAATAATAATAATAATAATAATAATAATAATAATAATAATAATAATAAAGTTTTATTCATTCTGGCAGAGTTGAGTCCATACGGCCTTCTTTTCTACTCATTCAGTACAAATATACAAGCACTCATTTATAATAAAATTATAAATACTCGTAAGTTACTATTTAAATGAAGGGTACATGAAAATAACCACTAAGTCATTTATTGGTCGAAATGGAGTTGGAAAATATTCTTCATAAAATACACTGTCAATTAAAAGTGTGAAACAATAACATATATGGTACAATCATTGGTTTACTTACCTCCAAAGTTTGGCTTACCCGTAAGGAAGTATGGATGTTGTACAATTGAAAGTACATTTTCTAGGTAGGTTCCAAGGAAAAAGTGACTTACCTGTTTTTTTCTTATATTCTTCAAATTATATACATTTTTTAAAAAATCATAAAAATTGTAATTAGATTCACATACATGCATTGTATATGCTAAACATCTTAACTACCTACCTAACTAACTCACTCACTGGCACTATCGAACCCGTAGGTTCATGGCCGCGGGACATGAGCTTAATAACATAATGTTATTCTCCCACCTCATTATTGATCTACCAACTGGGCCTTTTCCATCTGGTTTTGCTACAAGAATATTACATACCCCTCTTTCATTCACCATTCGTGTTACATGTCCTGTCCATCGCAGTCTACAGGATTTAACTGTTCTCATATCTGGTTTACTATCAAGATCATGTAGCTTACTCTAATAACAAAAACAGTATTATAAATCAAACGGAAAACAGAAATTATTACATGTAAAATACACATGAAGGTAATATTTAAAACAAAGTTAAAGGAAATATACATTTAAATTTATTTTAAATGATTCTAACGCCAGGCAGTCCCTGATTTCCTGTGATAGGGAATTCCAACTGCGAGAAGCGCAGATACTAGCCTATATGATGTGAAGAGATGAGTTGTACCATGGTGTAGAATGTTAAGAGATTATGGTGTGATCATGTGTAATTATGGTTTGAGAACAGATACTGGAAACGAGAGTATACATTTTTGGAGTCGAATTACGTATAATCTAAAATAAGTGAACTATAAATACCGAGTGTTGCAAGGACTTGATTATTGCCAGAACATATGGCGATGTTCCCACATTGAATTCTCTGAATATAAGTAAACTTAGATGTTTTCCTATCCAATGTTGCTTTGTATGTATTTCTATCATAAATATTGAAAGGCGTTGACAATTTTAATATTTCAGTTTGGTGATTTGGGTTCTATTTACAATATGTAATAAAATGTTATCACCAAGAAGATCCTATTTATTCATCATCATCATCTTCAAGGTATGGGCCTGTTGGCCCGTTCCGCGCCCCGGCGCACTACATGCCGCAGGCGCAGGTCGTCCTTCCAACGACGTTTTGGTCTTCCTACATTCTGTCCGAGTATTGCTTTGGGGAGTTCGAGTTTTTTTACACGCTTTATATTAGCTTGACCTGTATCTATCTATCTACCTATCTATCTATCTATCTATCTATCTATCTATCTATCTATCTATCTATCTATCTATCTATCTATCTATCTATTTATCTATCTATCTATCTATCTATCTATGTAACGGAATCTTTCAACGCGATTTTCACCCACTTAAAATCATTGGATCGACTTGAAACTTTGTATACTTGTAGAGGACCCGTGACAATACAATAATTTCATATTTATTTTCTAAAATCCTGGCTATAATCATCAGAAAATCAAAAAAAGTGTTTTTGTATCAATGTAACGGAATCTTTCAATGCGATTTTCACCCACTTAGAAACATTGGATCGACTTGAAACTTTGTTTACGTGTAGAGGACCCGTGACAATACAATAATTTCATATCTTGTTTCTAAAATCCTGGCCAGAATCATCCGAAAATAAAAAAAATGAAAACTGGTATAATAGGTTGCGGACTTGTCGACTTTATAGTCAATCGTTGTAGGAGCTCATTTGGTAGAGCAGTGAACTCTTAGTGGTATATAATTTCAGTACCTAATCCATACGTCGCTGGTTCAAATCCAGCTGGGAGGGTTTTTTTTATAGAAGAGTATTACTTTTAGCTCATAACTACAATAGTATCGAATTTAAAGATATTTACATTTTTATCTTATTCTGTAAAATATTAAAACTAAAAAATAAAAATAAATAATAGTTTTAAAAAACTAAAAGAACACGCTTTATTAGAAAACTAAAAAATGAAAAATAATTTTAATTTCCAATACGCTTGGGATAAAATAAAGTGGTCAACAAAAAAAGGATCTCCAACACATATAGAATAAAACTAGAGTTATCAACAAAAAGAAAATAATTTTACCATCAAAAGCGTGGGGTGCTTTTTATGATGTTTACATGTTCTTCTTAGAGAGCTCACTTTTACCAATATCTGTTTATCATCAAATATATTAATTGATATAGAGCACCCCACGCTTTTGATGGTAAAATTATTTTCTTTTTGTTGATAACTCTAGTTTTATTCTATATGTGTTGGAGATGCTTTTTTTGTTGACCACTTTATTTCATCCCAAGCGTATTGGAAATTAAAATTATTTTTCATTTTTTAGTTTTCTAATAAAGCGTGTTCTTTTAGTTTTTTAAAACTATTATTTATTTATAATTCCTAGTAGCAGGTAACCGGCCTGCTGCCGAGTAGTCCAATGGTGGGGCTGCCACCTCAAAGCATTTGAACATGCTTCCATCTGTACAATCCCCAGGTGGAGGGCTGCCTCTTCCGCTTGTCTCGCCTTTATTGAAGCTTGTACTTTTTGCCGATCCAACCGTTGAGGTATTCACCCGTATCACTGGGCAGGGGCCCTCGTTATACCCCGAGAGATTGGGTCCTTGACAGAACTTAGTCACTAAGATTCTTAGTGTTCACCCCCGCCACGAGAACCTATTTATTAATATGTAGGCCTATTAATTGATTAATTTTACTGAATGGAAGTTGTGACGATTAATTCAAATATCGTTGTATAAACTTTATTTGATTGAATACCATTAACATTTATAGGATTTTTATGTTTTATTTCCTCCTTTCTTGTACGAGGAAGCCAGAAGGATGTCCTGTAGGTAGACTAAGAATGATGTAGGACCATAATGTTAACAATGATTAGAGGGCGGTAAATTTGTATGTTAGCTCGGTGTAGGGATGTATGGAGAACATAGTGTCAATGGGTTAGTTTTAATAATAATAATAATAATAATAATATAATAATAATAATAATAATAATAATAATAATAAAATTTAATATTGGAAGAAGGAATTCAAATAAAGCAAGTGAAACAAACTAAATATTTGGGAATAATTATGGATAACATTGAAGGTATAGGCAAATAGAACATAAAACATAGAATTGAATTGAATAGCAAAATAATATCATCGTTAAATACCATATGCTGGGATAAGCATATTTGGAAACACACAAAAAAATATATTGGTAAAATATTGGTGGAATGTATGGAAGTGAGGTATGGACAATCAATAAGTACTACAAGAATAGACTAATAGTTCTAGAAATGGATTATTTACGAAAAAGTGCCACAAAGTCTAAATTAGAACATGTCACATATAAGGAAATTAGAAACATAATGGAAGCAGAAACATAATTGAAAGAATTGAGAAGGAATTAAAGTGGTTAGGACATGTTTTAAGAATGGAAGATGAGCGATGGCCGAAGCAACTATATGAATGGCATCCGAACAGAAAGAGGAAAAGAGGAAGACCAAAGTTAACATGGAAGGAAAACATGAAGACAGCAATGCAAGCTAGAGGGCTAAGCATCGAAGATGCCCAAGACCGTAGGCTTTGGAGGTTTGGCACGGGAAGACGGCAGCAGCTGTAAAAACCGGAAGATGGATAGAGAATAATAATAATAATAATAATAATAATAATAATAATATCATTAAGAAAGAAGAAATAATAAAATATTATCAAAATGCTTATCTTCAGCACGTATTACGAATGAATGAACAGCGCATACCAAGAAGAATCTATAATTATAAACCAAAAAGGAGAAGAATGTTGGGAAGATCATTTAAGAGATGGAAGGACCAATTCGACCTATAATGAGATCGGAAACATGCCATTGGGCTTAATCCTTGTTGTTGATCATGATGATTAAGGGAGAAATGACATATCTAGGGACTCGGTTCCATCGTTATGTTTATGGTACTCATAATAATAATAATAATAATAATAATAATAATAATTATTTTTATTATTATTATTATTATTAGTAGTAGTAGTATTATTATATAATTGGTGGCGCAAAAATATTACAAAAAATAGAAAATTACAAATAGGCCTATATCAAACCATAATTCAGAGCATATGGTACTGAAGTCTGGCAAATTTCAGGGAAATGAAAAGAATTTTAAGTACAGAAATGGCTGTTTTAAGATCAGCTGGAAAATCTAGAATTGATAGAATACGAAATAAAGAAATAACGGAATTTATGGGTGTACAAGCGGAGCCGGACATCATAGACATTATAGAAAAGAAAAGATTACAGTGGTATGGCCATGTCAAAAGAATGCCAGAGCAAAGATTGCCTAAAATTGTTATGGAATTGATCCCAATGGAAAGTAGGAAGAGAGGAAGACCGAAGAAAACTTGGATAGAAGGGGTTCAAGCAGCTATGAATATCAGAGGATTGGAGGAAGATCAATGGATAGACAGAGGAGGTGATGGCGTTTGGTTTCCGGAAGACGGCGGCAGCTGCCATGATACCGGATGATTATTATTATTATTATTATTATTATTATTATTATTATTATTATTATTATTAATATTATTATTTTAAAAGTTTGAAGAAATTGGTGGTTACATCATTTCTCAGAAGGAGTTGTTCAGTTATTCAGTAAAAATTGAAAGAAATCTGTTCCTAAAAATGTACGTGCATTTTTGGAATATGAGCTCTAGAAACATAATGATGGAAGAGAGTCCCTTGATATGTCATTTCTCTCTTCATCATGGCGACATTACAGAATAAAAAAAAGTCTTCATTTCATCCTCTGCTACAGCAGAAATATGATTGTTCGGTGCTTCTGAGTGTTTGCCAAAGAGATGACTAAAGAAAAGGCTTCAGGAAGGTTGAAAGAACAAACGAGGGGGGGACAAGTAGACGATCTTCTCAGCAACTTTATGTGTGTTTCTGTCCCATTGTTACGATTCTACAGTATTGTATTAGGTCTACCTACTTCTCTGAAATGAAGTGTTTATTAAGACAAAATATTTTTTTTATTCTTTCCTCAAAAATGTATCATGTTTATCGTAAAATTTTGATTTACTATTGCAATAGCAATAATAATAATAATAATAATAATAATAATAATAATAATAATAATAATAAATAATAATAATAATAATATATACAGATTGTCCACCGTTGTGGTCTCGAGGTAGCGTGCTGCCTTGTTACGCAGCAGGCCCGGGTTCGATCCCCGTTCGGAGCAGTTTTTCTGGGTGAGGTTTTTATCGGGGTTTTTCCTCACCTGTAAGGTAAATGTCAGGACAACTTTAAGGCCCAAAAGGTCCCCGAAATCATATGACCATCATCATCATCATACTTATCATCATCCTTATCATCTCATCATCATTCTTTACCGGTGTGGAAAGCAACGGGAAGCTACCACACCTACAATTCCCTAGTAAAGCTGCAAGCATAACATGAACATTGTATGATTGCAGTGAAAGACCTGCCTTCGGGCAGAAGTACTATGGATGGATATACAGATTTTCAATGTTTACACACATTTCTGTGCCTAAAGTTTTACTTTCCTTCTCCACTAGTCTGTATTCATCCACTCCATTTCCTCCAGTCCTCTTGTTCTCATTCCAATTCTTATTTCTTGCATCCACGAGTTTCGAGATCTTCCTTTCCTTCTTCTTCCAGGGGGGACACCATTCCAATGTTTTTTCTGGGTAATCTTTCTTCCTGCATTCGTCATACATGACCATATCAATTTAATTGCTTGTATCTTATATAATCTACTATTGAATATCTATTATTCATTTTTTTTCTCGTATGACAGTATTTCTTACTTTTTCTAATTTTGAACATCTTGCTGCTGTCCTTAAGTAATCCGTTTCCATAGACATACGTTTTTTGTTGAATTTCCAAACTTCAGCTCCATATGTGACAGTACTTCTCACTATTGAATTATATATTTGTAACATTTTTTTTTTTGTCATATGTCTGATCTATAAGACTCCATTTATCATTGCTGTTATTGCTCTACCTTTGTTTATTCTATTCTTAATATCACTTTTAATAATAATAATAATAATAATAATAATACGATTAGAAAATTAATCGAGGAATATGAAAAATGGCGATTACAAATGAATATAAATAAAACACAATATATATTAATGAAAATTGATTAATTACATCTTACAGGAATGAATGATAATAAATATAATTATAAGTTTAGTCTGTTGTCATCTTACCTCATAATCTGGATGAACTGAAGATAAAACAGAAGTGTTTTGAAACATGTCCTAAAAGAACTCGATACTATGAGGTAAGATGAATACAGACCCAATTTATTATTAAGAATCTCATAATGTTATTCCTATTGTAATTTTATAATAAATTTTATGACATTAATTATGCCAAGATATCCAGATATTTAGGATCAATTTTAGAACATAAGATTCATCACGATCAGAAATAAAAAAAAATAATAGTAATTGGCATACTGAACCCAGTATTATGGAGCAAAAATATCCCTTACAAAACAAAGAAATTTGTGTATAAGGTCATTGTAGAGAGTATTATGTTATTTGGATAAGAGGCATATTAGGATGTCTATTGACCAGGCCTGTTGCACCTGTTGCAAATGAAATGTAATGGATGGCAGGAGTATGGAGAACAGATGAAATGTCTTTTTGGCAGGAACCAACTGGAGAAACTCTTATAAAAACCTGCCCTGGCTGCCAATTCATCCACCACGAACCCCACATGGAGTGACCGAGACCTGAACACGTGATCCAGAAGTGAAGGGCGAGTGACTAAACACTTGCATCAGGGAGCCAATTGAGGGCACGTCGCACCGTACTGATGTGATCTCGTTTTAAAAACTGTCTTAAATCTGTTGGGGGAAACATGGCACTGGAATCGACTCACTGTCCAACAGATATTAGTGCCAAAGCAGGTATTGTTGGTAATGGCGCCCTCACGTAGGACTGACAACCCGTCTGACATCTCGTAACAATTGTCGTGGAAGGTGAGACCGTTATTCTCCTACTATCCATGAAAAGATTTCTGAAAAATGTTTGCAGATATTCACCCATTCTCTATCTAGTAGACACCGAAAATAATCGTGGCCTATATATATATATGTTTAGTAACTCTCTAGAGGACCCAATTTTTATTTTATCAGAAGGAAACTTCGCATATATCAATCAATTAAAAAAAGTAAGGTCGAATACGTTAATCAGCAAAATCAGTCCATTAGGAATAGGAGTTAATCTGAAACGAAAAATTAAAAATCGCTCTAGTATTCGCAATTTTCGATGTTTTGAAACAAAACTCAGTATTGTGGTATTGGAATAAAACGGGGAAGGTGTTCTCCAAAAATCAGCGTAGCTTGACTATTAGAAGTGGGGGTTTATCTGAAACCCGAAAATATAATTCACTGTAGCAACTGCCATATTTGCTTCGTCAGAATGTATACCACACGCTTTTATTTAACCATCAAATTACCAATGTATCCTTTACGATAAATAAGTTTAATTTATCCAACATCTTTAATGAATTAATAGTAAAATGAATCACTAGATATTTAAATTCGTAATAAATTAAAACAATATGTAATAAGTGAAGCTTAGATTATGCATTACTCGCTTTCACTGCAGTCCGACACTTTTAAATAACTGATACCACAAATTGAGTTTCTCTAATTTCCGATTGAGGGTCTTTCCACTTTCCAGCGGTTGCCCTTTTACCAGCCGGCTGCTGGCCCTTCACATCCACATGTGTCAATCACAGAGGTAGATGATCAACAGCCAGTGTAGGGGTGACATGTGGTTAGCATGTCGAGTCCCCCAGCCGTTATAGCTGGTTCCTCAACCTGGAGCCGCTACTTATTGTAGCTACCCAATTGCCTCACGATGTTGGGTGGGCACCGGTCCCATACTGGCCGAAATACCATGAGAAAATTTCTTCCCCCATGGAGACTCGAACCAGCGCAAGTCCCGTAGCTCTGCGCCAAGGCTTCCTACCTTAACCGCTCGGCTACGGCGCGGGACGAGTTTCTCTAATTTAATAAAAGAAATATATATATATATATATATATATATATATATAGGGGCCTATATATATTTTTTCGTAAACCAGTATAACCGGACCGTAAATTCGACTTGCTGAAAAATTCGTTTATTTTGCCAGTTCCTGCGTGACGGTTTTGTATGTTGTGATGATGTGTAATTTTACTTTATCTACTATTTTTTTCAATGGTTGAGTGGAATAGAAGACATATTAGCATTATCTCTGCCAGTCCAAATACAGTGCGATCAGTATAGCACTGGACAGCAGACGCGGGGATTTCACTCTACACTGCTGGCGCACTTGCGGCGGGGAACGGACAGCGTAGTATCGCGGTGATAGAACCACACACATTTTGGTAACTATTTTACAAATTATCGTACTTACCAACTTTATTGAAGCAGGTGCTGGAACTGTTCACCTTCGTTGTCCATACATTTTTGACACCTCTTTATAAAATTTGTTGTACAGATTATGGACTGTTGAACGTGACGGAATTTTTACACCCGGGAATCGTGTTTCAAAAAGCCTTCGCACTTGGCTGGCAGACTGAGTTAACAAATATTGATCATAAATAAATACACGTTGTTCAGTAGAAAAATTATTAGCCATTATACACTTTACACTTATACATACGTCATTCAGCTTACACTTATCCACGCCTCTTTTATAAGATACAAATTTTAAAATTTCAATAACTTATAGGCTACACAGGCCATTCAGTACACAAGGAAAAGCGAGCGAGCACATTATCCATTCGAAGCATACGATCTGACTACGACTGTGAACGCGTGGGATGTGCTTGTATACTCCTGATTCTGCGCACATTTCAAGTCCCGTGTCTGCACGTGTAAGCCTTCGTCACCGCGCAGCACAAACCCCGCGTCTGCTGTCCAATGCTATGCTGATCGCACTGTATAACAAACTAAACTAACTAACTGGCACTCTCGAAACTGGAGGACCATTCCAAGTCGACATAAGTTCTCCATATATACCTATCATGAACTATTGCTTTCAAATTATCCCCTCTATAATTTATCTCCCTCAAATCAGGGTTAATGTTAATCTCCCACCTCATTATTGGCTTATCTACTGGACACATTTAAAATATTGAAGCTCCCTTTACAATTACTGATTTAGTTTGTGGATCAACTTTCTTTATTGCAAAAGGATTTCAGTTTTTCGACAAGGAGTAACCACGCCAGTCTTTAATTTCCCATTCGTCCTTTCATCCCAGTATTCGACACCTAACTGTATTTTAAATGAACTGAACTTTATTGGAAACAATATAAAACAATACATTTTTTACTGATTGTTGTCTCAGCCTCCTGTATTTCAACCACCAATAAACATTGCCCACATTGTTAACGTTAGTCAGTTATTTATAATGAATGCAAATATATCCAACAAATATGTTATTATTTTACTATTAGGTCTATGTATTATTCTGAAAACATCATCGTACAAACAGTAATGTACAACGCACGTTTGGGAAGTGTTTTACAGAAGCGAAGAAACTAAAATCTCGCTATCACTCGGTTTTTAAACATTTTCCTCGTTTCTATAAAAACCATTTCTCAGTCTCGGATCGTAATATACTATTTTTAGGTATTAATTATTATAGGCCTATTTTACATTTTAAAACTTTATATTTTTACGTACATTTTACTATCCTAAGTATTTTTTTATTTTCCTTCTTGAATGTATTTTTTACATATATTTTCCCATCCACCCATTGTAATTCTGCCCGGGGGCACATCTTTTACTGCAATCATAGCATTTCCATGCAGCTTTACTAGGGGATTATAGGTGTGGTAGCTTCCCGTTGCTTTCCACACCGGTGAAGGATGATGATGATGATAATGATAAGGATAATGATGATGATAGCCGGATGATTTTCAGGCAGCACGCTACCTCGAGACGTCAGCAGTGGACTGTTTTCCCATAAAGATAATATATTTCACTGTTAAGATGTTTCCATGCACCTGTTTGTTCGTCTCTCTCTTTGGTTCAAATTTTTCCTATGAATTTTATTATCAAGTACTCGTTATATTTTATCGTCCCTTAAAGTAAGATACCATGTTCAGATCCATATAATATCACTGGATGAATAACTGGTTTACATATTTTAGTTGAACTGAAGAAGTTGAGAGCAATAACAGGATACCAAAGGACCGATAAAAAGAAAAACGAAGATATAAGAACAGAACTTAATATATTTAATCTCTGTGAAAGAATAAAATATTATGAAAATGCTTATCTTCAGCACGTATTACGAGTGAATGAACAGCGCATACCAAGAAGAATATATAATTATAAACCAAAAGGGAGAAGAATTTTGGGAAGACCATTGAAGAGATGGAAGAACCAATTCGACCTATAATGAGATCGGAACAGGCCATTGGGCTTAATCCTTGTTGTTGTTGATGATGATGATGAACTGTTTCTTTTAGAGAAGTTGGGATGACAGTGTCCCTACAATGCGCGTTTTCAGAGTTGAGCCTATGTTTAATTCCGTGCTGTACTTAAATTCTTTTTGCAATTATTTTTCTTAGGCGTTTGAGTTCACTCACTTCAAATTATCCCTATTTTGTAATTAACTGTCTATTTCCATTACGCTATGTCTTTCTATGTGTGATCATATTTATGTTAATTTTTGTAGATGTTTATTTCCAGCCCTAGTTTCTTATGTTATTTCCTTGCTGTCGCCTAATTATACTACACATAAGTATACCAACAGCTTATTAATACCACTGAGTTTACGCTTTCTATGTCCTCTAAAGATATAATGAATTTCTTTATTAGAAATTTGAAAGAGGAGGAGATTATGCATCCTCTTGCTTTAACCCATTTCAAAAGTATCTGAAAACAGCTTTCCTTCCAGCACCATCCTCTTCGAGATACATTCGAACAAGTCAAACTTTATATGGTATCCAAATTTCAGTAGTATACTGTACAAATTCTCCCCTCTTTACAGTTGATATAAAATTGTTAATTATTATTCTTATATTGATTATTATTATTATTATTATTATTATTATTATTATTATTATTATTATTATTATTATTATTATAAATTTCAATAATAAAATACAGAGTGGTCATAAAGCCTCGATCCATTTCCAAGAAATAATGAGCTCAGTTTGATGATTTTTAGGTATGTTTATTGTCAAGTTATGTATACATGTTCATCGTATTTCAACATGGCCTCCGTCCATTTCGAAGCAATGTTCCAATCGTTTGAGAGTAGCCTGAAAGACGTTTTGAAGCATAGCTGGTGGATTAGTCGTCACTGCATTGCTAATTCGAGTCCTAAGATCCCGTACATTTGTCTTTTACACCTTCCCCTTTATGAATCCCCAAGTAAAGAAGTCAAGGGGCATTCCGGTATAGCTGTGGTTCAAGGAATACGTTGAACATGTCAAGGCAATTGTTGCCATTAATTGTCTGTTCTGTGAACATGAATGGTCCATACCCTGTGGTCTTCGTAATTCCAAGCCATACATTCACTTTCGGTGTGTGTCGGTATCCTATATTCGGGTGTTATGTTTATTAACTTTGCCACAGATGTGGAATGTGGTCTCATCACTGAACAGGATGTGATCCATAAGGTTCTCATTGTGTGCAGCCGCTATCAAATCATAACACGCACCATGACGAGCTGCGTAATCTTCTGCGTCTAATTTGTGGAGCACCTGAATATGGTACGCTTTTTTTTCTCAATGTAAAGTGTAAAACTTTCAAAATCGTTTATTTTGGCACATCTAATTCATTGCTTAAATGACGACTTGATGCTCTCGGGCTTCTTTCGATCGATTCTCTGATTCGCCGAACAGTCTCTTCTGGTACAAAAGATCTCCCGGAGCGTGGTTCATCCGAAACGTTCCCAATTCTTTGGAATTTATTGTAAAGTAACTGGATGTTTGCTCGTGTTAGTCCTGGTTTGTGAAATTTTCGAGTGAACGCCTGTCGCACCTCGGTATAAGATAATCCGCGCAGTCGCGCACTAACAGCACGTTCTTCTATCGTCAGCATGCTTTTAGATTGTGCTAAAAGAAAAAGAAAATAATTACGTTATCACAGAACTAGATCGAGACTTTATGACCAACCTGTATTTGAAATCAAAATGTCTGTTACATGGAACAGAAACCAAATTATATAAAACACAGTGCTAACTTTCAGGAGTGAAATCTGGGTTCTACTGAACATGATAATTCTCGATTAACTGTTTATGAAAGAAATATACTCAGAAGGATATGTGGACCTATTTAGGTAAATAGAGAATAGCGAATGAGATATAACAGAGAATTGTATCAGTTGTATAAATAATCAAATATAATTACAGATGTTAAAGTAAAGAGACTAAGATGACAGGGCATGCGCAGAGGATGACCAAAAACGAAGTAGTTAGAATTATAGGTTGCAAGTCAGAAGGAAAACGCAGAACTGGAAAACCGAATTTCAGATCAATGATGGAGTACTACAGGTTGTCAAATCTTTAAAACTCAAATAAATGGTGTTGGGATGACAGAAACAGAGAAGCCTGGAGTAAAATTCTGAAATTCTAAGAGATCTTTGACCTACCCAGTGTTGTTGTGATAACTAATTTTTTGGTCAATCGGTGTAGTCTAGTCCGAAGTTCGTTGCCTCAGTCGTAGCGAACTGGATTCGATCCCCGGTCTTGACATGTTTCCTGGGTGAGTTTTTTTTCCCCTGGTTTTCTCCTCACCTGTGAAACAAATGCCAGGGAACTTTAAAATCCAAATACTCCCTGAACCCATCAGGGCACCATAATCATCCATATAATATTCGCTTTGTTTAGTATGAAAATTTGATTGAATGACGTGACTTGTCTTAAATGTTCATGTTGTCTCGAAAGTGATCATGGCATTGAGCAGATTACTCAACCAGAGTGGCCCTCCATGTCCTTGTGTGTTCAAAACATAATATTCAATACTCCAGGTTCTAATTTCTACATTTCTGGTATTTTTCCTGGCATTGGCGTAATTGTAACCCACTTGTAAGGTTGGGGCGCCTGGAAGGCGGAGTTACGCTACCCCGATGATATAATGGGTGATGATGATGATAGTAGTGAGCCTTAATCTAGAACTTAATCCAAAGCGAATATGAGTTATGATTGTGATGGTCACATGATGTTAGGAGACCGTTTGGGCCTTAAATTTTCCTGATATTTATCTTACAGATAAGGATAACCCCAAAAAAACGTCATCTGGGAAATTTGTCCAAGACTCGAACTCGGGCCCGCTGCATCGAGGCCACAGCGGTGGCTGTTAAAAAAGCATGAGTTTGAACAAGAGTTTAAAATTCTCTCGCTAAATGTGGAGGCCCTGAAATGGTTAGAGGTATCTGGCATGTAAAAATACCTGCAATGAGAGAGATTAAGCTATTATCTTTATTTATTTATTTATTTATTTATTTATTTATTTATTTACCTGGTGGAGTTAAGGCCATGTGGCCTTTTCTTCCACTCACCAGGACAAACATATATTACATCAGAATACAACAGTCACAATTAACTCTAATATTAAATACTAAATGAAGATTTTATCAACATAATAACTATTATATTACAATTTATAATACAACCAGTTAATGATAATTAATATTAAGACTGAAACTAATAAAATGTATTCAGGCAAGATATATTAAATTGTTGGTAGACTGTCTCTATCTAATGTATATAAAATACAGAGAAAAATAATGAGATATAGAAAACTAATTTTGTTTGTTAATTTTAATATTATTTTCATAAATAATTTATTAATTGTGCTGAAATGAGATATCTTCGGAGGACTGCAGGATACACACTACTAGATCACAAAAAAAATGAAGACATCTTAGAAGAATTACACATAGAATCTTTAGAAAACAAAATTTCTGATTATAAGTCAAGATGGATACAACATGTTCATCGAATGGAAGATCACAGAATACCCAAACTAATGTTAAGATATCAACCTGCAGGAAGAAGAAGACCAGGACGTCCACTCAAAAGACTTCTGGATGGTGTTTCTCTTGAGGCCGAAACAGGTCAACAAATGGCCTAAATTCATGAATGTACTATGATGATGATGATTTATTAATTGTTAAAAGAATACTATCAGTGAGGTGTATAAGTTAGTTTGTTATTAAATAATTATTTAGATTGTTTTTGAACGATATTATAGTTTGACAGTTTCTGACATAGGGCAGAAGGGAATTCTATGTTTTGGCAAGTGAAACTGTAAAAGATAATGAATAATGCACAGTGTGATGAGGAGGGATATAAAGAACAATGTGCTGGTGAGATTGTCACGGTGAAAAAAAAAATGTTGGTGAGGGATCACAGAATAAATACGGTGATACAAAAAACGATGCGAGTGAAAGAAGAAAATATAAATAAGAAAACTTAATGCATGGTTTTGCACATAAGACTTGTATGTCTATTTGTATTCTCACGATGTGGGCAGGTTTCAGTGCTAACTCAACACGTAAGTCTGTTCTCTTCTTACTTTCGCTGTTCAACTTGCTTTTACATGTAAAGTTTCTACCTCATATTCAACCAAAAGGTGGGAACAAAGGAAAGAGGGAAAAACCGCACTTTGAAATGAAGTTTCACTGGAATAAAAATTAGAATTTCCTCCCCAGTTTTATTCCAACAAACTTCTTTTGGAATCGGAATAAGATATCGATCAGGAACATTTAACTTTTTGTTTGTGTTCAAAACCACGATTATGTGAGAGAAATCTAAAATTCACTCTCAAAATGTCTATAATATTTGCCACAACGAGTACATATATACACGTAGACATGTGAATTAGTAGTAGTAATAATGATAATATTAATAATAATTATAATAATAGCAGCTATTGTATCTGGCGGAGTTAAGACCTTAAGGTATTGTCTACCACTCAGACAGGATAGAAAAAAATATATATATAAAAATCACTGTTACATCTAAATTACAATGAACAAATTTATTAAATTGTGTATCTACATTACAATTATTATTTACGATATACTAGGGCATACGATAAGTAATGGCAACACAGCGATCCTAGTGGTGGACATTGTAATCATGTAATATGTTGTTGAAAAGTAATTTTTTTATATAAATCTGTAATATTGAAAGTCTCGAAATAGCAATATTTTGTGAATACATTCACTGTTTTCACATTTAGTAAAGTAATACCGCCCTGAAATGATGTTCAGTAGAATTTGTTTAGAAGATGGAATTAGGAAGTAATCGAACATCAACTAATTCAACAGAAAGGAACCCATGTGATTAATTCTTATTCTCAAAGATCAGAAAATCTGTTCGAGGCATTCGACTAGAATCAAGAGTTGATATCCAGAAAGCTCTAGATCGATCAGATGAAAGAGATCTCCAGAAAGGGTGCTGCAGATTGAGTTTTCCATATTCGAAGGATTTGGCAATGTTTAGTTGACTTGGCAAGAGACAGTAAATTAAGTCCATAATGTCAAAAGCAATCTAAATAATGTTTTTATGTTTTTTGCAGTGTTGCCATTACTTATCGAATGCCCTAGTATATTGATTTACTCTAGATTTAATGATCAACACTTTTGAAATTCATATTAAAGCACCGTTGAGGTTATGTAATAAAATGTTAATTATATAATTTTTACCTGGTAAGTCAGTCGTCCTCAACTAAGTTATTAAACTTCTTCAAGTTATTCTAATATGGAGGCCTTTCGAAAACAATGCTTCATCTTCTGCGGTTTAACTGAAACTGAAAAAGGCCTGCATATTAGAATAACTTGAAGTTTAATAACTTAATTGAGGACGACTGACTTACCAGGTAAAAATTATATAATTAACATCTTACAGATTTAACGAATTAAATATAAAATGTACAAGACAGAAAAATAAGAAAAGATGCTAATAATGACATAGAAAAAATGAGTTCGAGAAAAATTAATTATTTAACAATAAGTAACTGTATAAGCGTGACTTAAAAGTGTTAACTGTGCGGCAATCCTTGATATCTTAAGTGAGGGAATTCGAGGAACGGGCAGAAGCTACTGTGAAAGAAGTAGAATAAGAGGAAGTTCTGTGGATAGGGATTGTGAACAGACCGTTATTTTGTGATCCAGTGTTAATATTGTGGTAAGAATATAACTTCTCAAATCTGGACGCCAGATAACTAGAACTTTATTAATGGTCAAGTAATTTTATTATATATCATTAGTTGACAGAAGAAACTGTTGAGAGAATTAAAAAAGAGAAAGTTAAAATGGTTTGGATATCTAATGAAGATATATAACAACGATGGCCTAAAAAAGATCTTCCAGTGGATACCAGCGAGAAAGAGTATTTGGAGAAGACCAACAAGATTATGTTTCCAAAAAAGTTAAAGAAGTTAATGCCGTCTCGGTGGACGCGCAGCTGCCCCAACTGGGATCCCAGATTCAAATCCTGGCGGTTCTGAAAGGGTATTGGTGGTGACCATATTGTTTTTTTTTTTTTTGTGGGGGAAAGGTTCTCCCGTTTTCCGATTTTTTTTCCGCAGGTTCGTAGATAATAGATACGGACAGAGGGAAACTCGTTAATCCATTCATGCGCGTCACTAATTATATGACGAGGCATTTGGCTACCTTAAGAGAGTCATAGAGAGGGCAGTACGGTTGTCTACATCTAGTAGGCGAAAGTTTCATACATCTCTTTCATTCTGGGGAATTATATATGAGTTAAATTCTATCTTTATAAAATCCGAGTATTCATAACTTCAATATCATTGATGACCAATAGTTTTTAATGTAACTGCTGGTCTGTTAATTTCATCTATTATTTCTTCTGCCATTTGACTTACAGATAAGGAAAAACAAATCCGAAATTACCTCGCCCAGGAACAATTTTAATTATTATTGTTTCCGCGTGATCTCTATTGACTACCGGGTATTGGTAATGTTGTATGTGAACAAGACAAATATGTTATTGATCATTATGTTAACCAGATAGAGTTGGGGAACTATTGACTCATAATTTTTTCTAACATTGTCTTATAAGATGTTAAATATGAAATTGGTACTTGGTAAGCCAGTCGTCCTCAACTAAATTATTAGATAGTTCCAATATGGAGGCCTTTCAAAATCAATGTTTCATCTTCTGCATTTTAACTGACACTGATGTTGTTGTACGGGTTGTACAACGGGTTAATGTCTGCGGGTATCTGTACAACAACATCAGTACCAGTTAAATTGCAGAAGATGAAACATTGATTTTGAAAGGCCTCCATATTGGAACTATTTAATAATTTAGTTGAGGACGACTGACTTACCAGGTACCAATTCTATATTGAACCTCTTATTACATAACCTCAACGTTGCTTTAATATGAATTTTAAAAGTGTCCATTGTCTTATAGATACGAAAAGTCGAATAATACTCATCCAGAAAGAATTAATTATCTGCACATATGTTTTTGTATTGTATGTTTGTATTTTATCAAAGTTAATATATTAATGATTATGAGGACCAGTTAGGGTTCGGCACTAAGTGTCTTATACTTTCCTAGCATTTGTCGTAGAAGTTCAAAAAAAGAAAAGAAATATCTCAGCCCGAAGGAATTAGCTTATTTTTTTTTAGTTTGAGTGTGCGTAACTTAATTAAAATAAGGCGAATATGACATTGATGATATTAAAGGCCAAGTCGGGGACTATTGGGCCATGTAGTAGTCTAGTAGTCTTCCCCGTATGTCCTCATGTGGGGACATGGATGCTCCCTAGACGGAGTTTCTTAAACAATTTAATTTAGTTACGCGTAATGCCTACAGATGTCATATCGGCAGCTTATCACCTCAAAGAGATATTTAGTAGGAAAATAAGGTATTATTTAAATAGGGCAAGCTGGTTAAATTTTGCTCAAGGCCACTCATTTAGCCTTGATGTTCTTTGACGAGCCCGAAAATCATCAGACTCGACTTAAGGTCACTCCTGGAGGACTTATCTCTTGGATTTTTCTATATGGAGAAGAATGGAGCGTATAAAATGGACAGACAAGTGAAAAATAAACATGTGCTAGACAGAGCGGGCGAAGGAAGAACAATACTGGAACTCATAAAGAAGAGGAAAATAAATTGGATTGGCCACTGGCTAATAAGAAAATGCCTGCTGACGATATCTCAGAAGGAATGGTCAACGGATAGAAGGTTAGAGGCAGAAAAAGACATGGGTTGATAGACAATATTGAAATACATGGTTTGTATGCAGATACAAAAAGGAAGGCCGAGTTAAGGAAAGAGTTGAGAATGCTGAGTTTGCAGTGGAACACCTACTCTTGGGCAGAATGCTATATATATATATATATATATATATATATATATATATATATATAATTAGGACTGGAAGTAAATATCAATAAAACTAAATATATGGTCACACGTAGAAATACATTACATAATGGAAATGGACAGCTAATGACACATGAGGGAAATTTTGAGGAAGTGGCTGAATTCAAATACCTAGGAACAATAATTACAAATAGGAATGAGATGCACAAAGAAATTAAACATAGGCTCAATTCTGGAATTGCGTGCTATTATGCATTGCAGAGACTTTTGATGTCCCAACTCCTTTCAAAAAACGTTAAACTGAAAATATATAAAACTATTATTCTACCAGTTATACTATATGGGTGCGAAACATGGACTCTTACTTTAAGGGAGGAAAGGAGATTACAGGTATTTAAGAATAAAGTACTTAGGAAAATTTTTGGACCAAAGAGAGATGAACAGACAGGTGAATGGAGAAGACTACATAACAATGAACTACATGGTCTTTATAGGAAGCCAGATATAATAAGAACAGTTAAGTCTCGTAGACTGGTATGGGCAGGGCATGCTGCACGTATGGGGAATGAAAGACTTGCATGGAAGCTTCTTGTAGGAAAGCCAGAGGGAAAACGCCCAGTTGGTATACCAAGAATGAGGTGGGAGAATAGCATTAACTATGATTTGAGGGAAGTAGATTATGCAGGGAATGATTGGAAAGCATTAGCTCAGGATAGGGATGTATGGAGAGCTTATGTCCGCGCGGTCATGAACCTGCGGGTTGGATAGTGCCAATGAGTAAGTATATATATATATATATATTATATATATATATATATATATCCCATCGTCTTCGGTCGAGTTTGAACCCACAATTCTCCAAACAAGAGGCAAGAAACGTATCTTGTACATCACCAAGGCTAATTTGGGGGCACGAGCCTCCAGGAATTTACTTTGCAAGTGTGTGAAAACCGAAAAAAGGCTTATACAGAAATCTGTGCCGACTGAGGAACGAATTGGATCCCCCATGCGGCTTAGGCAATGAGGTTATCCCTAGGGCAAAGCTATAAACTTAGAATACTGTTTTATTAATTGAAATTGATCGTGGTTCGGTGTAAGAGACGTTGTGAAGACGTGAAGTTTCTAGAGCAGGACGGAGTCCTCTGGTGATGATATCAGAGGTACGTGACATTGCAAGTGACTGTGTACATGGAGATCATGTTAATTTGATCTACCACGTGACTAGAATGTTTGCAAACAGGTATCTGGCTGTTTGTCAACTACTGACAACATTAATTTGATAGCAATCACTCTATTCTGCAGGTCACCAACCCGTGGCCAACATTCCCTTCCCAGTTGGTGTTTGTAGCCAGCACACAATTAACGAATTCTGAAGGAAAATAACTCATTGAGTTTATCATAACTAATGCCACGAGTGATTTCCAAATTCACAACTCACAAAATGAGGAGTGAATTTATCTAGAGAATTTGGAAATCAAGAGTGGCATTTGTTAGGACTATTTAAAGAATAAAATTAAGCTGTTTACTCACAAATCATTATTTAACTATACTTATTTTAAAATATTTATATATGTAATGTAAACGGCGATATTTGAAAACAAATGAGAAACGATTGGTACGCTTCATTTGCTTATTTTGTTCATCACTGCAGCCAGATCATATTATTTATTGCCAAATGATCGCAATATTGTAAGTGGAGAAATGTATAGCCAACATTATAGGTATTAATTAATTTCTGATGTCCTATGATGTAAATATGTCAATTATATTTTTCTGCAAGGTCATTTCCTGGAAAATAATTCGTTTAAGAAAGTGCAAACAGTGGTTTCTTTTTTGTGTGGCATAATCAATTGCTACAAATATTTTCATATTATGCCCCGCATGCGCTATCTGCTGACATTCATGCACTATATATGCAATCTGGTACCGTATTTCTGGGAGAGACAGTCACTGCAAAATAATGTTATGAACTATTCAGAATATTAAAAAGGAGGCGCTTTCTTTAATATGATAAACTTCGGTTGATAAATTCGAGGCGAAATACGACTGTGATTGGTTGTAAATAAAAAATCATTGAAATGTGATTGGTCATTGACTCTCATTTGAGGCATGAGTTAAACAGTCATTATAAACTATATAAATAATTAATTTCATTTTTTTAAATATATCTATGTTTAGTTTGCTTAGTGCAGGATTTGATTTAATTAATTAATTGTATAATTATTAATTAGGTTTACTATATTTGGATCCAATATTAGCGTAGACCTCATGTACACGTAAAAACAAAATGTTTTTTCCCCCTATATTGCTCTAATTTTAAAACATTTAATTCATTTCTCATTTATTCGCGTTTAACTTTATCTAAAAGCCTGCAATCTACTACTCTCAGTACGCCCTGCGTTACGAACTTTTTAATTTCATAAAAATATATTTGAAGTTATTAAAGAGTATTTTTTTGAATGATTCATTCGTTTCAAATGACCTGTAACATGCGTGGAAAATTCTAAACACGCTGTATGAAATGAATTAGTTGCTTAGTCAGGTGAATTCCCTAATTTGCTTGGTGCATTGTGCGGTATTACCCTGTATCCGTCACGTATATCCATCATGCATTGCGATGTTCCAAGTATAATTATCTGTTGTGGCATATAGCGGATGCTATGCCGTTTATCTTACATAAGGCCAAATCTAATTTCCCTTGCTAAATTCTAACGGAAATAGTTAATTCCCCTGTTCCAATTTACATCAGATCAGTGATAAGTTGTCTTCACAATGTTCCACCAATTTTACATTAAACAGCTGCGCAACAGATGTAACTGCTATTGTTGTTTATAGTAGCAACTTTTCTATAAGTTCTACATGTTGTTTTATCTGGTAGCCTACCTGTCTGTTCATTTCTTTTTGACCCAAACATTTTCCTAAGAAAATAACTTTATTCTCAAATACTCGTAATCTTGTCCATGTTTTGCATCCATATAATATAACTGAGAGAATAACTGTTTTAGGTATTTTCACTTTAACATTTTATACCCATGTTGCAATCCTAACTTTTAGAACCTAAAAATCCCTCCGTAAATAATCACCATTATTGTTATTATTATTATTATTATTATTATTATTATTATTATTATCATTATTATTATCATTATTATTATTATTATTATTATTATTATTATTATTATTATTATTATTATTATTATTACTATTACTAACTCACTGGAACTATCGTATCCGTAGATACATGGCCTCGCGGATATAAGCTCTCCATACATCCCCATCCTGAGCTAATGTTTTCCAATCATTCCCTGTTTAATCTACTTCTCTCAAATCATAGTTAATGTTATTCTCCCACCTCATTTTTGGTCTACCAACTGAGAGTTTTCCCTCTGGTTTTCCTACAAGAAGCTTCCATGCACGTCTTACATTTCCCATTGCCACGTGTCCTACCCATCGCAGTCTACGAGACTTAATTGTTCTTATTATATCTGGCTTACTATGAAGACCATGCAGTTCACTGTTTATGTGGTCTTTTGCATTCACCTGTCTGTTCATCTCTCTTTGGTACAAACATTTTCCTAAGAACTTTGTTCTCAAATATTACTACCTTTATTATAAATATTGCTGTCATTATTATTATTATTATTATTATTATTATTATTATTATTATTATTATTATTATTATTATTATTATTATTATGTCCACCGCTGTGGTCTCGAGGTAGAGTGCTGTCTTGTCACGCAGCGGGCCCGGGTTCGATCCCCGGTAGGGGCAGTTTTTCTGGGTGAGATTTTTATCGGGGTTTTTCCTCACCCGTAAGACAAATGTCAGGAAACCTTTAAGGCCCAAACGGTCCCTGAAATCATATGGCCATCATAATCATTATCATCCTGATCATTATCAATATCATCATCATTATCCTTCACTGGTGTGGAAAGCAACGGGAACAACGGGAAGCTGCCACACCTACAATTCCCTAGTAAAGCTGCAAGCATAGCAAGAAAATTTTGTGATTGCAGTGAAGGACCTGCCCTCGGGCAGAATTACTATGGATTGATTATTATTATTATATTATTATTATTATTATTATCATCATCATCATTACCATTACCATTACCATTGTTATCATTATTATTATTATTATTATTATTCTTAATTTCATTATTATTTTTTATTATTGACTCGCATTTCAATTAACTAAAATGGGAGGGAGATTGAAATGGAAATGAAATGTTAAAACAGGTTACATATTAATGAGGAATAACTTAAATTCATAATGTTACAGAGTGTAATAATTAGCATTTAAATGAAATTTATGGGAAAAACAATATTGAACTGTGCCATTTTTTAGATATAAAGTTGGCAACTATAAATGAACGAGATTCATGAACTGACATGCAGTATGCCACACCTGAGGCATATAAATAGTGTGTCACATCTCTATTGTGTCAGGTGGGGAGTATCAACCCCCCTCTCTAGGGGATGAAGGGAATTACAGGGGGAAAGTTCTGATGCAATATTGACAGCCATGTTACCCTCAATCTGAAAATTGAAAAAACTTGCATGTGTTCAGTTATAATACACCTCATCATTTAAATTGCTAATATTATACAAGTACAGGGTGTTGAATTGCGGTACTTTAGACTCTAAAAATTTCATTTTAGATGAATAAAAAGGTTTTTATTTAACTCTCTTCTGCTTCTATAAAATTTAAATAGGCCTAATAATTTTGATAAGGAATGGGACTAATGCTTTCAGATAGCGAATTTATTTAATATCAGCCTCGGTCGTCATGGGGTTATATATACCCTCTGTCCCGAATGTCAAGTGTTGAAACCCGGTCGAATGATAGATTTTTTTAGGATGAGAAAGACAGCATTTAACTACAAGCCAAGAGGGTCAAGGAATGTAGGAAGGCAACAGAACAACTGTCAGGTGGAACAGGCAAGTGAAGAAGAATACCCAAGGGACAAGTCCTCCGGGTCGTGGGTATACAGGCGCAAAATAGTAAGAAATATATTAGAAGTTAAATTAAATGTTCGTTTCTTTCTAATTAACTTAATTGCATCCATAATTGCTGTAAAATACCAACGAACCCCATCAAATTAGGCATATATATATATATATATATATATGTGTGTGTGTGTGTGTGTGTGTGTGTGTGTCTGTAAAAATGATTAAATAATTATTAAATATGTTAATAATTCATCTTCTATTCTATAGTAATCCTACCCGAGGACAGGTCTTTCACTGCAATCATAGCATTTACATGCTATGCTTTACTAGGGATTTATAGGTGTGATAGCTTCCCGTTGTTTTCCACACCGGTGAAGGATGATGATGATGGCGGGACGATTTTCGGGGACCGTTGGGCCCTAAATTTCCTGATATTTTTTATTTATTTATTTTATTTATTTTATTTATTTATTTAGCCTGGTGGAGTTAAGGCCATGTGGCCTTCTCTTCCACTCACCAGAACAAGCATATGTTACATATGAATACAAAAAAAAATACAATAATAGTCATATAAAACAGGACAAACATATGTTACACATGAATTTTTCCCCCCCCCCCCCCAAAAAAATATACAATAGTAGTCATATTCGACAGGACAAACCTGTTACATATGAATACAAAAAAAAAGTTACAATAATAGTTATTGAACAATTCATTATCTGTCATATTGAATAATAATGAAATTAATGTCTAATAATAGAATGAAACTAAATACAATTAAAATTAAATTAATGATACAATGAATAAAAAAGGAATAACAGCTCGAATCTACTATGCATAAAAAGAAGAGAAAAAAAAAAACACTACAATGAATTAATCTACGCTTTTTATACAAGGCATTAGGTAAATATATTAACAAATCCTAAGTCTATTTTTATTAAATAATGCAAAAACGCATTATTAATTCTTAAAAAGTAGTATTAGTGAGTTGTTTCTGTTAGTGATTTTATTTTCAATTTATTTCTGAAAGATGGTAAAGTTTGGCAGTCTCTGACATAGGGTGGAAGTGAATTCCATGTTCTAGCAAGAGAAACTGTAAAAGATTTCGAATAATAGGTAGTATGATGAGGAGGGATATAAAGGATATTTGTCTTATAGGTGAGGAAAAACCTCGAAAAAACATCATCCAGAAGCCTGCCCCGACCGGGAATCGAACCCGGGCCCGCTGTGTGACAAGGCAACACACTACCTCCAGACCACAGCGGTGGATAATAATTCATATATATATATATATATTTATTACTACTGATTTATTATTATTATTATTATTATTATTATTATTATTATTGTAACGTAATCCCTAATCTGAAGATTTTCGAACTCGTGAAAGTACTTCAAGGCTAAATTAGAGTCTCTGGGCAACATTTAATCAGTCTTTTCGATACAAATAATGTCTTAGAGGCCTCTTTGAAGCGTTAAGCTAACCACATCTCACTCAGTGACATCTGTAGGGAATGAACGTAACTAAATCATCTTGGCTAAGTAACTACTGACAGGGAGCACCCTTGCCCACACGGAGATATACATATATAGACTAGACTCGACATTTATTTAATGAGCAGTAAAAATGACCTATCACATGCTTCACACTGAAAGTGTCCAATCATAAAAAATATTTTCTTTTATTATCCCTGATACACAGGTACAAAATTAAAATAAAATTTTAAAATAATTTGATTATTACTAAGGCAAGGATTTTAATGTACAATAAAATACAGGATAATGCATTATAAAATTCAATAATTCACTAACAATTACAAAAAATGTACTTAAATTAAAAACAATGCAATATAATATTTATAAAATTCACATTTGCAGGTAAATATAAGGTGTTCACAGGATTTAATCCTGCACTGCAATGTACAGGAAACAACTGCTGTAGATCATCAAAGGAGAAACATTTTTTATTGTCTTTTAATAATGACTTGTACATCGAGAAATTCCTTTCCACTAAAGGTGAATATTGAAAATAAACTTTATCACTGGACTGTAAACCCCCATAATAATTTTCATCTGACAGAACATCAGCTATTGATGACAGCATATCAAATATTTTATTTTTACCCAAATCATTATAATTTTCTTCAATATACCTATTCCCATTTCCCCCACTCAATTTTTTCATCATTAGCAGAAGAAATATGTGCTACCAAATGTTACGTGACGCTTTTGACATTAGCGGCCTTCCAGCGTAGTCGGTAGCAACTGACTGTTGATTTACAATTTCATATAAGGGATTATACGAGTTTGATGTGTTTTAATATAAAATTAACTCGTTGATTGCTTCCTCTAAAATTTCAAGTTTCTCTAGTAGGTTTATTTTCGCTGGATTTATTTATTTTATTAATTATCGTAAGAGCGTTTTCTATTGTATCCATGCGGTGGCCGGCTATATATAAAAAGAAAACAGCAGTCAGTCTACCGACGACGCTGGAAGGCCGCTAATGTCTAAAAGCATCACGTAACAACAACAACAGCAACAGTTAGTAGCACATATTTCTTCTGCTGATGGTGGAAGTCGGCTTCCGATAGGCCTACAGTTCCTGCAATAAAAAAGAAAAACGTTTCATACAGTTGAAGACGATGGCACAAGCCAAAAATATACATTATTTTTATGTTTTACATTGTAGAGTTATATTAACAAAATCTCCATACTTATGTTAAACTCTGTTTCTAAAATTACTACAAAAGAGTAAAATATCAATACTATTGTAAACGTAAAATGTATATGTGCACAAGATAAATTAGATATCCAGTGTATAGTTTGAATTTAATGTAATTCAATAAACAGGGTTTTTATGAATACTCTATATGTGTTTCAGCTGCCTGAACAGAGCAGATGTGATCAAAGTTTTCGATGGTCGGAGCTCCCTAGCGCCAGCTATCACTGTACTGTGCAATGAGGGATCAGAACTTGAGGTCCTGTCTACAGGGCCTGATCTTTACATTGAGTTCGTAGCCAACTCTGAGTGGCCTGGGCAAGGCTTCAAAGCAAGTTTTCAGTTCCAGCCCATAGACTCCATCACCAGCGACAGCCCATCAACTGGTGAGTCACTTCTTCATTTGAAATTCATATCCGTTCACATTGGACATTGCAAAATGTCTGCTATGCACAGATCTAATCCTGTCATAGGCATCTTCCTTGATTGTGCACTTCAAAAGCCGGGATTGAACGATAATGTGATAATAATAATAATAATAATAATAATAATAATAATAATAATAATAATAAAATTCATTTATACCTTTTTTATTAGTTACGCTAGCAAATATAGCCTATTTATCTTAAAATATTTTTTTTAGAAATTTTGTGTTCTATGTTACAATAATAAAAATATTATTATTATTATTATTATTATTATTATTACACTGGTCTGCGTTATACTCCTAATATTTAGTGCACGCTGAATTCAGAAATGTAACTCATTTTGTTGCGTCAGGTCAGTTTTATTGCTATTTCACTTTTTAAAATATGACATTTAAGAATTTAAAAAAAAATACAATATATGTTGTTTGTGGTTTTAAAACATTCTTACATGTGGATAACGTCTAAATTATGTATATTATGTCATACACTAACACCATTAACATCATTATTGTGGAAGAAAAGCTCTTTTATAGGACTTTCGTATGTGTTTTGCTTCTGGAATGTCTCTCTTGAAGCACCAATAATAATCCGCAAGCATTTTCACATCCCAGCGACCCTGGTACCTCTCCTCCATTACTCTAATGTCTCTATGAAAACGTTCACTCTGCTCCTCGCTATAATCTTCACAGTTGTCAGGGAAATAATCTAAATGTGAGCTGGAGAAAGTGCATCTTTATTGACATACGAGCACCAAGAAGCTGGAAGTTTTGCAGAAGTTCCTCGATAGCAGTTTCATACTCTGGGCTCCTATAATTGCCAAGAAAGATTTTAATTATTGCTTTCAATGCTAACCAGGCATACTTATTTTTATCCTCCATACTCTCATAGAATTGTGGATCTTTCATAAGCTCCCTGAACTGAGGACCATCAAAAATACCTGCAGTAAGTTTGGTCTCACTGATAAGTGGAAATTTCTGTTTTAAGAAAGTAAAAGCCCTACTTTCTTTGTTAATTACCTTTATAAAGGATCTCATCAAGCCAAGTTTAATGTGCAGCGGTGGGAGGCGAATTTTCTGAGGATCCACAAGAGCTTGTGACTTCACGTTGTGCGAACCTAGTGTCAGGACAGGTCTTGCTTCCCAGATGCGTTGCACACAGTGCTTCTGATCTGCTCGACTGTCCCACAGGCATAGGAAGCATGGATATTGGTGTGTAGCCACCTTGTAGATCCAGCAGAATGGCCAGAACCTGTAACAAATAGTATCAATGTGCATCTGTGTATGGTGCAACTTACTTACAAAATTAAAACATTAAGCATACAATGTATTAAGCTCAAAAATATAGCTTTAAGTCTCCATATATCTTCCAGTTATGATTTTCATATTTCAGGACAGTTAACAAACGGTCCATATTACTATAGGTTTCACTCATTTGAATTCAATGGCGCACTGGAACAGAAGCAATCACGTTACGGTTGTGGAGTAATACAGCTTTCAAACTTCTACTTGACGAATCTATGAAAAGCGGCCATTCAGTAGAGATAAACGTAATACCCAAAGCTTCAATGAGACCATCAATGTCATGACAGTAAACCAGAGAAGCTTCTCCGTCCTTTGTGAAATACTGTTTAAACTCTTCTTCACGACTACGGTACCAATAGAAGATTGTTTCTGGAGCTAACAATCTATTTTCACGAAGACGTGATCCTAGTAACTGGGCAGATCCTTTAGACATGCACAAATCTCGTGTCAGATCATTCAGTTCAGCTTGGGTTGATATGAATGTGAGGGTGATTGATATGCATCACCAATATCCCCAGTATCCTCTTCGTGCATTTCATCATCTGGGCCAGAAAAGTTACTGTAGTTATCAGGTAGTGTTGGAATAGGAATTCCTGGTCCATGAGGCACTGGTCTTATGACAGACGGCACATCTGGATATCTCACACTCTCTTTCTTTTTTTGGTTTATACCTGAAAAAAAAGCAGATTGATTAATTAAATTAATTCAATTAAGATACGTATTCTAATTAATTTTAAATAAATATATATATATATATATATATATATATATATATATATATACATTAAAGAGACATATTAAGTTCATGAGAATCAAAATCATAAACTTACCCTGTAAATTTGTCATACAGGAATAACAGTCGGTGTGATCTCTTCCTTCCCTCCAAATCATAGGTACACCAAAACCGAGACACTTCTGTTTCTTTTTTGCTCCAACGCCGCAGGCCTTCAACACATGTTTTGCAGCTTACGTGTGGTGCGAATGGCTTATCCTCATCATCAATTTTAACTCCAAAGTATGCATGATATATTTTTCTCACAAAAGGAGTAATTTTTAACTTCCTATGTGGAATAATGACTTTACCACAAATGTAGCAAAATCGGTCAGGATGATTCTTGCACTTTAGATTCAATTTCTACGTTTCTTTCACTCAGAAAGATGAAGACATACTAGCCTGCAGGTTGCAAGCTAGAAGCAAGGTCAGCTCAATCCCCACTGCCCCCACCTCTCTCCTACAGAGTTGCCACCTCCATATCTGTATACAGAGTTGCCACCTGTGTTTATAACTCTAGTGTAATTTTCAAGGTCTGGTACTTAAAAGTATATTTTCACCCATGTTAACTACACTCATTTCAATATCATATATTTAATGTAGCTATTGGATGTGGAAATAATTCTATTTTATGACAAAAAACTTAAAAGTTTCAAACACTTGAATGGCTCATATACCTAAGAGGCTACTATCTAAATATTGAGGTAGCAAAGAAATGTGACCTGATTGAGTTACATTTTTGAATTCTGCATGCACGAAAAATACACGATCACCTAAAAAACCCTTGACCTCAGAAAAAAGTTGTGAAACGAAGACCAGTATTATTTAAAATATATTTTTGATATTTGCTTTATATATATGTTAGAACTTACGTTATTATCAAGATAGAAACCCAAACTTTTAACAAATGGCATAAGAGTGTATTACACACAACGTTCCTAGTAATAAAAATACACAACATAGTGAGTAGAGTTCAACTCCAGTCTACATAAATTTATTGATTTGATTTGCCCTGTTTGTTTTGCACTTATTTCCCTCTCGGTTGTGATTTATATTTGTTGATGTGCATCATGTTAGGAAAAGGCATTAAAAGAAGACAGAAACACGGAGTGATGACGTGAAAAAAAGAGAAATATCGCTTGAAAGACTATGATAGAAACAGCTAGCAGAGAGCACTTTGACTAGCTAATGTGTGGGAGGAGAGAAACTAGCTGAAGTAAGAGGTTCTGTTAACATCAGTCAGAGTGCAGCACGTTCAAAAGTCACGGTCTTGTTTTGTTTTCACATTGATCCATATACACACTAGCTATGCATATCCAGGGATGCCAACATCAATATGTCATTCTTATTTTTTCCATACAAAAAATATCCCTTCCTATATGGCATTTTTTTTTTTGTGTTTTGTTTTCTAACTTTTAGCTAAAGTACTGATGGCAGGAACACTAGAGGCAAGAGAGAGATCTACATTTACTTCATTTCAGCTGCTCTGAAATAAAGTGATCTATCATGTACAGTACATAACAATGATTTAGGATATGAGGGATAATTATTTAAACATTTTTGAACCAATATTTATATTAGTAATCTTGGGTGGAGGAGGTAAAATTCGGTTATTATTGTCCAGTAGGACATAAGGTCCAAAACAGAGGCAAAAAGACCATTGCAAAACATCCTTACCACAATGTCCAATAATCCATTTGGTCCATTAGGTCATAAGACCAATGAAAATGGTTAATTAAAAAAGTCCACATTTTCGGAACGTCCATGTAAAAATTTATTCATAATCAGGTTTATAACGTAATAAAATATATTCTTGTGCCCAAAGGTTTTTAATTTATAATATTCTTTCTCCATTCTTCTCTATCTTCCCATTCCAATTCTTCCGGACCTATCTCCGTCATACCTCTTCTTCCATCAATTCATTTAAATCTAGGTCGACCTTTTTTTCCTTTCCCAGATGGAATCCATTCCAAATCTTGTATGGGTAATCTTGTCTCTGGCATTCTATGTGTAGGACGATACCATTCTAGTTGTCTGTATCTCATAAAATCTAATATTGAATTTTGAACTTTCATTAGTTGTCTTATGATAGTGTTTGTTTTTTTTTTTCAATTTACAATATGTCAAAATGTCAAATAACCAGTGTATATAAAATGAATGTCGACATAGTATTAAATGTATTTTATTTCTGTTAGACAAAGTGATCTAATTTGAATAAAAATACTCATTTGAATTTTCGCAAAAATCATTTTCTCAAAAATGAACCATTTCTTTACTACAGCAGATACTCCTACCATCAAATATGGCGTTACTGGAGGTGTGAAGAAAGGAGAATCTGTAAAGACCTTTGTATCACGGGATACAGATTGTAAAATATAAAAAATAAGACTATTGGTCACTCAGATAAATAACGTAGGAAATTGCATACAGGATCCAGCGAGGTTGAAGAAGATTAAGGTGAAACATAAATTATAAAATATGTTTATAATAATTCAATAAAATAAAAATGTACATTTCTGAATCATGAGGTGGGGCACTGTAACTCTCCCGTCGGTCCCATCTGCCTTTTTTCCTTAGGCTCGGAGTCATGAGGCAGCACACTGGTCACACTCCACTAAATCCCCGCAATCACATAATTCCAAGACCTGTAGATTGCTAACCAAACTATTATACATCGGATGAGATGAAGGGTGATATTAATGAGAAATTAAATTATATGAAAGGCAACGAAAAGGGAATGGAATGTTAGGATAAAATTCAGAAACGGTTACGAGTCAGCAGCCTGATACTGGCACTTTGTTGATGTAGTGTGCTTATTCCTCTATATTTCAATCTACTGAAGAGAAAGATAAAATAAAATAATTATTTATCCAATATATTTAGTATATTTGGGCGGCTCCGTGACGCAAGCGATTAGATGCTCGCCACTCACCACTAGAGTCCCACGATCGAGTCTTGGTCACTCCATGTGGATTTCGTGGTGGACGAAACGGAGCTTGGGCAGGTTTTCTCGGGGTTTTCTCCCGTTTCCCCTGCTATAATTTCATTCCACCATTTCTCTATACAACCATTTCGTTCATCCGCCCCTATGATGACGAGTCAGGCTGGTCGGCCGACAACCATTTCGTTCATCCGCCCCTATGATGACGAGTCAGGCTGGTCGGCCGACACCCTTGTCATTCACAGACCTCTAGATAAGGGGCTTCATCTAATCTCATTCCTCGACCCAGCCCTAAGTTGAACACGAGTTGAGGATATTTATTTATTTAGTATATTTGATTTCCAATTTAAAATTTTGTATCTTACAACCCGAGAAGAAACCCGAAAAGTCTCTATTTGACCCACTAGACCTCACTAGAACCTCCAGGATTCGAACTTGGGATCCCAGTCTTGGTGTAGCCGCGCGCGCTAGCCTCGGTATTCCGAGATGACTCTTCCTAAAGGTAAGAGTCCGAACTTCACATCCATGTAACTGGAACATTCGCCGTTTTACTTATTTTTGCACGCTTTATATTAGCTTCACCTGTATCTATCTATATAACGGAATCTTTCAACGCGATTTTCACACACTTAAAATCATTGGATCGACTTGAAACTTTGTACACTTGTAAAGGACCAATGACAATACAATAATTTCATAAATGCTTCTAAAATCCTGGCCAGAATCAGCAGAAAATCAAAATAATAAAAACCGGTATAATAGGTTGCGGACTTATCAACTTCTTACTCAATCGTTGTAAGAGCTCAGTTGCTAGAGCGTTGGACTGTAGTGGTATATAATTTCAGTAATCTATAGGTCGCTGGTCCAAATCCGGCCCGCAAGATTTTTTTTTAGTAGAGTATTATTTTAGCTCATATTACAATAGTATCGAATTTAAAGATTTTACATTTTATCTTATTCTGCAAAGTATTAAAACTAAAATATTAAAAATAAATAATAGTTTTAAGGAACTAAAACTGCGCAGCGCGATCCTACCAACCTTTTTATTACATTGAGTTTGAAAGTTTTGAGTGACTTTATCCACATTCCTTTGCCCGGGCCCATAGAAGGCAAAGATTAATCCACCTTTCCTTTGTAAATTATTTAACATATGGTACTGAATGCTAAACAGTATTATAATCGTGGAAGCTAGAAGGAAAAAAGGGGATTAATTTGGCTTGAGAAAGCTTTAGAATATATGCCAATACGAAACAGTACTAACTACACAATTAGTAAACATAAGTTAACAAAAAAAGGGTAGCTTTTAATTAGAGTCATAAGTCAGATAATTGAAATACAAATAATATAACAAAAATGTATCTTCTTCGCCATTGAAAGAAAAGATATGAATGAAATAACAAATTCGGTCATCAATAAATTTAAAAAGTCAAATAATAATAATAATAATAATAATAATAATAATAATAATAATAATAATAATAATAATAATAATAATATTCATACATACACTCACACACACACACACACACACACACACACACAATGCAGTTAAGCCAAGGACTAGGGTTCACAGTCCTGGTTGCCCTACCCTGGCTTGTGGGACTGATGAAAGCAGAAGCTCCATCGAGCTACCGTCGATATGACCACGACGATCCCAAAGTTGATGATGACACTGATACTAACTTGCACAGCTTATTTGAGGCTTTCGATAACGAGGGGAAGATGTGCAGTCACACGCGGCGCATAAAGCAGAAAGGCGGGGTACGTAGGAGAGAGGACAACGAAGACAGGAATTTGGCACTGTTCTATAACATCACTGTAGAGGGAAGACACGATGACGTAGTTGTTACGTACCGAAAAAGTGATTTCGGTACAAAACAACGCGCTTTATTAGAAAACCGAACTAAAAATTTTAAAATAATTTTAATTTTACCATCAAAAGCGTGGGGTGTTTTTTGTGTGTTTTACGTTTTTTTTAGAGACTTTACTTTTACCAATATCTGTTTATTATCAAATATATTAATTGATATAGAGCACCCCACGCCTTTGATGGTAAAATTATTTTCTTTTTGTTGATAACTCTAGTTTTATTCTAGATGTGTTGGAGATGATTTTTTTATTGACTACTTTAATTTTATCCCAAGCTTGTTGGAAATTAAAATTATTTTTCATTTTTTAGTTCGGTTTTCTAATAAAGCGTGCTGTTTCAGTTTTTTAAAATATTATTTATTAATTCTATTATTTTAGAGGAGTTGGGATGACAAGAGTTCTTGTAATGCATTGTTCTGCATTGACAAGTTTAATATCTTCAAATAAAGTCTTAAATGTGAATTCCAACAACTAGATATGGTACTGAATCTGAAAGATTGAAGATATGCACATATTGTGTTATTTGTTTGACATAAATATACTAAGCGAAGAGGAAAAAATGAAGAATGTCTCATCTTGAATATCATATACAAAGTTTGTTTGATGACAGAATTTGTTTGTTCAACAAGCTACAGGATGTATTATTATGAACATGAAGTAATGTAAATAAAACTACATGTTTCCTCGAGATATGAGACATTCATATTACAAGTTTTCTACAAAACAAATACTAACGTCCCTTTTTCAGCAAAATGTCAGGATACAAATCAGCAAATTCATGTGTCTGTTACTTCTAAATCTACATGACCGGGATTTGCTTCTATATCAAATGACTAATTAAATCACTGGCTCTCGCATCTTCATTAGCCTAAAATTTTAATGAATATTATATTTTAGAAAACGCATGCTATTACCGCAGGTAGCGGTGGAATGGAAAAAGGTAGATTTTTTTTTTAATTTCGCTAACTAACTAACTTATTGGCAATATCGAACGCATAGGTTCGTGGTCGCGCAGACATAATCTCTCCACACATCCCTATCCTGGCCTAATGTTCTCCAATCATTCCCTGTGTAATTTACTTCCTCAAATAATGATTAATGTTATTCTTCCACCTCATTCTTGGATATTTTCTATCTGGTTTTCCTCAAGACCTCATTCTTGGATATTTTTTCGGTTTTCCTCAAGAAGTTTTCATGCCCCTCTTTCATTCCCTATTCGTGCCACATGTCCTACCTATCGCAGTCTGCGAGACTTAAATGGTTATTGCTATATCTGGTTTCCTATAAAAACATATAGCACACTGTTTAGTGGTCCTCTCCATTCGCCTCTCTTTCGTCCAAAAATGTTCCTTACTTACTTAATACTTAATACAGGCTTTCCACTTTACAGCAGTTTGCCCTTGATTCCTGCTTTCAAGAGATTCCTATCTTCCCATTGTCCTTCTTCCTACCCCTCTTCATCATGGCATCATATATTCCCTCATACCATATTATTGTACTTCGCCCCCTCTTCCTTCTGCCTGGTACCATCCAATCTAACACATGTTTAGGCCACTGGTCTTAATTCCCAAATTCACGTAATCATTGCCCCTCCCTCTAAGTAAGATTCCATGTTTCGGATCCACATAGGGCCTAATATAACTGGGAGAATAACTCCACATGCGACAGGCCTAGAAGACCCTTGGCTACCAGCATCACATCCACATGTGTTATTCACATCTGCCAGTGTAGGGATGATATGTGGTCAGCGTGTCAGGTCCCCCAGGTGTTATATCTGGTCTTCTGAACCTGGAGTCGCTACTTATTGTAGCTACCCAAATGCCTCACGATGATAGGTGGGCACCCGTCTCATACTGGCCGAAATTCCATGAGAAAAATTTCTTCCCCCATGAGGGAGAATAACAGTTTTATATATTTTCAGTTTAACGTTCTTCGAGAGAAATTGGGACAAGAGTCTCTGTAATGCATAATATCATGAATTGTCCAGAATTGAGCCTATGTTAATTGTTTTTGTGCATCTCATTTCTATTTGTAATTATTCCTAGGTATTTGAATTCAGCCACTTCTCCAAAATTTTCCTGATTTTTCATAAGCAGTCCATTTCCATTATACAATGTAGCCTATTTCTATGAGTGAACATATGTTTAATTTTATTGATGTTTTTTTCCAGTCCCCATTTCTTAGTGTTACCGAATAGAGTGTGCTTGTTGGCCCTTAGTATCTTCTCGTTGTGATAATACATGTATCAATAAATATTTTAATGTATGCAGACGATCTGGTAATTATACAAAAGTCATAGAATGATTTACAAAGAGCCATTTACATGTTGAATCAATTAGGACTCTATTATAATTTCAAAGTCTCAACTTCAAAAACTAAAATTATGGCTTTTCAGGGCAAAGTGCCAGTCAGAGCAAAAATAGTAATCAATAATGAAATAATAGAACAGATAGCACACTTCAACTACCTTGGTTCAGATATAACATATAGCTACGAATGGGATATACATAATAAATTAAACCGATATCAAATGATGTGTGCAACCATAAGAAGAACCATCCGAAAGACTCGAAGAGAAACTCAGCTCAGGTTTTATAAAATTATGACTGTTCCTGTTCTTTTATATGGATCTGAATCTTGGGCCTTTACTAAAAAAGATATCTCACAAGCCGCTGAAATGAAATTTTTAAGATCTGTAAAAGGATGTACACGCATGGATAGATTACACAATGAATCAATAAGAAATGAACTGGAGATATTTTCAATAGTCGATAAACTAGAAGAGCACAAATACCAATGGAAAGAACATTTAGACAGAATGGACAATACAAGATTACCCAAAAATATCAATACCTACAAACCACATGGAAAAATATTTTTGGGACGGTCAAGGAAACGATGGACTTGAGACCGGAACAGGTCGCATTGACCTATTCCTGGAAAGGAAGAAGAAGAAGAAGTTTAAATTATTAACACCATGAGATCATGAGTTTAATAAACTAAAAGTACGTTTTCTAGCTTTTAAGGAGAAAGTTACTTACCTGGTTTTTCTCCTGTAGCCTTCATTTGAGTAATTCGTGTTCTTGTATCTAGGAGAACTAGAATTAAAAGTTTTCTCTCTCCCTGTAAGGCTGGGAGGGGTAGCACAAAGGGAGAGTTTTAACTATGCCAGAGCGAAGTGTAGGGGGGGGGGTGAAATCTCGTGATCAATTAGAGTAAAATTTAAAGGAACTGTGTGAGGTGAAAAACGCGTACATGACTGTTTCAGTATCTGACAATTAGGGTAGGAGTTGACGGTTAGCAGAGAGGTATCGATCGAGTGGTAATGACAAAGCTAGTGGACAGAGAGGTGCTGGGTGATTAAGCGCCTCTGGATGGAACTAACAGGGTTTCCAAGAATACGCTCTGACATTGATCATTTTTACAAATCAAAAATTTATATCACTTCATTTCCATTGCAAGAGCATCATTAAAGACGAGATCCCTGTAAATCGTATTCAACAACATGATATTTGGATTCCTTGTTTGAGGTTTTACTGCCTATATTATTTCATTAATAAATACAGGGTGTCTCTAAAGTGTAATGACAATTTATAGACCTACATGCGTATTGTAAAAGGCCTAAAACTATACAACATAGTAAATAGCCGATATTAAGTTTGGTATCTAATTAAAGGTACATTTACGAAGACTATTTAACTCATGCCCCAAATGGGAGTCAATAACCAATCGCGTTTCAATGAATTTTGAATTACAATCAATCACAGTCGTGTTTCACCTGGAATTTATCAAATAAGTTTATCGTATTAAAGAAAGCTCCTCCGTTTTAACATTTTGAATAGGCGAGAGCATTATTTTGCAGCGACTCTCTAAGAAATACGTTGAATATAGCAATTTCTATATTAAGATGTAGGAATTGTGGAATAGAATTGGATCCCAGATTGTGCACGCGAATGTAACCAAATTCTGCTTGCGGGATGTAATAGAAGAAGCATTTCTAGCAGTTGATTATACCACTAAAAAAGAAAGCACTGTTTGCAACTTCTTAAACGTATTATTTCCCAGGAATTAACGTTCCAGAAAAATATAATTGACACAGTTACATCATAGGACATCAGAAATTAATTAATAAATAGTTAGATATGTTTCATTTTTTCTTCACTAGGGAGCATTCTTGCAATATTGCGATCCTTTGACAATAAACAATATGATCTGGTTGCAGTGATGAACGAATGAAACAACAAATGTTTCTCACTTGTTTTCAAACATCGCCGTTTACATTAAATATATAAATATTTTAAAATAACTATATTTAAATAATGATTTGCTAGCAAACAGCTTAATTTTATTCGTTAAATAGTCCCAACAAATGCCACTCTTAATTTCCAAATCCTCTAGATAAATTTACTCGTCACTTCGTGACATTGTGAATTTATCGATAATTTGGAAATCACTCGAGACAGTATTTACGATAAATATAATATAATTTTAAAGTATATATATTGATATAGATAATTTAATATTGAAAACTAAAACTAAATATAAAATTACGAATTATGATTCATCAGAGTTCCCTTAATTGAACGAAACACTGTAATAAAGGAGACCGGAAAATCAAATCTTTATATTTATATTACCAGAAACTTGTCCACCGCTGTGGTCTCGAGGTAGCATGCTGCCTTGCCACGCAGCGGACCCGGGTTCGATCCCCGGTCGGGGCAGTTTTCTGGGTGAGGTTTTTATCGGGGTTTTTCCTCACCTGTAAGACAAATGTCAGGAAAACTTTAAGGCCCAAACGGTTACCGAAATCATATTGCCATCATCATCATCATCATCATCATTCACCGTTGTGGAAAGTAACGGGAAGCTACCACACCTACAATTCCCTAGTAAAGCTGCAAGCATAGCATGAAAAGTCATGATTGCAGTGAAAGACCTGCCTTCGGGCAGAATTACTATGGATGGACCAGAAACTTGATACGAAGGAACACACAGTCAAATGTCAAACCCTTCAAAATTAATTAATGCAAAAGAGGCCTATTTTCAGAATTAAATTGTCAATTAAATATCAAATAACTGTCATAAAATAACGAAACTTCTAGACTTTCCACATCTCAATATTGAGAATTTTAGACTTTAGATTCCGTAGATGTTTATTTTGACCAGGCAAGAATTTTGGAGAGTCTTCAAGGATAAGTGATGAGCTCAATGTTAGTGCCACCTTCGAGACAACACCATCAAGATACACAATTAACTCATACATTCATAATAAACTAGGTGAATATGATATATTTTAATATGATCACCTGATGATATTCTGGGACTATTTATACTTTACATTTTCTGAGATTTTACACAGAGGTTGGGGGACAAAAACGGAAAAAAATATCTTCACCCAGAAGCCTGTTACAGCCAGAGATCGAATTCGAGCCCTCTGCGTCCATAGATGTGGACAATAATTAAAATATAACCAAAAGAGGTTTTCAAGTAATGTGCATACATTTATGTTATTGAACCTGTATAATTATTTTGTCGACTTTAGTGATCAATAATAATAATAATAATAATAATAATAATAATAATAATAATAATAATAATAATAATAATAATAATAATAATGATAATGATGATATTGATAATGATAATAATCAAAATAATGATGATGATGATAATAATAATAATAATAATAATAATAATAGCTTTATTTTACTTGGCAGAGTTAAGGCCTCAACCAGGTGTAAAAAAATAGTCTTACGTCTAAATTACAATAAACATAAACGATTACATTTAAAAAATACAATACAATTAATATATATATATATATATATATATATATATATAATGTATTTTGATTTACTCTAGATTTAACGAATTAATTGTATAATATGTACAACACATATAATCTATGATCTAGGGGTTTGTTCCTAGCCTGTGGTTTTATTTTAGGGGATATAATTTGAATTGGAATATATTTAAGTTGCAATTTGATTAATTGCATTTATATATTTTTTTTCTAGCGACAGCATTTTTTCAGAACCAAACTTAGCATATATTAATAAAAAATATAAGTTCGACATAGTTAAACACCAAAATCGGACCATTGGCAGTGGAGCTATAACAGAAGCAAATATTTAAGAAATGCTCTAGCGGAAGGATTTTTTTAGCAACGAAATTCTGTAAAGGCTATGCCATTGAAATAAAACCAGAAACGTATTTTAAAAAAATCACTATTTTAATTGATTAGGAGTGAAGGCTACCATGAAAGTAATGATTTAAAAATCACTCTACCGGCTATTATGTTTGTTTTCTTGCAACGTAACTTGATTTAATTAACAAAAAAAATTACATATTCCATAAACGAGGAAAATCGGTCTTTAAATTAAACTTACTGAAGAATTCGATTAGTTTGCGCAATCCTGCATGCCGGACTTGTATTTAAATTACATTTTCCTCTAGTTTAGCATTCTCCAGGGGTGAAATTTTCGTGCGCAGTAAATTGTAGGTGAACATTAGATTAATAATTGTATTGGAAACTGTCAACATCACAAACAAGTGATAATCATAATGATTAATGACGTGACATTCAGATTGTCACGTGATAGAAAAAGACGTCGAAGATGATTAGCGTTGTGAATTGGTGTTGAAATGTCAGGGCTGCAGTGTGGGAGGGGAATGGGAAGCGCGGTTCACAATGGTAGCGGCTATGAAATATCTTGCGCAATGCATGGAAGCTCATTTTGACTAGTGAATGTGACACATAACGCTATATTAATCAGTTCTAAGTCTATGCCGCTATTGTTAACTCTGTGATAGATTGGAGCCCCTTTGTGTCAGTTTAAATATTTCTATCCCTTTGATAACTTGCATTTCGATGTAGATTGAAAATTGTCAAATAGAAACTGTAAATAGTTCATATATTCCAATAAGAACTTTGGAAGTCACTAGCTAATACCCGACATGCGTTCCTAGGCCTAAATAAATTAAATGTATTTTAATGTTTAGTTGAATAAATTGAAAGAAAAATAACTTCTCTCCTCCTCCTCCTCCTCCTCCTTCTTCTTCTTCTTCTTCCTTTCCAGGATTAGGTCCGGTCTAAAGTCCAACGTTTCCTTGGCCGTCCCAAAGATCTTTTTCCATATGGTTTGTAAGTGTTGATATTTTTGGGTAATCTTGTATTGTCCATTTTGTCTAAATGTTCTTTCCATTGGTATTTGTGCTCTTCAAGTTTATCGAGTATTGAAAATATCTCCAGTTTATTTCTTATTGATTTATTGTGTAATCTATTCATGCGTGTACATCGTTTTACGGATCTTAAAAATTTCATTTCAGAGGTATGTGTGAGATATTTTTTTTTGTAAGTACCCAAGATTCAGATCCATATAAAATAACAGGAACAGCCATAATTTTTTAAAACCTGAGCTGAGTTTCTCTTCGAGTCTTTCGGAGGGTTCTTCGTATGGTACCACACATCATTTGATATCGGTTTAATTTATTAGGTATATCTCATTCGTAGCTATATGTTATATCTGAACCAAGATATTTAAAGAGTGCTATCTGTTATATTATTTCATTATTGATTACTATTTTTGCTCTGACTGGCACTTTGCTCTGAAAAGCCATAATTTTAGTTTTTGAAGTTGAGACTTTGAGATTATAATAGAGTCCTAATTGATTCAACATGTAAATGGCCCTTTGTTAATCATCCTCTGGCTTCTGTGTAATTACCGGATCGTCTGCATACATTAAAATATTCATATACATTTCGTTATTAATTTGTATTCCTATTGGACTTCATTTTTTCCATTTTCGTATAACCTCGCAAAAATATATATATTAAACAATGCAGGTGATAATGTACACCCTTGTCGAACTCCTTGATTTATTAAAATTTCTTCTTTGGAATAATTATCTAAATTAAGTATAATTTTCGTGCCTTTATAAAGACGTTTCATTCCTTCTATAAGTTGAGCCGGGTACCCTCTTGCCTTCATTATTTCCCACAATTTTCTTCTTATCACCTTATCAAAGGTGATAATTATAAATTTATATCGTAGTTATTTTAGATATCTTGTACTGATTACCCGGCGTTGCACGGGAATCTACTTATCCCGATCTTCTTGGCATCAATGAACTGAAAGACAAAATTGGTTATTGTGGGTTATCCATAAAATAATACCCGCCATGCGCTTGCTACGCTTACCCGGGAATCTACTTATCACGATTTTCCTAGCGTCGATGAGCTGAAAGGTAAAAATTGTTATTGCGAGTTATCCGTAAACGATAGACATATGCTGTCTAGGACATTTTTGTACATTTCTGTTTTTAGATATTCAATTCTGTGTATATTAATTTGGTGCACTTGTTATAGTTTAGGCAGCGCAAGCCATTTAAGCTTCCAAAAAAGCTAATATTTTAGTGCACCGATGCCCTTTTCTTTAGCTTCGGCCGTATAGTACGTAAGGTATTATGTTACATACGTTAATTGTCCCAGACAAAATTCTCTAAACGATGGAGAAAAGCACATTAAAATCGGACAAGTAGTTTTTGAGTCCATAAATGACAGAAAAACAGACTCACACTGATTTTTATAAATTAAGATTAAGATGCCTCTTTTTAATCCAGTTTTCCCATATTTTTCATTTTATTCCATTAACTTCCTCTAATCTCTCACCTTATAGCAACTTTTACATGCTACACGCCAGCCGAGCCTTGCAGTGGCACTACCTGTTTGGAGAGGAGTTTTAAACTATGTATCACACACATAATGTTTTACCACATAAGGAGATGATTAGATGATTCCCATTTTCAAAACAATATTCTAATCACATTTGATTGTTCTTACATATTTAGCAAATTTCGAAAGAATTTAGCCATTTTCCCATACTTTTTTTTACAAATGTTCGCCGATTATACTTTATTGCAAATGATTCCTATATGCTGAGTTTGATTCCGAAAAAAATTGCAACCACACACATACACACACACACACACACACACACACATATATATATATATATATATATATATATATATTATATATATCCATCCATAGTAATTGTGCCCGAGGGCAGGTCTTTCACTACAATCATAGCATTTCCATGCTATGCTTTGCAGCTTTACTAGGGATTTATAGGTGTGGTAGTTTCCCGTTGCTTTCCACACCGGTGAAGGATGATGATGATAATGATAAGGATGATAATGATGGCCGAATGATTTTCGGGGACCTTTGAACCTTAAGCTTCCTTACATTTGTCCTACAGGTGAGGAAATACCCCGAAAAAACCTCACCCTGGAGCCTGTTTCGACCGGGAATCGAACCCGGGCCCGCTGCTACCTCGAGACCATAGCGGTGGACACAAACACACACACCCGTATATATATATATATTTATATATATATATATATATATTATATATATATATATATATTCTGCTTCTGCCGCGGTGAGTTTGTATTTATGTCTTTTCCTCTAGTTCCGAGGATCGTGGGTTCAAACCTGGCCGGGGTCGATTGATTTTTAGGATGAAAAAATCCAATAAGACTAGTCCTCCGGGAGGGACTTTAAACCGTGGGCCCCGAGTCTGAAGACTTTCAGGCTCTAAAAGAATCTCAAGCTTGAATAAAGAGGCTTCTGCGCAAAATTTACCCGGCATTTCTCCATCCAACTAATACCTTAGATGCTTACTAGAGACGATGTGCTCACCCCATATCACTCGTTGGCGTCTGTAGGCACATAAGTGTAATCTAAAATTAGCTTGGTTAAACACTCCCGTTAGGGAATACCCTAATCCCTACAGCAGGGAAGTACGTAGAAGACTACATAACAATGAACTACATGGTCTTTATAGGAAGCCAGATATAATAAGAACAGTTAAGTCTCGTAGACTGCGATGGGCAGGACATGTTGCACGTATGGGGAATGAAAGACTTGCATGGAAGCTTCTTGTAGGAAAGCCAGAGGGAAAACGCCCAGTTGGTAGACCAAGAATGAGGTGGGAGAATAACATTAACTATGATTTGAGGGAAATAGATTATACAGGGAATGATTGGAAAGCATTAGCTCAGGATAGGGATGTATGGAGAGCTTATGTCCGTGCGGCCATGAACCTACGGGTTCGATAGTGCCAGTGAGTAAGTAAGGGAAGTACGTGGTATTCGATGACCTAGAACCATATTGTTTTAAGTCCATCTCGTAGAATAATTATTCTTGTTATGAAATGAATATTTTATGTCCCATGTTCGTGTGCATTGTGAGAATAAAACAGGAATACGATATTTTGTATAGCATTATTAACCGAAGTGTCTGATTCCTGTTCATTTTCACAATGCACATGGTCACGGGACATGAAACGTAAGAAACGTAAAAATAATTCTACAAAATGGACTTAGAACAGTATGCTTCTGGACCATCGTATATATATATATATATATGTGTGTGTGTGTGTGTGTGTGTGTGTGTGTGGCCACATCATAGCGGAACGGTATAAGGTATTATCCCTTGGTGCAGAGGTACAGGACTTGCGCTAATTCAAGTTCATATGGGGGAAAACATTTCCTCCTAGAATTTCAACCATTATGGGACCGCTGCCCACCCAGAATCTTGAGGAATTTGGGTAGCTACAATATGTAGCGAATCCAGGATAAGAAAACAAGTTATTACGGCTGAGTGATCCGACATGCATCACATGTCACCCCTATACTGGCTATGACCTATCTCTCTGATTAACGCATGTAGGTGTGAGGTCAGCAGCCAACCGATAAGCCAAAAATCTAAAATACTTTACAACATGTGATGCGAAAAAAAATCTAAATTCCATTCATACACCATGCACATGCGCAAACAGCGCAAACAAACGCGAAGCGCTGTACTCTAGGGAATGACGGGATGCAGCCAACATATACACAATATTTAACGAACCTAAAAGCTAACCTAATGCAATTTAAGTACTCTAACCTGTGAAAGAATGTAACGCTCAAAAATAAATAGTTCTGAAATTCTGAAGTATATGTTAATTAGTACATACTCTATGTTGTATGTTGGCTGCATTGGAACAGGTTTTTGTTGTTGCATAGAATATTCGTTAAAATCAATATGGCTGCCACGTCTTCTAGCTTCATATGTAGTTAAATATCATAGAAAAAAACATATTGAAATAGCCGTTAGAAAAAATGTAAAAATCATTGTAAATGGTGGGAAACAATTTGAAAAATGGAGTCCTAAGAAACTCGACATGCTAACCACATGTCACCTCTACACTGGCTGTTGATCATCTACCTCTGTGATTGACACATGTAGATGTGAAGGGCCAGCAGCCGGCTGGTAAAAGGGCAACCGCTGAAAAGTGGAAAGACCCTCAATCGGAGTCCTAAGAATATAATTTGACAGGAGTTTATGAAGCAATTAAAAAAAAAGTCGCGTGACAGGTTGTGAAGTTTAGCCCAAAAGTCTTATAGGACTGTCGCGCCATGGAGTTTTCTTTTTCTGCCGAGCTGTATTATGAAAAAAGGAATGCATATGATTAGCAATCACATGCTCAGGTTTTTTACGCCAGAAAAATCCATCGGCCGTAACCCTGATTTTATCCCACGATTCTTGGAATCAGAGGTGAGCATAGTAACCACTTTTCCACCAGGGTGGACTAATTCCATTAGAAATATTAACCAATTTGAAATAAAAGGACTTATAATAGAATTGATATTTAATTCCGAATGGAAAATTATTCATATGTCAATTGAGAGTTCACAATTTGTTAAAAGGCTGAAATTCAAACGTAGGATTGGTATTTGCTTTATTTATTATTAACTTCGATTCTATTGTAAACAAATATAAACTTTTTTTTGTAAGCTTAAAAGAGTTCAGTTTTACAAACAAACTTGTCGCTGTGAATCGATTACACGTTACAGTCCTCCGGCAAATATATTAATCAAATAAAGTGTTTCCTGGTTTTATCTATCAGAGTGTAGTACAAAGGGAATACATAAACACCGATACAATTTGATTTAAAATATTGGTCAAAAACTTTCTCTTGCTCTTAATTTAGAGAACATTCTACTCTGGTTTACAAAACCGTACAGGAAATGTTGCCCTGCTTCATACGCTAAAGATCATTGGTTGAAATCCCAACTCAGGTCCATGTTTTTCATTTCTTGTTACATTTTTGTCCCAGGATGCTGTAGGTTTAGTTTTCAGTAGTTTTGGCGTAAAAAAAAGAGAACAACACATGTGACGTCAAAAAATCTCCAAAATAACTTTATTTAATTCTATTCCTGACATTCTTCTCATAGTTTTCATAAGTAATGCCACGAGTTATTTCGAATTCATCTAGAGGATTTGGAAATCAAGAGTGGCATTTGTTAGGACTATTTAACGAATATAACTAAGCTGTTTACTCACAAATCATTATTTAAATATCCATCCACAGTAATTCTGCCCGAGGGCAGGTCTTTCGCTGTAATCATAGCACTTTCATACTATGCTTTGCAGCTTTATTTATTGTTTTTAAAACACCATCACGCAAAAAATAATATACAACGCACGTTTGTGAAGTGTTTTACAGAATATCGGAAATTAAAAACCTCGCTTTTGCTTGGTTTTTAAACATGTTCCTCGCTCCTGTAAAAACCACTTCCCAACCTCGCTTCGTAATATACTATTACAGGATAGATAGTATCAGTTGTGTGTTAATAAGTTACAATCTTCTTTCTCTGCGCAAATATTTAATGAATCGTGACCTTAACAACCTGTTATATTAATTGCAGAGTAGAAGGGAAAACAAAACAAAACAAAAACAAGTAAGTCACTATTACATGAAACGTAAGAAAAAGCAGTTTTAATGATACAATAATATTAATTCTATTTCTTCTTCTACGCCATGGAGTTAGGCCAGAGACTTTTTCCACATCAGGAGACCGTATCCCTCCATCTAGTTATAGGACGCCCAATAATCCTTCTTCCTTTGGGTTGGTAGTGAAGAAAAACTTGTGGGAGTCTATTGCGTGTCATTCTTTCTATATGTTGGAGCCAGTTAGATCTTGAATTTTATCTGTAACACTGTAGTTGTTTAATTCGGTTCTTATTTATTGTCTAACAATGTATAGTCTGTTACTGAATGTAAGAATTTCATTTCAAGTTCCCTTTTATCTGATATAATAAGTGTCGAAATTTCACAAGCATATGTTAACATAGACACGGCCATAGTTAATAGAATTTTAATTGTGTAATGTTTAATGTTTTATTTTTTAGAGTTCTTCTTATTGTCCCGCACATATAAAATTCATTTAATTTTAAGTTTATATAATTCCTTTGGCAGTAAGGTATGTTAAACTCTAAGTAGTTGAAATTGTTTAGTTGTTCTAGTAATTTGTTATTGATCATTATTTCGCATTTTCTACGGTTTAATCCTTGGAAAAACGTTACTTTGGTTTTTTTTCGTTATGCACATACTGAATTTACTTATTACTTCTTTTAATTCATGGATAGCGATTTGTAACTATTTGATACCTTCAATACATATTCTTTTGTAATTTTGTTAAATTCATACAGACCTTTCTGCAGATTATCTTCTGTTTTTGCAATTATTATTTGGTCATCTACAAACAATAGGGTGTTTAATTTTGTATTTATTATTATTACTCTTTCTTTCCCTCGTCAACTTTATATTGCGTAGCTTATATTTATTATGTATCATTAACCAACATGTAGATAATTCATAATTGTTATTAGCCTATATGTATAATTTAACCCTGGTGAAATGGGAGAGAAGACCTTACGGTCTTAACTCCATCAGGTAAAATAAATAAATAAATAAATACAAATAAATAAGCCAGTCTCTGAAGATAAACAAACCGATGACTAAACTCTATATTTTAGTGCTTCACCCTTCAGAAATATAGTAATTTCCCTGGCGAATTTAATGGCATCTCAAAATCCATTTCGATAAAAAAGTGATTTGGCTGGTTCTTTCCCTGTATCCTTCAAATAACTCTCGTTAAAAAAAATATAAATAGCCTACTTATCCCTTGTTAAATATAACTGACCGTAATTTAAAGTTAGAAATTTACTCTAGTGCTGTAATATTAGAGGTTAAAAAGTTAAGTGGCGTGATGTACACCAGCATTACAAACTGTTAAACGTTTAATTTATGACAAAATTGCAAATTTAATTCACAATGAATAATTTATCCTGTAGAGTTTAGAAACTAAACGCTATCGCGGTACCAAGTTGTTCCTGACACATTTATCGCAATTAGATATCAAAATGAAAATTACCCTAAAGCGGTAAATTTCAACTTAACCGGTCTCTGTAATCACTTGCAAGCTACACAGTAAATCATACCAAATTACACGTGTGAAAAGTAACTACATTAAATTACTGCTCTTCAAGGCACTTTTATAAGCATGTGATACTTTTGATTTTAACGAATTCTCAACGAATGAATGCATTGAGGCTGTTCTCATGAAAAAAAAACATTTTTTTATATTGACTTAGGCTTTCACGGCCGGAGTTACTATGATGATCTTGCAGAAGATTTCCGGGCTGTTGGCCGTGGTCTTGAGGCTTGTAATTCCCCAACGTTTCGCCAGAGACTGCGTCCGGCATCCACAGGGGTTGTCTTGAGGCTCAAGACAACCCTTGAAGATGCCGGACGCAGTCTGTGGCTAAACGTTGGGGAACTACAAGCCTCAAGACCACGGCCAACAGCCAGAAAATCTTCTGCAAGATCATTTTTTTTAAATTACGTGTTTATCGATCCTATGTACACTCTAATTCAACCCAGGAAGTTACTACAGACCTCACGGACTAAGCCACTTACAGGGGTTAGATGTTGCCAAACTCATAATAACGGTATTTCTTTGTTTAGGAAGGGTAGGAGGGGCAAGGTTAGCAGTACTTTTTCCAAATCTATGTACTATACATTTCAAAAATATAGTTTTTCTTTTACGACATACAGAGTAGTTTTATAGCAAATATGAGAGTCGACACTTTCACACTGGACAGTACAGGTCTGCACGAGTTCAGTGACAAGAGGTAACTGTTTTTTGTTCCTTTAAGAGGGGTGGCTTGGACGGCTACAACTTACAGCTTCGTACCTACTCTGTTGCATATTTCAGTTTTATTTAAGGATTTCTCTCAAGAAAATACCGTAAAAATGGCAACCCAGTTCCCTATTCTAAACACACAGTAACTTCCTGGGTTGAATCTGACTGTAATAGACACCGAAAATGAACATGATCAAAATTTATACCGACAGGGTGCTCTTAAATTCCCCTTACAAACTTCTAGGACTTGTAGAGGGAACTGAGTTGATAATATTTAGAATTGGAAACCATGTCCGGAAACTTACCGTTTCCGTGCTACAGCCGTTTGAAAACACTTTTACAAGCAATATTATTATGAGGCGTGGCACAGTACATTACTTGTTTTGCAATTCAACTCATTAATAACCAAAGAAACAAAATGGAAACTGAATCATGAATTGCATTAATAATCCCGGATACACTCTCCACAATGGATTTTTGCAGTTTTCAAAATTTCGAAAAAATTTGACATTTTTTGAAAAAATACTAAGTTTTAGACAAATCGCGAAGCTATTACTTGTTGCGGCACGACATTCGTTCAGGCAATGCTTGTTTTCATACGGCTGTAGCACAGAAACAGTAAGTTTCCGGACATGGTTTCCAATTCTAAATGTTATCAACTCAGTCCCCTCTATAAATCCTATAGGTTTGTAAAGGGAATTTTAGAGCACCCGGTATATTTTGTATATTAGCTAATACCCGGCGTGCGTTGCTACGCCTAAATAAATTATATATAAAAGGTTAATTAAATTGTATGGTATACGCTGCGACGAACCAAACATGGTGGTTGCTAGTCAGTTTTTAATTTCGAATTTCAGGAAATCCTCCACTTCTAATTGTCGAATTTCGCTCATTTTCGATAATACTATTATATTTTGACAATACTGAAGATAGAGCAATGGACGGAAGAAGAACAAGAGGAAGACCAGCCAAGAGATGGATAGACAGTGAATGCATATACATTACGTCTTCCTCCGAGGAGTGGCTTTGGAAATGAACAGAATGAAAATCCTACAAATTATGAGTAAGAAAAAGACCTACATAGGTGTATTTTAATAGGATAAAATTAGTTTTGTTGTGAAATAGAAAATTGTAACCGCTAGAGCGATTTTTAAATTTTCTCTTCAGGTGAACTCCTACACCTAATGGTTTTAGAAGGTCCAATTGTGAACTAAACCATCCAGGGACCCACTCAAACATACAACAAATTTCATCAAAGTCGGTCCAGTCGTTTAGGCAGTTTTGAATTTCGGATTTCAGGTAAACCTTCACTTCTAATTGTCGGATTTCGTTCATTTTTGGTAATACCCATCTAGGTTTATTTTAATAGCATATACTGAGTTTAGTTGTGAAACATCGAAAATTGTGACCGCTAGAGCGATTTTGAAAGTTTTACTTCAGATTAACATCTAGATCTAATTGTTTTAGAGGATCCAATATTAATCTACACAATCCAGGGACCAACTCAAACACACGCAAAAAAAGAATTCATTAAAATCGGCCCAGTCGTTTAGGAGTAGTTCAGTGACATACATGCAATCACAAGAATTATATATGTATATTTGTGTACATAATGACTTATGGTGCTGAGGGATGGACTTTGGTAGAGGGACAAAAAACTAAGATATTGGCAGTGGAGATGGATGGAATAAGACGCAGTGCCAGGGTGTCCAGGTTGGAAAGAAGAAGAAATGAAGAAGTGAGGCAGATGATGGATATGGAGGAGACAGTGGTAGAAAGGATCGAAAGACGAGCTCTTCAGTGGTATGGCCATGTCAGGAGATTGGAGAATGATAGGTGGCCCAAAACTCTTTTGGAATGGTCACCTTCTGGTAAAAGGAAACGGGGCAGGCCAAAAACAACTTGGAGAGGAGAGATCCATAGATTGATGAACGACCGAGGTCTGGAGGAGGATGAATGGCGTGATCGGCAAGAATGGCGAATGGGAATACAGGGTAACCGCTGAAAAGTGGAGAGGCCCTCAAAAGTAAAAAGTAAGTATATTTGTGTGTATTTTTTTTGTATCTATTGACGCTCTGGCGGCCACACTTTTTATCACAACCACACTTGGCATATAGCAATTAAAAAGGGCAAATTCGAGTTCGTTAACTTCAAAATCAGGTTATTAGGCGTGGGAGTACACCTCAAATGAAAATTTAATCTCTCTAGCAGTCGCAAACTTCAATGTTTCTCAACGAAACATAGCGTATGATAATACAATAAAATGAGGAAGGTATTCTCCAAAAAATCAGGGAAATCCGACTATTAGAATTCGGAAATTACCTGAAACCCGAAATTAAAAAATCTTTCTAGCAAACGGCTAGATTTGCTTCGTCGCATTATATATGTATATAACACAATTTAATTATGCATTAAATTGGCAAATACCTATAAGATATATTAGTTTAATTTATTTAATATTTTTAGTAAAGCAGTAGAAAAGTCAATCAGGAGGAATTATTTAAATTTGTGTCAAATTATACAACAATATTCAAACGGCAATAACTTAGGTTATATTTAGGTTTATTTTCTCTGCAGTCTGAATCGTTTAAATAAGTAAGAATAGAAATTGATTTCTCCATTTTTACAAAAAAAAATAGCGAAATCGCATTATAACTTCAATTTCCTTAGTTTACGCAGCTCTTGAGGGATTTTTCGTGTTTTTTCGGAAATACAGTATATTTTTAAAGTGGCTTTTTAATCAGTGAAGATTTTATTGATAAAAATAGGTTGATAGGTAGACATACAGATAAATAAATAGGTAAATAGGTACCGATACATAACTATTCAAGTTTACTCAAATTTTAATAAGAGGTCTCTTTTTATATCATCATGATCATTGCCGTGACGGTCCTTTTAGTTTCACCTTAGCCTCCATCATAACAACCATCCATTCTGTTCGGTCAGTGGCCTTATTTCTCCAATTTATTATACCAATCTTCCGTAGGTCCGTCTGTACATCGTCCATCCATCGTAACCTAGGTCTCCCAAATTTTCTCCTTCCATCCAGCTTAGCGTTTGATATCGTCCTGGGTAAACGCGTCTCGTTCATTCTGCAAATATTTCTTTTTAAAGCTTCGGGTTATTTTACGAGTCTTAAAACCATGAAACGAGACCCATGGGTTTACTTCCATTCCGAGGGAAGCTATACATATGATCTCTTCTAATTCGTTTCCTTTTTTGGCTTCCTGGATACTAAATTTCCAACTTTGTTAAGGTTGTCCCAATCATCCTCTCCTATCTATGGAAATGTTAATCATAACATGCCGAAACCTATGACATTTTTTTCTAGAGATGCGTTGTGATGTATCAAGGCAGTGTCTAAAAAAATATGTTATTGTTAACTGCAAGGCGCAGAAATTGAAGCCAGAATCCAGTAATGGTAACTCACTGTACGGAGAAGATGTACGTCCTTGCATGAGAATGTGCGGGGTAGAGTAAGTCAGGACGCGACGCGGACGACAGTTAGTGAGGGTTATCCAATCTACCAATTTAAGTGTTGTATTACATCCCTATATTTTAAATGAATGATTTGGCGCAGTATTTTTGTGTCTTGCAGTGAAAAAGACATATATTTTTATTGGACACGGCCTTTACGCATCACAACGCTTTTCTAGAAGAAACTTCAAGGTAGGTTTTGGCATGCAGTGTTTGACATATCCTTGTAAGATCTTCCTTGGTCATCTTGTGTTTTTCATAAGTAATATCACGAGTGATTTCCAATTTATCTAGGGAACTTGGAAAACAAGAGTGGCAATTGTTAGAACTATTTAACGAATAAGATTAAGCTGTTTACTCACAAATCATTATTTAACTATAGTTATTTTAAAATACTTGTATATTTAATGTAAACGGCGATGTTTGAAAACAAATGAGAAACGATTGGTACGCTTCATTTGCTTCTTTTGTTCATCACTGCAACCAGATCATAATATTATTTATTGCCAAAGGATCGCAATGTTGTAAGAATGCACGCTAGTAGAGAAATTTATAACCAACGTTATAGGTATTAATTAGTTTGATGTCCTATTATGTAAATATGTCATTCATATTTTTCTGCAACGTCATTTCCTGGAAAATAATTCGTTTAAGAAAATGCAAACAGTGTTTTTTTTTTTTGGTATAATCAATTGGTACAATTTTTTTATATTATCTATCGCATGCGCTTTCTGCTGACATTCATGCACTATATATGCAATCTGGTAGCCGTATATTTTGGAGGGTCAGTCATTACAAAATAATGCTATGACCTATTCAGAATGTTAAAAAAGAGGTGCTTTCATTATTATGATAAACTTTAGTTGGTATATTTTAGGCGAAACACGACTGGATTGGTGTAAATAAAAAATCATTGAAATGTGATTGGTCATTGACTCCCATTTGGGTCATGAGTTAAATAGTCACATCAACTGTTTTCTTTTTTTTCATACATCATTAATTGTTGGTTATGTATTTCATCAAACATGTGTATATTTTAAACGATTTTAATACATAAAGTAATCTAGAAAGATTCTTGGAGTTTTATTAAAACAATTTCACTAGTGAATTTGACTTCGGGGGCGGTGATACGCCATTGATATTGATACAAGAGAAATGGGTAAATCGCATGTCTGGTATCGGGCGGAGTAGTTACGCCTCTGTATTTCTTGTTGTCGTGATTCCTTACCTCCACCCCCTCATCCCTTACAATTCCTCCCTCTCCCCTGCTTCAACATCTTAGAATCAATCTTTTAACACTGAAAGAAAAGAACTTTGTACATGCGATGGTGCAAAACGCATAACATGTCTAGCTTACATGATTACAGGGCTGTTTATTAATTTATTGCTCTCACCTCTTGCTTCCACCAAGAAAGATTCTACCTTGATAAATTCTAACATCCGTATTTGTGAAGATACGGATTCAAATCTACGAGTCCGACAACCTCATCGTGGTTCATACAGGATAGGCTGGAATTCAGGGATTCTTTGCCACCTACATAAATTCGAAAATACACTATTTATTGTTGCGATATGTGAATAATTACCTGAGAGAAATATATATATCCACCGCTGTGGTCTCGAGGTAGCGTGCTGCTTGTCACGCAGCGGGCCCGGGTTCGATTCTCGGTCGGGACAGGCTCCTGGGTGAGTTTTTTTCGGATATTTCCTCACCTGTAAGACAAATTTCAGGAAGCTTAGGGTCCAACGGTCCCCGAAAATCTTCCCATCATCATCATCATCATCCTTCACCGGTGTGGAAAGCAATGGGAAGCTACCACTCCTATAATTTCCTAGTAAAGCTGCAAAGCATAGCATGAAAATGCTATGATTGCAGTGAAAAACATGCAATCGGGCAGAAATACTGTGGATATATATATATATATATATATATATATATATGTGTGTGTGTGTGTGTGTGTGTGTGTGTGTGTGTGTGTGTGTGTGTGTGTGTGTGTGTGTGTGTGTGTGTTTGCGCGCGCGTGCGTGTGCGTGTGTTGATTTTTTTAAATGTATGAAATGCCTTATAATGAAGTGAGAAGTTGAGGTCGAAGTAACCTAAAAATCAGCATATTTACAAAGTAAAATATCTATTAATTTTCGCTCAGTTAGTGTAGCTAATTTATCATAAAAACCTTGCTAACATCCGTATTTGAGAACACACGGGTTCAAATCCTGAGTCCGACAACCTCACTGTGGTTCATACAGGCTAGGCTGCAAACTCAGGGATTCTATTCCACTTACATAAATTCGAAAACACCATTTATTGTTGTAGTATGCGAATAATTACCTGAGACAAATATATATATATATATATATATATATATAATGTTGTTTTTTAAATGTAAGAAATGTCTTATAATGAAGTGAGAGATTGAACTCAAAGTAACCTAAAAGCACCACATTTGCAATGTAAAATATGTATTAATCATCTCTCAGTTAGTGTAGCAAAGTTATCATAATAACCTGCCAACAATCAAGTGAATAGTTAACTAATCAGGTACATTTTCTCGTCCTAAGTTACCAAAACTAACATTTAATACTAACTCTCCCATTTTCTCACACTAATTTGCCCATTAATGAGGTGAACTCCTGAGATAGAATCCCCTTATATGTGAGTAAACATGTTGGCAATTTTCTCTAGTGGGAACATGTGTTATCACATTAGCCAGCATAACACTAGCAGTCAGTTGTTCTCCTATAGAATATTCACACGTAGCATAGAACTCTATTATCAATAAAACTAAATATATGGCCACACATAGAAATACCTTATTAAATATTTGTCAAAGCAAGACAGTTGCTCTCCGTATAGAAGATTTATATCAGCTGATATTAAAAAAACAAGTAGTGGAAAAATTACATGATGGTAAAAAATTTATACTTCAACTGGACGAATCTTCAAACAAAAAAGCATACATATTTTATAAGTTAAGGACGACGGCTCTGACCTAAAAAGGTACATTTTAACTTTATTTTATTTTATGACTATCCACCTTAAGGTTTTAAACAATGAATTTTATTAGGATTGAACAATAGAGTCATATTATTGATAGAGCATCTTATTTTTTGAGTTCTTACTGCGTCCTTATATCGTTCTGTAATAACAATAAATTGTATTTAATTTAATTAAATAAAATTTACAGTTTTATTTGATTTTCATATTTATTAAGATATAATTTAGTTACAGCTGTTTCGGTACACTGTACCTTCTTCAGACATGTTAACAAATTAATGAGTTGTGTTATTATAGTACATAACAACTGTTTCTATGCAAGAATATTTTTTTTTACAATCTGTATTGCAAAACAAAATATTTTTGCATACATATAGTTCTTATGTACTATAGTAACATAATTGATTAATTTGTTAACATGTCTGATGAAGGTACATTGTACCGAAACAGCTGTAACTAAATTATCATCATCATCATCAACAACAAGGATTAGGTCCAATGGCCTGTTCCGATCTCATTATAGGTCGAATTGGTCCTTCCATCTCCTCAATGGTCTTCCCAACATTATTCTCCCTTTTGGTTTATAATTAAACTTACTTCTTGGTATGCGCTGTTCATTCATTCGTATTCATTCGTAATCCGTGCTGAAGATAAGCATTTTGGTAATATGTTATTCATTCACAGAGATTAAATTATATCTTAATAAATATGAAAATAAATTAAAACTGTAAGTTTTATTTCTATATAATTAAATAAGTAATGGCTTTTCATCAAGTAGACACCACCTTAATTGATTAATTAATAAATTAATAAATAGTATTACTAAAATATTGAATACGTAAGAAAATTTTTCGCGGCATAGTCCAACAATTTCACGGCACACTAATGTGCCGCGGCACGTCCTCTTAATATTCCCTATGCTAGAGCGCGCGCGCGCACACGCACACCCACACACACACACACACACACTTACACTTATAAATTGGTAATGGTACTTTTCGGTGTCTTCTAGATAGGATCGGTAAAGATGTGTAGAACATTAAAATAAATAAATAAACAAATATATATACATATCTAGAAGACACCGAAAAGTACCATTACTATATATATATATATATATATATATATATAGAGAGAGAGAGAGAGAGAGAGAGAGAGAGAGAGAGAGAGAGAGAGAGAGAGAGAGAGGAACTTCGGGTAACTAGAACCCCTGTTTTGAATGTGTTATTTTTCTTCTTTTAATTAAGCTATTTGAACTTCGTTTAATTACAGTGATTATCATCAGTATTGTAGCTTCAAATAACATCATTTTATTCAAATTTGGAAACACCTTCATAATTTATCAACTTTTTTTACATTACAAGAAAGGTCCACTTTAACCTCCATATTCGGATAAAATGGATCCCGGATTATACCTTAGCTTTTAGTCTATTTTTAAGTTTATTTACTCTAATAATTTATACAGACAGCCACAGATTAATCTGAAAATATTCATGACTGATCATAATTAAAAAGCGTTGATATTTATTTAATGTTTTGAAAAATTATTGTTGATTATAACATTCACACGTCATTCAACTGCAGAGAGCGACGGTCTTTGGATTTAGTAAAATTACCAGGATATTAAATAAAATTAATTAAGTGAATGATTTATACAGATAGCATCATCATTAAGAAAATATACGTATTCGTGTAAAGTGGACCCAGGTCCTCGTGGAGGGTCCACATTAACCGATTTCCTTTTTTATGTTTAATTATTTTATACAGCCACCATGTCACATAATATTAAACCAAATACGTCAGTATATTAAAACAACATCTACATAATATAATATATTTAGGAGTTTTTCCAACATTTGTAATATTCAATAACAGAAAATAACAATTGATTCTTAGCTTGAAAAACTTTTAAAGTGGTCATTTCCATAAATATCACAAATAAACCCTTTCTTCGCACAAAGAATAAAAGAAACTGCCTTGAACCCGTCGAAGTTAATGAGGGGAAGAAGTTAAAATATTTTCTATTCGAGGGCAGCATTAATTAAAGAAGATATTAACAGGGTCCACTCAAACAGAACGATTTACATTACCCGAACTTCCCTATATATTTTTCTTATGAGAACAACCTTAATAGCGTCGCTAAAAGAACAATTTAAACTATTTTTTGCATACAGTAGGAAGTCATTCTAATTTACGGTACAAGAATTTATATTTTCGACCATTTTATAAGACCATAAAATACTGGAATGAGGTATACAGTAACTTGGAATAAAACAAGTTGTGGTACTGTTCAAAAACCAGATTACATTCTGCTAATTCTATAATTTCTTTTAATTCTTTTTTTCTCGCTTGTAAAAATAATTTTCAGAAAATATTAGATGTGGCAGTTGTGCTACAGCGGTGCGCACTAGTGTCATTTTATTATATTACAATGCAGTAATAATATTTATCCTTCTTTTTTTAAAAAAGAGAAAACGCTGAGAGTAGCAAAGTAATTGTACAGTATGATTCAGTTTTCAGCAAAAAAAAGTGGTGAGAGGGGAGTTCTGTCGAAAATTATCGCGAGCATAGTGCAATGTAGAGCTGTGGAATGTGTTGATAACGAAAACAAAACAAACCCAGACTTTACTCCTCGTTTTTTCGCTGTTTTGCTTAGCACCGCGTCATATTTGTATTGCATCCACTTTTGCAATATTGTTTTTCTGTGCTGTTACATTAAACGTTGCCTTGGTGTCTACTTATTATGCCCTCTGGGCCTCAAAATGACTGTATCTAATTAACCCACTTTGTTAAAATGTACAATAAGTGTAGAGATGATGAAACCTCTTGTACTAAAGGTGCGTGTCTCAGCTGCATCGCTTTATACAAAAAGGGCATCGGTGTAGTTTGTTTTTGTAAAATCTAGGTTTTGTAACTCAGTTTTGTGGAATAAGAACATCAACAAAACTCCGTCGTGCATTATCTGCATAAACAAAGTTAATCCTCAGAAATTCGAATTTATAATCCCTTTTTGCTATTTTACGGGATATATTTATTTTGATAAATAGGATAAAGTCAGTTTCTGATGCGAGTTTATTCAATAGTGTTGGACTTCACCGAAAACAACTGATGCATAATCGTAAGTTACTACTTACGTATTGTGTGTGATATATATATATATATATATATATATATATATATATATATGTTATAATTAAATGTTTAATATTGAGCAATGCAAGCTTAATATGGTATGATAAGAAAAATAGATGCCTGGACGGATATATATAGCTTGCATTGCTCAATGTCAAAAATGTAATTACATCATATAATATATATATATATATTTATTTATTTATGTATTTATGTATTTATTTCCACCGCTGTGGTCTCGAGGTAGCGTGCTTCCTTGTCACGCAACGGGCCCGGGTTCGATTCCCGGTCGAGACAAGCTCCTGAGTGATGTTTTTCGGGGTTTTTCCTCACTGTAATACAAATGTCAGGAAACTTAGGACCCAACGGTCACCGAAAATCATCCTGCCATCACCATTATTCTTATCATTATCATCATCATCCTTCACCGGTGTGGAAAGCAACGGGAAGCTACCACACCTATAATTCCCTAGTAAAGGTGTAAAGCATAGCATGAAAATGCTACGATTTCAGTGAAAGACCTGCGGACGGGCAGAATTACTGTGGATATATATATTTCAATGGCACCACGTTTTCATTTCGACATTCTGGTATTTTCTCCTGGCATGGCTTATTGTAACCCACTTCCGAGGGTGGGGCGCCTGGAAGAGCGGAGTTACGCTGCTCCGATGATATATATGATAGATGATGATGTTGTTGGTAATGATGCGCCAGGAGAGGCCTTAATTCTAAACTTAATGAACATGTTAATGATGATAGCCAGATGATGTTCTGGGAACGTTTGGGCCGTAAAGTTTCCTGGCATTTGTCTTACAGGTGAGGAAAAAACCGAAAAAAAAGCATCATCTAGGTAACTTGTCCCGTCCGGGGATCGAATCCGGGCCCGCTGCGTGACATGGCGACCATAGCGGTGGACTAACTGAACTAATGTATCTTATAGGATACATTGCTACTTTAAGTGTTAATGAAAGAGTGTTGTATACATTTCGAAAAACCAAACTTGGCGAATGCTAGTGTAAATTTTTAATCTCGCGTTTCAGGTAAACTTTCACTTCTTATGTCCGTTAACATTCTAGCGGCCGCAATTTTTGTTTAATCGAAACCAAACTCAGCGTATAGCAACTAATTGAAAAAAGTAAGATCGAACCATTAGCTGTAGTACACCTTTAACTAAAATTTCAAAATGACTCTAGAGGTCGTAATTTTCGATATTTCACAACAAAACTCAGCTAATGCTATTAAAATAAATTTAGCAAGGTGTTCTCAAAACATCAGCGAAATACTACTATTATAAAAGGAGGTTATCTGAAACCCGAAATTAAAAATTTGACTCTAGCATCCAGAATGTTTGGTTCGTCGCAAATTATATCATAAAATTTAATTAACCCTTAAAATTGGCAATGTGTCCTATAAGATACATAATTTTATTTATTTAATTCCATCTATTTTGTATGGTACCGAAGTATGGACATTGAAACTGAAGGATATACAGAGACTTAAGATCTGCCGAAATAATATATCTTCGAGGAACTGCTGGATACCCGCTACTAGATCATAAGAAAATTACATCTTAGAAGAATTACACATCCAACCTTTAGAAAACAAAATGTTTGATTCATCGAATGGAGGATCAAAGGATAACCAAGCGTAAGAAGAAGACCAGGACGTCCACTGAAAATACTTTTGAGCGGTATTTCTACTGAGGCCGAAACAGGTCAACAAATGGCCTAAATTCATGAATGGACTATGATAATGACGATATTTGTAATAAAACAATGAAAAAATGATTCGTTAGATATTATTTAAAATGGTGTTAAATTATATGACAATATGCAAATAGGTAATAAGATAACTTACGGTAATGCATGATTTATTTTTACTGCAGTCCAACATTTTAAATAAGCTGGCATCAGAGATGGAATTTCTCCAATTTAACAAAAGATTTTTCTTAATTGTTACCACGTTGTCATTTCGACATTCTGGTATTCTCTCCTGGCCTGGCATGGCGTTATTGTAACTCACTTCTGAGTGTTGGGGCGCCTGCAAGGTGGAGTTACGCTGACCCTATGATGACGGTTATGATGTGTCAGGAAAGTCCTTAATCCTAAACCTAATGAATATGTTAATAATGATAATGATGGCCAGATGATGTTCGGGGACAGTTTAGGCCTTAAAATTTCCTGACATTTGTCTTGCAGGTGAGGAAAAACCCCGAAAAGAAACCATCATCCAGAAAACTTGTCCCGCTGCGTGACAAGGTATCACGCTACCTGGAGATCACAGCGGTGGACATAAAAGGTATATACAGCAAAAGTTAAAAAAAAACATTCTAATATATCCATCCATAGTAATTCTGTCCGAGGGCAGGTCCTTCACTGCATTCATAACATTTTCATGCTATGCTTGCAGCTTTACTAGGGAATAGCAGGTGTGGTAGCTTCCCGTTACTTTCCACACCGGTGAAGGATGATAAGGATGATGATGATGGCCATATGATTTCGGGGACCGTTTGGGCCTTAAAGTTTTCCTGACGTTAGTATTACAGGCAAGGAAAAACCCCGATAAAAACCTCACCAAGAAAAACTGCCCCGACCGGGGATCGAACCTGGGCCCGCTGCGTGACAAGGCAGCAAGCTACCTCGAGACCACAGCGGTGGATATATATATATATATATATTTATTTATTTATTTATTTATTTATTTATTTATTTATTTATTTAGATTTTATAAATATACAAGCGTTACTGCTATAAAGTAAATATTCTCTTTAAAAATTTGCTTACCTGTTATGGTAGCCACTACATGTCAGTTGGAACGACTTCCCGCTACCTCTTCTGTGAATTGAGAATACTACATATATAAGAAAAATGTGTATTTGTGTTGGAATACTTGGGTAGCTCAGTTGGTTAGAGCGCTAAACGTACCGAGTTTAGAGACTCGGGTTCAAATCCCGACTCAAGCATTAATTTTTCTTTTATATATATATAATATATATATATATATATATGTGTGTGTGTGTGTGTGTGTGTGTGTGTGTGTGTGTGTGTGTGTGTGTTACCGTAAACCAGGAAAATGGGACCAAAAATTCGACTTACCGAAGAATTCGCTTAGTTTACGCAGTTCCTGCGTGACAGACTTTTTAAATACTTTAAACTGTCACTTACAAGAGAAGCAGTGTTGCTGTCACTGCCGTCTAGTGATGTAATTTAAAAGCAGAAATGAACGAGTGAATGCTCGCTTGTGTACATGATTGATTCGCTAAGTGTTGTAATGTAGACATATAAAAATAGTTGAATTCTGTTTCCGGAAAACATGTAGTGTTTGATGTATAAGCACCGTGACACTTTACAAGCTGTTCTGGCAAGCCCAGCTAATCAACCAATGTAACAAGTGCACAATCATTTGTCCACATTCTCTGCTCCATGTGTTCTAAAAAATACACAAACCCAGGCTCTCTTGTTTCCAATCACGAGTACATCCCTTTTCAATTAGTTAATGTAGTCACTCATTAAACTCGCCACTGCCTGCTATATTACAAGTTTTCTCATACTTCCACATTATTCGCGTCCCTACGTCGCTGATTTCATCTCTAAACTGAGATGAAATTATTTATTATTTTGTAGAGGGGATACAAAAAGCAATTTGAGATAGGAAAAGTAAGTCTAGTAACATATAACTTCCTAGGTTGCCACACATCATACACAGCAGAAACAGACATAAATAACAAAATAAATAAGTTTAATTATATAACAGATACACTAAAAAGAACTTTGAAAAATAAAGCCAAGAAAGACTATATAATGAAATTATACAAGACAATGGCAGTGCCTATTATTACTTATGAATCCGAAACATGGACAGTGATAACACAACAATCTGCCAGGATACAAGCTGCTGAAATGAGATTCCTCAGACCAATATCAGGATATCAAAGAACAGACAAAAAACATAACACAGAAATAAGACAACAACTAAAAATAGAGGAATTAAACACAATAGAGAAATACAGAACAAACTGGAAAGAACACTTGGCAAGGATGACTGAGAATAGAATACCAAAAGCAGCATACAACTATTCACCACGAGGAAGAAGAAGCTTTGGAAGACCAAGGAAAATATGGAAAGAGCAGCAATTTGGAGCCGGAACAGGGTAGTAAATAAGACTAAACCGTGAAGAAGAAGAAGAAGAAGGAGAAAAGTAAGTCGAGCAGTAACTAAATAGACAAAGCGAATTTCTCAGAAGTGGAATTCGTGCTGGATTACGAAATATATCATTGTTGTTAATTAAATTGTATGTATCGCATTTCGTTGCAAGAAAACAAACGCGGCAACTACTAGAGCGATTTTCACATTACGATTTTCACACTCCTAATGGTCAGCTTCGCATTTTTTTTTTTTTTGAGAATGCTTTTCTTGCTATATATAAGTGACGTCTACCGAGTTTCGTTGCGAAACATCGAACATTTTGTCCGCTAGACAGTTTATTTTAATTTTTGCTTCAGATGAACTGCCACTACCAATGATCTGATTTTGGTGCTAAACGAATTAGATTAATTTTTTATAGCTTTTTGGTCAGGCTTGTTTCCAAAAACAAAATGCTGCCGCTAGATCGTTACCACATTCACACATACACATACACACATACATTGTACGTTGCTTCCGTGTGAGCGGTGTTTCCACTCTCCGCTACGAATCCCGCATTAGCCGCACTCGATGCGCGCTCGGCTTCCCTACTTTGACTGTATAAACGTATTACATATCATCAACATATGTTGAAAGTGTCATCCGTTCTGGGTTATATTGGCGTTATATCTAGAAACCAATCTCTCTAAAATACAATTTAAGAATATCTACATCTAAAACAAAGATATTAGCTCTGAAAGGAAAATGTGCAATAAGAACAAAAATAATTATCAACAATGTAATTATAGACCAAGTTCAGAATTTTAATTATTTGGGATCTCATTTAGGCAATGACAGAAATTTAGATAAACACACTAAAATACGATTCAATTATCTATGTGGCACAATTAAACGCACTTTATTGAATAAGACTAGAAAAGAAACTATTTTGAAGTTTTACAAAGTATTGGCAGTTCCACCTCTTATCTATGGATGTGAAACCTGGACATTATCAAAGGCAGATAGTAAACAAATAGAGGCTGCTGAAATGAAGATGTTGAGGGCAATAGCAGGATACCAAAGGACCGATAAAAATAAAAACGAAGATATAAGAACAGAACTTAATATATTTAATCTCTCTGAAAGAATAAAATATTATCAAAATGCTTATCTTCAGCACGTATTACGAATGAATGAACAGCGCCTACCAAGAAGAATGTATAATTATAAACCAAAAGGGAGAATAATGTTGGGAAGACCATTGAAGAGATGGAAGGACCAATTCGACTTACAATGAGATCGGAACAGGCCATTGGGCTTAATCCTTGTTGTTGATGATGATCTAGAAACCACATTCTGGCTGACGCGAATCAGTTCTCCATTGTAATATTTTGCACTAAGCCAGTATTTTCAATGTTTTTAACAATTCAGCACGAACCCGCCGAGGAGACTCTTACTTAACCCTTAACTTCACTATGTATCTTATAAGTAGATTACGGATTTTTATGTACTAAAAGGTAAGATTGCAACATAGTATAATGAGAATTTAGACTTACGACAGTCGTTTGTTTTGGTTGCACACACAAACAATTGAATAGTAAAATGAGAATTTAAGAGTTCTGTCTTTTATCTTGGTTTCACACACAAACAGTTTAATAATATATAATCTCTCTATTGCAATATTATCTTTTATTACATACAAATCCGGACTCTTCTTATAAGATAAATTCGTTTAAATTATTCATTATTGTTCATAAAACAATAAAAACGAAAGATTATAAATTACTGTTTTTGTAAAATTACGTAACAACGTACAATAATAAGTTAAGAGTTCTACGTGATTTTGTTTTCTTTACGGTCTGAAACATTTGAATAACTGGCACGAGCAATTTTTTCGCCAATTTAAGGGTTAAAATAATTTTCACACAAGAAAATACGATACACCAGCGAAATCAATCTCACTATCTTGATAATTTCAAACTGTCTAACCGGATCCAAGTGCCGTGAAGGCCAAACCAGATGCGCGAGCCACATGCTGCAGCATATTGCATAGCCCACTTTAGAAACCGCGGTCGAGCAGTTACGTCATGTAATATAGTCTTTGTATTAGTCGTGGTCATTTTTGGTGTCTACTAAATTGGAACGATGGAGATATTTTACTATTTTTCAAAATTCTTATCATCTCAACAATCTCAACATTCCTCGGAAATTCGCTGAAATCAGAGTACGGAGAGAGCTTCTCAAGTAGTAGAGTTTGAAACTCTAGTCGGGATATCCGAGATTCAAACCTTGGTGCCAATCAATCTGACATTTCCCCCCCCCTTATTTCCTCAATCGTCAAGGAGAACGCTGGATTGGAATTCCAGTACTCATGTTACCGTATTTAAAATATCATCTTCTTGTAACCCCACGTTTCCCTTAACAGAGACTTAGACGCTCTCCCCCTATAGGGAAGAATTTGAACCATACTAATTTAGTTACACTTGTTTTCGTATAGATGTCATTTGAGTGGTCCGTGGTCAGCGTTCCGCCTCATACTGACATCTAGGAAACCAAGTTAGTACTAGGACGGGAAAATTCGGTAAATTTGCTTCGAGGCCTCTCATTCAGGCTTAAGGATATTTTACGAGCCTGAAAAATTTCAGACGGCTTAATGTCCCTCCCGGAGGACTTGCTCCTTGGATTTTTCCATTCTAAAAAATCCATCGACTCCGGCCGGGTTTGAACCCGCGACCCTCGAGACCGGAGGCAAGGAGCACAACATCTAGTCCACCGCGTCATAGCATCATAAAATATACAGCGTGGTCATAAAGTCACAGAACATTTTGTAGATATAAATTCAACGGAAACTATAAGTTAGAGTCTGCTACCAAGTCAGTGTACTCCTCAGGTTGGGTTTGTGTGCGTCTGATGTTGATCATCGATCTGTGTGCACACATCACCGTGGCAGCATACTTCAGATTGTCCATATCATTTAAATCTTCATTCATCTATTACTTCTATATTATTATGTTTAACATTAATTATTTTTCTGATTTCCTGGTTCCGAATTGTCTCCTTTCTTAATAATAATAATAATAATAATAATAATAATAATAATAATAATAATAATAAATAATAGTAATAATCATAGTAATAATCATAGTAATAATAATAATAGTACTACTAATACTACTACTACTACTACTACTAATAATAATAATAATAATAATAATAATAATGATAATAACAATGATAATAATGCTTTATTTTAGCTTGCGGACTTAAAGCCATTAGGTCTTCTCTTCCACTCAACCAGCATATAATAAAATCGTACAAAAATTACACACTTATTACTATTTAAAATATCATTAAAATATAGATTAAACAAAAGACAAAACATGGAATAAAATAAAAGACAGTAAGTAAAGCTTCGTAGGTGAATATTTATAGGTATACTACTAAAATGCATCAACAGCTCAGCAACAGATTTCTGGAGTCAACCTGCAGATGTAATAAAATTACTTCAAAACAATAACCTCATGTATATTATTTATAAGAACTTGGATAACCAACAATAACAACAACTAAGTCAGTGTTCCACATGGTCTCCATATTATCAAAACACGTTCCCCAAGATACACGTCATCCGGAATAGCTTCGATAACATACCAACAAAAACAATTTCACTCGTCTGGCGTATGTGGTCTTTCAGCACTTGCAGATTAGAAACTTTGCTTCTGTTGTTTAATCAAAAGATCAGTAGAGATGTGAGGTGAGGTAGGATAAATACGGTGCACAAACCACCAGTTGAGAAATATCTCATTGAGATATTCACGAAGAGTCAGAAAAAAGTGTGATAGTGCTCCATCTTAAATGCGCAGCAACAATTTCTATCCGTTATTCAACGATGAACGTGTTGCGTCTCTTTCCAACGCTTGAAATAAAAATGTGATACGTAAATAATTTCTTAAAAATGTACTGGGACTTTTTGAGCACATTGTATAATAAAAAATAGACGGGATAATATAAGTTAATACATGATATCCGTTTTTATTTCGAAATGTATCAGCAATACAGTAGTTTTTCCGTCACCCTGTAGAAATTCGCGTTCTCCATTTATGGCGATTCTGAACATTCAACTTCCAACTTTCAAAATCCGTTTTCGTTTGCTCTGTCGTCTATTTGATATTCGTCCGGGTCATTTCTTTTGGGTGTTTTAGCATTGTACATGTTTTATGTATACTGGGGAGTTGGCCCATTGCTACAACCACAACCTGAAGAACCAGGTAATTTTTAATAATCAAGGTTTTCTTACTCTAGTCTTTGACGAGCTAAATACAAGCAGCAATGTCTATAAACATTGACAGGGGCCTCACTGAATGCTATAAACTGGACAAGTTGAGCCCCGGTTTTTACTCCTCTCCTTGACTTTTTTTTAACCTGACTTGGGACACGCTTTGGCATTACCTATAATATTGGTAGCCCGCTGTGGTCTAGTGGTTAAGTTCCATTCCTCATGCTCCGAGAGTCGCAGGTTCAAACGTGCCCAAGGATTATGTGTTTTTCTTGTTAGGATGGAAAAAGCCCAGGTGCAGTGAAATCATCCAGGGACTTTAAGCCGTGGATCCCGAGGACAGAAGTTTTTCGGGCTCGTAAAAGAACCCCCAGTCTGAATAAAAAGAAAAGTAATACCTTATTTTTTCTACTAGATGTATCTTTAGGCGATGTACTAATCACATGACCCTCGATGACATGTGTAGGAAAGTAATCGTGTCTAAACTATTCTGCTTATGAAACTTCCCTCTAGGGGAGCATCCATATGCAGTAGCGGAACAAACGGGAATCATCATCATCTATAATACTGATGCTGGAAGACCACTGACGAAGTGTCAAAAAATGAAATATATATATAAGCCTGGACGAGGTTTGAACCCGGACGTCTGGATTAATATCCCAATGCGCTGCCACTTATGCTACCAGGCAAATCTAAGAACAAACATTTATTTTTCTTATATATATTGGAAACTAATACACCTATAATTCCCTAGTAAAACAGCAAAGCGCAACATGAAAATGCTATGATTGCAGTAAAATACCTGCTTTCAGGCAGAATTACTGTGGATATATATATATATATATATATATATATATATATATATATATATTAAAGTTTCTATTATATGTGAAAATTTATCGGCTGCGCAAATAAGCCGCACCTTTAATTATCATATACGAAATTTGAAAAATAAACGCGGCTTATTTTCGAGCCAATACTATATATATATATATATATATATATATATATGTGTGTGTGTGTGTGTGCGTGCGTGTGTGTGCGTGCGTGTGTGTGTGTGTTATAATTAATTTGTGTCAAAAACATTTAATTATAACATCGAGATGTAGCGAGAACTCGATCTCCGCTGCCACCTAGTAGCTACTATAATAAGTAAGCAAAGCGCGTCAGTACTATAAAGTAAAAATACTCTTTCATTTTTGCTTACTTGTTATAGTAGCTACTAGGTGGCAGCGGAGATCGAGTTCTCGCTATATCTCGATGTTATAATTAAATGTTTTTGACAAAAAATTAATTATAACACATATATATATATATATATATATATATATATATATATATATATATATATATTTATTATTTATATATATATACCGTATTGGCCCGAATGTAAGCCGCGTTTATTTTTCAAATTTCCCTATATGATAAATAAAGGTGCGGCATATTTGAGCAGCCGATACATTTTCACATATAACAAAAACTTTAAATGTAGTGCACATTGCTAATTTTCAAATTTTGAAAAGCAGCAACAATGCCGCGCGCTCGGATTTAGAATTACCAGCAGTCATATGGTATATGACGCAATCAATACCTGTCTTCGTATTACGGTAATCGTGCTCTTTTTGTATGATGGGACAGATTAAAACGGTTACGGTAGTACATACCTACTATGGTAAATTATCTTCAGCAATGAGTGAAAACGTCAAAAAAAAAAAAAAAAAGCTTCAACAAACTAGGAAATTCGGCGCAGTTATGATGCTGGTTTCAAACTTGCAGTTATGCTAGGAGTACGTCTAATAGAGAAGCCGGCAAAAAGTGTTTCGCCTACATTGTAACTGAAATGTGATGTGTTTAAATAGTTAATCAGTATTGTAACTGAATAATGTAACAGGTAAATTTCTCTGCACTCATTTTTTTCCTACTTTCCCCATAAAATTAAGGATGCGGCTTATACACGTGTGCTGCTTATATTCGGGCCAATACGGTATATATATATTTCAACTTATTTAAACAATGGCCTTCAAGGGTGCTCTTCCAGTTCAGACAAAGATAATATTAGAAAATAAACCAATAGAACAAGTAGTAACATATAACTTCCTAGGTTGCGAAATATCATACACAGCAGAAACAGATATAAATAACAAAATAAATACTTTTAATTATATAACAGGTACACTAAAAAGAACTTTGAAAAATAAAGCCAGGAAAGACTCTATAATGAAATTACACAAGACAATGGCAGTGCCTATTATTACTTATGAATCCGAAACATGGACAGTGACAACACAACAATCTGCCAGGATACAAGCTGCTGAAATGAAATTCCTCAGACCAATAGCAGGATATCAAAGAACAGACAAAAAACATAACACAGAAATAAGACAACTGAAAATAGACGAATAAAACTCAACAATGGAGAAATACAGAACAAACTGGAAAGAACACTTGGCAAGGATGACTGAGAATAGAATACCAAAAGCAGCATATAACTATTCACCACGAGGAAGAAGAAGTTTGGGAAGACCAAGGAAAAGATGGAAAGAGCAGCAATTTGGAGCCGGAACAGGCTAGTAAATAAACCTAAACCGTGAAGAAGAACAATAAGAAGAAGAAGACTTATTTAAACGAATGTTTCTTTGTTTGTCATTTAGAGATTTCTAAAGCGATCTGTTGATGTTGAAGACAACTTTTTCACAGAGGTTTTCAGCGAATGATTAGCTGCTATGTATTCTACTTTAAAACAATTAGGCGTAGATGATCACTTTAAACTATAATTGAAAATTTCTCTAGCGGTAGCAATTTTTGATATTTTACAACGAAACTCAAAATCTATTCTATAGTGTTCTGCCCTAGGGCAGATCTTGCACTGCAATCATAGCATTTTCATGTCTTGCTTTGCAGCTTTACTAGGCAATTGCCGTATATGTGTGCTAGCTTCTTGTTGCTTTCCCGACAGTGGGATGATGATGATGGCCAGATGATTATCGGGGAACTCAAAGCTTCCTGACATTTGTCTTGTAGGTGTGCAAAAAAATCCGAAAACCCTGACCGTCCAGAAGTCACCGAAATCCGACCATTAGCAGTGGGGATTTACCAGAAATTCGAAAAAAAAATGACTTAGCAATCACTATGTTTGGTCGTTGCAATCTGCACCTTTGTACAAACACAAGTTTTCATGTAAGCCGAGTGATTATCCACTATCTATTATGTTCTAAACCATTAGGTGTAGGAGCTCACCTGAAACGAAAATTTAAATAGGCATAGTAGCGTACTCCATTATGCATTACAGGGACTCTTGACGTCCCAACTCCTTTCAAAAAACGTTAAACTGAAAATATATAAAACTATTATTATTCCAGTTATGTTATATGTATGCGAAACATGGACTCTTACTTTAAGGGAGGAAAGGAGTTTACGAGTTCTTAGGAACATTTTTGAACCAAAGAGAGATGAACAGATAGGTGAATGGAGGAAACTACATAACAGTAAACTACATTGTCTTTATAGGAAGCCAGATACAATAAGAACAGTTAAGTCTCATAGACTGCGATGGGCAGGACATGTGGCACGAATGGGGAATGAAAGACGTGCATGGAAGCTTCTTGTAGGAAAGCCAGAGGGAAAACGCCCAGTTGGTAGACGAAGAATGAGGTGGGAGAATAACATTAACTATGATTTGAGGGAAGTAGATTATACAGGGAATGATTGGAAAATATTAGCTCAGGATAGGGATGTATGGAGAGATTATGTCCAGTGAGTAAGTAAGTAAGTAAATATTAGACTTGATAATCACGTGAGAATGGAAGAAAAGTTGAGTACCTTATAATGGTGTGCAGGTGGCCTTCCAAAGCATCACTTATCAGACATTGTTACAGTCTCAATCAAGGGTCTTATATCGATATTAAGAAATCACTTGTATAGATAAATAATTTTAATATGATAAATAGTACTTTTATGTATCTTCTAATTAAATATATTTAATGATTTTTATATTTTCTTGCCTAAGTTTATTTTATATTGTCATATGTTAAGTTTATTGCATTCTTCTTTCTACTAAACTTTGTCTCTAGTGAAAACATTAAACTTTAAAGGACGTCAATAAATAAGAACAATTAATTTGTCCTGACTACGGTTCTTGATGACATGATAATGGTAGGTCACTATTCTTATTTCATGTCAACGTTTATGTGAAGTGAATTTATGCTTCATTTTTATAGAATTTGCCATTATGGGCGCAAGTTCATATCACATTTTGGTGGCAGAAGTGGGATCGTATTTACTTTTTAAAATTAAATTGTAAGATTAAATATTATACTTGATAATCACGTGAGAATGGAAGAAAAGTTGAGTACCTTATAATGTTATTGTATAAAACAAAAAACGTTTGGATATCCCTTTAAGAAGTAAATGTATAAGATGAAAAGGATATTGTACTTTGTCTTGCCTGCTTACAGGAATTTCTGGCAGATGTCAGAGTTACATTATGAAGTTTGCTTCCGACATCTACCGTACAACTCGGAAACTGTTTTAAGCTCTCAGTACACTATCGACCAACATTGCAAAGTGTTTCAAAGTTAATTCGGCTTCAGTGACTCAGTCGGTGAATCCTGACGTCTTCTACAGACAATAAGTAGAACAAGCATTTATTGTAAGTAATAAGAATTACTGCCAGTGTTATTACAATTTATAACTAAATCATAATTATAATTTAATTTATTAAAAGTCAGTACTAAAGTACAGATAATTATTATCAGAAGGGTAACATCTCCGGAGCTACTTGATATAAATATTTTTAATTAACCGGTCCGGACTACTTTATGGAACATTTTCCGAAACCTCATGGGCGTAATCATAATGTTATGCGATTCAAAGACATTTCAATCAAAGCCACATAAATTGTTTCATGAAAAAAGGCCCTCAGTCCATTTTATTTTTAAGAAATTGAGATTTTGTGTTAGCATATTTACGTAATAAAATGGTTTCATTCCGGCTTCACTATCGTGAGTATAAGAGGTATGTATTAACATTATTGAAGGAAAAACATTGGTGTAGGACTGCCGAAAACGCTGACGTAATAAATATTTTGTTTTGCATAGTTGTAAGGTCACTTTTAATTAAGTTAATGGCATTTGGGTTTTTAATGACTAATATACGGAAACTGCCAATGGTGACTGAAAGAAAAAATTGATGTTGATTTATGGACAAGCAAAGAAAAATGTGGGGATTTAAAGAATAATATACTTATTAAAATCACCAAATACAAATAAAAAGTTATTTTCGCAATAAGTATGTGTCCTAAGCGAATTCTTCAGCAAGTCGGAATGCTGGTTTAATTTTACTACTTTACGGGAATATACCTTTATTTTGTTAACTAAATTGTATAGTACACAGTTATACTGTGTCGAAGCAAACATGGTGGCTGAAAGAGATTTTATTATTTTTAATTTGGCTTACAGATAAACCCCAATTATAATGGTTAGATTTCGTTGTTTTTAAGTAACTTCCTGATTCTATTTTAATACCATCTAGACCTACTAGTTTCATTGCGAAAAATCTAAGATAGCGACAACTAGAGCCATTTTTATATTTTCGTTTCAGACGAACTCCGTCTAAATGGTCCGATTTTACTTGCTACAGAACTTGGCCTTACTTTTTCTTAATGATTGCTATATGTCGCATTTAGTTCCAAAAAACAGCCTGACCAACACATTTAACTATCTCGGATACCGAGTTACATACGAAGAAGAAAAAGATTTTAGTCAAAAAATTATAAAATTTAACAGAGTAACAGGAATTATAAATAATATTTTCAAGCCAAACACAGTACAGCAACACACACGAACTAGAATTTATAAAACACTGGCCAGACCCATATTATGTTACGACAGTGAGGCCTGGACAATTCGCAGTGTAGATGAACAAAGACTAACTGCGGTAGAAATGAAATTTATGAGACGTACTGCGGGCTATTCAAGGACAGACCATAAAAGGAATTCTGACATTCTCAAAGAATTACAAACAGAATCAGTCATGGAATATGTACAAAAATACAGAAACAACTGGAAATCTCACGTACGAAGAATGAGCAGAACAAGAATACCACGTCAGATCTTAAATTACCAGCCACCGGGCAAGAGATCTTTGGGCAGACCCTTCAAACGTTGGATTGAGACCGTAACAGACCACTAGGGCTATCACATGAAAGGAAGAAGAAGAAGAATAAGAACAGCCTGCTAGAATGTCAATAGACCACACACACACACATATATATATATATATTTATTTATTTATTTATTTATTTATTTATTTATAATCTTGGTCATCTGTAGGAACAAGCGTAACTAAGTTAGTCATAAGTAATGCCACCAGTGATTTCCAAATTATCGATAAATCCACGACCCACGAAGTGAGGAGTGAATTTATCTAGAGAATTTGGAAATCAAGAGTGGCATTAGTTAGGGCTATTTAACGAAGGAAATTAAGCTGTTTACTCACAAATCATTATTTAGATATAGTTATTTTAAAATATTTATATATTTAATGTAAATGGTGATGTTTGAAAACAAATGAGAAATGTTATGATTCACTTATCACTGCAACCAGATCGTATTATTTATTGCCAAAGGATCGCAATATTGTAAGAATGCACCCTAGTGGAGAAACAATGAAACACACCAAACTGTACATTAATTAATTTCTGATGTCGTAAATATGTCAATTATATTTTTCTGGAACGTTATTACCTGGGAAAAAATACGTTTAAGAAAGTGCAAATAGTGTTTTTTTTTGTGCGGTATAAGCAATTGCTACAAGTGTTTTTATATTTTCTCCCGCAACCACGATAAGGTTACATTCGTGCACTATATATATACAATCTGGTAGCCACGTGTAGTCATTGCAAAATAATGCTATGACCTATTCAGAATGTTAAAAATGAGGAGCTTGATTTTTAGTGATAAAATTAAACTGATAAATCGAGGTGAAAAACGACTCTGATTGGTTGTAAATAAAAAATCATTGAAATGTAATTGGTCATTGACTCCCATTTGGGGCATGAGTTAAAGAGTCTGGTTAAAATCTTCCCTCTAGTGAAGCACCCATGTCCTGGAGCGGGACGTACGGAGATTAATAATCTCATCAATCATACGTAATGGAAAGTAATAAGTGAACTAAGAAGTTTTACAGGAGAGACAATTCCCAGAGAGAAGAAGAGAAAAACTAAAAATGTTGAAAATTATTTGATATTTGTTATCAATTGGAATGTTCTTACAGAAGATAAAACAACTGGAGGGGCTTAGTTTGAAAAGTTGGAAAATAATCGAATAAGTTTTTTTTAGTTTGTTGTTATATGACGCAGGCTGCACTTCTCATGTTCCTGCTTCTACACTAGTCAGATAACGATTTTGTGGCAACTTCCTATTTATGCGCCATTTCGCCAAACCACTTAATGGCACCCAGTACTTATTTGGTTCAAAAAATTTATTTTTTATTTTTGCTTAAAAAGTCCAGGAAGGTCTATTTTATCGATGTGTAATATTATTTTGTCGAATTTGGACACTTAAACCCATAAAAATTAAATTTTAAAAATGGTATCTCTGTGTTCTGCTAATGTTCAGAATTTTTTTTTTTTTTTGCATTTTCCCGTAACTTGTATTTTTTTTTTCATATTTTGGTACACTTTTCTCTGAAACTATGAAAGATAGGAGGAATATTTTTGGCATGGATATGCAGTTTAAAGAGCTCTATAATAATAAGGTAAATTTATCTTTGTACTATTGATAGTGTTTGACATTTTAAAAAATTGTAAGCAAAATGTTTAACAAAAAACTTTTGGTCTTTGAATTTTTTAAAAATAAGTCACAATCTATAATTATCTGAACACAAGCAAACATTATTGTCAAATGAACTATTGACAATAACATACTACATTTTGAAAACAATTGTCAAAGTAGTTTTTTGAGAAAATTGTACCAAGGCAATACTTTTAAGAAGTTGGATTTTTTTATTTTCATTTGTATATATTTAAATTACCCATGAAGAAATATGTCTAAAAAGTTAACCGGAGTGACATTATGTTCAGGAAGACTTGTTTAATTAGTGACATAATTTGCATACACATAACTTAAGGAAGACCTAATGAAGAACTGCTTCAGTAATACGGGAGGCATAAACATGGGAGGAAGAAGAATAAAGTGCTTAAGATTTGCTGATGATATGGCTTTGCTAGCAGAAGATGCAATGACACTGCTGATGGAGCTAAATGATAAGTGCGAGGATTATGGGATGAAGATAAATATAATTAAGACGAAGGCCATGAAAGAAAACAAGGAAAATAGACACGAGATTAAAGATGAGGCCATTGAGCAAGTGGAGAGCTTCAAATAGGGTTGTAACATGAACTGCGGTCAAGAAGTAAAGCAGAAGATAAAATGGCAAAATAAGTTTTTAACAAGAAGAGGAACATTTTCTGCGGATCTTTGGCAAAAAAAAAAATGCGGAAGAGGCTAGTGAAGTGCTTTGCGTGGAATGTAGCATTGTATGATGCAGAGACTAGGACATTACGACGGAATGAGGAAAAGCGACTGGAAGCTTTTGAGATGTGGATATGGAGAAGAATGGAACGTATAAAATGGACGGACAGAGTAAGAAATAAAGATGTGCTAGAGAGAGTGGGTGAAAGAAGAACAATGCTGGAACTCATAAAGAAGAGGAATAAAAATTTGATTGGCCACTGACTAAGAAGAAACTGCCTGCTGAAGGATGCCTTAGAAGGAATGGTCTACGGAAAGAAAGTTAGAGGCAGAAAAAGACATCAGATGATAGACAATATTAAAATAAATGGTTTGTATGCAGATACAAAAAGGAAAGCTGAGTTAAGGAAAGAGTGGAGAATGCTGAGTTTGCAGTGAAATACCTGCTCTTGAGTAGAACATTATGAGTGAATGAATGGACAACTTAAGAATAAGCTGAAAAAAAATGATTTTTATATATTGCATATTTTAAATCAAATTGCAAGGAAATTAGTACCGGATGCCCTTAATGTAGACGAAGTGTATTTGTATTGTGCACAAAGAGTTGTGTAGTGTGAGTGTAGTATATTTAAGAGTGTTGTAATAGGGGTGATAATGAAATGATGAGAGAAGGCGAAACGCTATGCAGGCAGAGAGCCTACTCCTGTCGTAAAGCACCATGGGAACTGCAAAATTAACGTTTCCATCTGACCCATCTGATGGACGAATTGTTATCAACAGTACTACATATATTCTCATTGTAAGACCTGCATGTACCTTACTGCGAAAGTGTTCGAAATTTAATCCAAGTACTGGTGCACAATCCATTGATTAAAAACTGTACATCACCGCCGCTCAAGCCCCTGAGACTGAAAAGGTTTAATTTAAAATTTCAAACCGCGCTGGGCATCAAACCAAGACCTGGTACTCAGGAAGCTGGCGTGGTTCCAGCTGAGTTAGCGCAGCAGATTCAGATAATAATGTTCTAGTGCCTGAAGATTCTCTGTCGTCATGGTGTGATCGATGGAGTTCCTATATTCCATTCCGGTGGCACGGTTTCGATTCCCGGCAGGATAGTGGATTTTAAATCACCCTCTATGTGTAAGTGAAAACTGTCAGAAAAGTAATAAAACAGTCTCTGAAAAAGGAATTAATTATTTTTTTAATTGATAGATAAAATAGAGTAATATAGGAAGAATTTTGGACAGAGAATAGGATGAAAACAATACCACAATAGTTATTAAGACATCTAGTTACTAAATCTAATTTTGTAACATGTTGTCTACAATATTTTATCTACGTTCAGAGTATTTAGTATATGTTGCATATTTAGTACACTTAATTGAATATATTTATTGCGGAAACGATATATTTAGAGAAAGAATAATATGGGCAAAAAAAAAAAAAAGAATACGATAAATCAACAAATATTGTTGTTATATTATGCAAATTTGGGTGCTGGTTTCATATGTGAATGTAAAGTAAAAAAAGAGCGAAGAAGGTGATTTTCACGGTTGCTCCTCAGGAAAAAATTTAAAAGCAGTTCAATATGCAACTATTAATATACTTCCAGAAACATTAAGGAAAGTTTATGATGTAGTAGGCCTAATGCAGAATCATCATTAAAATGTATTTTACGTTTTGTTGAACCTGTATTTTATGTTTGATAGCGTTTTTTATGTTTTATTAGAATATAAAGTATAGGCTTTGTGGCCTAGTAGCTAAGAACTAAAGCGTCACTAATTGTTAATTAGTAGATAAATTATTTTAGATTATAGGTCAGAAGATACTGGAAATTTTGGTATGCCGAAAGACAGATGAGTCCAACTTCTCAATTGAAATTCATGAAACCGGAACTACTCTTAAATGAAGATGATGATAAAAAAACAGGAAATTAAGTAAAACAGGAAAATTTAAAAAAAAATAATAGCATGTGAAAGAGCTGTATAAATTCAATCTGTTCTAAAATAGTTGTTCAATGATTAACGTATTCTGACTTCATTTGAAGGCGTAGCTTTGTAGATGGAAATGTTGTGATATGAGAATAGATTCAGTCTGTTTTAGGGATTTAGAAGGCTTCGGTTTTATACGAGGATATAATATCAAAGGATTTCAGGCTGAGGTTGAATTAGATTTATCTGAGAAATCGAATTGGTTGTGCCGTTGAATTTGATCAGCTTTGATATTATTTAGCCTCATCTTAATGCTCTTGGTGCGAGAGTCTATTAATAAACACTTTATGTGTCTATATATTGTAAAGTGTGTTAATAATAATAATAATAAATAATAATAATAATAATAATATAATAATAATAATAATAATCCATCCATAGTAATTCTGTCCGAAGGCAGGTTCTTCCTGCAATCATAGCATTTCCATGCTATGCTTGCAGCTTTACTAGGGAAATGTAGGTGTGGTAGTTTCCCGTTGCTTTCCACACCGGTGAAGCATGATGATGATGATAATGATAAGGATGATGATGATGGCCATATGATTTCGGGGACCGTTTGGGCCTTAAAGTTTTCCTGACATTTGTCTTACAGGTGAGGAAAAACCCCGATAAAACCTCACCCAGAAAAACTGCCCCGACCGGGGATCGAACCCGGGCCCGCTGCGTGACAAAGCAGCACGCTACCTCGAGATCACAGCGGTTGACAATACTAATAATAATAATAATAATAATAATAATAATAATAGTAATAATAATAATAATAATAATAATAATAATAAAAACATATTTACTTAAGTGAAGCATTTTGGATCCTTTTAAGTTTAAGGTACAAATGAAGATTCAACTACAGAAATTGAAAGAAAGAATAATTGAGATGGTAAAAGGAACCGTTGTGCTATGCTAAACGCAGAGTTCTTGGACAATAGGAATATAATCAATAGAATTGAAAGCGAAAATATTTATTTTTTTAAAGCCCAAACGGGTCCCCCCCCACTAATATTGGCCATAATCATCAATCATGCTTCCCGGGTGTGGAAATCCAACGTTTAGCCTCCACACCCCTACAATCCCCCTAGTACAGCTGCAAAGCATAGCAGGAAACATTACTATGATTGCAGTGAAGGTAACCTGCCTCGGGCAGAAATACTATGGATGGATTATTATTATTATTAATATTATTATTATTATTATTTTATTTTATGTTTTATTCACCTTGTAAAATTGTATCTTTATGACTTACTATCTTTTCCATGTCAACGACTTCAATTATATCCCACGTGGAGTAGAAATTTGAAAAAAACCCCCCTGGATTCATTTAAAAATATAAAAAGACATTACTGACAGAGAACTGTTTTCAGTTTTGGTTATTGGAGCTGCGTCTTAAAAGCAACACCCCGGCTCTACCTGGCAGTAACAATGTTTTTTTTTTTTTTTTTTTACCGGAGGGATACCGCTGCCTTTGATGCCGCCTGTAAACTAAATGATCGAGCGAACTATACTTACAGTAAATTCTGCATAGTGGAATGTTTTATGTGAAGTGTACAACTTTATAGTGTTTGAATTATACCACTTTATCTTGTTTTATTTTTCTAGCTGTATTTACAAAATTGTTTGCTTGTGTACCATAAATGCGGTTTAACAGTTGGTAATCGTGTGTTGACGTAACCTGGCTGAATTTTAATTTTGCAACACGCGTTGCTAATATTGACATAAGAATAATTATTAGTTAACATAATATTATAGCAGTGACCACATGTGTTTCAGAACCTGAGCGAGTCAACAGTAATCCACCGCATAACAAATACCCAACTGACAATGGACCTGCCGTCAGCGCCACAAGTGAGTGCTTTATTAACTACCACCTCCTGCATGAACAACAATGTCTAATCTTAGAATATTTATTGCATGAATTCAAGTTCGTCCACAACTATTTTTATGAGGGTTGCAAATATGTTATATATGTTTTACCTAAGGGGTTTTGTATTTTTATTCTTAGTGAAAATTAATATTAGTATCAGTGGCCGCTAGTGTATTCAGATAATGATGGTTGCACTTAGAAACAAAATACAACATATTATAACGAATACCATTAATACCAATATTTAGGATGTGATATAACTTATAGAGAAAATAAAGATGTAGAAAATAAAGTAAATAAATTTCAGGCTATTTGTGGAACCATAAAAAGAAACTTAGATCAGAAAACAAGGAAAGATACGAAACTTAAATTATATAAAACAATGGCTGTTCCTTTGTTGTTGTATGGAAGTGAAAATTGGATAATGAAATCAAGGGATAAAAGCAGGATACAGACTGTGGAAATGCTGTTTTTACGTAATGTGAAAGGATGCACAAGAGCGGATAGAATAAGGAATGAAACTATACGAGAAGAATTAAATATATATAAAATTGAAGATAAAATCAGCGAAAATAATAAGAAATGGACAGAACACTTAATGAGAATGAAGAACGAAAGAATACCAAAAAGAACCTTCCTGTATAATCCCAGAGGAACAAGAGATGTTGGCCGACCACGTAGAAGATGAACTCCACTTTTAACTTCGCCGGAACAGGCTGCATAGCCTAAACCTTGTAGTAGAAGAAGAAGGGACCATTAATCTTATAGGCATATAAATATTTTCAAGCTACATTTAGAGTATTATATTAAAATTTAATAATAGTTATTTAATAAAAATAATGAAATGGTATTAATGAAGTCGAATTATGTTGTAGAACAATTATTTTATTCATTTTAAATTCTTAGGTAAAGCAGTAATACACTCCACGCACGTCTCTACAATTCCGCGTTTGCAAGAACGCTACAATATAAATCGCTACTTACAGCCGGGTTTTTATGGAAGTGAGGGGACATGCGCGCATAATAAACTAATATTTTGTATTGACTTAGGCTTTCACGGCCGGAGTTGCTCTGATGATCTTGAGAAACATTTCCGGGCTGTAGGCCTTGGTCAAGCATCGAAACCACGGCCTACAGCCCGGAAATCTTCCTCAAGATCATCATAAACTAATATTTGTTCTGTTCAAGTAGCATAAGAATTGGAATCCTCGTGCTCTACGATTTGAAACTCCATTTCAGGACTAGCTATGTTGGAAATAACATGTTAAGAGTTTGTTTAGATTAAAACATGACTTTTTTTTAAAGAAAAGCATATTTTATGACTGGCGATTTAGCAAATCTGCAACACTCCATAAAAACCTCTGATTATTGAAAATAATACGAATAACTTTCCAGAAAGGAAGTCAAGAATTCTTCGAAGTTCTGCAGAATAGTCATGCGCATAAACAGAAGCGCATGATCTGTGACGTAAAGAATCCGATATGGCCAGCTTTTTCTTCTATAGGCACTAACACTCTTGTTGAAGGTTTTGGTCTTTTCAACAAGATGTCTCCAGCGTATATGATTTCGGATGTAAGTTTAACCAATTGTTGATGTATATTCGTTTGATATTGTTTATGGCATCATCGTCCCATCTATTTTTAGGTCTATCACACAATCTTGTGTAGATTGGTCACCATTTAAACATTCTTTTGATAGACATTTTATTTGGAATTCTTCTAACATCCCCAACGTCTCCAAGCTATAATTAAGGCTATTATTTTTATGACCTAAAAAACTACCGAAATATACAAATATATATGCAGTTATTACCTACAATTTACAAAAATATGCACTATGACAAAAAATATGACCTAATAATATTATAATTATGAAATAATTTTAGTTGTGAAATCAATTAGTAAATCAGTTTATGACAATTCATTATTTAAGAATAAAATGTAAATGAGAAGCAAGCTAAAGTATGAAATTTGAAATTGTAGCATGTTTTTTTTTATTACAAATATCAGTAGCTACCTGCTTGTCGCGAGACAATACAAAAATATTTCCTGAGATAAATACGTAAAAATCCGCACTGTGATTTTAACCTAAATAGGAGAGGAATATTGATTTTACAAGAAACAAAACTCTGATAAATTTAACAACTCAAATAAACACTTACTTACTTACTCACTGGCACTATCGAACCGGTAGGTTCATGGCCGCGCGGACATAATCTCTCCATTCATCCCAATCATGAGCTAATGTTTTCCAATCATCCCCTGTATAATCTACTCCCCTCAAATCATGCTGAATAGTATTGTCCTATCTCATTCTAGGTCTACCAACTGGGCGTTTTCCCTCTGGTTTTCTGCAAAAAACTTCCATGCACGTCTTGCATTCCCCATTCTTGCCACATGTCCTGCCCATCGCAGTCTACGAGACTTGACTGTTCTTACTATATCTGGCTCCTTATAAAGACCATGTAGTTCAATGTTATGCAGTCTTCTCCATTCACCTGCCTGTTCATTTCTCCTTGCTCCAATGTTTTTTCTGAGAACTTTATTCTCAAATACTCGTAATCTCCTTTCCTCCCTTAAAGTAAGAGTCCAATGTTTCGCATCCATATAATATAACTGGTAGAATAATAGTTTAATATATTTTCAGTTTAACGTATTTTGAAAGGAGTTGGGACATCAAGAGTCTCTGCAATGCATAATAGCACGCATTTCCAGAATTGAGCCTATGTTTAATTTCTTTGTGCATCTCATTCATATTTGTGATTATTGTTCCTAGGTATTTGAATTCAGCCACTTCCTCAAAATTTCCCTCATTTGTCATTAGCTGTCCATTTTCATTATATAATGTATTTCTACGTGTGTCCATATATTTAGTTTTATTGATATTTACTTCCAGTCCTAATTTCTTAGTCTTACCCAATAGTGTGTGAGTGTTGTCCTTTAGTATCTCCTTGCTATCGGCCAAACAAACACGGAAGAAATAAATTGTATGATAAAAATTCCTTAATTCATAAAAGAGTGAAAATATTACGAATATGACCAATAAATTGCTATAATATATTCACTCATATATAAATGCCGCTGAAGGCAGTAGGAGAAGGGGGAAACCTAGAGAACAGTGGAGGGATGAAGTGAGAAGAAACATGATCAGAAGAGACCTCAAATAAGAAGATGCTGAGGATAGAAATCGTGGCGAAGCAAAATACATTTGGGCGGAAGGGTAACTACTGTAATGTAGACAAAATCATTAAGAATAATATATATAAGTGGTCAAATATGCATAACTATGACAGACATTAACGATGGACTAGCACATAAAATGCAACTGATTCATAATGTGTATATCAGATATATATTGAATATTCGTAGGTATGACCATATTTGTTCTTACTTCCGCGAACTATTCTGGCTCCATGTCCATGATCGTAGAAAAATCCTTCGTGCTATTGTGCCATTCAAAATTCTACGTACCTCTATACCAAGCTACTTATCCTTTCGCTTTCATCTCCTATCCACCAATCAAAATTTGGGTACACGATCACACTAGAACCTCCTACTCATATTCCACAATACAGGACCTCCCATTATTCTAATCCATATACCGTAGGCTTATCTGGACTCTGGAACTCTTTACCACAAGAAATCAAGGACTGTCGAACATTAGCTTCCTTTAAAAGAAATTTGAATATCTATTTTTTTATATTGGATACTTATCAATAGAAAGGTACAAAGTGTCAAATTAAAAAAAAAAAGAGATATTGCACTAAAATAGTACAACATGCAATGGAGCATTACTTATCAAGAGGACTAAGTCCAGAGGAGACTGTATAGTGTTATTAACATCACCAAAAGATGCATTAGTCCACCGTTTTCTTTATGCGTCGTTAACAATGAAATTACTTATTGGTGATCACTATTAAACAGTACAATTTGCGCTGAAGGAATTTTTGTTATAAATAATATATTTGCTGCGAACAATGATTGGAACATAGCATCTTTGAAATATTTGCAGAACTTTGCACCTTTCATAATAAATCATTTTGTTCTCTTTTTTTGTGTTAATTATTATACTGTAATAAATCTACTGGCAAAGGTTGTTAAATGTTGTAATTTATCCGTCCATCCATCCATAGTAATTCTACCCGTTGGCAGGTCTTTCACTGCAATCATAGCATTTTAATGCTATGCTTTGCAGGTTTACTAGGAAAGTAGAGGTGTGGTAGCTTCCCGTTGCTTTCCACACCGGTGAAGGATGATGATGATAATGATAAGGATGATGATGATGGCCGGATGATTTTTGAGGACCGTTGGGCACTAAGCTTCCCTGACATTTGTCTTACAGTGAGAAAAAAACCCGGAAAAACCTCACCCAGGAGCCTGTCCCGACCGGGAATCGTACCCGGGCCCACTGCGTGACAAGGTAGCACGCTACCTCGAGACTACAGCGGTGGACATTGTAATTTATACCTTTGATTAAATCTCAAAAAAGAGATATCATAAATTGTTTCTTAGAGACAATTTTTTGTTAATAACTGTTTATAAATTTGTCAGTTTGCACCTTTCTACTGATTATTTAACTCATGCCCCAAATGGAAGTCAATGACCAACCACGTTTCAATGATTTCTGTTTTACAACCAATCAGAGTCGTGTTTCACGAAATATTTATCAGTGTTAAATTTACCATATTAAAGAAAGCTCCTCATTTTTAATATTCTGAACAGGTCTGACCATTATGTTGCAGTGACTGAGCCCGTAAAGAAATACGGCTACCAGATTGTATATATAGGGCATAGATGTCAATACACAGTGCTTGCAGGAGTTAATATAAAAACATTTATAGCAATTTATTATGCCACCAAAAAGAAGAAACCACTGTTTGCACTTTCTTAAATATATTTTTTCCCAGGTAATAATCCAGAAAAATAGAATTGTCATATTTACATCATACGACATCAGAAATAAATTAATATACAGTTTGATGTGTTTCATTTTTTCTCCACTAGAGAGCATTCTTACAATATTGCGTTCCTTTGGCAATAAATAGTATGATCTGGTTGCAAAAGAAGCAGATGAAGCGTACCTATCGTTTCTCATTTGTTTTCAAACATCGCCGTTTACATTAAATATATAAATATTTTAAAATAACTATAGTTAAATAATGATTTGTGAGTAAACAGCTTAATTTTATTCGTTAAATAGTTCTAACAAATGCCACTCTTGATTTCCAAATTATCTAGATAAATTTACTCCTCACTTCGTGAGTCGTGAATTTATCGATAATTTGGAAATCACTCGTGGCATCACTTATGATAAGTATCCAATTGATCTTTCAGTGAATAAATTGATTGTTCCTGATGTTTAGCTTTTCTAATAATATTGAATTGATATATCATTATTTTAGTTTAATGTGTATAAATATTTACATATAATTACGTTATTATCTTGTTAGAAATATTATTCGCTGATTGAATAGAAGAGAATGCCTTTATGGCCTTAACTCTGTGAGTTTAAATAAACAATTACTACTATTATTTTAAGTATTTTTTTCAATTATAATTCTACTAAATTTGATTTTATTTATACGCGACGTAGCTAGACAAATTACGAGTATTTTCGGGAGAGCCCAGATATTACAGGGTTTAGAAATTACCTGTCCCATCTGACAACGTTTCTGTCGTCAACTCTCATTCTCGGGAAAATTGTGATAAACCATCATGCTCCTCGACTTAAATAATTGAGAACCATTGATCTATCCTATTTCAGAACGCATCTGCATTTTTTCGATAAGTATATTTTACGCTAAAGAGGAATGTATGTTATGATTTTATGGAACGGGTAAAGCAGTTTAACATGTGTTCCATTTTGATTTCCATTAAAAATAGAGTGGCGTAGAATAGAAAAAGTTTCTCTTAGAAAATCCAGTTTCACGGGCATGCATACCGCTCTCATCCATGAAATCGCTCAAGCTGTTCAAGCTAGAAATATGGTTAAAGTGGTAAAAAAATCACTCCAAACCCGAGGGATCACGGCTGCGCAGATATGAGCTCTGTACATAACCCTATCCTGAGATAATATTTTCCAATCTCCCTGTATAATTAACCTCCCTCATATCATGGTAACTGTTATTTTCCCATCTCATTATTACCCTAGCATAATCACTATAGTATTTTAATGATGGTCTGGAATGAATACTTAGGCAAAATAAATACTGGCGCTTTTCTTCTTCATTTTTCTACAATTTCATTCATCTTTCGTCCCACATGTACCGCCCACTCAGACTCCACCTTACTCACTGGCACTATCGAACCCGTAGGTTCATGGCCGCCCGGACATAAGCTCTTCATATATTCCTATCCTGAGCTAATGTTTTCCAATCATCATCATCATCATCATAGTACATTCACGAATTTAGGTCATTTGTTGACCTGTTTCGGCCTCAAGAGAAACACCATCCAAAAGTATTTTGAGTGGACGTCCTGGTCTTCTTCTTCCTGCAGGTTGATATCTTAACATTTGTTTGGGTATTCTGTGATCTTCCATTCGATGAACATGTTGCATCTATCTTGACTTATAATCAGAAATTTTGTTTTCTAAAGGTTCCATGTGTAATTCTTCTAAGATGTCTTCATTTTTTTTTTTGATCTAGTAGTGTGTATCCTGCAGTCCTCCGAAGATACCTCATTTCAGCAGATCTAAGTCTCTGTGTATCCTTCTGTTTCAACGTCCATACTTCGCTACCATACAAAAGAGTTGGAAGAGCCAGTGTTTTATACACTTTTAATCTTGAATGCTTTTGGACTAACTGTGGCTTGAAGATAGAATTATCCAATCATCCCCTACATAATCTACTTCCAACAAATCAAGGTTAATTTTATTTTCCCTTCTTATTCATGGACCATGTTAATAAAACCAGCCATAACAGCTGCAAACCAAAAATGTTGCTCACATGTAACCCATGAACTGGCTGAATGTGATTAAAACAAGTAGATGTGAGGCCAGCGCCTGGCTGGTAGGCGAAGGGCCTTTTAGGTATGTTGCATCGTGGAATTTATACCAGTCGGCTAATTGCCTGACATGTACTTGTATTATTCACGGTGTGAACGATCGTTCAGTTAGTAAAGGGATGAGTTGTAGTCAGCATGTCGGGTCCCTCAGACGTTATAGCTGTTTCCTCAATCAGGAGCCGCTACTTATTCTAGGTATTATAATGTCTCACTGTGCTGGGTATGCACCGGCCCATACTGAACAAAATTCCATGACAGAATTTATTCTCATGTAATAAATGCAACGAGGGCATATTCTGTAACTTTGCATCAAGACATGATGCCTTAAACCATGTCTCGGGATATAATAATGTCATTAAAAGAAAAATTAATGCCTGAACCGGGATTTTAACCTGGAACCTCTAACTCTATAAGTTAGTGCATTATCCACTACGCCATCCAGGCACCCCCCTGCAAACATTAATTCTCCTTCCTTATATATAAATATATAATTCTCAAATCACAAGAAGTAGCGGAAAGTGTTCGCACTGCTATCTTATGGTTTCTATAACAAGAAATAATTTGAATTACTATATATATATATTCCTCTATGTGTGTATGTGTGTGCGTGTGTGTCTGTTAAAGCTCCAGCTGTAGCAATTTTTAGCGGAACAAATCTTGGCACATAGCATTTTGTTAAGAAAAGTAGCAAACACGTTGCCATAAGAGTAGGGATTAACTTGAAGCGAAAATTTAAAAATCAACCTAGCTACAGCAATTTTTAATATTTCGTAACAAAACTAGATGCATGACATTATAATAAAAATCAGAGAAATCCATTACAATTGGCAGTTTGGCTGATACAAAATATTCGTAATTTAACAATCGCACTGGCAGCCGCCATGGTCGTTCTATCGCAACGAAACTGCGTTCACACGACTTAATTAACTTAATATGGATATACTCCATAAACCAACAAAATCGGACCATACATTCGATTTAATGTGGATTTAATTAGTTTCCGCAGTTCCTACTTGACGGACTTTTTATAGCACATTTGTGGAATAGTTTCTTTGCATTAATTTGATTTCACTGACATGTCTCATATTTCATGCCTAGGAACTAACATTGACTGTATAGAATCAATTCAAAACAAAGCGCAATCAAGAATCCCACAATTCCCTCCTCATTCTAAGAAAAAGAAAAAAATAAGAGAAATTTTATCCTTACAGCGAGTTCGATTGAAAGCGGAACTTAACACAAAGTTAGAGAAAGTTGAACAAAAGAAAGCTCTCAGAAACAAAACATATGAACAGAAAGAGCAGAAAAAAAACTTGGGAATTTCGTAGAATTTCAGCGGAGAAGAAAAGTAAAAATGTGAGGTCATAGAGATTTACTGGAAATATCTAGGGAACCCACACATCAAACAAAAATAAAACAAGTTATTTGAAAAGAGTTACAACACCCACAGCAAGTAATCTGTGTTTACCAGGAAAATCCTTGTAAATAAGCTACAAACATTCCTTTCATCTTTCATAATATCAGGATAAGGATTATCATGTAAATCTACTCAAATAAAAGATTGCAACTAACTATACGTTTCATTCATTTTATGGAATTGTATGGGAGTCAAACTCTACTTTTAGGAAGTTTGAATATTCACAACTTCAAGCAGATAGTAGAAGAGATATTAAAATGCTTTGCAACAGGACATATCATGCGAATGTAATAATAATAATAATAACTCCATTTTACCTGGCAGAGTTACGGCTTTTAAGTCTTGTCCACCAATCAACAAAGTACAAAAATTACCCTTCCTACATCTAAATTGCAATAAACAAAATTATTACATGGTGTATATATATATATATATATATATATAGAATACAATTATTATTTGCAATATATTTTGATTTAATCTGCATTTAACGAACGAAATATAAAGTGTACAAGATAGAAAAATGAGAAAAGGAAAATAATATTAATCCATCCATGCACAGTAATTCTGCCCGAGGGCAGGTCTTTGACTGCAACCATAGCATTTTCATGCTATGCTTTGCAGATTTATTAGGGAATTGTAGGTGTGGTAGCGTTCCGTTGCTTTCCACACAGGTGAAGGATGATTATGATAATGATGATGTCCATATGATTTCGGAGACCGTTTGGGCCTTAAAAGTTTTCAAGGCATTTGTCTTACAGGTGAGGAAAAACCGATATAAAACCTCACCCAGAAAAACTGTCCCGTGCGGGGACCGAACCCGGACTCGCTGCGTGACAAGGCAGCACGCTATCTCGAGGCCACAGCGGTGGCCATAATATTAATGATAGAATAAATTTAGTTCTGGATAAAAAATAATTTAACAACAAGTAATTGTATAAGCGTGACTTAAAAGGGTCAAGTGTGCGGCAACACCTGACATCTTCAGGAAGAGAATGTAACGTTGTTTAGAAATAAACCAACATCTAAAAAGTACGTCGCGCAGGCACTGAGAAAACTAAGCAGATTTCTCGACAAGTCGAATTTTTGGTCAGATTTTGCTGGTTTATGGAACGTTGCCTATATTTATTTTGTTAAATTGGAGGAACTTAATTTCTGATACCAACTTATTTAAAACTGTAGGACTGCAGTGAAACAAATCGTGCATAATCGAAAGTTATTACCTTTCTTGTACAATTTGACACAAATGTATACATAAGGACTTTATTAGACTAAAAGTAAGATACATACAATGTTATTTACAAATATGGGTCACATGGGCAGTAAGGCGTACGTGCTGTTGATAGTCCGTTACAATAAATTGATGTATGGTAATAATATACTTAAAACAAAAAAAGGAAACACAATAATATTACAATTAGATATCAATACAATTACATTATACATTAACTTAGTTATGTAGAATTATTAAAAATTAATGGTATTGCAATTTGTTAACATATTTATTTATTCATGAATAAGTGTTTTCTTATTTTTCGCGTTTTGTCCACAAATCTACCCAAGTTTATCTAATTTTCTGGGTTTACCAATAACTCGTAGCATGCCAATCTTTCACGATTTGAATTTAGAAATCTTTCCGGTAATAACTGATGCCTCCAATATTCCAAATCGTTAGGTTTTCCTAATATATGTATCTCGTCTTCAAAGCTCCCGCACTTTGGACATATTCGCATATCGTGATCGTCGCTATTTTTTTTTACATTTCCATGCCCCTAACCTGAACCAAGCAAGCCCTGCTTTCTCTTTAAATCCTAGAATGAGTATATAAGATTCTTTTCCCCAAACTTGTTTCAGGTCTCTTAGTAAAAACGGTAATATTTTTCCCGCACATTCGGCCAACATATTTTGTAGGTTTATATCCAAGTACCTCCTTATTTTTCTCCATACATTCTTGAGATTTTCAGTCCCTTTTTCCCATACCAAACCCACCCCAATCTTTTAAATAGTACGAGTACCAACTAAAGGAGGTCAAACTCAGCGTGACTCCACTCGTTCTCGTAAGCGAGAGCGGCTCAAAGTGAGGGCGGCCACGAGTACCGGAAACAAGAGTTCGAAAATGGCAAGTCCCGGAATTCTCGCAGTGAGTACGAAGGATGAAGTCATGCAAGTTCGTGGTACATAAATGTTTATTACATATACAAAGCCCTACGTTTCTCAATAGCCAAAGAATTTTCCTTCTTTTACAAATAAACGTGTATTATTATTATTATTATTATTATTATTATATTATTATTATTATTATTATTATTATTATTATTATTATTCACCGCTGTGGTCTCGAGGTAGCGTGCTGCCTTGTCACACAGCGGGCCCGGGTTCGATCCCCGGTCGGGGCAGCTTTTCTGGGTGAGGTTTTTATCGGGCTATTTCCTCACCTGTAAGGCAAATGTCAGGAAAACTTTAAGGCCCAAACGGTCCCCGAAATCATATGGCCATCATCATCATCATCCTTATCATTACCATCATCACCATCTTCCTTCACCGGTGTGGAAAGCAATGGGAAGCTACCACATCTAGAATTCCCTAGTAAAGCTGCAAAGTATGAAAATGCTATGATTGCAGTGAAAGACCTGCCCTCGGGCAGAATTACTATGGATGGATAGATGGATTATTATTATTATTATTATTATTATTATTATTATTATTATTATTATTATTATTATTATTATTATTATTACTGACATATAAATTTATAAAAGCATTTAAGGGTCGTCCCATATGATATAGACAATAACACTCATCTTCAAAAGTTTACAATTTTTTATAGTGAAATGTTATGGTGTACTGAACGTCTAAACTGAATTTCAGGTGTCAGTTTGATATACGGTAATTCCATCCATCCATAATAATTCTGCCCGAGGGCAGGTCTTCCACTGCAATCATAGCATTTTATACGAATACATAATAACAAGTTATAATGTGAGTTATTAAGTAATGACCAACTATTGTCATCATCATCATCATCTTCATGGTAGCCTCTCGGTCTGTTCCGCTCTCAGAATTCATCCTCCCATCGTCTTCTATACGACGTCCCACATCTCTATAGCCTTCAGACTGGTACAGCAGTGCTTGTTGTATTACCCTAGAAGAGTACATGTTCATGCCATTTTTGTTTATAGTTTTGTATTTTTGTTTATTTAGATTAAAAATTTTGAGTTCTTACCTTAATGTTTGATTAGGAATATGGTATTTTAGAGTACATTCTGCAAGGTATCTGAAGAACCTCATCTCTGACGTTTCTAGTAATCTTCTTTCTGATCTATATTCATGGCCGAATTTTCTGATCCTAATGCCACAATGGGAACTGCCTTTACTTTATAAAACTTTAGCATTGTTTCTTTTGTTGTTTTTGTTTGTAGTGTTCTTTTAATAGTCCCACACATACTTTGAAATGTATATTTTTTTGGTTGATATGATTTTCCCAATTGTAAGATATGTGACATCCTAAATATTTAGAACTCTGTACTTGTTCGATAATTTCATCGTTCATAACTATTTTCGATTGTCTTGAATTTATATTTATTGTTAGATGAAAGGAAACCTTATAACAATTAGAGTCAGGATTGAAATACAAATAGTATATATTATTCAACTGTTTTGTGTGAAACCAAGATAAAACACAGTCAGAAGTTTTACTTCTTATAATACTACTATTCAACTCTTTGTATGTGAAACCAAAACAAAAGAGAGTCGTAAGTCTAACTTATCATTATACTATGTTGCAATCTTATCTTTCAGTACATAAAAATTCTGATTCTATTTATAATTTATAATTTTCCTAATAATTTCACAAGAAATTAAATTCATGTAAATTTATAACATGTTTACTGTTGTCTGACAAAATTTAATTTACAGTACTTAGTACATATTTAATTAATATTTTCACATGTAATATACCGGCTTATATTCAAAGCATAAGGCTTGTAGAATACAGGTCCCATCAGATAATTTTTGTAATATATTTTATTTAGCTTTCGCAGACATTGTATATATTATTTTTCGTATGAAGATTGTTCATTACTCATGGGCATATGTTACACAACAGTAATTTTGTGATAATGGTGGCGTCCTGTCAGCGCCATATAACTCGAGTTTAAGTGTTTTTTTTACTCACGAGAAATCTGTTCCAACGGGACACACGATCGTTCTCGCATATTACTCCCCCCTCCTAGTCCTCTGAATACACGACTGTAGAAGCTACGAGACTGGAAGCTTGGAGAACAAGATTCGAGCGGGAGTGAATGCGTACTTGGCCGGCTTTGTTATCAACCTATTAATTTTCCATTACTTTATTAAAAATGCAAAATAAATTAAACTAATATATCTTGTAGAATACATTGGCAATTTAGACGTTAATTAAATTGCATGGTATACATTGCGATGAATCAAATATGGCGGGACTAGAGAAAATATTTAATTTCGGTCTCCGGTAAACCACCACTTCTAATGTTCGGATTTCGCTGATTTTTGGAGAATATCTTCCTCGGTTTGGTTTTGAAACATCAATAATTGCGACCGCTAAGAGCTGTTTTTGAATATTCGTTTGAGGTAAACTTCTGCACCTAATGATCCGATTTTGCTGGTTAAACAACTTAACCTAATTTCCATTACTTGCTGTATGCCAAGTTTAGTTATATATATATATATATGGTATGATAAGAAAAATAAATGCCTGGACGGGATTCGAACCCGGATCTCTGAGTCTGTACCTCAGTGTGATATATATATATATACACATAGTTATTTTCGGTGTTTACTAGATAGGATGGGTGATAATGAGTATTTTAAAAAAATATTCTCATGAGAACAACCTGAATAGCTTCATTTCTTTGGAATTTGCTAAAACTCGAAATAAAAACTGATTTAAATGTAAGTAAGACCAATTTTTATGTATTCTTGTGAGACTTGGACATTAAAGGAAAACTGGGAACAAAAAGTTCCATTGCCAGAAAGCAAGGTATCGAGGAGAATATTTGAGCCAATAAAAGTTATAAATACAATATACCAAATCAGACATGATTAAAACTTTATGAAGTATAAGTGCCGCTATCTAATTGAAATCATGGCGGACGTCAGAGCCGAGTAGGCGTGCTCTCTCTCTCTCTCTCTCTCTCTCTCTCTCTCTCCTCTCTCTCCTCTCTCTCTCTCTCTTTCTATTCTATTTCTATATCTATCTTATCTATCTCTATATCTCTATCTCTCTCTCTCTCTCTACTCCTCTCTCTCTCTCTCTCTCTCTCTCTCTCTTTCTCTCTCTCTCTCTCTCTCTATCTCCCTCTCTGTCTCTCTCCCCCCTAACTCTCTCCCCCCTATCTATATTTCCCCCTATCTCTCTCTCCCCTATCTCTCCCCCCCCATATCTCTCTCCCCCCATATCTCTCTCTCCCCCTATATCTCGCTCCCCCTATCTCTCTCTCTCCCTCTCCCTCTCTCTATCCCTCTCTCTCTCCCTCCCTCCCTCTCTCTCAAGCTTGCTAATAACCAATCTAAAGGTATCGGTCACTTACAGTACTTTACTACTCATGGCTTTTTTTTAAATTTTATTACATTATATTTCAACCCGTGTTTTACCATGGGCATATCACGGGATATTTACAGTTATTTACATACATTTACACTTTGTTTTGCTGTATTTTGATTGTTCAAGAGTTTATTCTTGAAGTGAGCGGAAGATGTTGGTGATGAAGTTCGTCACTGTGACGGTGTTGACGTGGTGCTGTAGTATCTGAGGTAGAGTTTGGGTTGTTAGAACAGGAGGCCGGTCTCTGGAGTACAGTGAACATTCTGTCAGAAGATGTATTGCTGTCTGTGGTGGACTTTCGGGGCAGTTACATAGGGGAGATGGTGACTTTTTGATCCTGTGAAGATATGTACGGAAGCGTCCGTGGTTGGTTAGGAATTGTGTAAGGATGAAGTTTGGCCATAGGGATATAGAGAGCCGGTGGTGAATAGAGGGAATGAACTGTTTGGTGTGAAATGATACCTCGGAGTTGGTATATGTTGCATTCCATATGTTGATGTAATAGTTTAGCAGAAGTTGCTTGGCTCGAGAAATAGGGATGGAGTTATAGGTTACAGTATTTTTATAGCTGGCAGCTATTTTTGCTAGATAATCGGCTCGTTCGTTACCTCTGATTCCTGTTTGTCCTCTGACCCAGTTTAGTGAGACTTGAGTTGTCTTCTTCAGAGTGATAATTTTCTTTCTGGTGTTGACTGCTATTGGTTGTGTAGTTCTTTTGTTAGAGATGGCCAGAAGTGCTGCTTGGAGTCCACGTGTATTGCATAGGAAGTGTTTACATTACTTTGTTGTTGGATCCAGTCCACCGCCATTTGGATGCCTATAAGTTCTGCTTGAAATATAGAGCATTCGTTGTCCAGTCTACGTGACTCGGTGTAAATTTCTTTTGAATTTTCTTCTACGACTAATCCAGCTCCGACGTGGTTTTCCGTTTTTGATCCATCTGTGAAGATCTGTTATGTTGGCTGGGATAACTGTACCTCCTGTAATCTATTGTTATGATGTTGTCTTTCGGATGGATTCCTCCATATCTGGTTAATACTTCAGTCTTCTTAAGTTTGGGCAGGACTGCATTAGTGGGCAAGCCTCTACTAGCGGCTTTTATGTCTTTGCTCAGATGTAGGGCTAGCTCTATTGGCATTGTCCCTGCTATTGCTTGCAGAGCTACGTTGGAGACTGTTTTGTATGCTTTGGTCGCGAAAATTAGGAAAGATCTTTGGATCTGCGTTAATTTAATATTAGCTCTTCTGGATAATGATTGGCTCCAGGCCTCCGCCGCATAACTGATGACTGGGAGGATGGCATGATTATAAATAGTGAGAAGGTGGTGGTAAGAGATTCCCCAAGATGATTTGGAACATCGAATTAGGTTATTTCGAAGCTTCAGTAATTGTTTTTTCTAGGAATTGAGTGTGGGGAAACCAATCCATCTTGCAGTCAAGCATAACTCCCAAGTATTTCATTCTTGAGACAACATTTATACCCCACTTTATGACTATCGGATGAGTACTGTATTCTGTTCTTTTCCGGATGTACATTGGCATAAGTGCTGTTTTATCCTGTGCTATTTCTAATTTTTGTGTTTTACCCAGTCCTCTATGTTTTGGAGTGCAGTTTGAAGAGTGTCGAGGATGTGCGAATGTGAGAGTCCTTTCAGCATGATCATTATGTCGTCGGCATACATTACAATATCTAGGTCTTTTATGTTAGAAAGTTGTTCAATTAAACCACTGATGATGATGTTCCAGATGGTGGGACCAGCAACCGATCCTTGTGGGCATCCTTTGGTGACTTGTTTGGAGATGGTCACGTTGCCTAGTTTATAGGAGGCGGTGCGATTTCGAAGAAAATCTTGGATGATACAGAAGATATTCGGAGGGCAATCTAAGTTCCAGAGCCGTTCAAGGAGTCCCGGGTGCCAGGCATTATCAAATGCTCCAGCGATATCTAGAGTGAGGAGACAACATTTTAGTCCTTGCTGTCTGTTGTGATGAACATAATTCGTAACCGCTTTTATAGCATCAGTGGATGATTTTCCTGCTGTAAATCCGTATTGTTGCTTTGGTATCCGCCCGGAGGATTCCAAGTGGAAATTGAGTCTTTCCATTATTAGTTTTTCCAGACATTTTCCAGGAATCGATAACAGGCTGATACCCCGATATCCAGTTATGAGGTGATGTTTACTCTTGTCAGCTTTGGGAATTGCTATTATAGCAGCGTTCTTCCAGGTCGACGGGAAGCAACCTAGTCTCAGACATTTATTAAATAGTATTATCCAGAAGGTTGGTAAATACGCATGTATTCTTTTGACGATAGTGCCTTCGATGCCATCGGGTCCTGGGCATTTATGGTTGTTTAGGCGTGTTATTATTTCTTCTACTTCATGGTAGGTGAAGTCAGGTTCTGGCTGGGTGTCTGGCGCGACTCTTGCTGTTACCTGTGTTCTGATGATTTTCTGTTCTTCGCTGTCGAGAGCTGGAGGGTCATCTGGGAAAAATTTATCGAGGAGGGCAGTAGCAGTGTCCTCTGCGTTCAGTGTGGAGACTCCGTCTTGCAGGGTTAATGTTGAATATGCGTGCTTTTTTTCAAAATCCCGTTTGCAGGCCTTGTAGATTTTCCAGGGCGATTCTTTAGAGCTCTCTGTACAGAATTTTTTCCAAGATTCCTGCTTCGCCTTAAGGAGTTCTTGTTTTGTAGTTTCTTGTGAGAACATTGAGTTTTTCTTTGTAGATTTCTTTTATCGATGGATTTTTGCATCGTTTAAACCTGCGTTTTGCTGCATTTGTTTGTTTTCTGAGTATGTTTAATTCGGTCGACCACCAAGGCACATAGTTGTTTGTGGGTAGGAAAGGAGGGAAGCAGCAACTGTTTATTTCTTCCAAGTCGCGCCATATTGTGCTAATGGAGTTCTCTAGTTTTTCTTTGGTATTTTGTTTGTCTATCAGCTTCGTCCATTTGTTTTCTATGTGCCGGAGTTTTTGTTGAAACAGGTTCCATTTTCCAACTTGGGTTGCGAATTTCCTGGTGGAGTGGCTTACTTGTCGGGTTATATTTGCAGGGGAGCGCTGCATTATTATATCATAGATTATGAGGTTGTGATCTGATAGCGTCTCTTCTTTGCTGGTATGCCAGTTTTGGATGTTGTGTGCCGTGTTCGTTGTTGTGGCAGTGATATCGATCCAGCTGTTACCTTGGGCGCTACAGAAAGTGGGGCCGTCTTTTTCATTAACGGTGATCAAACCCTGTGCTGTTAAGAATTCAGTCATCTTCCTACCTCTGGAATCGTTGATTGGGCTATGCCACATGCTGTGCTTGCTGTTTGCATCCAGCCCCCAGACAAAGTTGGTAGGTATTGTGGACATTAGGAAGGCCTCGATTGGCTTGTCCCAAAATAAACAGTTTGCGAGTTTGAATGGTACAACGAGTGACCCAGGTGTCCCGCGCATGTGTATGGAGCATTCCGTTGGCTGGTCGTAATGATTTCCATGCTTTCAGATATCTGGCAATCTCTTTAATTGCATTGCCTTTGCCATTATATGGAAGTGAATACCGGACCTTAACATAAGACCAGTTAAGACAAATTATCACATATGAGATTTATGTGATTTGTATAAGATTATAAATCACTAGACCATAAAGGAACGTAGATAATACTTGAATGTCACGCACGAATACACTATAATCCAAACGAAAAAGAAATATAGACCAACCTTTGAAAATATGACATTAACAACTTCTTTGAGACGGAAAGCGCTAGAGGGCCTAATACTTTATATCGATTATGCTGTTTACGGTAACAAGTGACAAATGACGTGGAGAATTAAAATAATAAATTTGACAAAGTAATTAAAAACAGAACCGTAGTAAATTACATCAAAGCACAGAGATTAAGCTGGATTAGGCATTATAACAGAATGTCAGACGAGATAATGGAAAAGACGTTAATAAATAGAAGACAAGAGTTATTGGATTAGTGCAAATAACGCAGAAGTACATCCACTTTCTATGCTGTCACTCCTAAGGACCAGCTCGCCTAACAAGTGATGTCAACTGAGCCAAGCGCTGTTAATCAGGAGGCCCTTGCATTTACGGGATGTAGAAGGCTAAATGTATTATTATTATTATTATTATTATTATTATTATTATTATTATTATTATTATTAAATAAAACTTTAGGCACAGAAAGATGTGTAAATATTAAAATTCTGTATATAAATGGAATTATTATTAATAGTATTATTATTAATAATACTATTATTATATTATTATTATTATTAATATTATTATAATTAATGTCCACCGCTGTGGTCTCGGGGTAGCGTGCTTCCTGTCACGCAGCGGGCCCGGGTTCGATCCCTGGTCGGTATCGAGTTTTTTCCTCACCTGTACGACAAATGTCAGGAAAAATTTAAGACCCAAACGGTCCTCGAAATCATATGGCCATCATCATCATCATCATCATCATCCTTATCATTATCATCATAATCCTTCACCGGTGTGGAAAGCAACAGGAAGCCACCACACCTACAATTCCCTAGTAAAGCTGCAAAGCATAGCATGAAAATGCTATGACTGCAGTGTAAGACCTGCCCTCGGGCAGAATTACTATGGATGGATGGATTATTATTAATATCAATATTATTATTATTACTTTTATTATTATTATTTTTATTATTATTATTATTATTATTATTATTATTTATTGCCACAATGTCCATATGAAGATCAAGTACAGATGGGAGGATGAAATAATAAAGCATCTAAAATATGAAATAAAACTGGTTGAGTGTTAGTAAGAATAGGAAATTATGAACCAAACATTGTTGAGAAGGCCAAGACATGCTTCAATAAAAGTTATACCCCTATAGAAGAAGAAAAACGCAAATAGTATGATCTATGTTTTATTCGTTTGTTCGTATGTTGAATCAAAACAAAAGACAATCTCTCATTATGCTATGTTTCAACTCTTAACTTGTATATGTAAAAGTAATGTGGTTCCAGTACAAGCCTTAGGAAGTCCATTGATAATTAGCACCAGATACTACACTCATATTCAACCCAGGAAGTTATTGTGTGTTTGGAATAGGGAACTGGGTTTCCATTTTAACAGTATTTTCTTGAGAGAAATCCTTACATAAAACTGAAGATTGCAACACAGTAGGTACATAGTTGTAAGCTGTAGCCATCCAAGCCACCCCCTCTTAAAGAAAAAAACGGTTACCACTTGTCACTGAGGTCTTGCGTATCTGTACTATCATGTGTGGAAGTGTCGACTCTCATATTTACTATAAAACTAGTTTGCATGCCGTAAAAGAAAAACTATGTTTTTTAAATGTATAGTTCATATATTTGGAAAAAGTACTGCTAACCTTGCCGCTCCACCACTCCTTAACAAACAAATACCGTTATTATGAGTTTGGCAACATCTACCCTCTGTACGTAGGGGGACACTGGCCTAGCCCACAAGATCTGTAGTAACTTCCTGGGTTGAATTAGAGTGTAGTCAAGTTGTCATCCCTGCGTGACTGGTCAGTATTGTAGAAGATGGTGCCAGGGCCGTAAATTTAAAACAAGCCCCCAGGATGACAGATACGTTGTTCTTTCTGCTCTTCGACAGCATACAAAAACTGCAAAAGACCTGCAGAATGACCTTCATATGGCTTCCGGAATCCGGGTTTCAGACCAAACCATAAGGAACAGATTAAGGAAAGAGAATATTCGTCCAAAAAGCCCCGTTAAAAAAACACGCTTAACAAATGGGCATAAGGCAGCAAGACGTACGTATGCTGAAAACCATGGTGATTGGAACGTGAACCAGTGGGAGTCTGTGCTCTTCTCGGACGAATCCAGGTATCGTCTTACACGTTGTGATGGTCGATTGAGGGTGTGGGGACGGCCAGGAGAAAGATTTTCTGCAGAGGCTGTACAGGAAATTGAAAGATTCGGAGGAGGTTCCATAATGGTGTGGGCCGGAGTTATGTACATCAATCGTACGGACCTTGTACTTGTTCCCCAGCGACTGAATGCTGTCCGGTATATCGAGCATGTTCTGGAAGAGCATGTAGTACCTGCTGCCATTGGAGTAGGCCCTGGATTTCTGTTTATGCAGGATAATGCCAGGGCACATTCTGCGGCTGTCACCAGGGATTTACTGAGGAGGAATGAAATTGAGGTAATGGAGTGGCCAGCGGTCAGCCCAGACCTCAACCCTATTGAACACTTGTGGGATCTTCTAGACAGAAGGTCAGGAACCGACATCAAGCTCCACAAACTCTGCAGCAACTTGGAGATGCTCTGAAGGAGGAATGGGAGAATATTCCGCAAGAGGAAATCCAGAATCTTATTGGGAGTATGCCACGAAGGTGCCAAAGTGTCATCGAATGTCGTGGAGGCCATACACGATACTAACTCTATATAACGAGTGTTTAACTTTGAAAAATAAGCACAAGATTTAATTGCTTGCATAGCGGAATTATTTGAAAAGTTAATTGTCAGCGTTATTCATTTGTTTTTACTGACATGAGCATTAAATAAATAAATAACCACAAATAATGTACTTTATTAATTTCATGTTTGTACCTTTATCCAATGAAAAAATATTTGCATATTTCATAGTGTTCCTCTAATTGTTTTGAGCAATGCATTATTATTATTATTATTATTATTATTAGTATTATTATTATTATTATTATTTATCACTGTTATTATTAGTATCATTACGTAGGTATAGAACTATTTTTCCCCTCTTTCCTTAAAACAACGTCAATCCATACATCCGTCGCCGTGGCGTAGTAGCTAGAATCCCTACCTTCCACTCCGACACCCGGGTACGATTCCCGGCGAGGTAGGAAATTTTATATCTCGACCTTGGTCTGTGTGCGTATCCTGTGTTTGGTTTGTATGTCTGAATAAGGTAAAAAAGGTTAACAAATGTAAAAAAAAGAACTGTGCAAACAAAAGAAAACGAGAAAGAAGAAGAAAAAGTTTTTTTTCCATCGTTTCTTCTTCCTCTACCAGATGGCCCCCATTTTATTATTATTATTATTATTATTATTATTATTATTATTATTATTATTATTATTATTATTATTATTATTACTACTACGTAAATATCTAACTATATTTGTCATAGCTTACGTAAACAGAGTTTCGACCTTGAATCTCCAGGTTATGCTAACCGATAATTTCCCTAACTAATTTGAGAATAAAAATCCTCGTTCTGTAATACGTTACTGGTAGTAATGAGTTCCTTATATCGAAACAATCATCTAATATCCTTGAAAAAACTATGAAACTTTACCTGTAGATTTATGTTCCATAGTGTTTGGGAAATACACGACACTCAGATTTTGTGGACTTCAGTGTGTGGTGCTAAGATGTAGATGGATGGAGACATATTCTGTGACCTGAAAGCTAAATTTACATTGCATTGTGATATTGAGATAGAATTTTGTATTCCAGCCGCATGGCCCAGAGACATGCCAGGGATGGAAGTGCCATCAACGGCCATCGCAAAAAAGAAACGTTCCCGAGTTCTGGTGTGCTATCAAGGCAGGTGTTACAATAGTGTAGGTCGGTTGTACCTTGGGGATAGTCTTACACGCCCCCTCCCCCACACATATACGTGACACTTTCCATGATGCACTGTCTTGTGTCTAGAATAAAGCCTCCAGAAACTGGTGAATATATTTCCTGAGCCCTGCAAATTAATTCTACAGAATTTTCAAAAGTCATAGAGTTAGTTAATTAGTTAATTGTATAGTTAGTTTTAATGTATGTTTATGTTTCAAAATAGCTGTGAAAAATAACATTTTAGTATAATAGAATATACATAGGTTTACTTGTTACAAAAGTCACGAGATAGCAGTGCGACCAATGTCCTGCTGCCTCTCATGTTAGGGAATTATATCTAAGAAAGGAAAAATAAATGTTTGTGCTAGGAGGCCTGAGTAGCGCACTAACGTATAAAGTTAGAGATCTCGGGTACAAATCCCGGCTCTCGCGTTTATTTTTCTTTTAAAATATATACAAGGGTAATTTCATAAGCCATGGCAACTATTTTTTATCAGCCAGTAAATGCTGAATGAAACAGAATTCAGTATATACAAGTGAGAGTCACTGGAATGTCCTTCACAATGGTGGTACAAATCTGGAATCCAGATACAGGAGGATGTGGGTAAGGGACATTGAAAAGTGAATAAATAGAAATCATTGTTTTGCTTCTATTACATGTGAAGAAAAATAATAATATTCATATAACCCACAGCTAACACACTTCAGAATTTTAATTGAAAATGCTGAAGCAGTTTACAAAGAGGAGGATATCTTTAACAGTGTTTCTACGAAGAATGGTGCATATAGACACATCATAAACACCCAATGGTGTTCAGCACCTTCCTCATAATTGGCAAAAATGTGTGTAGGCCTTGGGGGATTATTTTTAACGGTGTTAGTTGTGGGTTAAATGATTTTTTTTCACATGTAATAGAAGTAAAGTAATGGTTTCTTTTTATGCATCTTTCAATGTCCCTTATCCATATTCTTTTGTATGTTAAATTTTAATTTTGTACAACCATTGCATTGTGAAGGACATTCCAGTGACTCTCTTGTATATACTGAATTTTGTTTCCAGCAGCTTTACTGGCTGATAAACAAATAGTTGCCATGACTTATAAAATGACCCTCATATATTTATATTTGTGTGTGTGTTTGTGTGTATGTGTGTGTGCTAGTATATAAGTTCGTAAACTTTCATGGTCCGTGTCTTGATTCTTGATATCGCCTTTCGGGCTGGATGCCCGTAATCCAAAGCGAAAAATCCGGTAACCAATAAAATTGGACCATTTGGAATGGATCTTTACCTGGAATTATAATTTAAAATTCACTATAGTGGCCGCCATTATTATTTTCTCCCAACATAACTGTAGGGCTATAAATTCAATTTATTTACCCCTATATAAGTATATGTTCTGTAAAAAAAAAGAACATAAATTCGACTTGCTAAGGAATTTGCTTCCTTTAGCCAGTGACGGATTTTTTTTTTACTTTATATACCTGTGCCTGCTCGACCAATTACAGATTTTTCTGGGACATCGGGTTGAAAGTGATGAAAATCGGATCTCTACGAGAAAGCCTTTGCTTTCCGATAATTTGGCACCTAATTTCCAGGAGTACAACTCCTCGCTCGCTCATGCTTGAAACTCTCACAGTGTTGCTTCAGTTCCCAGTTTTCATTTTTATTATAATATAGGCGTGAAGTGCAGTTAGTTTATGGAATATTTTCTCACTACAATGTGGAGAATGATCATCTAGTCAGTATAAGGGTTACATACAGCTAACACAGCTTTCCGTACCCGTTATATCAGGTATTTTCATCCTGGAGCCCCTACTACTGACTGCATCTGCCTGAATTCTTAATGATTCTAAGTGAGTACTGACCCCATACTGCCCGACATGCATAACAAAATCCCTTCCTTCATAGGAACTCAACCCAGGAGGTCGATTATCTAGCCAATATAGGGTTTAAATGCAGTCAAAATGTCGCATCCCCTAGCCGTTATGTAAAGTTTTTCTCAATCTGGAGCCCCTACTTACTGTATATGATGATCGTTTTGGGACTCATAGTGGCCAACCTGAGGAAGTTGACTCTGAAAAGAAAGTCATATATGAGCCAACAGTTGACTATTACAAAGATAAATATCAATTAGATAGTATAACTGCCACAGGATTGATGATCGGGGCAAGAGGAGATGATCGGAAGAGGTACTATACCAGGATTATTTAGCTAAATTTTGGAATTTCTTAGATTTGGACAGAATGTATCTTTCTAAAATTGCAATCGCTGCCATTAGAGGATCAATTTCAATTTTAAGAAACCATTTTTCTTTATAGAATATACTTCAATTACAATTTGAGACTTTTTAATGTATTTACAAAATGCATTTCATCAATTTTGAAAATTAATTGTCTGTATCAATTTCTCCTTGTGGCAGTCATCTAATGAGGAAAGTTTTATAAATAATAATACTTTAATCCAAAAATGTGCGGCCTCGCCTAACACCACTACCTCAAGTCAGTTTTAATGACACATTCAACACCACTACCTTAACTATTTCTATAACGCCCCATCTTATTTCAGAACAAGTGTTACCTTTTCTTCACTGGTTTTTAAAAGTCGGAAAAGAAGGTCCACCTTGAATTCGTTGGAATTTATGAGAGGAAAAGACAATGAGTGAGTGATTCATGGAACTGGGTTTTTATGTTTTGGCAAAAACTATACCTGGAGTAAGCAATCATTTGATTTGGTGTTTACTTGATGAAAATCCATTTTCTACATTTATTAACTAAGACTATCAAAGTTTCATTGATTTTCATAAATACACTGCTCAAAAAAATTAGGGGATATTTTAGAATAACCTATTAAGACTATGTTTTTTGGTATAGTATTAGATGCAATCACTTTCTATTACTCCAAGATAATGTAAATAAGAGTTTGAAGTTGTTACGTAACCTCGGTACCACACCAGAGGGCAGTGTCTGTACTGTTGATGTGAAAGGGTGGTGTGGGGGTGAATGTTTTGTTGCTGTTTTTAAATCCAGTCCAGTTTTTAGTTAGTAAACGACTTGCCTTAGGGACAGTGATGCCTCGACAACGTGATTTACCTGAACCAATGGCTTGGAGGGCCATAGGAAGGACGGAAGCTGGACAGACACAACAAAAGGTGGCACAAGCCATTGGGGTGTCTGAAAGCGTGATTTCCAGACTTTGGAATCATTTTCAAAGAACATACTGTTCACAGAAGAGCCGGACAAGGTCGACCAAGGTCAACAACAACAAGGGATGACCGTTACCTCTTGTTAACAGCCCGTCGGAATAGACAGCAGAATGCAACTCAATTGCGAAATACACTTCAAACAGCAACAGGACGCAGGGTGTCAACTCAAACTGTCCCTAATCGACTGCATGGAAGTGGTCTCTATGCCCGTAGGCCCATGGTGTGTACCAGGTTAACTCCACAACACCGTAGAGATCGCAGAAACTGGGCGGAGGAACTTCGTGGGTGGAGATCAGTTCTTTTTTGTGATGAGTCGCGATTCAACGTGGAATGTGATAGTCGGCGTGTATTCATCTGGAGAGAAAAAGGGACACGAAACAATCCAGCTTTTGTACGTGAAAGATCCCCCTATGGTGGCGGGAGTCAGTAGTGGTGGACGTACGGACCTCTACGTCATCCAAGGTGGTACTTTGACTGTGGTAAAGTATAGAGATGAGATTTTCCGACCTTTTGTCATGCCTTATGCTGGTGCCATAGGCGATTCTTTTCTTTTTATGGACGATAATGCACGACGCCACAGAGCTGGCTTGGTGGATGACATGCTGGAAGTGGAGTGTATCGAGCGTATGCAATGGCCAGCTTCCTCCCCGGACTTAAATCCGATTGAGCATGTGTGGGATGCATTAGGCAGGCGCATTGCAGGCAGACCAGCACCTCCCACAACTGTTCCAGAGCTGCACATTGCTTTTATGGAAGTGACCACGTATCCCCCAAGAACTCATTGCTAACCTCATTGCATCAATGCCACACAGGTGTGAGGCAGTGCTGGCCGTTCGAGGAGACCATACACCATACTAAAGAAACATTTTCACCCATGTTAATGTTGCTTTGTTTGTTTGCCATATTCATAATCAGGATCTCTTTGACATCTGGTGTGGTACAGAGGTTACATAATGACTTCAAACTCTTGTTTACATTCTTTTGGAGTAATAGAAAGCGATTGCATCTAATACTGTTCCTAAAAACATAGTCTTAATAGGTTATTCTACAATATCCCCTATTTTTTTGAGCAGTTTATTTATTTGAATCAATATTCAAGACAGCTGTTTCGATACATTGCATCTTCTTCAGATCTGTATCACAAATACAAAAAAGGAATATTTTTGGCTTAAATCTGAAGAAGGTACAGTGTATTGAAGCAGCTGTCTTGAATATTGATTAAAATAAATATTTATGAAAATCAATAAAACTTTGATAGTTTTATTTAATGGCACGGAGATTATCCTTAATTTAGATAATTATTCCAGAGAAGAAATTTTAATAAGTCAAGGAGTTCGACAAGGGTGTACATTATCTCCTACATTGTTTAATATATATTTTGATGAGGTTATACAAAAATGGAAAAAATCAAATCCATAGGATAGGCCTATATATACGAATATTTTAATGTAATGCGGACGATCTGGTAATTATACAGAAGTCAGAGGATGATTTACAAAGAGCCATTTACACGTTGAATGAATTAGGACTCTATTATAATCTCAAAGTCTCAACTTCAAAAACTAAAATTATGGCTTTTCAGGGCGAAGTGCCAGTCAGAGCAAAAACAGTAATCAATAATGAAATAATAAAACAGATAGCACATTTTAACTATCTTGGTTCAGATATAACATTTAACTATGATTGGGATATATATATATATATAATAAATTAAACCGATATCAAATGATGTGTGGCACCATAAGAAGAACCCTCCGATAGACTCGAAGAAAAACTCAGCTCAGGTTTTATAAAATTATGGCTGTTCCTGTTATTTTATATGGATCTGAATCTTGGGTGCTTACAAAAAAAAGATATCTCACACATTCAAGCCACTGAAATGAATTTTTTTAAGATCCGTAAAAGGATGTACACGCATAGATAGATTACACAATGAATCAGTAAGAAATGTACTGGAGATATTTTCAATACTCGATAAACTAGAAGTGCACAAATACCAATGGAAAGAACATTTAGACAGAATGGACAATACAAGATTACCCAAAACGAACAACACCTACAAACCACATGGAAAAATGATCTTTGGAATGGCCAAGGAAACGATGGACTTGAGACCGGAACAGGTCGCATTGACCTAATCCTGGAAAAGAAGAAGATAGTTTTATTTAATTAAAATACCTTAATTTCTAATGTTGCTGAGTATGCACTAGTTCCATACCTTCGAAAACAATCAATCAAGAGGGGGGTCCTACTACTTTTCCCGCATCCCGCATTTCAATCGACATGTCTCTCTTGTCATTCCATTCACCCTCTTCAATTATTCTGTCGACCATAGGCATTCTAATTCCTTCTCTCCATTGAGTTTCAGGTCTTCTGCTTCTCCTGCTGTTCTCTTGATTATATTCAAAGTTATTCTTGACTCTGTATCCCCTTCCATCCTCTTCAAATGATCACATCATAATACCCGCATTGTTTCTGTTCGCTCACTGTCTAAAATGATACGATACAATTTCTTTCCTTATGGGGACTCGAACCAGCGCAACGCTTGATACTTTACAACGCGAGACAGAATAATAAGGTTAACATTTCTAGACAAGTCCACCACTGTGGTTTCGAGGTAGCGTGCTGCCTTTTTACGCAGCGGGCCCGGGTTCGATCCCCGCTCGGGACAAGTTTCCTGGGTGAGGTTTTTTTTCGGTGTTTTTCTTCGCCTGTAAGACAAGTGTCCGGATACTTTAAGTCCCAAATGGTCCCCGAACATCACCTGGGCCATCATCATCAATATCATATTCACCTCAATAGATTAAGTTTAGGTTTAAGGCCTCTCCTGGCGCATCATTACCCATCGCCATCACTCACCATACCATTGGGGCAGCGTAACCCCGCCTTCCAGGCGCCCCAACCTCAGAAGTGGGTTACAATACGCCAATGCCAGGAGAGAATACCAGAAATGTCGAATGACAAACAGGTGGCATTGAAAAAATACCTTTCTGTGAAATGTGATCTAAATGAGATGAAAAATGAATAGTAAAGTCTAAATTCAAAGTAATTTATACTAACTAGGACGACGTTTACAATGAAGTCAGTGGCGGCTTGTAAACATACATTCGTAATTATCTCGCAAACGGCTCGTTTGCGGACCCATGTTTATTGGACATTGTTGCTTCGTGTACTTTCAACCATGTAAGTTTGCGCCATCCTTTTTGATACACCCTGTATATATATATATATATATATATATATCCATAGTAATTCTGCCCGAGGGCATGTCTTTCACTGCAAATATAGAATTTTCATGCTATGCTTTGCAGCTTTACTAGGGGATTATAGGTGTGGTAGCTTCCCGTTACTTTCCACACCGGTGAAGGATGATGATGATGATAGTGATATGGATGATGATGATGGCCGGATGATTTTCGGGGACCTTTGGGCCCTAAGCTTCCTGATATTTGTCTTACAGGTCAGGAAAAACCCCGAAAAAACCTCACCCAGGAGCCTGTTCCGACCGGGAATTGAACCTGGGCCCGCTGCGTGACAAGGCATATATATATATATATATGTTTGTTTGATCTAAACCAAACTGATATATAGCGATTAATTTAAAAAAAACAGTAAGGATGAGTTCGTCAACCAGCAAAACCGTACCATTAGGTGTAGGAGTTCACCTAAAACAAAATTTAAAAATCACTATAGCGGTCGCAATTTTTTACGTATCACAAATCACAACTAAATTCACTGTAAGCTTTTAAAATAAACTGGGGAAGGTACTCTCCAAAAACTAGCCATTTCCAACCAATAGAAGTGGAGTTTATCTGAAAGCCGAAATTAGAAATTGACTCAAGCCACTGATATGATTAGTTGTACATCTTACAATTTAATTAGCCTTTAAATTGACAATATATCCCATAATATAAATAAAATCAGTTTAATTTGTTTTTAAAAAATTAGTAAAGTTGCGGTATGGAAAAATGAATCGGTAGGTATTATTTAATTTGGCATCAAATTATGAAACAATATGCAAATAGGCAATAGTTATGGTTATGAATGATTTGTTTTCACTACGATCTGTTATATACAAACTGGTACAAGAAACTGAATTTTTCCAGCAAAATAGTACCATAATATGTAATTACAAAGGAATTCTCTTAGTTTGCGCAGTTCCTGCATGACGGACATTTTATAATGTTACAGGAGAGCATTTTAATACATATTGAATTTAGTAACTTCCTTACTTTTTAATTTCTTTTTATTTAATTTTGACATAGACTCAACCATTTATTTTCCATCTAAATAGTGTGTTGCAAAACTTAAACTATGTTACGGCTTTTCGAATGGTATTAAAATAATCCGGAAAAAAGGACATATACCCTTTATTTCTCAAACCTTTCATTTACTCAGTAATGTAAAAGTGTGCTTTAACCCTCTTAGTTTCACGTTCAGCTGATTAAGCCTGACTTGTGGCGTCATTTTAACAGACTTCACATGCTTCTTTGTAAGAACTGAGGCGTACGAAAGCAGTAGTCGTGTATAAAGTTTGTAATTTGCTTCACACTGCACAGCTGCGTGTAATGCACATGCCATAGTCCTATGTTATAGCCGTACCACAAGCTTAAACATTCGATTAAACGCGATGGTGGTCTCTTGTTGTCTCTGTATAGAGTTATCCAGGATAATGCTACAACTCCCAAGTCCAGTAGCGTGGGAACACGTACCAAATAATAAACTCAAATGTTCAAACCAAAATAACTTCCTTCAGAATACGTACTCTGCGTCCAAGCAATGAGAGTATTGTGATAAGGGCGTTGCACATTAGCTAATTTCGAAAGCATGAAGCTATTGAGGTTGTTGTCATGAAAAAATATATTTTTTTCTTATTTTAAACATCGTCACCGATCATATCTAGTAGACGCAGAAAATGGCCATGACAAAAATGTGTGTTTGTGCTAGGATGCCTGGGTAGCGCACTAACATCTAGAGTTAGAGGTCTCGGGTTCAAATTCCGGTTATTTTATTTTCCTTGTCATATATATGTATGTATATATATATATATATATATATATATATATATATATGTGTGTGTGTGTGTGTGTGTGCGTGCGTGCGTATGCGCGTGTGTGTGTGCGAACCCTCTAGTGGCCACCATCTTTGTTTCATCGAAACCGAACTTGTCATATAGCAATTGATTTAAAAATAACGTCGAATTCTTTAACATGCAAAATTGGACAATTTGGTGTATTAGCGTCACCTGAAACGAAAATTTAAAAAATCGCTCTAGCGGTGTAATAATAAAAACTTGAAAAAGCCGTACTGGCTGTAATGTATAATTCCCAAATATGTCTTCTTAATAAAGGAGCCGCCATTTGCAAGATAGAAACATGGCTTCACAGCATTTTGGTGGTTGGGAATTACAATGTATATAGAGAAAGATTTGCGTTTAGATCGGTATTTGCTCAGGTAGCTCAGTTGGTAGAGCACTTGGTCTAGAGAACCAAGGGTCCCGGGTTCAAGTCCCGGTCTGAGCGTATAATTTTTCTCTTCAAATATGACATTAAAAGTTGACTCCATCATATTTGGTTTGTCGAAATGTACAACATACTATTTAATTAACTCTTAAATTGGCAATGTATCCTATAAGATACATTAATTTAACTTATCTAATACTGTAATAAAGAAATGGAAAAATTAATAAGTGTACATTACTTAAGTCGTTGTCAAATTATGTAACAATATAGAGTTGGTAATTTTATGGTCATGCATGTTCGTTTACAGTGCAGTTCAACACTTTTAAATATGTTGGTATCAGAAATTGAGTTACTCCTATTTAACTATATATGTTGTTCTCATGTTTTATTTTATTTCTTCGCCTTTTTATATTTTATTTCATTAATCAATAGGCCTATAATATTTTTTATGCTATCACTTATTTGTATTTTTATACCTTTTCTTATTCTCAATCTTATTTTTCATCTTCCTCATTCTTCTTCCTCTTTTTCATTTCCATTTTTGTTTGCTTGTTCTTCTCTTTTCGGTTTATCGTTCTCTTTTTCTACTTAATTCTCCCTTTCTTTTTTTTTAATTCAGTCTTAATATTCTTTTCCATTTTCCTTCATTTTTTATTTTTCTCTTTTTTTATTTCTTAATTATTTTATCTTCTTATTCTTTTTCCTCTTCTGCAAATTACCACTTGTGAGCATTGTTGAACTTAGTTACTTTCTTCAAGTAACATCAAAACTCTACTCTTATTCATTTAAGGTCTTAATTTCCCGGTATGTTCAGACTTTACTTCTGGTCTTTCTTTAGGGCTGACGGAAGAGTCGTCAAATAAGTTATTTTAATTTTATTTTGTTGTTGTTACATTCCCTCCTAGGACCCTCTTAATCCAACCATTTTTATTCCGATTCTCTTACATTGTTCGTATGTTTCAAAATCAGCCTTATACTTTATAATTATGTAGGCTCAGGGACAATCCGCTAAAGTCCTTAATGTACTATAGTTAATAAATATTTTAGATCCCGGATATTACAGATAGAGTTCACCTACCTCCAGTTTATGTTTCCGTTCTCTAGAATACTAAATAATTATGGGGGTTATGTTACACGTAGGTTATATTAGGTTATCATAAGTATTGTGACGGGTGATTTCCAAATCAAGAGTGGCATTTATTAGGACTATTCAAGGAATAAAATTAACCTGTTTACTCAAAAATCATTATTTAAATTTAGTTATCTTAAATGTTTATATATTTAACGTAAACGGCGATGTTTTAAAACAAATCAGAAATCTGTGGTTATATTCCATTTGTTTATTCACTGCAACTTGATTATATTATTTATTACCAAATAGGATTGCAATATTGTAAGAATGCACACTAGTGGAGAAAAAATGAAACACATCAAACTGTGTATTATAATCAACATTGTAGGTTATTAATTTATTTTTAATAAACAACTCAGTAAAAATCTTTATTTAAAAGTGCAATTATTGAACACACAATTATCAAATGTGTAGTTCGAAGGAATCGGTTCATAATTTGTTATATTCAATGTATTTGTTGGAGAGTCAGTTACTGCAAAATAATACTCTGACCTGTTCAGAATATTAAAAGAATCTTTCTTTATAACAAAGCAGAAGTTGATCAAGAATATTCGACAAAGAACGAGTAAAACAGGACTGTCATTGATTATAAAACAAAATTCATTGAAACGTGATTAGTCATTGACTCCCATTTCGGGCATGAGTTAATAGTCATAATAATTTTGTAGATTGACTTTTATTTTATAATTTGCACACTAATTCTTATACGAGTTGTTTTGTTACAATCCAATAAATGTTGTATCTAGTTCACATTGGTCTTTAGAGGATAAACACGGCGTACAAGATAATGATATTAATCAGATTTTGGGCATTTTGGTAAATGCTGGTAAATTTAGTGTTAATAGGTGATAGCGAGGAAATACTAAACTACACTAAAATAACACTACGAAACTGGTCGGGGTGTCGGATGACCCAGATGATCTTTAATGTGGAGCAGGGATGCAATAGTGGGTAATGGAAGGAAAATAAAAAACATCCCTAGCTATAGCTAAACGTTTAGCTCATTTTCTAAAATTTACATTTATTTAACATTTAGGAACCTGTAACTTCAAAACTATTTATTTTACAGCCATACTCTTTTGTACATTATCTTAGTCTGCTATGAAGGAGTACATGCACCAGTAAAATCATACAAAGTAAATATAACTCAGCAATTTAAAAAAAATACCAATGCCAGCAGGCTGTCTTTATGACATTTCTGGCATTCTCTTTTGGTATGGCGGAATTGTAACCCAAATTTTTGCCTCGAAGTCAAAGTTACGTTACCACGATATCATAGGTGTTGAATGATAATGAAGCGCCACGAGAATTTTTTTAAACCTAAATTTAACCTAAATCCAGACCACGGGAGGCCACAGAAATAATTATCTTTAAAAAAAGAAAATCCTGTGTTCTAACCGGGAATCGAACCCGGGATCCCATTATCTGCAGTCAGAAGCTCTAACAATTATTACATGAGGCTGGTCTTAAATGTATAAATAACTCACTAGCGCTATCGTACCCGGTAGGTACTTGGCCACGCGGACATCAGCTCTCCACACATTCCTATCCTCAGCTAATGTTTTCCAGTCATCCCCTATATAATTTACTTTTTTGAAATCATTTAAAAATTAAAATGTACCTTTCGGCAGGTGCCGTAGTCCTCAACTTGTTAAAATGGTGTATATAAAATTAACTGGAGCGCTTTCGGAAGTTATCTTCCATCTTCTGCAGGTTGAGCTTCTGCTACTCGTTGTTGTTGTGTACGATGATGTATACTCCAACTGTTTGTAGCAGCAACTGACTTGTTTGTGACGATCTCGTATAATGGGTTTGACTGGGGTGCGTTCTCATTAAGAAGTGACGTGTTGTTTATTTCCTTTAGAATTTCGAGGTTTTCCAATATATTTATCCTAGCTGGAATGTTTTCTTTGTGGATTATTGTGAGAGTATTTTCAATTGTGTTAATTTGGTGACCTGCGTTAATGAGATGTTTTGCATAACTTGATTTATCAACCACGTATATAAAATCTTTTAGATATTCCTTATATCTTGTATTGAAACTTCTGTTTGTTCTAGAGGACGACGTCACCTGCCGAAAGGTACATTTTAATTTTTAACTTTTACCTTATGACTATTCACCTCAACGGAATTTGATATGAATTTTATTAGTCATGGTTAATGTTATTCTCCATATCATTCTTGGTCTACCAACTGAAAGTTTGCCCTCTTCTTACAAGAAGCTTCATGCCCCTCTTCCAATCCCATTCATGCCATATGCCCTGTCTATCACAGTCTACGAGACTCAACTGTTCTTACTATATCTGGTTTCCTATAAAGATCATTGCTATGTAGTCTTCTCAATTCGCCTGTCTGTTCATCGGTCTTAAAATTATAAGCTAATAAATTCCAATACAAATTAATAATATATTAAAAAAAATAAAAAATAACTAACTTCAATTCTATTTTTGTTGCTTGCTTGAGTTGAGGAAGGTTTACATTCTTTGTGAAAAATATATTAACTCTTTGAGTGATATCAGTTTTAGATATGTGTTCCTAAAATGTATGAAATTAACATTACTACCAGGCGATAGCAGGGGCACGCCGTAGCGTAGTGGTTAAGGCACTGAGCTACAAGCCGGAGGGTCGAGGGTTCAAGTCCCGTTGGGGTCAGGATTTTTAAACTGACCCAAACCCTCTGGCGGCACTATAGCCCTGGGGTCGACTCAGCCTCTAATGGAAATGAGTACCAGACGCTTGTTCTGGGGGTAAAGGCGGCCGTCACGCAGGGCTGACAACCCGGCTGACATCAAGTGCCGATTGTCTAGAAAAAGTGGGAGCCTTAACCTCCTACTATCCCAAGGGCCTCCGGGTCTGTTGTGGGATCACTTTACTTTTTTTTACCAGGCGATAGCGAGGAGTTACTAAGGGCCAACACGCACACACTATTCAGTAACACTAAGAAACAGGGACTGGAAGTAAAATATCAATCAAACTAAATATGTGGCCACGCTTAGAAATACATTATATAATGGAAATGGACAGCTAATGACAAATGAGGGAAGTTTGAAGAAGTGGCTGAATTCAAATACCTAGGAACAACAATCACAAATAGGAATGAGATGCACAAAGAAATTAAACATAGGCTCAATTCTGGAAATGCATATTATTGTGCATTGCAGGGACACTTGACATCCCAACTCCTTTCAAAAAGCATTTAACAGAAAATCTGTAAAACTGATATTCTACCAGTAATATTATATCGATGCGAAACATGGACTTCTACTTTATGGGAGGAAAGGAGATTATGAGTATTTGAGAATAAAGCTCTTAGGAATATTTTTTTGACCAAAGAGAGATGAACAGACAGGCGAATGGAGAAGACTACATAACAGTGAACTGCATGGTCTTTATATATATAATATAGATATAATAAGACAAGTTAAGTCTCATAGACTGCGGTGGGCATGACATAGCACGAATGGAGAATGAAAGACGTACATGGAAGCTTCTTGTAGGAAACCCAGAGGGAAAACGCCTAGTTGGTAGACCAAGAATGAGGTGGGAAAATAACATTAATCAAGATTTTAGGGAAGTAAATTATACAGGGAATGGTTGGAAAACATTAGCTCAGGATAGGGATGTATGGAAAGTTTATATCCGCGCTGCCATGAACCTACGGGTTCGAGAGCGCCAGTGAGTTAGAGTTAGTTAACATTGACTGTATAGAGAAGTCCTTCTTCTCTAATTTCCGTGGAAATCTCACATTGAATTATCAATTTACACATTTGTTTGAAATAATTTTTGGCCACCAAGTTTCTTGTGATTATTCTTGTTCTGAGTCACGGATAAAATTGAGAGGAGTGATTTTGTATTGAATGTGTTACATCAACATGTTTAGATAAAGTCAGTTCACATCCAGAGGTAACTTGACGAATGTTACAATAATTAGAGTGTATCAAATTATTTAGTGAGCACAGCTTGAGCAGTACGTGTGAACTGTCATATGGACGTTTAGTTTTGGATAAATATTAGTAATGCCATGTGAATAGGTTTTACTCTAGTAAAGTTGAGTGCTAATTACAAAACACCCCTCCCCCTTCGCGTTAAATAGCCAATCAGAGTAGATGCACCTGTGTAACCTAGTTATGGATGTTTCTGGTTCACTCTCAGCACTTCTGTCATTAGCAAACTCACCTCTACAGGGTGATTTACAACTACTAGCACGCCATAGTGTAGTGGTTAAGGTACTACACTACAAGCCGTCGACAAGAAGGTCGAGGGTTCGAGTCCCGGTGGGGTCAGCGTTTTTAATCTGACCCAAACCTTCTGGTGGTACAGCCGAGTGGTTAAAAGAAAGTATGAGACCGATACCCAGACACCATTGTGAGGAATTTGGGTAACTGCAATATGTAGGAGTCTATGTTGAGAAAACCAGCTATAATGGCTGGAGTACTCGACATGCTGATGATATGTTACCTCTATACTGGTTGGATTATCGTACGCTTATGTAAAAAGACAAATGGATGTGAATCGTACGGGCGGTTTGAAGGCCTTCAAGGTCTCTTGCTCTAGGGATGAGGAGGAGGGGATTGTTATGTTCAGCTTAAAGTTTCTTTATACACGTTTTAATTTTATTCCACCAACTATTCTATTCTATTCTATTCTAAAGGGCATAAAAAACCTGTTTCCTTTTATTAAATGGGAGTATATTTCAGCAATCAGGAATATCCAGCAATTCAAAATTTATAACACTGCGATTGGCAGGACATGTGGCACGAATGGGGAATGAAAGACGTGCATGGAAGCTTCTTGTAGGAAAACCAAAGAGAATACGCCCAGTAGGTAGACCAAGAATCAGGTGGGAGAAGTAGATTATACAGAGAATGACTGGAAAACATTAGCTCAGGATAGGGATGAATGGAGAGCTTATGTCCGCGCGACATGAACCTACGGGTTCGATAGTGCTAGTGAGTTAGAGTTAGTTGAAGTAGAGAATTGACCTAACCCTTTAACAAATAAATAAACTAGGTCACTGGCAATAACAAACCAAGTTCATGGCCGCGCGGACTTTAGCTCTTTACAAACCCCTATCCTGAGCTAATATTTTCCAGTCATTTCCTGTGTATTCTACTTCCCTCAAATCATCGTTATTGTTATTCTCCCCCTCATTATTGGCGTGCCTATTGACCCTTTCCCTTCTGGTTTTCCCTTTTACCTACAAGAGTTTCCATGCCGCTCTTTAATTCCCCATTTATGCCACATGTCCTGCCTATCGCAGTCTATGATACTTAACTATTCTTATTATATCTTTGTTTTTCATAAAGATTATGTAGCTCACTAGTGTGTATCTTCTCCATTCGCCTGTCTCTTCATCTCTGTTTGATACAAAAATATTCCTAACAACTTTATTCTCAGATAATCGTAAAATTTTCTTCTGCCTTAAAGTAAGAGTAGGCCTATATTATGTTTCGCATACATATAATATAACTGGGAGAATAAACAGTCAATGGGTTAAAACAAGAAGATGCACTCTCTCCTCTATTATTCAATTCCTTTATTATAGCTTGTCATTAAATATTTAGAGGATGAAAATGGTCTATATCGCAATGGTATTAATAAGCTGTTAGTGTAAGCTGATGGTCCTGTATTATTAGGGGATAGCGAGAGGGCTAACAAGTGCACTGTATTGAGTAACACTAACAATTGAAGTTGAAAATAAACACCAACAAAACTTGATATATGGCTTAACTTAGAAATTCATTATATAATGGAAATGAACACTTAATGACAAATGAGGGAAATGTTGAAGAAGTGGCTGAATTCAAATACCTGGGAACAATAATTACAAACAAGAATGAAATTAAACATCGTATTAATTCTGGAAATAAATGTTATTAGGCGTTACAGGAATTCTAATCGCCTCAATTTCTCTCAAAAATCATTAAACTAATCATATATATATATAATAAGCAGAAGAATAGCTCTCTCCTGGAAGGCGTTCTGGTCACTGAAATTTATACTGCTGGACAAGTCACTCAACCGGAAACTCAAAATGGAAACACTACAAACCTGTGTTCTTCCAACACTGTTATATGGCTGCCAAACTTGGAATCTTACTGCCAAACTGAAGTACACACTCCAAGTATGCCAAAGTAAAATGGAGAGGAAAATCTTAGGCATAACTCTGAAGGACAGAATCTCGAATACAACACTTCAAGCGATATCCTCAACAACTGATCCCGGCACAACAAGCCATCAGGAAAAAATGGAAGTGGGTAGTCCACGTCGCAAGAATACAGGACGACAGGTGGACAATAAAAACAACCATGTGGGACCCGTACACAGGCAAGAGACAGCGCGGAAGACCAAGACGACGATGGGCTGACATCTTCAAAGAACGAGCAGGGGCGCAATGGTCCAGAGTCGCCAGATGCAGGAAAGCTGGAGAACGATGGAGAGCCAACTGTGTATTAACTAATCACAGAACAGACAGTGTATACAAACCAAGTGCTACATCCAAGTCAACTTCTCACCACGGAGTAGCTCACCGGGTGACACTCTCAAATAGAGCTTAACCCCTGTACAGGGAGGCCTTTGCCCTAAAGGGACATATCAGGCTTTATTTATTTATTATTTATTTATATATATATGTGTGTGTGTGTGTGTGTGTGTGTGTGTGTGTGTGTGTGTGTGTGTGTGTGTGTGTGTGTGTGTGTGTGCGAGTATATATATATATGTGATTAGTTTAATGTTTTTTGAGAGAAATTGAGGTGATTAGAATTCCTGTAACGCCTAATTACATTTATTTCCAGAATTAATACGATGTTTAATTTCTTTCTGCACCTCATTCTTGTTTGTAATTATTGTTCCCAGGTATTTGAATTCAGCCACTTCTTCACATTTCCCTCATTTGTCATTAAGTGTCAATTTCCATTATATAATGCATTTAAAAGTTAAGCCATATATCAAGTTTTGTTGGTGTTTATTTTCAACTTCAATTGTTAGTGTTACGCAATAGAGTGTACTTGTTAGGCCTCTCGCTATCCTCTGATAATACTTGACCACAAGCATACACTAACAGCTTATTAATACCATTGCAATGTAGGCCATTTTTCATCCTCTAAATATTTAATGACAAGCTATAATAAAGAAATTGAATAATAGAGGACAGAGTGCATCTTCTTGCTTTAATCCATTGACTGTTTACCTACACGCACCCTCCTCTTTGTGCCATTTAGACACATTCGAATAAATCTAACTTTTTGGAATTTGAAACTCAGTAGAATACAAAGTGAATAAATAAATATAGATACATAAATAAATATAGTGCATCTCCTTGCTTTAGCCTACTGATTGTTTGCCTACGTGCACTCTATTTTTTGTACCATTTAGACACATTAGAACAAATATAACTAACTTTTTGGAAATCCTAACGCAGCAGTATACAAGGCAAGCACACACAATATATATATATATATATATGCAGTACTAAGAGACTGGAGGAAAAAATGTCAAAAATTGGGCATACCTATCCAAAATACACATTCATTAAATTTTGCACATGACCAGGTATTAATAGCACAGGACCACGTTGACATAGAATATATGGCTAAAAAACTAAAAGAAGATGAAAAATGGGGACTTTATATAAACATTGAGAAAACTAAATATCTGTGTATAGGAGAAGAAATGGAAAATATAAATTTCAACAATGGAGAAGAACTAAAACCTAGTATTGAATGCACTTATTTAGGAACAAAATTAGACCATTCAGGCGATAACACAGTGGAAATTAAAAATAGAATCGCACAAACAAAACAAGCAATAAATGCTTTAAACTCTCTTTGGTGGAGCAAAAATATTACAAAAAATAGAAAATTACAAATATATCAAACCATAATTTATTCAGAGCATTTTAACATATGGTGCTGAAGTCTGGCAAATTCCTACCAGGGAAATGAAAAGAATTTTAAGTACAGAAATAGATGTTTGAAGAATATCAGCTGGAAAATCTAGAATGGATAGAATATGAAATAAAGAAATAAGGGAAATTATGGGTGTACAAGAGGAGCCGGACATCATAGACATCATAGAAAAGAAAATATTGCAGTGGTATGGTCATGTCAAACGAATGCCAGAGCAAAGATTACCAAAAATTGTTATGGAATGGATCCCAATGGAAATGAGGAAGACCGAAGAAAACTTGGATAGAAGGGGTACAAGCAGCTATGAATATCAGAGGAATGGAGGAAGATCAATGGATGGATAGAGAGGAATGGCGTTTGGTTTCCGGAAGACGGCGGCAGCTACCATGATACCGGATGATGATGATGATGATATATATATGCTTTATAAATAGCAGGATTTTCGTAACTTTTTCTTAGCTGTGAGTTGTAGTTGTATATTGAATTATTTGATAAGGGTTACATTTCTAACAGAAACAGACTGTACCCATAACTCTCGCCTAGATCTAGATTCCAAGAGGAGGAAAGCTTTCTCCCAGGGAAGCAAGGCATCATGATTTGGTTACGTGACGTCATCTCTTTTCTTTGCAGATAGCTCAGTATTAATATTGTGCACCTTCCTTCAAATTAATCCGGTTATTGTGCTTCTTTATTTAGGTCAGAGAAATAACTTCACCTTTCATAGTGTGTTATTAATAAATAAATAATAGTTTAAAACAATTAAAACAACACGCTTTATTAGAAAACCGAACTAAAAAATTGAAAAGTAATTTTAATTTCCAACCCGCTTGGGATAAAATTAAAGTGGCCAACAAAAAAATCATATACAACACATCTATAATAAAACTAGAGTTATTTACAAAAATAAATAATTTTACCATCAAAAGCGTGAGGTACTCTATAGCATTTAATATATTTGATAATAAACAGATATTGGTAAAAGTAAAGTCTCTAAGAAGAAAACGTAAAAACCATAAAAAGCACCCCACGCTTGTGATGGTAAAATTATTTTTTTTTTGTAGATAACTCTAGTTTTATTCTAGATATGTTAGAGATGATTATTTTCTTGACCACTTTAATTTTATCACAAGCGTGTTGGAAATTAAAATTATTTTTCATTTTTTAGTTCGGTTTTCTAATAAAGCGTGTTGTTTTAGTTTTTTAACTATTATTTATTTTTTATTTTTTTAGTTTCGTTTTCTAATAAAGCGTGTTGTTTCAGTTTTTTTAAACTATTATTTATTTTTTTAATATTTAGTTTAATTGATTATCGTAAACCGGAATCCCATGAAAATTTAATTGCTTACGATATCTTTAGTGTCTAGGCACTAGTATAATTATATATCTTTTAAATTATTATTATTTAACATTATTATATTTTAATATAGATGAATAGTTACAGTTAATCGTATCTTTCTCATATTTTTTGGATAAATTACAGTGTGGTAAGTTTACAAAAATGTCATTAATATTTTACAGAATAAGTTAAAAATATAAATATCTTTAAATTCGATACTATTGTAGTATGAGCAAAAAGTAATATTCTTCTAAAAAAAATCCTGCGGGCCGGATTTGAACCAGCGACCTATTGATTACTAAAATTATATGCCATTACAGTCCACCGCTCTACCTACTGAGCTACGAGAGGGTATAATATTAATTTCTTACAATGATGGACTAAAATGTCGATACGTCCGCAACCTATTATACCAGTCTTTATTTTTTTTGATTTCCTGATGATCCTGGCCAGGATCTTAGAAAAAAATTATGAAATTATTGTATTGTCATTGGTCCTTTATACGTTTACAAATTTTCTAGTCGATCTAATGTTTTTAAGTAGGTGAAAAAACGTGTTGAAAAATTCTGTTACATAGATAGATACAGGCCAAGCTAATATAAAGTGTGTAAAAAGTAATGTATCTCAACCATGAACTTAAGTAAATAAGTAATAGCAGAAGGTAGGAAGGCAGCATTAACTAAATAGTATGGTAAATATGTAGATTATCTATGTAGTCAATCCGGCTGATTTCCATGAAAGTATAGAACAGGTGTCTAGTTTCAAATATTTGGGCTGTGATGTTGGCTACAATGTGGAAAGAGATATTGACTCCAAAATAAATAAATTTCAGACGGTGTGTGGAACAATACAGAGAACATTCAAAAATAAAATTAGAAAAGAAACCAAGATAAAAATGTATAATGTTATGGCGGTTCCCACAATATTGTATGGATGTGAAACTTGGGTTCCAGTGAAAAGACAGAAGGATAGAATACAGACGGCAATGCGGTTCCTAAGACAAGTAAAAGGATGTACAAGACTTGATAGAATAAGAAATGAGGATATAAGAGAAGAATTGAAAGTACAGCCTTTATTGGATAAAGTCACGAATTACAGACAGAAATGGATTGATCACATGGATGGAATGAGTAAGGAGAGATATCCATTGTTAGCCAGAAATTATCAAGCAAGAGGAAGGCGTGATGTTGGAAGACCTAGAAGACGTTGGGCTGATGCAATATGAAGTCGGAACGGGCAATTGCCCAATCCCTGGGGAGTGATGATGATGATGATGATCTCTGTAGTGTTCAAACAGTAGCAATAACAGGGTTCGTATTCGCTTCCCGATAATACTGTAGAACTCTTAGCCTTTTCCGAAAGAATTAATTTTTGAAGATGTTCTCATGAAAATCGATTCTCACGCCAAACACTTTTCCCCTGATGCTGCTCTAAACACCATCAATCCACGTTATAATTGGCCGTCCTCTTCATCTTCGTCTATCAAGTGGCACCCATTCTAGTATTTTTCTTGGGAATCTGCCTTAAGTCATATACTTACTTACTTACTCACTGGCACTATCGAACCCGTAGGTTCATGACCGCGCAGACATAAGCTCTCCATACACCCCTATCCTGATCTAATGCTTCTCCTGTATAATCTACTTCCCTCAAATCATAGTTAATGTTATTCTCCCACCTCATTCTTGGTCTACCAACTGGGCGTTTTCCCTCTGGCTTTCCTACAAGACGCTTCCATGCAAGTCTTTCATTCCCCATACGTGTAACATGTCCTGCCCATCGCAGTCTACGAGACTTAACTGTTCTTATTATATCTGGCTTCCTATAAAGGCCATGTAGTTCATTGTTATGTAGTCTTCTCCATTCACCTGTCTGTTCATCTCTCTTTGGTCCAAACATTTTCCTAAGTACTTTATTCTCAAATACTTGTAATCTCCTTTTCTCCCTTAAAGTAAGAGTCCATGTTTCGCACCCATATAATACAACTGATAGAATAATAGTTTTATATATTTTCAGTTTAACGTTTTTTTGAAAGGAGTTGGGACATCAAGAGTCTCTGCAATGCTTATAGTTTTGTTTTTTTAATGAATTCCACAACTATTGAAGTTTTAAAATTTATATTTTTAATTACTGTTTTTTAATTACTGTTTCATAGTTTATCTCTTCTATAAATTCCAGCTGAACGCCTCCAAAAATCCATTTCTGCAGAATTTAACTTATTGTTCTAGATTTTAATTCCCATGTTCCTGCACCGTCTGTCATTGTACTCCTTAATATTGCATTCAAAATGTTTTTGTTTTAGAACTTATATTCTAATCCCGTAACACACCATTTAATTTCGATATTGTAGATTTGCCCTTATTTAATCTCTGATTAATTTCATCAACATGAATTCCATCTACACTAATTTTTGTTCCCAAATATACATATTCGTCGTATGCTTTCATTTTTCCACGTCCGTCTTCTAAAATCACATCTTTCGATTTATCTCCTATTACCATACACTTCGTTTTGCCCAAATTTATATTTAACCCCTATTTTCATATTTTTGTCATCTAATATATAAAAAGGAACGTTTGTTCGTTTGTTTGTTTGTTTGTTTGTTTGTTTGTTTGATTGTTCGTTCGTACCTTATGCACGACTATACCATTCATCCGATTGTGACGGGACTTTTGGCAAAATGTTCAGGAGATTCCTAGGATGAACATAGGCTATAAGCGAGTGTGATACTCAACTCCTACACCCTTAAAATCGCCCTTTATAGTGGGAAACGTGAAAAGAGTAGGTCTTTGCACGCGTAGATGGCTTACGCTGCCTAAACCATAACATGTACACAAAATTAATGTACACAGAATTGAATATCCCAAAAAGCTGTTCAAAAAAGTCCGCGACATTGATGCAAAGAAGATCGAGACAAGTACGTAGATTCCTGTGCAAGCATAGCAGCACATGGCGGGTATTGTTTTACGGATAACTCACAATAACGAATTTTGTCTTTTAGCTCATTTATGCCAAGAAGATCGAGAAAAGTAGATATCCGGACAACACCAGGTATTCAGCACGGGGAATCTAAAAATAATTACGATATAATTGTTTTCCTCTTACTTATTCAACTAAACATTAAATATTCGTATTTCAGCTCATTTATGCCAAGAAGATCGGAATAAGGAGATTCCTAGGGAATGCCGGGTAAACAGCACGGGATATATAAAAATAATTACGATATAGATTTTTCCCTCCACTTATTTAACTAAACATAGAACACACTAATTTTTGTATTTCTGCTCATTTATGTCAAGAACGTCGGGATAAGTAGATTCCCGAGCAACACCAGGTAATCAGCATCTAAAATGTATAAATGTATAATTATTTTTTCCATTAACTTATTCAACTAAACATAAAAGCACATTAATGTTCATTTATTTAGGCGTAGCAGCGCACGCCGGGTATTAGCTGGTATTTAATATTTTATGTTAGTTCACCGCTGTGGTCTCGAGGTAGGATGGTGCCTTGTCCCGCAGCGGGCCAAGGATCGATCCCCGGTTAGGACAAGTTTCTTGGGTGATGGTTTCTCTCGGGGGTTTTCCTCGCCTGTAAAAAAAAATTCCAGGGAACTTTAAGGCCCAAACCGTTCACGTACACCATCTGGCCATCATTAACATACTTATTAAGTTTAGGATTAAGGCCTATCCTGGTGCATCATTATATTATATCATCGAAGCGGAGTATCTCCGCCTTCCAGGTGCCCCAAACTCAGAGGTTACAATAACGTCATGCCAGGAGAGAATACCTGAATTTTGAAATGAAAAAGTGGTGGCATTAAACAATATTTTGTTATGGAATAATTGTTAACGTAGTAAATAATTAAAATAATACATTAAATATGTTATTTTCCTGAAAACAAAAAAGGCTTGTATTTGGTATTTAAAAAAAATCTTTATATGTAATATTACAGTCGTTATTTTAACGTAATTAATGTTACAGGTTTGCATCAGAAACATTAAATTGTGGTTTATATTTCCAATTAAACTAATAACTTCAGCTATAAATAAACTTGTAATTTAATTAATTATATACACAAACAAACAGACCCACATGTTTTGCAAAAAAGCCGCAATTAGTCAATATTATATTGCTCATTTTTAATCATGGAGTTGCTTCAATTCTCTTGTGATGTAAATTGTAGACATATGAGACAGATCATTCTGAAGATATTTTATTGCTTACTTTTGTATCGTGACCAGACTGGCTCATGGTCTTGTGGTCAGAGCTTCTGACTATATCCCAATGTCGTTCCTAAGTTAATGAGTTTGGTTTGAAAGGGATTTTAGCTAATTCTGAAAGGATGAAGCTATTGAGGTTGTTTACATAAAAAATGTAAATTACAGATCTTCACCGATTCTATTTAATAGACACCGAAAATTACCATGAACAATATATATATGTCCCCTCTTTGTCATGGTGGAGTGGCTTGCGTGCTTAAATGACCCGGAGAGCTATGTCGGCTGTAGCATAATTGCCCAAAGGGTTACCCATTGCCGGACAGGCCGAAGGCGACAAGCCAGACCAAAAACGTAGGCTACTTTGGTCGAAAGAGTGACGATATTTCATCGTAAAAATACAACCGTCAAGAAACGCGCGGACTTTGATTCCACTGGGGTGAAATTTTAGCTTGGGATAGGAATGTGTGGAGAGCTAATGTCCGCGCGGCCTTCAAACTACGGGTTTGATATTGTCAGTGATTTAGTTATATATATATATATATATATATATATATATATGTGTGTGTGTGTGTGTGTGTGTGTGTGTGTGTGCGTGTGTGTGTCTGTGTGTCAGTTAACGCTGTAGCGGCCGCAATTATTGTTTTGTCGAAACCAAATTTGGCATATAGGAATTAAAAAATGTAGGTCGGATTCTTTAATCAGTAATATCGGCCCTTTAGGTATAGGAGTTCACTTGAAAAGAAAACACTGAGCAACAAAAAATATTTTTTTTGTCTCAGAAAGAAAAATATGTGATTCTGATATTATTTGTCTCCTGAATTCAAATATGATATCGGGTTTTCTCCATCACGCAAGGTTTCTGAGAGACAGGCATTTATAATTTCAAACACTTCAATATTTTCTACATTCGTAACTACACAATATTAGAACATTTGGACTCGCCTAGAAAGTAAGAAATGACGATTTTCTGCTATATTTCGTCTGTGGAGCATCCTCTTGATGGTCCAACAATAATCGGCCAGCATATTAGGATTTCATTTGCCTTGATATCTCTATTCCATAGCTGAAACCATTTGAGTTAGCTCATTTAGTTTTATTTTACAATGGACAAATGAACTTGAAAAACGTTTATTAAAAAAATAATGATTTAAATCCAGTAATTGAAATTGAAATAAAAAAAACTGTGGGTGATGAAGCAATTCCGAATACATATTTGAAAACACGATAAAAAAAACTGCATTACGTACAACTATTGGTACTCATGAGACAAAAATCATGTTGACCAGTGAAATTTAAAAATCGCTCTAGCGGTCTAGAATTGGGGGTTTACCTGAAACCCGAAATTTAAAATGGATCTAGCAACCAACATGTTTGTTTCTCCGCAGTGCATGCCATAAAATTTAATTAACACATAAATTGGTACTGTATCCTATAAGATATATTAATTTGTTTAATGTTTATAATAAGTGATGAAAGAAATGAATCTTTAGATATAATTAAATCGGGGAACGTTATACACCAATATTCAAATAACTAATGCAATAACTTACGGTTATGCGTAATTTGTTTTCACTACAATCAGACACTTTTAAACAAGCTGGCCTCAGAAAATTGAGTTTCTCCAATTTAACTAATTAAATAGGCATATATATTCCGTAAACCAGCAAACGCATTCAGTTAGTTTACATAGTTCCGCGTTACGGACTTTTTTGTCTTTAATTTTATATAATTTATTATTTTTATGAGGTTTAAACGTTCTAATCTTTGTTAATTTAGGGAATGTAAAGACGAGTTCAAAATGAATATGACAAAGAGACAAAATTCCTGTGGATACTATACTGAATTTATTTTGTAAATGCAAATTTAGCATGAAAGATTGACTCTCTGAGTTTCAATGTGGTTCGGTTTGTGGCATTACAGATATCTATGCAATATTTCATTTCTTGCTGGACCCGTTCCAAGATTGCCTGTTCAACTGAATTATACGTGTAGACTACGCTTTAGCTGCTGTAAGTTCTGTGAAAAAGTTATACTTGCACAATGTCCTTCACATACACCCAAAAGATAAAATCGCATGGTGTGAGTTCGGGTGACCTTGGAGGCCACAACGTCTAAGGCACATCATTGAACTAAGTACTACCAATACAGAGTAGTAGGAGATGATCGCTGAGATGACTATGTAAGAAGTTAAGCCAGTATAGCGGTGCACCGTCTTGCTAAAGAATTAAGTCGTAATATTCCTTTTCTGTCGCTAAAACCACCATTTTGATTAAGGGGACCCGGAACATCCTATACTTATAATGTTAAATGTAAGGAACATTTTCTCCTGAACTATTAATTCTATCAAGTTGAAATTTTTACAGTGGAAAGGTTCATATATTTAGTGTCTTCTACCATAAGGATTTATATAGATAAGCATTTATATCAAAACATTTTTTTCTTTACAAACATTTTCTTTCAGTTTTTTACACTGTATTTTGCAACCTAAATTCTTTTTATTACTGAGCTACCACATCGGTAGGGTAAAAGTTGTATATTAGCACTATATTGAAGCCCTGAAAATTTCATACAGGAAAGACTCTATAATGAAATTGTACAAGACAATGGCAATGCCTATTATTACTTATGGATCCGTAACATGGACAATGACAACACAACAATCTGCCAGGATACAAGCTGCTGAAATGAGATTCCTCAGACCAATAGCAGGATATCAAAGAACAGACAAAAAACATAACACAGAAATCAGACAACTAAAAATGGAGGAATTAAACACAACAATAGAGAAATACAGAACAAACTGGAAATAACACTTGGCAAGGATGACTGAGAATAGAATACCAAAAAGCAGCATACAACTATTCACCTCGAGGAAGAAGAAGTTTGGGAAGACCAAGGAAAAGATGGAAAGTGCAGCAATTTGGAGCCGGAACAGGGTAGTAAATAAGCCTAAACCGCGAAGAAGAAGAAGAAGAAGATGAAGAAGAAGAGAGACAATTTCAGATCTCTAGCTTTAATAGTTTAGAAGGAAATGTTCTTTACATACTGAAAAAATGAATGCTAACTATGGGAGAGAGTTGACGACTCATGCCCACATTTTAAAGGGACGGGGAATATTTAAAACAAATAATATAAACACACTCATAAACAAGATACAGGCAAGATAATTATACCATATTAAAGAGGAATCATTCTAGTATTTTAATTGATTAAAAAATGAAAATGCATTTTTTCATCACATCTGGCGTTCTGGGTCCCCTTAATAGCTTCTATAATGAGTATCGGTGATATTTGGTTTCATTGTTGCAAAACAAAACGAAGTGTTAACCTTTCGTGTCACATTCGTAAAGTAAATCCAATACAATATACACATTAATGTTTATTTTTGTCTCATTCATTTTCAATTTCCTTGTATTTAAGTCTTTGTTGATTTAGGGAATGTAAAGACGAGTTCAAAATGAATATGACAAAGAGAAAAAATTCCTGTGGATACTATACTGAATTTATTTTGTAAATGCAAATTTAGCATGAAAGATTGACTCTCTGAGTTTCCAAGGATCTTCACAGATGTTCAATGTGGGTCGGTTTGTGCCATTGCTGATTAAAACATCCGTAAACTGATCGGGATCAAACCCGGGACGTCACGAATTCAGTCAGAACTTCCGACTGCAATTCGTGACGTCCCGGGTTTGATCCCCCGATCAGTGTACGGATGTTTTAATCAGCCTCATGGGCTAGTGGTCAGCGTTTCTGATTATTGTTCATGAGGTGCCGGGTTCGATTCCCGGTCAGAACCATAGGAATTTTTCTTTAAACGGAATCGTTCCTGTGGTTTACCATGACCTCAAATCTAAGTTGAGTTTAGGTTAAGAAATCTTCTGGCGCTTCATTATGATTTATCACCCATCATAGAATCGGGGCAACGTAATTCCGCCTTCGAGGCGGGTTACAATTATGTCAGTGCCAGGAGAAACCACCAGAAATGTCGAAATGGCAACCAGGGGCATTGAATAAGAAAGTATGTAAATAAACGTACAGAGACGAATTTAAAGTATACTACGTGCTTTCAAAGCACAGTACAGTGAAACCACTGGTTCGGACAGACTACAAGAATTTTTCCTGTCTCCCGTGGTCTGGAATTTAGATTAGTCTGAACAATCCCGCGTTTACAAGAACACTGCAATATAAATCGCTGGTTACAGCCAGGTTTTACGAAATGGAGGGAAGGTGCGCGCGCATAATAACGAACAAATATTTATTCTGCCGAGCAGCCTCATGAGTTAATAGTCAGGGCACAGTGCAGTATAACCTGGTCAGGGCTTCTAACTACTTTTAATGGGATCTCGGGTTCGATTCCCGGTCAGACCACAGGAGTCGTTTTTCATAAATGGAACTACTTTTGTGATTGCCCATGGTCTGGATTTAGGATAAGTTTAGGTTTAAGTACTCCCGTGGTGCTTCATTACCATTCATCAGGGTAACCTAACTCCTCGTTCCAGGCTACCCAACTTAAGAAGTGGGTTAAAATTCCGCCAACGTCAAAAGAAATGCTATAAAGAGAACCTGGTGATATTACTAGAAAAATAATAAATGGGTTAAATTAGATTCAAGGGCTGTCCTGGTGGTTCGCTGTGATTTATCACCATTCATATCATTGGGGTATGGTAAAATTTCCCTTTCAGGCGAACCTCAGAATTGTGTTACAATTCCGCAAAGGCCAGAAGACAAAACCGGAAATGTAAGAAAACCTCGTGGCATTGGGCAAAAAAAAAAAAAGTTTGCATCATGCTATAGGCTATAAACCGGAAGGAGCGGTTTTCAGTCCCATTGTTTTCAGGATTTTTAAATTGTCCTAAACATTCTGGCGACACCATACTACTGGCTTTATGCTGATGATGTAGTACTATTGGGCGATAGCGAGGAGATACTAAAGGCCAACACACACACACTAATGAGTAACACAAAGAAATTGGGACAGGAAATAAATATCAATAAAACTAAATATATGGTCACACATAGAAATACATTATATAACGGAAATGGACAGCTAATGACAAATGAGGAATATTTTGAGGAAGTGGTTGAATTCCAATACCTAGGAACAATAATCACAAACAGAAATGAGATGCACAATGAAATTAAACATAGGCTCAATTCTTGGAATGCGTGCTATTATGCATTACAGTGACTTTTGACTTCCCAACTCCTTTAAAAAAACGTTAAACTGAAAATATACAATATTATTCTACCAGTTATATTATATGGATGCGAAACATGGACTCTTATTTTAAGGGAGGAAAGTATATTACGAGTATTTGATAATAAAGTTCTTAGGAAACTTTGGGACCAAAGAGAGATGAACAGACAGGTGAATTGAGAAGACTGCATAACAGTGAATTACATGGTCTTTGTAGGAAGCCAGATGTAATGAGAACAGTTAAGTCTCGTAGACTGCGATGGGCAGGACATGTAGCACGAATGGGGGAATGAAAGACATGCATGGAAGCTTCTTGTAGGAAAACCAGAGGGAAAACGCCTAGTTGGTAGGCCAAGAATGAGGTGGGAGAATAACATTAACTATGATTTGAGGGGAGTAGATTATACAGGGGATGATTGGAAAACATTGGCTCAAGATAGGGATGTATGGAGAGCTTATGTCCGCGCGGTCATGAACCTACGGGTTCGATAGTGCCAGTGAGTTAGTTAGTTACCATACTACTGGTTTAGATTCAGTCTCTAAACTCTAAAAGAAGTGAGTGCCAGACTATGTTCTCTGGGTTATTGCGATCGTCGCGCAGGACTGATATCTGGTGTCCATTGTTTAGAAAGATGGAAGCCTTACCTTATACCACTCCTTTGTCTCTGTATACTCATATGTCCCTCATTGAGACATGAGTGCCCGATGCTAATATAGTTACCCTTCTGTCAGCGAGTGGCACGTAGTCAGCATTCCGACTCAATGCGATATCTAGTAGGCAACTGAGGTATTACTAGGATGCATGATAGTGCGAAAAAGAAAAAAATGTTATGAATGATTGTAAATTGAAGGTAAATATTTAAAGATCCTCAAAATCATCACTTATGAAAATAAATGAGGATAGTGCTAAAACTGGACCAATCAGCAGATGTAACATACGTTATGTATGTTTTATTTGTCATACTCACGGATGCGAGAAATTCGCATTTAACACGGTGCCTGTTACAAGTATCTTATGTACTTTGTGAATTTACCTTCCTTCCTTGCTAATGTAGGGCTGGACTGTGTAAACACAACTGACTACAACAACTGCGCATGTCTGCTTTAATATCCCGAAATACAGAGATTTTAAAAATAAATACAAAATTAAATTCTGAAATATATTAATTTAAATATATCACAATATTACAAACAAAAATGAGACGCAGAATGAAATTCAGCATAACTCAAATTTTGATAAATTATTATTGCAAAATATTTGCGTCTTTTTAAAAATAAATTAACTTTACACTCAATAGAATTAAACTATATCTCAGAATATAAAAAATGAAAATATAAAAATTCTATAGTGCGTTACAGGGACTGTTGTATCATCCCAACTTTTCTCAATAATATTAAATATATATATATATATATATATATAACAGTTATTCTTCCAGTAATATTTATCCGAAATATAGTATCTACTTTAAGGGAGGAGAAAAGATTACGAGCATTTGAGAAGTTCTTAGGAAAATGTTTAAAATATAGAGACGTGTATAAAACTACAAACCAGTGAGCTACATGATCTTATGGGAAACCAGATGTAATAAGAACAGTTAAGTCTCATAGACTATGATGGATAAAATATGTGGCACGAATAGGACACGAAAGAGGGCTTTGGAAACTTATTTTAGGAAAACCAGAGGGAAGACTCCCAGAAGGCACGCCATCAATGAAATTGGGAATAATATAAATTATGATTTGAGGTAAATGAATTGTACAAGGAATGATTGATAAAACATTACCTGATAGGAATGTACTAAAATCTTATGTCCGCACGGCCTTCAATCTTCGGTTTCGATAGTGCTACTTGTTATTCCTTTTAATATCCTTTTCCCATAGAGGAGTAAGTTGGTGATGTCACATGATATATACGTATTAACTTACTCACCCGGCAATATCGAACTCGTAGTTTTATGGCCACATGGAAATAAGTTCATCACACACCCCTCTTCTAAGCTAATATTTTCTAGTAATCCCTTATGTGATCAATTTTCCTCAAATCATGTTAATTTTCCCATCTCTTTCTTGGCCTGCCTACTGGGCGCATTCCCTCTGGTTTTCTACAAGGAGTTTATGCGCCCCTCTTTCATTCCCATTCCTGACATTTGTTCTATCCATCGCAGACTGGAAAGCTTAACTCTTCTTATTATGTCAGGTTCATGTAATTCACTCTTACGTAGTCTTCTCCATTCGCCAACCTGTTCATCTCTCTTTGGTACAAAAATTTTCCTGAGAACTTTATTCTCAAATATTTGTGTTTGCTTCTCCATTAAAGTAAGAGTCCATGTTTCGCATCCATATAGCTGGGGGAATAACAGTTTTATATATTTTCAGTTTAACGTTTTTGAGAGACGTTGTGACAACAAAAATCCCTGTAATGCATAATAACGTGCAATTCGAGAATTTAGGCTATGTTTAATTTGTTTCTGCACCTTATTCTTGTTCGCAATTATTGTTCCTAGATATTTGAATTCAGCCATTCCTTCAAAATCTCCCTCTCTTAATGTATTTATATGTGTGACCATACATTGCCGATGCTATATATATATAATTAGCAGACGTTTCACAATTTAAAATAAAAAGTAATTTTTACACTAGTTTTTACAGATAGCAGGTTCTTGTATCTAAAAAAACTAAACTTTTAGGTTTTTAAGGCTAGATTAATTATGAGCTAAATTATTTTGGATGGAAAATCTACTAAAGAAGAGAATAAGTTTTAGTGTCTAGATTGTGATATATCTCCTATTTTAAGAAAGAAGACCTTTCAATAAATTTAATAAATTTAACTTCATATTGGGATAATTTTTGGGGTTTTCTTCACATGTACGACAAATATGAGGAAACTTTAAGGCCCAAACGGTCATTATAATCATCATTATCATATTCGCCATGTTTAGTGAAATATTAGTCAGAAAGGAATACAACAAGGAGACACATTAAGTCCCATATTGTTCACACTAACAGTGGATGAAATTATTAAAGAACTAAAAGTTGAAGTTAGAAAAGGGATTAAAATAGGCAACAAAGAGGTGAAGTTAATAAACTATGGTGATGTCACAGTTCGAATTGCAAAAAAAAAAATGATGATGATTTACAAATATTGTTGCACAAATTTAGAATAATTACATAAAAATATAACATGAATATCTCAGTAAACAAAACCAAATCAATGGCAATATCCAAGGACCCACGCCGTGTTAAATTAGAAATAGAAGGGAAAAGTATGGAACAGGTCATAAAATTCAGATATTTAGGAATATAAATTAAGAGCAGCAACAGAATAACAGATGAAATCTTTCATCAAGCAAATAATGTAAACAAAATATTGGGATGTTTAAACAATATTGTTTGGAAAAATAAAAATTTAAGAATAGATACAAAAGTAAGAATTTTCAAAACTGTCATAAGACCAGTTCTAACATATGGTTGTGAATGCCGAACAGAAACTAAAAAACAAAACAAATTAATGAAAGTTTAAGGAAAATCGCTGAGAGAGAAAATTCGCCGGTGTGTTTTTAGGGAAGAATGTGATCGAACCTATAAACCTCTGGATAAATGATAGAAGACTAAATTGGAACAATCACATGTATAGAATGGAGAACAGTAGATTAGCGAAGAAAGTAGGTGACTGGACATCTCAGCAGATAAGGTCATTAGGAAGCCCACAACCAAACCCCGGACCTGAATTGAATGAACACGCAACAAGCTGCCAGCTTTCATACGTAGACGACGAAGAAGAAGGTCATGTTTAGTATGAATTTGTGTGTGTGTGTGTGATATATATATATGTTAAATCGGAGGAGGTCCTGACATTGAGCTAATCGCTCATTCGGAGAGGCCCTCCATATCTTTGTGTGGTCAAAAAATATGTATGTGATTCATAGTTTAAAAGTCGTCTCACTCTAAGGCCCGTGGCATGTAAAAAGTACATTTTAGATGACAGGTTAAACCGAGATAAAGAAAGAAATAATTAATGTATTCTTTACTAAGAAATTGGGACTGGATGTAAACATCAATAAAACTGGATATATGTTCACACATACAAATGCACTATACTAGTATAATGGAAACGGACAACTAATGACAAATAAAGTACATTTTGAAGAAGTGGCTAATTTCAAGTACCTAGGAACAATAATTAGAAATAGGAATGAGATGCACAAAGAAATGAAACATAGGCTCAATTCTGGAAATGCGTGTTATTATGTACTACAGAGACTCTTGTCCAAATCCTTTCCAAAAAGGTTAACGGAAAATATATAAAACAGTTATTCTCCCAGTTATATTATATGAATGCGAAACATTGACTCTTAATTTAAGGGAGGAAAGAAGATTACGAGTATTTGAGAATCAAATTCTTAGGAATATTTTTGAGTCCAACAGAGATGAACAGACAGATAAATTGAGAAAACTACATAATAGCGTGCTACATGATATGTATAAGTAACCAGATATAACAAGAACAGTTAAGTCCCGTAGACTACGATGGGCACGACATATCCAACGTATGGGGGGTGAAAGAGGTGCATGGAAGTTTCTGGTAGGAAAACCAGAAGGAAAATACCCAGTTGATAGACCAAGAATGAGGTGGGAGAATAACATTAAACAGGATTTGAGGGAAGTAGATTATACAGGAAATGATTGGTAAACAGTAGCTCAGGATAGGGATATATGGAGAGATTATTTCGCGCGGTCATGAACGTACGGGTTCCATAGTGCCAGTGAGTTATTCTAATGATTGTGTAATGTTCTGGTCGATTCCTTCTATAATTAAAAGTGATTAATTATAATATAAATCAGAATTAAAAGAAAGTAAGTGTTGTTTTAGGAGGTGAAGATCTTCTTGAAGTTCTAGTAGAATTTCTTATTTAAGATAGAATAGAGGAATCAGGACCAGGTAATCTTCGGAGATGTAGTTGGTAGATAGGGTTAAACCTAGCTATGAAGAACTCAGCTGAGAATATAGGGTTAAACCTAGCTATGAAGAACTCAGCTGAGAATGTAGACAATAATAGACTTTAATGAAGAATAAATTAGACAGCTTATCGGTTATACCGATGAAAATAATAATCTGTCTGGTTACAATTGTAAGTTTTTACATATATATACAATTTGAGTGACAACGCCCTTCGTGAGGTGAAAAAGGACGCTATAGTTTAGCTACGCCCATCTTTCGTGTGCAAGATGACGTACTTGTTAGGGACGTGTGACACAATTCGAGTGCATAACATTATGTAACTAAGTTCTCCCCTTCTGTAAAGTCATCATTATTTTGAATGGTTTTTCAAACCTCTTATCTTTTAATAGCTAAGCGATAACTATGTGTGGCCACTCATTGTGTAACACCCTCTTATATTGTATAACTATAGCAAATAACTACAATTGTAATACATATTCAATTATTAGGACATAATTCTTTAAAAAGGTATTCTTCAGCATATTAGATACTGAAGTTACAGGTCTTATATTACAATTGTAATGAAGCATAAAACTGATTATCCTAATCATTGCCTGCTAGGATTAAAGTTACGAGAACAATTGTATTCTAGCTCTGTAATTGCAGCAGAAGCTAAATGCTGTATTTTAACGAACGGGGATTCCTGCTGTTTGCTTTAGCACGAATACATTTCCACCATTATTTATGCTTCTGTCCGCAGTGTCATGGCCATCCAGAGACAGACGAGAGAGGATTGTTATTTCTGGAGTACTGTCATTGTTTTCACTTGCTAGAGCTTCTCCCCTTTGTTATTGTTCTGCTTCAAATGGATTCTACTCTCTTTTTATACATCATCTTTTGTGAGTTTCATAAAAATTTCATATAATCAAGGGATCTTAGCCCTTATCTACTTCATTAACTTGGTTCTTTTTCCCTTGCGGCTAAGAGCTCTATTGTTCACTGAAATATAGTAGCAGAGAAGAATAAAGATGATGCTAATGATAAATAGATCTATTTAGTTTTTTTTTCATCCCCATCTAAGGTCAAGTAACAATTATAATGAATATTATCCGTTCTTCAAAACTAAAAGTTCGTTGTTCATCCTCCGTTCCGCGGGTAACACCCTTTCTTCTTTTGTAGCGAATTCGTTTCCGATATACAGTTAACGCCACGGCGCGACAGGCCTAGAAAGCCTTTGGCCCTCCCGTCAGCTACTGGCCTAACATCCGCATGTGTTACCACAGAGGTGGTTTTATTCTGAGATCCGAGTTCGCATCTCGGAACTCCATATGGTTCACTGTGCAGAAATTGACCATGGCACGTTTTCTTGGAGTTTACCTGTTTTTCCTAAAAAAACTTCGTTTCACACTTCTCCAAATTCATGACACCAATTTCGTTTCGTTTCATTTCATTTGATTTCATTTCATATGCTCCTGGGGTATGTCTGGCAGCCGCCGGCAACCTTGTTTATCATAATTCTTCCACATTTGGGGTTTATCTTATTTCATCCCTCGACGTTAATGGATGGTTTATTTATAAAGTATGTGACATATTCCATTTTATTAGTATTATTGTGTTGTATTGTAAGCCTATGCTTTCCCTTTACAGAGATTTAGGGGCTCTCTCCCTACAGGGAAGAATTTGAACCATACTAATTTAGTTACACTTGTTTTCGTATAGATGTAATTTTGAGTGGTCCGTGGTCAGCGTTCCGCCTCATACTGACATCGAGGAAACCAAGGTAGTAGTAGGACGGGAAAAATCGGTAATATTTCTAAATATACTTACTCACTGGCACTATCGAACCCGCAGGTTCATGGCCGCGCGGACATAAGCTCTCCATACATCCCCATCCTGAGCCAATGTTTTCCAATTATTCCCTCAAATCATAGTTAATGTTATTCTCCCACATCATTCTTGGTCTACCAACTCGGCGTTTTTCCTCTGGTTTCCGTACAAGTAGCTTCCATGCACATGTTTATAAATATAGTAATTTAATTTAATTTACTCTTTCCATCCATCCATAGTAATTCTGCCCGAAGGCAGGTCCTTCACTGCAATCTTTCATGCTATGCTTGCTGATTTACTAGGGAATTGTAGGTGTGGTTACTTCCCGTTGCTTTCCACACCGGTGAAGGATGATGATGATGATGATGATGATGATAGCCATATGATTTCGGGGACCGTTTGGGCCTTAAAGTTTTCCTGACATTTGTCTTACAGGTGAGGAAAACCCCGATAAAAACCTCACCCAGAAAAACTGTCCGGACCGGGGATCGAACCCGGGCCCGCTGTGTGACAAGGCAGCACGCTACCTCGAGACCACAGCGGTGGACAATTATTCACTAAATAATCGTAATATACTAATTTTCATATTGTTTGAGAACTCACTCCTGTCGCTACTGTCCGGTTATACATTATCGACAATAAGAAAAATCATCTGATGTTGACCTTGAAAAGAGCATATTTATATGAATCGTGATGTAATGATGATCTTAGACTCGAATAATATGTAAACAAATTCACTCTTTTTTCAACCAGTACAGGGGTATCATATGGTGAACTTGACAGGTCCCCAGCCATTATAGCTGGTTGTATCTACTTAGAGCCGCTAATTAATTTAGCTACCCAAATTTCAAATTCCTCATGGATCTTGTTGGACACCCATGACGTATTACCCGAAAATCCACGAGAAAACGTCTTCCTCCCAATAGCGACTCGAACCAGTGCAAGATCTATAGCTCTGTACCAGGAATCATGCCTTAAACTGCTCGGCTATGGTGTGGGATATTCAATATACCGTTGGTTTCAGATATTTTATTCTATGAATGTATTTAATAGCTAATGTTATTACCGTCGCAATTCAGATCTGGGCTGGAAAGGCATAGCACATTTTTGGTCAGAGGCTTCTTTTGCAGGCTTTACGTTCTTATATGTTCCGTAATTATACCATACGGGACCCCACGACTTTAGTTCACTTCCAAAGGAACCCAAACTGGATTTTTACTTCTTGAACATTTTTAAATATCTTGGGGTCAATAATTATATGTTTAGGTACATGTGAAAGAGATGTACAAACTAAAATTGCAAGGGCAAAAAATGCAACTAAGACAATATATGGTATAATTTTGAACAAAATATTAGAAAGGAAACTAAATTAAAATTTATAAGAGTATTATAAATAATATTTTGCTAATAGATTTGAAGTATTAGAATCTTCAGATGACAATGTGGCAAACGAAGAAGAAACTGATATAAATAAAGAATGGGAGGCTATAAGAGATACTATTAAATTGTCAGCATCAGAAAGCATTGGTTGTTTAAAAAAGAGGCAAAACAAGAAATGGTTTGATGAGGAATGTGCCGACATCGTAAACAAAACAAAGCTAGCAAAAATGAAATGGTTACACGAGCCAAATGAGGTAAATTTAGAGCAATTGGGTAGTATTAGACGGGAAACCGCCAAGCTACTAAAGAGTAAAAAGAGGGAATATTTGAGAAAGAGGATTAATGATCTTGAAATGAATGCAAAAAATAGGAACATTAGAGAATTATATCAGGGAATTAGTATAGAGAAGAAAGGGTTTCAGGCTAGAACAAACATAATTCGGAATGAAAATGGGATATGATTGCAGATTCTAGGAGTATATTAAATAGATGGAAAAGTTACTTTAATCAGCTATTAAATGTACATACAGAACAGGACATTGAGGAGGATAAGTTACAGACAGCAGAAATGCTAGTCGCAGAGCCAAGTGCATTAGAGGTCGAAATGGCGATTGAAAAATTGAAGATGTATAAAGCATCAGGTTCAGATGAGATCCCAGCAGAACTGATAAAATCAGGGGGAGAAAAATTGATGGACAAGATACGCTGGTTGCTTAGTATGATTTGGGAAAAAGAAGCTCTTCCAGATGAATGGAAGGAATCAATTATCGTACCAATCTATAAGAAAGGAGATAAAACTGATTGCAACAACTACAGGGGCATCTCATTACTTTCAACTTCGTACAAAATTTTAACAAATATATTAGTAAGCAGACTTACTCTCTATATTGATGACATTCTAGGAGATCATCAATGTGCATTTAGAAGAAACAGGTCTACAACAGATCAGATTTTTAGTATAAGACAGATTTTAGAAAAGAAATGGGAATATAATGGTACTGCACATCAACTATATGTAGACTTCAAAAAAGCATATGATTCAATTAAGAGGGAGAAGTTATATAGTATCCTGCTGGAGTTCGGAATTCCTAAAAAGTTAGTTAGACTTATACGAATGTGTCTAAATGACTCAAAGAGTAGGGTGCGTGTAGGCAAACAGTTTTTCAGACACTTTTGTAATCCAGAATGGGTTGAAGCAAGGAGATGCACTATCTCCTCTACTATTTAATTTTGTACTAGAGCATGCCATTAAATCTTTAGAGAATGAGGAAGGCTTACAACTGAATGGTATCAATAAGCTGTTAGTTTATGCTGATGATGTAGTACTACTGGCCGATAGCAAGGAGATACTAAAGGCCAACAACGCACACACTATTGAGTAACACTAAGAAATTAGGACTGGAAGTAAATATCAGTAAAACTAAATATATGGTCACACGTAGAAATTCAATATATAATGGAAATGGACAGCTAATGACAAATGAAGGGAAATTTTGAGGAAGTGGCTGAATTCAAATACCTAGGAACAATAATCACAAATAGGAATGAGACGCACAAAGAAATTAAACATAGGCTCAATTCTGGAAATGCATGCTATTATGCATTGCAGAGACTTTTGATGTCCCAACTCCTTTCAAAAAACGTTAAGCTGAAAATATATAAAACTATTATTCTACCAGTTATATTATATGGGTGCGAAACATGGACTCTTACTTTAAGGGAGGAAAGGAGATTACGAGTATTTGAGAATAAAGTACTTAGGAAAATTTTTGGACCAAAGAGAGATGAACAGACAGGTGAATGGAGAAGACTACATAACAATGAACTACATGGTCTTTATAGGAAGCCAGATATAATAAGAACAGTTAAGTCTCGTAGACTGCGATGGGCAGGACATGTTGCGCGTATGGGGAATGAAAGACGTGCATGGAAGCTTCTTGTAGGAAAGCCAGAGGGAAAACGCCCAGTTGGTAGACCAAGAATGAGGTGGGAGAACAACATTAACTATGATTTGAGGGAAGTAGATTATACAGGGAATGATTGGAAAGCTTTAGCTCAGGATAGGGATGTATGGAGAGCTTATGTCCGCGCGGCCATGAACCTACGGATTCGATAGTGCCAGTGAGTAAGTAAGTAAGTAATTATAAAGAATATTTTGTCATATGGAGCGAAACTTTGTTATTGACGGAATTACAAAAGAATAAAATTAGAACAGTTGAATTTGATTTTCTTAGAAGAAGCCTTCAAAAAACAGGACAGGATAAAATAAGAAATGAATTTCTTTGGAAAGAAATGAATGTCACCACATCTGTTGTTAAGAGGATTGCAAATCATAGTCTTAAATGGTATGGCCATGTACAAAGAATGGAAAATTAAAGATGGCCAAAAAATGTATATCTGTGGTCACCCTCTGGAAGAAATAAATGTGTCTGAGCAAGATGGAAATGGAAAACTTATGTTAGAACTATAATGGATGATAGGAATTTGGAAGAAGGAGATTGGAATGGTAGAAATAAATGGAAACTGAAGGCAGCAAACCTATAAGTAGGGGAAAGCAGAAGAAGAAGAGGAAGAAAATTCATCGTCTTCTACCGGATTTAGACCCGCAAATATCCAAACCTCAGAGGCGAGATAGTAACTACTAGTCCTCCAGGATCATCACAGTCAGTTTTAAGTTACTTTTGAGAATTTTTTTCAGAATTGTCCTGGATTGTAGGGAAATGCTAGAATATTCGAGCTACAACGTCTCTATAAAATCACCAGCCTCATAATTATCCCTAACTTCCTGTTCACCCGGCGTTGCCCTATTATTTACCTATCCCAATCATTTTGTTATTTGTCAAATATCAGTATATTTCGGAATTGAGGTACCGATCAACGCTAAGCTTTGTGCACACAGACTATAGATTGTTTGTAAACAGCTGAAAGACAGTGCACATTTACCGCGTGAGACGTCGTTATTAAAGGTCACTCAGTGGAATGTGCTTACTCATGAATGACCAGAATATTTCTGTAATAAACAGAAATATACGTTGCTGTGTTTATAAAACAAAAATTAATCTGGCGATTCACGCATATCTAAATGTCTTATTTTCTTCCATTGAGTGACCTTCAATAACGACGTCCGACTCACTGTCTTTCCAGCTGTTTACAAACAATCTATACCCCTTTGTCCACAACATCCTACGTTGATCGATGCCAGAACTCCAAAGTGTGCTAATCAAATTAGCGCCCATTCGACACTAATATCGAAGATTTGGACAATTTTGGTAGTAAAAGATTCCGGGCTATGTGGCCGTGGTCTATAACTGGCGTTTCTTCCAGATGTTTCTCCCTCAACTGCGGAGGGCATCTTCAGTGGCGAGCGCTAGAAGCTGTTGTTTCCCTGTCGTAGACTCGACTGCGAATGAACAGCAGAAATCTGGACGCTCTTATTTATCACACGTGTGACGTCAGCACTAGCATAAATAAGAGCGTCCAGATTTCTGCTGTTCATTCGCAGTCGAGTCTACGACAGGGAAACAACAGCTTCTAGCGCTCGCCACTGAAGATGCCCTCCGCAGTTGAGGGAGAAACGTCTGGAAGAAACGCCAGTTATAGACCACGGCCACATAGCCCGGAATCTTTTACTACCATGATTACCGGCCGTGAAAGCCTGCATTCCACTATTTGGACAATTTATTTTCATCTATTTTCATTCGTCCTTCGCCGACATTCAACTTGAACTGAAACCGTTTCTGAGTATGTCATCAAGGATACTGGGAATCAAACTTGCACTTAAATGACACTAGGATTGTCAGCAATCAAACGTAGCGACCACGAAACCTATAGTTAAGTCGCTAATATGGTTTTTTAATCAGTTATTTATCTACCCTTACCCCTCCTTGAGGTGATAGGTGTCAATTAACCCCTACAGTATTTAGTATTTTTCAGGAATAAATTATACGCTGACCACGTGTCATTCACTGGCATCTAAAGAAAAACATGTGTAACTAAATTATAGCATCGTTAAGATATTTCCCGTCAGTGGGCACCCATGTTTCAATGAGAGACGTAAAGATGTGAGAATAAAGAGTAGTAAAAGATAAGGCTTCCATCTTTGTAAACAATGGATATAAGCCGGGTTTTCAGCCCTGCGTGACGGCCACAATTATCCAGAGAACATACTCACTTTCTTCAGAAAGTGAGTCGAAACCCGGAGTGTAGCCCCGAGTGGCTTAAGGGAAGATATCTTGTTGCAGAGCTACAAGAATTGGCGCTGATTCGAGTCCCCATGAGGAAATAAATGTTATCATGGAATTTCGGTCGATATGTGACCGGTCCCCACGCTGCAACGCGAGAAATTTGTTGGATAGCTGTAGTAGGTTGCGGCTCCAGGTTGAGAAAATCAGCTGTAACGGCTGCGGGACCCGATGTCATGACCACATGCAACTGGTATACTGGCTTTATGGTCGTTCACCTCTGTTATTAACACATATGGATGAGAACCTAGCAGCCGGCTGACACGCCAAGGGCTTTCTAGTCCTGTGGCGCATAAATAAATGCGTGCCGAGTTCGATTGAAATTACTCCAGAGATTCTGGCACATATGCAGTATACATATAATAATTTAAATATATATATTACATTTATAAAATCTATTAAAGATGGCAGAGATATCCAGTTTACAACAATATAACAAAATCTTTAGAGTACTTCTTAGCCCCATTATCAGCGATTACAGACTGAATTTTCTCATGTTGTCGGCCCTGATTCTTTCTCTGCCTCTGGTCCAATGAATATACTAATGAGGTGCCTTTCTCCGGGAATTTAAAAATTCATAATTCTTTCCTTGTTCTTCTGCATGTAGATTTTTTCCCATATGGTGAGTTCATTTTTGTTTTTTGTTTTAATAATGTTGTGCTTACATCTATTTTATGTTTTTCTGACCAAACGTGAGCAGCCAATGCAGATTTTTTTTCTACTTCCCCCCTTTTTTTACATTTATAAAGTGTTCTTTAGTTCTAATGGTTAATTTTTTTTGTTTTCCCTATGTGTACCTTATCACAGTCTGCACATTTTATTTGATATATTCCTGATTTTTTACCATCAACAATATTTTCATTTTTATTAGTTTATTTAAATTCTAATCATTCTTTGGTACTAAATTAATATTAAATTTTCCAAAAATCTTTTGAAATTTGTTGTGTGCCCAATGGTGATATGTGAATTTCCTGTATCTCTTATCCTTTGGTTTTTCTATCTGAAGAGTGCTCTCGTTCCTCAATTTTTGTTTTTGTAATTCTCAATTTTTTGTGTAGCCCGTATCACTTTTTCACTGAAACCATTTTCTTCTGCAACCTTATGTGTTTCCTTTCTTAATTATATGTTTCCTGTTTTAAAAAAGAGTTTCAGTAGTTAAAGTCTGTCAAATGAGAAAAATGTAGTGGTTTCCGAAAATAATAATAAGCCAGATTCACGATATTGGGTGCAGTATCTATGGGCAATCACCTCTCACTAAAGTTGAAGTGTCTGACGTCACACCAGATGTCTTAGTCGGAGAGGGCATCTGATCGAGTTAGAATGTCAAACGTAATAGAGCATGCAGATGTTTTTAAGCGCGACAGGCCTACAAGGTCCTTGACCTACAAGCCGGCTACTGCCTCACATCCATATGTGTCAATCACAGACGATGACGATCATCTGCAGATACATAACAGTAATCGTAATCTATGAAAAATTCGCGATGATCATTATGTTATAGCGACTGTAAATAGTAAACAAAAACTTCCGTGAAATTAAAAAAAAAATTAACGTGACATTTATATAGTACATTCATATGAGGAGTTTAATTTCAGTAGTGTCTCATCCATTTTCATAAATTTGTAGCAAGTAATCTAACGTCTCTATTTTTCATTAAACACGAGTCAGTTTGATTATAATAAACATATTTTAATGAAAGTTTTTAGTGTTTTAAAAGTGTTCAGAAGTCAGATGATAGTTGTATATTGATTAGTCTAAGAAAAACACAGTCCCATTAAAATCCAGTTCTGGGTCAAGGTGGAAAACACATGTTTTTTAAATGAGCTCTTCGTTTTATAAAGGTAAATTAACATTTTCCTTGAAACCTAGAAAACATACATTTAGGTGTACAACATCCAGACATCCTCACCTGTATGCCAAACGTTAGAAGTAAATAAACCCATAACTGAACTGTATCTTCTACTGTTTCATACTTATAAATGTTGATGTTTTTCATTGACTCATGCCCCAAATTGGAGTCAATGACCAATCACATTTCAATAAATTTTGATTTACAACCAATCACAGTCTTTTTCACCTCGATTTTATCAATTTAATGTTATCACTTTAAAATCAAGCTCCTTCTTTTTAACATTCTGACTAGGTAAGATCATTATTTTGCAGTGACTGACTCTCTAAGAAATACGTTGAATATAACAATCAATATATTAAGATGTAAGAATTCTAGAATGCAAGTGGGTCCCAGATTGTGTATATAGTGCAAGAATGTAACCAGATTCTGCTTGCGGGATATAATAGAAAAACAGTTCTAGCAATCGATTATACCGCAAAAAAAGAAAGCACTGTTTGCACTTTCTTAAACGTATTGTTTTCCAGGTATTTACGTTCCAGAAAAAATATAATTGACATATTTACATCATAGGACATCAGAAATTAATTAATAACCTATAATATTGGTTATAAACAGTTTGATGTGTTTCATTTTTTCTCCACTACGGTGCATTCTTACAATATTGCGATCCTTTGACAATAAATAATATGATCTGGTTTCAGTGATGAACAAGTGAAACATAATAAAAGTTTCTCATTTGTTTTCAAACATCGTCCTTTAATTAAATATTTTAGAATAACTATATTTAAATAATGATTTGTGAGTAAACAGCGTAATTTTTTATTCATTAAATAATTTTAACAAATACCACTCTTAATTTTCAAATTCCCTAGATAAATTCACTCCTTACTTCGTGAGTTGTGAATGTATCGATAATTTGGAAATCACTCGTGGCATTACTCATGACAATCTAATGACACCTCAAATTCCATTTCGTCTAAAAAGTGACTTACCGGTTCCTTCTCTGTGCCCTTCATAACTAAATACAATCTTCTCAAAACGTTCGCTCTATGAGTCCCTCAAATCGTATAAAATTAATATTTCGTGACTCCAAGGAAAAGGAAATTGTTAAAATATAACATATATATATATATATATAGCACAATTAAATTATTTCTTTGTTTTGTAAATGTAATAGTTTAGCGAATTCAATGTTGCATATAGCGGTTTTTTTTAACGTGCGTTGGCAACACGAAATGTGATGTCATACAGTATGTCGGTATTAATGGCGTCGATATAACTTGCGTCTTGTTTCGTCGTAGAAAACACGTGAATATACTTAATTTAATGTGTGTTTTACAATGTTTTTGTGAAGTGTGTGTTTGTTAATGTATAAGATGCGTGATAGTGATGAAAAATCCGAGCGATGTCACGTGATTAAAGCGATAACAAATGATTTCCTGTTGGATGGAGCTTGTTGCTAGGTGAGTTAATATGGATAACATAATATTGCGTCTTGTCCAAAGAGACATTCTAGCCTCACATGCTTTTTCTTTCTCGATTGCTGTAGTTCAAGTATTTTGTAACGGAAAACAAAAAGAATACTCTACTCTCGATACCGACGGCATTGACAATATAAATCTACCGGGCAACATGTTAGATATAAAAGCAATACCTTATTCGTAATATCTCAAACGTTTGGGTTTATAACTTGACACTAATCCAAGATGGAACAAAAAGAAATTCCAAAACAGCCTATTTATTTTAATAGATTCAAATATTTTCATCCTATTCATCTCAAAAGAATTACAGTGCAAACTCTCGTGATGACGCATTTTGATCATTGTGACATATTATTCACAGACATTAATGATGGCTATAAAATTGCAACATATTCATAACATAAGAATCAGGTTGTATATATTTTAAATATGTCCACCGCTGTGGTCTCGGGGTAGCGTGCTGCCTTGTCACGCAGCGGGCCCGGGTTCGATCCCCACTCGGGACAGTTTTTCTGGGTGAGGTTTTTATCGGAGTTTTTCCTCACCTGTAAGACAAATGTCAGGAAAACTTTAAGGCCCAAACGGTCCCCGAAATCATATGGCCATCGTAATCATTATCATTCATATTCATGTTAGGTTAAGCTTAGGATTAGGGACTCTCCTGGCGCACCATTATCATCATCACCCATAATATCATCGGGGTAACGTAACCCCGCCTTCCAGGCGCCCCAACCTCAGAAGTGGGTTACAAGTACGCCATACCAGGAGAGAAACCAGGAATGTCGAAAGACAAACCTGGGGCATTTGGAAAAAAATATATATTTTAAATATTTGTATATATGACAATATTTATTCACCGAACTGTTCTAGTTATGTCAGCACGATCGTAGAAAATTGCTTTCTCTTATTCAGCTGTGCAGAATTATACATACCTCTACATCAAGTTATTCTCTCTCTCCCGTCTTCTACCCTCCAATCACAATTCGAGCACAAGATTCCACTAGAATCACCTACTTGACATCCCACAAGCAGAACCTTGTATTATTCTAATTCCTATTTCGTATTCAATGCTAGACTCTGGAACTCCTTTCCACTAGAGATATTACGCTAGCTTACTTTAAAACAATTTTAAATATTTTTATTTTGTAATTGATCTGTAAGTGGATTATTTGATCGTTTCCGATTTTTTTGCTTCTCTTTTAATATTGACTTTATTAATCTTTATTTTATTTTAAGTTATTTAAATATCTACTTATAATTATTAGTCAACTTTATGATCTTGTGGAACTTTTTTGTCTATTTAGTTGTCAGTAGTTGAGTGGAAGAGACGGCCTTATGGCTTAATTCTGCCAGTTTAAATAAATCTATTATTATTATTATTATTATTATTATTATTATTATTATTATTATTATTATTATTATTATTATTGTTATTATTATTGTTATTATTATTGTTATTGTTATTATTATTATTATTATTATTATTATTATTATTATTATTATTATTATTATTATTATTATTACTTACTCTTACTTACTTACTCACTGGCACCATCGAACCCGTAGGTTCATGACCGCACGGACATAAGCTCTCCATACATCCATATCCTGAGCTAATACTTTCCAATCATTCCCTGTATATTCTACTTCCCTCAAATCATAGGTAATGTTATTCTCCCACCTCATTCTTGATCTACCAACTGGGCGTTTTCCCTCTGGCTTCCCTACAAGAAGCTTCCATGCAAATCTTTCATTCCCCACACGTGCAACATGCCCTGCCCATCATCGCAGTCTACGAGACTTAACTGTTCTTATTATATCTGGCTTCCTATAAAGACCATGTAGTTCATTGTTAGTAGTCTTCTCCATTCACCTGTCTGTTCATCTCTCTTTGGTCCAAAAATTTTCCTAAGTACTTTATTCTCAAATACTTGTAATCTCCTTTCCTCCCTTAAAGTAAGAGTCCATGTTTCGCACCCATATAATATAACTGCTAGAATAATAGTTTTGTATATTTTCAGTTTAATGTTTTTTGAAAGGAGTTGGGATATCAAGAGTCTCTGCAAATTATTACTATTTTATTAATGTTTCATTAATATGTCCACTGCTGTGGTCTCGAGGTAGCGTGCTGTCTTTGTCATGCAGCGGGGCCCGGGTTTGACCCACGGTCGGGACAGTTTCCTGGATGAGGTTTTTATCGGGGTTTTTCCTCACCTGTAAGGCAAATGTCAGAAAACGTTAAGGCCCAAACGCTCCCTGAACATCATATGACCACCGCAATCATCATCATTCTTATTCATCTTAGATTAAGCTTAGGATTAGGGACTCTCCTGGCGCACCACTATTATCATCACCCCATCATATCTTCGGGGCAACGTAACCCCGCCTTCCAAGCGCCCCAACTTCAGAAATGGGTTACAATTACACCAATGCCAGGAGAGAACACCAGATATGTCCAAAAAGGACAACCTGAGGCATTAAAATGTATTATTATTATTATGATTATTTTACCAACACTTTTATTCACATTTCCGCCATATAGTTATTTTATGTGATTTTTTTTTCGTGCATAAAATTTAAAAATAATATATGCTAGACGAAATGGATAAATATAAGTTTACAGTAACTCATTTTGGTTAGTTTTGATCGCATGAACATAACTCTCCATCATCGTATCCTCAGCTGATGTTTTCCAATCTTCTACTGTATAATTCACCTTCCTCAAATAATGGTTGGAGTTATTCTCCAACGTCACATTTGAATTACCTACTGGGCGCTTTCCCTATGATATTCCTGAAGAATTGTCTATACCTCTCTTTCATTCCTCATTCGTTCCACATATAATGCCTATTACAGTCTACGAGAATTCAGTCTTCCTATTACATCAGGTTTCTCCTAAGATAATGTACTCCAAAAACTTTTTCCTTCCTTAAAGAAAGAGACTCTGTTTCACATCCATATAATTTAAGTTATATATATATATATATATGTATATTTTTTAGTCCCTCCGTGGTATCTTTACCTTGTCGTGGTGGAGTGGCTTTGCGTGCTTAAATGATCCCGAGAGCTATGCCGGCGGTAGCATTGTTGCCGATAGGGTTACCCATGCCGGACTGGTCGAAGGTGATAAGCCAGACGAAAAAAGTATCTTGGTCGAAAGAGTGACGATATTTCGCCGTAAAAATACAATCGTCAAGAAATGCGGACATGGGTTCAACTGGGGGTAAAATTTTCCGGAGGTCAAATAGTCCCCCATTCGGTTGTCCGGGCGGGGACTACTTCAGGGAACCCATGCCAAAGGATCAAACATAGGGACATGTTCCTAGGAATATGGAATGTTAGGACTCTTGACTTCCCAACTCCTTTCAAAAAACGTTAAACTGAAAATATATAAAACTATTGTTCTACCAGTTATATTATATGGATGCGATACATGGACTCTTACTTTAAGTGAGGAAAGGAGATTACGAGTATTTGAGAATAAAGTTCTTAAGAAAATTTTTGGACCAAAGAGAGATGAACAGACAGGTGAATGGAGAAGACTGCATAACAGTGAATCACATAGTCTTTATAGGAAGCCAGATATAGTCTCGTAGACTGCGATGGGCAGGACATGTGACACGAATGGAGAATGAAAGACGTGCATGAAAGCTTCTTGTAGGAAAACCAGAGGGAAAACGCCCAGTTGGTAGACCAAGAATGAGGTGGGAGAATAACATTAACTATTATTTGAGGGAAGTAGATTAGTTATATTTTTTAGTTTAACGTTTGTTTTAGCGACGTTAGGGTACAAGTGTTCCTGTAATGCTTACTGACATGTGTTTTCAAACTTGAGCGTATATTTAATTTATATCTATAGCTTATTCATATTTGTAGTTATTGCTCCCAGGTATTTGAATTCAGTCACTTCTTCAAAATTTCCCTTATTTGTTATTAGATTGGAATAATAGAGATTGATTCGTGAAGAAGAAGAAGACTCTAACACGCAACCAATGTTTAGGTCTAATATATTTATCCATCTTTACTTTATAGAATGAATGAGATGAAATCTATTCTACGGTGACACGTAGTCTGTTGTGGTGTTCGTGGTTCGACATTCGTCAAGCATTCACACAGATGATTCATACCTCGATTTATTGGGCTGGGGTTACGGCGCGCGCGGCGCAAAAACGTTTACATCCAAATTACGATGTAATTTTGGTTTTAAAATGAAGCTTAGAACCACTAAAGATGAAAACACAAAACAAATGCTGACCATCCAGAAAAAAAAAGTAAAATAACATTTTGTAAGCACTTGAAAATAACATTTCACTAGTTAACTACACGAGACATCCCCATTTAAATATATTTTTGGTATTAAAATCAAGCTTAAGATCACCATAGATGAAAGCACGAAGAAAATCTGCGGACTATCACTAAAGAAACTGGGTTAGAGTAATTGAATTAGGTTAGATTAGCTTTTAGTTTCTTATACATAGAGTAAAATTTATTTACAGTCCACCGCTGTGGTCTGAAGATAGCGTGCTGCCTTGTCACACGGCGGGCCCGGGTTCGATTCCCAGTCGGGATAGTTTCCTAGGTGAGGTTTATCTCGGAGTTTTTCCTCACCTGTAAGACAAATGTCAGGAAATTTTAAGGCCCAAACAGTCCCCGAACATCATATGGCCATCGCAGTCATCTTCTTTCGTATTCATCTTAAGCTTTGGATTAAGGGCTTTCCTGGTGCACCACTATCATCATCACCCATCATATCATCGGGGCAACGTAACCGCACCTTCAATGCGCCTCTACCTCAGAAGTGAGTTACAATTACGCCAATGCCAGGAGAGAACAGCAGAAATGTCCAAAAAGGACAACCTAGGGCATTAAAAATTATTTACAAACCTGTAATTTAATATTGTCTAAATGCCATTCTATGTATTACTTTTACAGGTTAGGACAATTGAAATAAGTTAGGTTAGCTTTTAGATTATTATACATGTATTCTAATAAATTATATTATAAATTTGGAAGATTATGTTACAAATAAGTGACATCTATTTATTGAATATTTTGTAAGGGCTAATTTACCATTGTATATTTTCGAGAAATGCGTACGATGACGTATCGATTATAATAATAATAATAATAATAATAATGATTTATTTTAGCTGGCAGAGTTAAGGCCATAAGGCCTTCTCTTCCACTCAACCAGCGAATAGTAAAATTATACAAAAATTACGTACATATTACAATTTTAAGATATTATTAAAATACAGACTAAACAAAATACAATGATGATGTAATCTAATACTAGCTAATACTAACAAAACATAGAATATAATAAAATTAAAATGATATAAAATAAAGTAAGTAGCTTCCTAGACGATTATTAATGGAATGCTCTATATAGTTGTTATGCAGTTAATGTTTTCATTGTGTCAAACTTAAGATATCAATTAATTTGGATTTAAATAATGATAGTGATTGACAGTCCCTGACATGACTGGGAAGTGAGTTCCATGCTCTAGCCATCGACAATTGATACAGTTAAGCAATATTTTCTTAAGAAACTCGAAGTGAGGATGTGATTTTTATTCAGTTTCAAACTCTTTGCTATGTAATTTTGGAAACATAGCAATGCACTTTTATTACAATTAAATATTTATTCCATTTTCGCATCTCTATTGAAGAAAACATGTTTTCACTTTGGACTAATACCTGAATACCGAATTTGACGTCACGACCTTCAGTAAGGTACGAAATAGTGCTTTATAAATTATTTTAATGTTTTGTTTCTGGATCGTCCGCAAATTATTTTTCGTGTTTTTATCACCCATGTTCCTAAGCTTCATTTTAAAACCAAAATTATCTCGAAATTTGGATGTCCACTCTTTGCGCCGTACCCTGAGCAGTAACAAAGACCTCAAGAAGATGATATAATCATTATTTTGACCATATTCTGCCTATGTTGATATAAAAGCTTGGAGTCGTGAAGAATTATATAAATGTGACGCCATTAGACCATAATCGCATATTTTAAACACCTGAAGTTTGTTAAATTAGGACTTTTTTACACGCTTTATATTAGCTTGACCTGTATCTATCTATCTATGTAACGGAATTTTTGAACGCGATTTTCATCCACTTAAAATCATTGGATCGACTTGAAACTTTGTATACTTGTAGAGGACCCGTGACAATACAATAATTTCATATTTATTTTCTAAAATCCTGGCCATAATCATCAGAAAATCAAAAAAAGTGTTTTTGTATCAATGTAACGGAATCTTTCAACGCGATTTTAACCCACTTAGAAACATTGGATCGACTTAAAACTTTGTATACTTGTAGAGGACCCGTGACAATACAATATTATCATATTTATTTTCTAAACTCCTGGCCATAATCATCAGAAAATAAAAAAAAATGTGTTTTTGTATCAATGTAACGGAATCTTTCAACGCGATTTTGACCCACTTAGAAACATTGGATCGACTTGAAACTTTGTATACGTGTAGAGGACCTGTGACAATACAATAATTTCATATTTGTTTTCTAAAATCCTTGCCAGAATCATCCGAAAATAAAAAAAAATGAAAACTGGTATAATAGGTTACGCTTTTGATGGTAAAATTATTTTCTTTTTTGTTGATAACTCTAATTTTATTCTATATGTGTTGGAGATGATTTTTTTGTTGACCACTTTATTTTATCCCAAGCGTATTGGAAATTAAAATTATTTTTCTTTTTAGTTTTCTAATAAAGCGTGTTCTTTTAGTTTTTTAAAACTATTATTTATTTTACCGAACATCAGATGAGGTGAAGGGTGATATGAAATGAATGAATGAAGATGAAATGACATAATGGGGGAGGGAAGAGGTGTGGAGAGTGGACGTGAATGAAATTCGAGAAACTGGAGAACTCCGAGAAAAACCCGAAAAATTTTGATGTGGCCCACCATCAATACCCCTGGAACTACCAAGATTCAAACCTGTTATCCCAGGTAGGGCAGCCGCACTTCCACCGAGACAGCAAAGCAATGGAGTATTCCAGTATCTTAAATTACATTTCTTATCCATTCTTACATTCGCATGACTTTCTTTTACAGATAGATCAGCGTCATAATTCAAGTGGGCCCACAAAATTAATACGAGGTTTCTTATTTGAAGCTGATGTTGGTGGGGTTGTACAAACAAGATATTTACTTACGCAACTTAAGATATTTTTAATACAATTCATCCCATTACTAAGTGATATTTGTATCATTTATCCCCGGAAAATTACCATCGTGAAAGTATGTTAATATAATGTGAAATTTACGAATGAAAATATGTAACCGCCAGCCATTTTGAATTTCCATAGAAGAGGTAATTTTTTTTTTACGTATTTAAACACATTTAAAATGTTACGAACCTGAAAGTTAACCCAACCTAAATCAGTTACTCTAACCTAGGTGAATCCCATGAAACGGTCTTTTTTTAAGCGGTTAAATATGTATATTTGTTTGTGTTTTACCCGGTTAAATTCGGACATAAATGAGTTATCGACACGGAGATGCTGTGTTATCGACAGAGCCGTGGGTTTATCGCTGGTTATTAGTGTGTTTTCGTAAGTTATTAATGTGGTTATCGATGTTTATAAGTGTGGATATCGCAGATTATTAATGTGGTTATCGCTGGTTATTACTGTGGTTATCGCTGGTACATAGAATAACTGTTGTAACCAGGGTGGTCATGACAGAAAATAGTCCCTTTTTTTCGTATGTACGAATAAAGTGAGTTAAAGGTAATTAAAATCCGGGGCTAAATATATGTAATACATTATTTTATTATTACTCTGGTCAACATGATTTTTGTCTCATGTATTCGGAATTTCTCCATCACCCACAGTTTTTTTATTTCAATTTCAATTAATGGATTTAAATAATAATTTTTTAATAAACGTTTTTTCGTCCATTTGTCCATTGTAAAATAAAACGGGGAACACTTTCATCAGAAGATTTCAGCTATGGAAAAGAGATATCAAGGCAAATGGAATCCTAATATGCTGGCCGATTATTGTTGGGTCATCAAGAGGGATGCTCCACAGGCGAAATATAGCACCACAAAATCGTCATTTCTTACTTTCTAGGTGAGTCCGAATGTTCGAATATTGTGTAGTTAAGAATGTAGAAATTATTAGTGTTTGAAATTATAAATGCCTGTCTCTCGGAAACCTTGCGTGATGGAGAAAACCCGATATAATGTTTTTGATTTCAGGAGAAAAAAATACTATCAGAATCACATATTTTTCTTTCCAAGACAAAAAAAAAGTTTCTTTTTTGTTGCTCAGTGTTATTCGTTGAATGTAAGTGGTGTTTAAGGTGGGTACATAAATATCGTGCTAGCTTTCACGGCGTCCTGATGTTCTTTCATATAAGGTAAATATAGGATCCCTGTCTCTTCTCTGCCGCAGAAGGAATTCAGGATTTTTAAAATCTAAAAACCATTGACCAGGTTTTGACCCCGGGAACCTCAAAATCAGAGGCGAGCATAATAACCGCTGGTCCACTGAACCTTCACATTCCATGACTTGAAGTCCTTTCGGGAGAACTTACCTCTTTCATATGTTTAACTGGTTCCACAATGTTTTGTATACTTTTCCTGCCCCCAATTATTCTAGTGTCATTCTCCTTCAAATATCTCTGCCATTATATTCTCCGTCGCCCAATCCTTATTCCCTCATGGTGCTTAAACTATCTTTAATTTACGTTATTTTTAGCCGGTTCTCTTCTTCTTCTTCTGCTTCTTCTTCATTAACGATCTACCGGCGGCAATTTCTGTTTTATTAGAACCAAACTTGGCATATAGCAATCAATTAAAGAACTAAGGTCAGGTTCGTTAACCAGTAAAATCGGACAATCAGACGTAGGAATTCAATTGAAACGAAAATGTAATATCGATCTAGTTGTTGCAATTTTCGATGTTTCACAACAAAACCAATATGCTACTAAGATAGAAAGAGGAAGATATTCTCCAAAAATCAGCGAAGTCCGACCTTTAGAAGTGGGATTTTTATCTGAAACCCAAAACTAAAAAATAGCGCTGTAAGCCACCATGTTTAATTAGATTCAATGTATGAGTATATAATTTAAGTAATTTTTAAATTAAATATTTTAATTAAAGTAATAATAGTTAATCAATATAAATTATTTAACGTGACGGACTTCTGTTTAATTATAGTGGGTTTACCCTTATAATTTCTTCTTCTTATTCGGCTTTCCCCTACTTACAGGTTTGCCGTCTTCAGTTTCCATTTATTTATATCATGCCAATCTCCTTCCAAATTCCTATCATACATTATAGTTCTGACAAAAGTTTTCCATTTCCATCTTGGTCTGCCACGTTTATTTCTTCCAGGGGGTGACTATTGGTATATATGTTTTGGCCATCTTTAATCTTCCATTCTCTGTACGTGGCCATATCATTTAAGAGTTCGATTTGCAATCCTCTTAACAACAGATGTGGTGACATTTTCTAAGGGTTCTTCTAAGATAATCAAATTCAACTGTTCTATTTTATTCTCTTGTAATTCCGTCAAAGACCAAGTTCCTCTTCCATATGACAAAATATTCTGTATTATGCTCTTATAAATTTTCATTTTAGTTTCCTTTGTAATATTTTTGTTCCAAATTATTCCCTTATAATTTTCCTTCCTAAAAAGTAAGTTGACCTATCATCGAAACCATAGGAAAGGAACTTAATTCCCTAGATTACAGAGGTCGATATATATGAAATATAATACTAAATAATAAATATACCTCTCTCTTAACTAACTTACTAGCACTATCGAACCTGCAGGTCTCATGGCCACATGCTCACATTAGCTCTCCACACACCCCTATCCTCATTTAATGTTTTCTAATCATCACCCGTATAATCTACGTACCTCAAATCATGGCTAATGTTAACCTCGCACTTCATTGTTCTCCCACCTACTGGACCCTTTTCCTTTTGGTTTTCTTACAGTCACTTTTATTGTCTCTCTTTCATTCCCTATGTATGCCACATGTCCTGCCCATCGTAGTCTACGTTACTTAACTGCTGTTATTAAATCAGGTTTCCTATAAATATAATGTAGCTACTGTTATGTAGTGTTCTCCATTCGCCTGTCTGTTCATCTTTCTTTTGTCCAAACACTTTCCTAATAACTGTATTCTCAGATACTCGTAATATTTTCTCTTCCCTTAAAGTAAGAGTCAATGTTTTGCATAATATAACTGGGAGAATATTAGATGTATATTTTCGGTTTAATGCTTTTTGAAAGAAGTTGAGACACGAGTCTCTGTAAAGCACAATACCATGAACTTCCAGAATTGAGCTAATGTTTTATTTCTTTGTTCACCTGATTCCTATTTGTAATTATTGTTCCCAAGTATATTTAATCAGACATTGTGAAAAATTGCACATTTATCATTAACTTGCATTTTCATTATATAATGTATTTCTGCGTGTGACCATCTATTTAATTGTATTGATGTTTTTCTTCCAGTCCCAATTTCTTAGTGTTACTCAATAGAATGTGCGTGTTGGCTCATAATATCAATTTCCATGCTATCGCCTAATAATACTATATCATATTAAACACTCTCTTAGGAAGCCATTATATGGAGGGTCCTCTATAACTCATAATGTGCAGTGGATTATAACCGTGGCTGTGAGAACCGTTATATTATCCTTATTAAATAATGCACCATATCTCTTGTACTGAGCTAAGAATCTTGGAGAACAGGAATAGGTGTAAATATAGCCCCACTCTCTCCCTCTTGCTGTGAGGTAGGTGGAACAGAGGTTCCAATCCCCAGGGATTATGTGAGAATTACACTCCCAAACCGAAGCCACCTTCCTTTCTTTAACGTTGCACATTATCTCACTATTAAATAGTTAACTCCATGTTTCAAAAGTTTTCTTATACGTGCAGTCAGTTATTGATATTCCGATTGAAACTGGACTTAGTTGGGATTCACATATTAACCCTTAAATTCGTAATGTATATCCTATAGGATAATCAATTGTTTTAATGTATCTAATAGTTTTAAATGCCGAACAGAAACTCAAAAAAAAACATATCAATGAAACAACCGAAATTAAAGTTTTAAGGAAAATCGTAGGAAAATCGCTGAGAGAGAAAATTCGCAGCTCTGTTATTAGAGAAGAATGTGCAATTGAACCTATAGACCTTTGGATAAACGATAGAAAACTAAATTGGAACGGTCACATAGATATAATGGAGAACAGTAAATTAGTGAAGAAAGTACGTGACTGGACACCTCAGCAGAAAAGGCCTTTAGGAAGACCACAACTACGATGGAAGGATGTCACCATACCCCGGACCTGTAGTGAATGAACACTCAACAAGCTGCCAGCTTTCATAAATAGAGGATGAAGAAGAAGAATAGTTTTAATAAAACAGGAGAATGCTAACAATAAGAAATTACTCAAATGCATATGGAATTACACAATATATGTAATAATAACAGTTATACACGATTTTGTTTTCAGTCCGGTCTGCCACATTTAAATGACTGTTACGAGAAATTGTGGTTCTGCCAATTTAAGGGTTAATGCAGTGAGTTCGTATTTACATATTAATATAGTGAGCATAAAAAGTTATAGTACAGTAGGTAATTTTGTTTATTTTACGAAGTTCTTCCTTCGGCCTAGTCTTGCGTGCTAATCATGTTCTGTTAGAAAAATACGAACTGTGGAACCATACTGATACATAGGGGCATCCCATAGCACAATTGGTTAAGGCAATACGTTACAAGCCGGAAGATTGGAGATTCGAGTTCCGGTGAGGTCAGGATTTTTAAACTGCCCTAAACCTTCTGACGGAACTGTAACCCTCGGTCGACTCAGCATCTAACGTAAATGAACACCAGCGGTTGTTCTAGGGCAAAGTCTGTCGTCACGCATGCCTGACAACCCGACTGGCCTGACGTGCCGGTTTTCTAAAAAAAGGTGCAGCCTTAACCTCCTACTACCATAAGGGCCCCTTGAGGCCTGTAGTGGATTCACTTATTTTTTTACACCTTTATATTAGCTTGACATGTATCTGTCTATGTAACGGAATCTTTGAACACGATTTTCACTCACTTAAAAACAATGGATCGTCTTGAAACTTTGTATATTTGTAAAGGACCAATGACAATACAAAATTCCATAATTTATTTCTAAGATCCTGGCCAGAATCTTTAAGACATCAAAAAAATTAAGATCGGTATAATAGGTTGCGGTTTAGTCCATCGTTATAAGAAATAAATATTATTTCAGTAATCCATAGGTCGCTAGTTCAAATGCGGCCCGGAGGATTTTTTTAGAAGAGTATTACTTTTAGCTCATACTACAATAGTAACGAATTTAAATATATTTATCTTATTCTGTAAAATATTAATGACAATTTTGTAAACTTAACACATTGTAATTTATCTAAAAAATATGAGAATAATACGATTAACTGTAACGATTTATCTATATTAAAATACTTACTTACTTACTGGCACTATCGAACCCGTAGGTTCATGGCCGCGCGGACATAAGCTCTCCATACATCCCTATCCTGAGCTAAAGATTTCCAATCATTCCCTGTATAATCTACTTCCCTCCAATCACAATTAATGTTATTCTCCCACCTCATTCTTGGTCTACCAACTGGGCGTTTTCCCTCTGGCTTTCTTACAAGAAGCTTCCATGCAAGTCTTTCATTTCCCATACGTACAACATGTCCTGCCCATCGCAGTCTATGATACTTAACTGTTCTTATAATATCTGGCTTCCTATAAAGACCATGTAGTTCATTGTTAATGTAGTCTTCTCCATTCACCTGTCTGTTCATCTCTCTTTGGTCCAAAAATTTTCCTAAGTACTTTATTCTCAAATACTTGTAATCTCCTTTCCTCCCTTAAAGTAAGAGTCCATGTTTCGCACCCATATAATATAACTGGTAGAATAATAGTTTTATATATTTTCAGTTTAATGTTTTTTGGAAGGAGTTGGGATATCAAGAGTCTATGCAATGCATAATAGCACGTATTTCCAGAAATGAGCCTATGTTTAATTTCTTTGTGCATCTCATTCCTATTTGTGATTATTGTTCCTAGGTATTTGAATTCAGCCACTTCCTCAAAATTTCCCTCATTTGTCATTAGCTGTCCATTTCCATTATATAATGCATTTCTACGTGTGACCATATATTTAGTTTAATTGATATTTACTTCCAGTCCTAATTCAATTAGTGTTACTCAATAGTGTGTGCGTGTTGGCCTTCAGTATCTCCTCGCTATCGGCCAGTAGTACTACATCATCAGCATAAACTAACAGCTTATTAACACCATTGAGTTTTAAGCTTTCCTCAATCTCTAAAGATATAATGGCATGCTCTAGTACAAAATTAAATAATAGAGGAGATAGTGCATCTCCTTGCTTCTACTCATTCTGAATTACAAAAGTGTCCGAAAACTGTTTGCCTACACGCACCTTTCTCTTTGTGCCATTTAGACACATTCGTATAAGTCTAACTTTTTAGGAATTCCGAACTCCAGCAGGATACTATATAACTTCTCCCTCTTAATTGAATCCTATGCTTTTTTGAAGTCTACATATAGTTGATGTGCAGTACCATTATATTCCCATTTCTTTTCTAAAATCTGTCTTAACTAAAAATTTGATCTGTTGTAGACCTATTTCTTCTAAATGCACATTGATGATCTCCTAGAATGTCATCAATATAGGGAGTAAGACTTAAAAGTTTATGTTGTTTTTGTACCTTGTGTATCAGGGTTAATCGAAATATGTATATTTGATAAAAATATTCTCGAATAATTTGAAGCTAAAGTATTAATAAATTTATTGTTTCAAAAATATTAATAATTATTAATTAGTATCCTAATTGTAAAGGAAAAAAAGAAATTCCAAATGTAGAAATATAGGGTATATTTCATATTGAACCTGTCTACTTACTAATATATTTGTTAGAATTTTGTACGAAGTTGAAAGTAATGAGATGCCCCTGTAGTTGTTGCAATCAGTTTTATCTCCTTCTTATAAATTGGTAAGATGATTGACTCCTTCCATTCATCTGGAAGAGCTTCTTTTTCCCAAATCATACTAAGCAACCAGCGTATCTTGTCCATCAATTTTTCTCCCCCTGATTTTATCAGTTCTGCTGGGATCTCATCTGAACCTGATGCTTTATACATCTTCAATTTTTCAATCGCCATTCCAACCTCTAATGCACTTGGTTCTGCGAACAGTATTTCTGCTGTCTGTAAATTATCCTCCTTAATGTCCTGTTCTGTATGTACATTTAATAGCTGATTGAAGTAACTTTTCCATCTATTTAATATACCCCTGGAATCTGCAATGATATCCCCATTTTCATTCCGAATTTTGTTTGTTCTGGCCTGAAAGCCTTTCTTCTCTATACTAATTCCCTGTTATAATTCTCTAATGTTCCTATTTTTTTTCATTCATTTCAAGATAATTAATCTTCTCTCTCAAATATTCCCTCTTTTTACTCTTTAGTAACTTGGTGGTTTCCCGTCTAATACTATCCAATTTCTCTAAATTTACCTCATTTGGCTCGCGTAACCATTTCATTTTTGCTAGCTTTCTTTTCTTTACAATGTCAGCACATTCCTCATCAAACCATTTCTTGTTTTGCCTCTTTTTTAAACAATCAGTGCTCTCTGATGCTGACAATTTAATAGTATCTCTTATAGCCTCCCACTCTTTATTTATATCAGTTTCTTCTTCGTTTGCCACATTGTCATCTGAAGATTCCAGTACTTCAAATCTATTAGCAATTTTGATTTGGTATTCTTGCTGCATTTCATAATTTTTCAAGTTTTTTAATTCAAATTTTACAGAACCATCTTTAGCGTTTGTTCCTCTCATAAGCGACAGCCGTATCTATATTAAAATATTCATAAATATTATAATAATGTTTGATAATAATAATTTTTAAAAAAATATAATTATATTCGTGCCTAGACACTAAAATATCGTAAGCAATTCAATTTTCATGGGATTCTGGTGTATAATAATCAATTAAACTAAAAAATAAAAAATAAATAATAGTTTTAAAAAGCTACATACATACGTAAGAACTTTATTAAACTAAAAGTAATATACCAAAAAAAACTAAAACAACACGCTTTATTAAAAAACCAAACTAAACAATAAAAAAAATAAATAATAGTTTAAAAACTAAAACAACACGCTTTATTAGAAAACCGAACTAAAAAATGAAAAATAATTTAATTTTCAACACGCTTGGGATAAAAGTAAAGTGGTTAACAAAAAAAATCATCTCCAACACATCTAGAATAAAACTAGTTATCTACAAAAAAAGTAATTTTACCATCAAAAGCGTGGGGTGCTTTTTCTGGTTAAGTTCTCTTCTTAGAGGCTTTACTTTTATCAATATCTGTTTTTTTATCAAATATATTAATTAATAAAGAGCACCCCCACGTTTTGTATGGCAAAATAATTTTTTTTGTAGATAACTCTAGTTTTATTCTAGATGTGTTGGAGATGATTTGTTTTGTTGAACTACTTTAATTTTAACCCAAGCGTGTTGGAAATTAAAATTATTTTTCATTTTTTAGTTCGGTTTTCTAATAAAGCGTGTTGTTTTAGTTTTTTAACTGTTATTTATTTATACTGATATGCATTTATTATTCATATGGAAAATAATTTTAGGTTCTTCTGTTGTTTCATTTCCTTAATTTTTGGAGCCATTTAACTTCTTTGTGTATTCTGCTCAATCGTACTGGTTACGCTGCTGGAGTTGGTATAGTGTATTTTGTGAAGTCTTTATAAAGGAAGGTGAAAAGCACTGTATACTCACTTCTTGCTCGTAGTTTATTGGCTTGACTTTTATATTTGTTTATCTGCATGGCTCATATAGCATTGTAACTAGTTTTTTACATTAGTGTTAAACATGCCATAAAATGCGAAAAAAATATTTTTTTTACGAATTATGTTTATTGATTGTCATTGTTTTGATCACTTAGTAAAGAATGTTTAAATCTACAGTTACGTTTTTACAATCAATCGATGATTTTTAAGAAAAAATCCCTCAAACAGTATAGCGAGAGTGACGGGCGATATGTGCATACCTTAGATCCAAAATCAAATTGATAGCGTAAACTAAGTGAAAATCTCATCAAGTCATAATTATGGTCCGATTTTACTTATTAATGATTCCAATAAGGACAAGAATGAGTGGGATGAAGGGGGAGGTTAGAGCTCAACTCGGGCTGTAGAGCCATAGGATGGATGGCTGTATACATGCATGGATGGTAGCGTTTCAAAGAGAAGATTGGGACGTTTTAATTCAATGCTGTTGTTAATTTTAGAATCTTCACACTTGTATTCTTTATACTTCATTCCTTGGACCAAAGAGAGATGAACAGACAGGTGAATGGAGAAGACTATATAACAGTGAAACACTTAATCACAAATGTGCAATGTATGATACCTGACTCTCACATCACAAACCAAGACGAATCTTCTATGACATATTCTCTGCAAGATGGATCGGAAAGGGATGACCATGAGTCACTTATTTCGACATATCACCAGACCTGATACCATTTGATTTTCTCCTGTGGAGGTTTGTTAAGGATCAGGTCCACACGACACCAGCAAATGATTTGTGAGACTTAGGGTCGGTTTCACCAACAGAGGTAACTGTATTACGCCAGTTTAAGCTATATATTATATATGTGTAAAACTAGCGTAATACAGTTACCTCTGTTGGAGAAACTGGCCCTTACAAGAAAAAAATATGCTAATTATTTATCAATAGTGTAATACCACTGATGCTTTATAACACTTAGATCGAGTTTGAATACCGGTTGGACATTTCCCGAGTCATTAATAGAAGCTTTGTTGTTGTTTATGGGACATAAGGTAAAACAATTCCCAGTTTTCATTCTTTTCAGCAATATTGGTTTTACTACTAATAAATATAATATTTCAACATAGTTGAGAACGACGGCATCTGCCAGAAACGTACTTATTTTAAGTTTTTATCTCACAATATTGGTTCTATCTATAAGAATTATAGTTATATATGTTGTTATAGGACCATACGTACACTATAGCGGAACGCAATGTGCATATATATATATATATATATATATATATGTGTGTGTGTGTGTGTGTGTATGTATGTATTTATGTACGTAGGTATATTTTAAAAAAGTTTATAACTTGTAAATTTATTTTTTCTAAGATGAATTTAGATATTTTGTATATTTGATTGAGCGGAAAAGAATGCCTCCTTATCTGTAATGTAAAAAAAAGTAATATAAATACAGGCCTTAGGAGTAACTTGGGGTAGTCACAGGATAAGGCTCACATTCTTCTACAGAATAGGCACGAAAAGTAAGCCGCGTTGTCAGCTCTACATGACGGTTTCCCTTACCCCATAACACAGTCTGGTAGTCATTTCCGTTAAATGCTGAGTCAACCCTGGTGCTATGGTTCCACCAGAGGATTTTATGCCAGTTTAAAAATATTGACGCTGTCGGCGCTCGGATCCGCGACCTCCCGAATTGTAGCGAATTGCCTTAAATAACTACGCTACCACGGTCAATAAATCTTAAACTATTATTGTGGAATTGTGTCACACTAACCATGTGACTACCTTATTGCCTTATGAGAGTCAAAGCCATGAAGCACTTCACTCAGCATTTACTCTTCTTAGTTCTCGAGTCACGGATTTGTTTATTTACTTTAAACTTACGATTTTTTTTCAAATGCCCCAGGTTTGTCTCTCGACATTCCTGGTTTTTCTCCTGGCATGGCGTACTTGTAACCCACTTCTGAGGTTGGGGCGCCTAGAAGGCGGGTTACGTTTCCCCGATGATATGATGGGTGATGATGTTAATGGTGCGCCAGGAGAGTCCCTAATCCTAAGCTTAACCTAAGATGAATATGAATGATGATGATTGCGATGGCCATATGATTTCGGGGACCGTTTGGGCCTTAAAGTTTTTCTGACATTTGTCTTACAGGTGAGGAAAAACCCCGATAAAAACCTCACCCAGAAAAACTGTCCCGACCGGGGTTCGAACCCGAGCCCGCTGCGTGACAAGGCAGCACGCTATCCGGATACCACAGCGGTGGACAACTTACGATTTAATAGTGTATTTTGTCTTAGATGTACATGTTGTCTCGGAGATAACTCCGGTGTTCTGCTGTTCACTCATCCAGGGAAGAGGGTCTTTGGTAAAAAACAAAGTAGGTTATACATGTGATATATACTTAAAAATCCTTTACATGTGAGCCCCTTGTGTCGTGGAGTACAAAAAAAAAGTATACCTATAAATTATGGAGTTAAACTAGGAAAGAGAGAGGTTTGGTAAGAATGTATTCAGTATTCGTGTCTAAGAGAACAAACATATTTGCAGATGTGTATTTTGTATCGAACATTGCTTACATATTGAATTTTAAGTGGGTGCAGTTTTTTCTCTAGGAAAACATGCGTTTATTTTTTGTGTAACGTACTTAGAAAAAACTTAAAAGTCTCTACTGTCCTGCATGGTTTGCGGAAGAAGCTTATTGCAATGGCGCCTGAATTAATAAGCAGCCCGCAATGCAGTATGCTACTAGCCTGGGGATTCTGAGGTTCTCTCAGAACAACTCCACCTCCGATGTAGGCTTTTCCATCTTTTGTCTTCCTGACCTCAAAAATATAAAAAATCGCTCATCACTACGAATACTTTAGCGTTTAAGCTATTGCCTAAATACCATTATTATCACATTGTTTTATTTTAAACTAATTATCCTTTATTACATTTCTTTAATTGTACGAGACTTCTTCTGCCAATAATAAAACAGATAATAGACTAACAACTGAGTCATACCGCATCTATTAAATGTATTTGTATCCTGTAGTTCGAGTGTTTATACTATTATGTATAATCAATCTATTTTATATTGAAAATTAGAGATGTATTTATTTTCCATTCTACTACATGAGTGTATAATATGATCGTTAGATTGCAATATAGATAGTATGTTATTCAACTGTTTCTGTGTGGAACCAAGACAAAAGAGAGTCATAAGTCTAACTTCTCATTATACTATGTTGCAATTTTACGTTTTAGTATATATATATATATATATATACATATATTTTTTTTTTTTTTCAAATGCCCCAGGTTTGTCTTTCGACATTCCTGGTTTCTCTCCTGGCATGGCGTACTTGTAACCCACTTCTGAGGTTGGTGCGCCTGGAAGGCGGGGTTACGTTGCCCCGATGATATGACGGGTGATGATGATGATAGTGGTGCGCCAGGAGAGTCCCTAATCTTAAGCTTAACCTAAGATGAATATGAATAATGATGATTGCGATGGCCATATGATTTCGGGGACCGTTTGGGCCTTAAAAGTTTTCCTGACATTTGTCTTACAGGTGAGGAAAAACCCCGATAAAAACCTCACCCAGAAAAACTGTCCCGACCGGGGATCGAACCCGGGCCCGCTGCGTGACAGCGGTGGACACGTTTTAGTATATAACAATCCGGAATCTAGTGATCGTAGAGTAGGTATTTTTATGAATTTATTCATTTTTCTTTACTAATATAACAATCAGTGACGCTTTAGTTCGTATTTACTAGGCAACAAAACCCATACTTTATATTCTACCAAAACACAAAACACCCAATCAAAACGCAAAATACAGGTTCAACAAACGTAAAATACACTTTAAAGATGATTTCGTATAACTACATAAATAAACGTTCCTTGATTTTCCTGGAAGTATATTTATTTATAGTTACATCTTGGACTGCTTTTAAAATGCTCATTTTTAATTCAAATTCACATACGAAATATGCACCCAAAATTGCAGAATATTACAACAATGTTTGTTCACTGATCGATTTTTTTCAAAGCCCACATTTCTTTTTCTCTAAAATATAATTTCCGCAATAAATTAATTTCATTATATCTACATCAGTTAGGAAAAACCAGGTAAGTCTTCAAAGTGATTTTTTACAGGAGAGCAAAAACTAGTTCAATGACTTACATCAAAGAGTGCATACATCGAAAATTCAATGCTTAATAACACCGTCACTATTCGCTTGACGACTTACCCGATTTTACCGAATGTGCATCGGACCTAAAATTATCGGGAGATGTTAATAACTCATTTTCGACCAAAAGTTGACTTACCTGGTTTTTCCTAACTGATGTAGATATATACTAAATGTACAACACACATTAAAATAGTCTGAACGTAGATAAACCATTGCAAACAACACGTTATAAAATTAGGTTTAGCAACTCGCTGCTTGTTGCTAAAACTCTGTTTTTTAAGTAGTGTCTAAATAACTAGTAATTGACAAGATAATTCCTTCGGACCACTCTTCCAAGGCAACTATTACATTTCAACAAATTACGAACTTCGGAATCAATTTCGATATTTATAATACTGATTTGTATTTATATGTAACCGAATTTTAAGCTGTTCTGTTTGTTTATGTTTGGACTCATTTAGCTTTTTGTGTAATCTGCACAACTGTAAAGGCTACACTGCTGGGATTAGTACCGTGTAAGTTGAGTTGTGAAGACTTTATAAGGGAAGGGGGAAGCCAGTTTACGCTCACTTCTTACTTGTGGAATAATTGCTAGACTTTTTATTTATTTATTTTACCTTCTTGGCTAATATGTAATTCCTTAAATATGTAAATAGTCTTTATTTATATACAGCAAAACAGTTACCTGTTGTCTAATAATTAATGTTTCTCTATTTATTTAATTTTATACTATGTCATTAATCTTTTCCTGTTTTTTTATATATATTGTACATATTATATATTTAATTCGTTAAATTTAGAGTAAATCAAAATACATTCTAAATATTAATTGTATTGTATTCATAACTTGTAATCGTTTATATATATATATATATATATATATATAATATTGTAATTTAGATTTAAGACTATTTTTTGTTTGTATTTTTTTTAAACCTGGTTGAGTGGTAGACAAGGCCTTAAGGCCTTAACTCTGCCAGGTAAAATAAAGCTATTATTATTATTATTATTATTATTATTATTATTATTATTATTATTATTATTATTATTATTATTATTATTATTATTATTATTATATTCATTATATAACACACTTTTGAGGTTACCAGTAAATCGATACAAATATTAATACTACTAATAATAAGTCCATGACCTGGCAGGCCTAAAATGGTGTTGGCTTACCAGCCGCTGCTGACCTCATATCCACATATGTTATTCAGCCATATAAGGGGTGGAATATGGTCATCATGTCTGGCCCTCCAGCCGTTATATCTGTATTTACTCAACCTGAGTCGCTGCTTATTGTAGCTATCCAAATTCCTCACAATGCTCGGTGAGCACCGGAACTATATTAGTCGAAATTCCGTGAGAAAATTTCCCTCGTGGGAAATCGAATCAGCGCGTCTCGTTGCTCTGCATTAAGGTATGACACCATAAACCACGAATAATAATAATAATAATAATAATAATAATAATAATAATAATAATAATAATAATAGTAATAATAGTAATAATAATAATAGTAATAATAATAATAATAATAATAATAATCCATAGTAATTCTGCACGAGGACAGGTCTTTCACTGCAATCATAGCATTTTCATGCTATGCTTTGCAGCTTTACTAGGGAATTGTAGGTGTGGTATTATCGCCTCACTATGATGGTTGTCCGTTTATATAAAAGCGGGTGCCGCGCGACAATGCTTGACAATGATTAACATGCGGAATTATTATAGTAGCGGTAGTCGGCATCTTTGTATTTAATTATATATAACAGCTGCGGGGAAACGAAGCTACCCTCTGGACAACCATCGTAGTTAGACTATAATAGCTTCCCGTTGCTTTCCACACCTGGGAAGGATGATGATGATGATAATGATAAGGATGATGAAGATGGCCATATGATTTCGGCGACCGTTTGGGCCTTAAAGGTTTCTTGACATTTGTCATACAGGTGAGGAAAAACCTCACCCACAAAAGCTGCCCCGACCGGGTATCGAACCCGGGCCCGCTGCGTGGCAAGGCAGCACGCTACCTCGAGACCACAGCGGTGGACAATAATATTATAGAAGTAATAATACTAGTAATGAAATAATAATAGTATATATTGACAGCGAACAAAGTGGAGTGCTAATAAATTGTCTTGACGTTACATCTCGGTATCGAAAACGGTGTTCCTCTCTTTTCCTCTTATTCAACCAATTAGTGTCAATATCCATATAAATTGAAATACAGCTGGTCTCACCAGCAAAACGATGCTACTTTATAACCAATAGCAACGATAATGCAATTGTTGGCCTCCCAAACTTATAAATAAATCACGTGACCATGGGGAATTCCCAGTACAATGTGACTGGAAAGCGAACATTTCGTCATAGAATTATAGCGTATGCGCAGTACAACTGCATTTTGTTAGCTGCCAAGCTATAGCAATAAATGAAATAAATACAAATAAAAAGTAATAATTATTAATATAGTTTCAAATTTAAATTTCTTTAAAATTATTATTCCGACATTCGTTGAGTTCTCTTTCAATTTTAAGGCCCATTTCAATAGAATTCCCGTGTCCCAAATAATCCGCATTTTAAGATAGTACTATCAAGAGTCAAACTAAATCATATTTCATCATTAAGATCTAATTTACTTTTAGGCTCTTAATTACGTCACGAACTTGTTTGATACCCTATGGGAGAAGAAGTTCTTTTATGAAATCTCACCATGTATGGGACCGTTGTCCATCTATAATCGCGAAGCAATTTTGTAACTCACAGATTACAAGTTGAGAAAACCATCTATAAGAACTGGGGAACCAGGCATTATGACCTCATGTCATCCCTTATACTGCTTGGATTATCTTCCATCCCTGTGATGAACAAATGTGGTTCTGAAAGAAGCAGCCCGCTGGTAAGCCAAGGGTTGTCCAGACGTTTCCCGCCATGGAGTTAGTGTTTAATCGATTCTTCTTCTTCTTCTTCTTCTTCGCTTCACGGGCTAGGCAAATTGCCTGTTCCGCCTCACAGTTGTTCTGTCCATCTTTTCACTGGCATTCCTACGTTCTTGAACCTCATGGCTTGTAGTTGAATGCTGCTCTTGGTAATCTTGATACATTCATTCTTTCCACATGTGTAAACCATCTCTCTCTATATTATCTGATTTTCTCAACCAATGGATATGTATTTAACTCTGTTCTTATATCTTCATTCCTTATCCGATCCAATCTTGTGCAGCCTTTTGTTCTTCTAAGGAAGTTCATTTCTGCGCTTTGTATTCTACTTTGCAATTTTTTTGGTCATTACCCAAGTTCGCTCCCATAAATTAATGCAGGAAGTGTCAATGTTTTAAAACTTCAATCTAGTAGCCTATCTCTTGATGTTTTATTCTGTTTAATCGATTATATCTTAAACTCAGCTTTTGTCTTGATTACTAAGGAAAACTAGAAAAAAACTTGTTCCGAGCGCAAGTTAACTACTAGCTTCTGCTACGTCACAGGAGGGAAAGGTCACAAAGTGAAAAGAATGTTGCAGAGTTTATCCATATAAGAGTCCAGCAATTCTGCGGCACTTAACGCAGAAGTGGAGTTTGCAGGTCGGAGTGCAGCTATTATGATTATAGACTATAGAGAAGAGAGAAAGAAACTTGAGGCAGTTTATAGGAAATGTACTGTCCTTATTAGTGAGTGCCTCAGTTTAAAGATGATATTAAGGAGGAATACTTCAGGGTCTAACCGGCAGATAGGCTCTCAGATAACCAGCGCTCATTGTGAGTTTGATTTGTCGGCACCGGCATTTGAATCCGTAACCTCCGAAATACTAGTCTTAAACGCTACCGCCATGCTCCGTTAAAAATACTTATCTCAATTAAATAATTAATATTTAGAAATCCTATTTTAATTATGGTTTACAAACGCATTTACAAAGATCGTTTTGAAAATATTTTATTGAATGTTTTTACAGTTGTAAATGGTATATTATTCAGTATTTAATTAGATGGAATGGATGTTCATCCAATAGGCCTCACTGAAGGGTGAATGAAGGAACTACATAACATTGAATTTTATGATATTTGTGGGAAACCACTTTTGAAATGAAAGATAGTTCTAAGTCTTGTAGATAACGGTGGACAAGATATTTTCTTCCCATTCTTTTAACTAGGCTCATGGCCTGTTTTTAATCATGCAGGAGAAGTTCATAGATGTTGACGTCAATATTTGTTTCCATTTTTTTTCTACATCTCTATTGCCTGTTGGATATACGTATATAGAACCATTCTAATTAATCTTTTATTATTGGCTCTATCTACATGAATGTTCCTCTCTCTTTTACAAGATTTTTATAATTTATTTTGTCGTCCAATACTGTACTGTTGAGTCACATCAACGTTTCTCATTTTATCTAATCTGGTTTTATCTACTGTGGCTCGTAGTGCATTAATTTCTGTTGTATTAAACATTTCTTGGGCCTCTTTAAGATATTCTTTATGGAATATAGCATCATGAACAGCAAAAGGACAGTACATGTAGCAAGAATCATAAAAGAAAGAAGGGCACTGAAAAATGTTGTTTGAAAACAAGAGGTAAAGCACACAATAGATAGGATAATAATGAGATGGGAGAATAGAATTAATCATGATTGAAAGGAGGTGAATTATTGAGGGAATGATTGGAAGTCATTAGCTCAGTATATAGATACATTGGGAACTTATGTTCCGGACGGCATCGTTAATGTTATCATAATTTCAGAGAGGTCAATTATACATATAATGGTACGAAATATTAATTGAGGATAGGAATGTATGGAGAGCATATGTTTACGTGGCCATATAAATCCGAGTGGGATAGTACCAATTAGTTAATTAGTTTATTATTTTAACAAATTCGCGTAAATGTACCCAGTATGGTTACCATATTTTTTTGAACATTTATTACTATTCTTTCGGCCATACTTAGAAGATACCGAAAATGCCCATACCTTAAATATATACTTTTTTATTTGCCAACACGCACTCTCTATTGAATAACATTAAGAAATTAGGGTTGGAAGTAAACATAAATAAAACTAAATATATGACCACGTGTAGAAATAGATTATATAATGTAAATGGACAGTTAAATAAAAATAAGGGATATTTTGAAGAAGTGGCTGAATTCAAACACCCAGGAAGAATAATTACAGACAGAAATAAGGGGCAGAAACCTAATTAAACATAGGCTCCATTCTGGAGCTAAAATAAAACATTAACATTGAAAATACGTATACAATACTTCTATTCTCCCAGTTATATTAAATGGCTGCGAAACATGAAATCTTACTTTAAGGAAGGAAAAGCGATTGCGAATATTTGAAAATAAAGTCCTGAGAAAGATTTTTGGACAAAAAGATGAAAGAGCAGATACATGAATTTAGAAAACTAATAAAGTGAGCTATATGATCTGTATGGGAAACCAGATATACAAGTAATAAGAACATTTAAGTCTCGTGGACTGCGATAGACCGGACATGTGGCACGAATGGGGAATGAAATTAGGGGCTTGGAAATTCTGTATGAAAACCAGAGGAAAAGCGCCTAGTAGGTAGGCCATGAATGGTGTGAGAGAATAACATTAACCATGATTGGAGGGAAGTAGATTATACAGAGGATGATTGAAAAACACTAGCTCATGATACGGATGTATCATGTCCGTGTGACCATGAATATGCGGAATCGATAATTCCTATAATTTATATTTAAGTCCACCGCTGTGGTCTCGAGATAGCGTACTGCCTTGTCATGCAGCGGGTCCGGGTTCGATTCCCGGTCGGGACACGCTCCTGGGTAAGCTGGTGAGGTTTTTTTTTTGGGGGTTTTTCCTCACCTGTAAGACAAATTCAGGACGCTTTGGCCCCAATGGTCCCCGAAAATCATCCGGCCATCATCATCATCCTTATCATTATCATCATCCTTCACCGGTGTGGAAAGCAGCTGGAAGCTACCACACCTATAATTCCCTAGCAAAGCTGCAAAGCATAGCATGAAAATGCTATTCGGGCAGAATTAATATGGACAAGTAATGTAAGACAAGTGTCAGGAAAACTTTAAGGCCCAAACGGTCCCGAAATCATGTGGCCATCATCATCCTTATCATCATCATCATCAACCTTCACCGGTTTGGAAAGCAACGGGAAGTTACCACACCAATTCCCTAGTAAAACTGTAAGCATAGCATTCGGGCAGAATTACTATGGATGGATATTACACATAGATGTCTGTTAATATCATACCGGCACAATTTTGTTTTATTGTAACGAAATTAGCATACAATAATCAATTTAAAAAATAATTACAGAGTTCCATTAAGAAGTAAAATTGAACCATTAGGATTGGGGATTCATCTAACGCTACTATTAAAATTGCTCTAGCGGCAGTGATTTCCGATTTATAGCAACGAATGTATCTATATATCATTTAAATGAAACGAAAAAGGTATTCTCCAAAAATCAGCTAATTCCTAGCATTAGGAGTAGAGATTCTCCTGAAAACTATATTGAAGAATATGAATTTTCTCGCAACCTAACCGGAAACATACGATTCAATTAACAAAAGAAGGAAGATAGACTTACATTCCGTAAAAGAAAAAATCAGCCCTTAAATTCGACTTGCTGAGGCAGTTGCTTAATTTACGCAATTCCTGTGTGACGAATTTTTTAGTTGTAGTCTGTCGTTTGAAGCGCTTATGGCTACGTATTATGGATTCAAGCGAGGAGAAACGCTATAGCATTTAGCTTGTGTGTGAATTATTGCTGAAAGTTTGGCTATTACACACATCGTAACCGTACTCAGTGTAGGCAGCTATAATTGATAACTTGAGTGCAAAAAAACTTAAGTAATATACATTTAGGAGAAAATAAAACCATTTATCACTTATATCTGGTGATTTACTGTGACTCCGACGCACATAACTGTTCACGGAGAAGAAATATTGGCTTAGGTTGCAGTAGCTGTCACACAGAAAGTTTCTCAGGAAACGAAATGCTGTTCTTGTTTAGGAATTATACACTTTATCAGCACCTCCAGTTCCACATATAAAAAAAACTTTTTTTTTTTTTTGGTCTTCACATATGAAAGGTACTTCACACTACGTGATAGGAATTAACCCTTAAATTTGAAATGTATCCTTTTGGATACATCAGTTAGTTCAATTAATTTAATATTTTAAATAAATCAAAAGAATACGAACAAAAATAAATCACTTAAACATGTGTCTAATTATACAATATACCCAATAATAACAGTTACAAAAGATTCCGTTTTCACTGCGGTCCGCCACATTCAAATATGTAACAAAATAAATTTGTGTTTTGCCAATTTAAGGGTTAAACAAATGCTAAACTCTGGAATCGCAAGCTATTATGTTATATACGGACTTTTGTATTCCCAATTACTCTCGAAAAATGTTAAACTTTTTCTTTCTTTACTTTAATCTCTCACAGGTACTTTACATCAATACTTTTTTAATTCATGACGACCAATTTACATGCTGAGGATGCAGCATATGTTTCGAAAGTTCTTCACATCTTACCGCCTTTATAAAGTTGAGGACGACTGAGATCTCGGGTATATATTTTATATTTTCAATTGTACTTTATATGTCCCACAACACTTGTAAATATAATTATGAACTGAATTTTTAATAATTTAGGGTTTATGGAAAGCCCTGTGAATAACTCGGCTCTTACAGGAACACGAATCTTCGAGAGAGCATTTTAATCTCTGCATTTTACACATATAACTTTTCGACTGCACAATGGCATGGAGAGCTCCCTGGATGAGCGACCAGCTGAATTTCCAAGTCACCTGTGAGACAACACGAACATTAAGGCAAGAAAAAACGTTCACTCATAGTTTCGTACGAATCAGTAGTAATAAGATTTGGATGATTTAAACAGCCAGATGGTGCTCAGGGATTATTTTGGTCAAGTTTCCTGACAATTGATTTAAAGGCGAGGGGAAAAAATCTGAAAAATCTCATCAGGAAACTTGTCCCGACCAGGCATTGAACCTTGGTCCATTGCATCTGAGGCAATTACTTCATCAGTAGACTATAACGGTAGACTTGCATCTTAAACTAAAATATATGTAATGGTTATTCTTCCAGTAGTACATTTGGATGCCAAACATGGTCTCTTACTTTAAGATATTTGAGAGTAAATATCTTAGGAAAATGTTTGGGACTGGATACTTGTCATCCCATCTTCTCTCAAAAAAATATTTAAAATAAAAATATGTAAAACTGTTACTCTTAAGTTGTATGAATACGAAATATGGACTATTGTTTTAAGGGAGAGAAACTATTATGAGTTTTTGATAAAACAGTTTTAAGGATTTTCTTTGGTCCATCATTATCATCATCCGGCATCATGGCAGCTGCCGCCGTCTTCCGGAAACCAAACGCCATTCCTCTCTGTCCATCCATTGATCTTCCTCCATTCCTCTGATATTCAAAGCTATTTGTACCCCTTGTATCCAAGTTTTCTTCGGTCTTCCTCTCTTCCTCCTTTCCATTGGGATCCATTCCATAACAATTTTAGGCAATCTTTGTTCTGGCATTCTTTTGACATGGCCATACCACTGTAATATTTTCTTTTCTATAATGTCTATGATGTCTGGCTCCTCTTGTACACTCATAATTTCTTTATTTCGTATTCTATCCATTCTAGATTTTCCAGCTGATCTTCTTGAAACATCCATTTCTGTACTTAAAATTCTTTCATTTCCCTGGTAGGAATTTGCCAGACTTCAGCATCATATGTTAAAATGCTCTGAATTATGGTTTGATATATTTGTAATTTTCTATTTTTTGTAATATTTTTGCTCCACCAAACAGAGTTTAAAGCATTTATTGTTTGTTTTGTTTGTGCGATTCTATTTTTAATTTCCACTGTGTTATCTCCTGAATGGTCTAATTTTGTTCCTAAATAAGTGCATTCAATACTAGGTTTTAGTTCTTCTCCATTGTTGAAATTTATATTTTCCATTTCTTCTCCTATACACAGGTATTTAGTTTTCTCAATGTTTATATAAAGTCCCCATTTTTCATGTTCTTCTTTTAGTTTTTTAGCCATATATTCTATGTCATCGTGGTCTTGTGCTATTAATACCTGGTCATCTGCAAAATTTAATGAATATAAATGTGTATTTTGGATGGGTCTTTGGTCCAAAGAGATATATATAGGCGAACATACATGTGAATGGAGAGAAAAATAGATAAGAATGACCTATATGAATTTTATGGAAAACCAGATTTACTAAGAACAGTTATGTTGTGGATTACGATAGTGCAGAACATGTGGCAGAAATTGGGAATCAAAGAGGTGCATGGAAACGTCTTGTAGGAAAACCAGAGGGAAAGCGCATAGTAGGTAGCCCAAGAATGAGATACGAAAATAACATTCATCATAATTTATGAGAGGTTAATTTTACAGGTAATGTTTGGAAAACATTAGTTGAGGACAGGGATGTTTGGAGGGCTTATGTAGGCGCTGCCAAGAACCTCCGGGTACCTTAATCTTAGTGAATTATTGACAGAAATTTGCTTCATCTATGCAGTACCTAACAATGTTTTAGGCTAAAGGTTTATTTCATCAAAAGTTCTGGTTTTATATTTTGTTTTCTCGCACCTTCGTCGAGCGATTTATGGTATGATGTTTTATCGAAGAGCTACGGGACTTGTGTTGGTTCGAGTCCCTATGAGGAATACATTTTCTCATGAAATTGCGATCAGTATGGGATCGGACATTGGTACCTTATTAAAAATGATGAACGTATCTCAATATACCACCTCACCTCCGTTGTCGGTGTTTTTTTTGCAACTCTATATATATATATATATATATATATATATATATATATATATGTGTGTGTGTGTGTGTGTGTGTGTGTTCTTTCTTGTAATAGAAGCCATAAGTTGGCACTGCGAGCGTTGTCCTGCGGCCTCTTATGATAAGGAAAGGAAATTCAGTGTTTCCAGTGGGTGCACGACTGGAGTAATAGGTAGCTCACTAACATGTAGAGTTAGAGGTCTCGGGTTCAAGCCCCGGTTCAGGCGTTTATTTTTCTTTTCATGTCATATTTATTTATTTATAAACAGCTTTGCAATGTAATAAATTCTTCCTGTGTCCAAAGCGTTTTAAATTATCTCCTTTCTCTGATCTTCTATATCTTCCCATTCCAATTCTACCAGGCCGATCTCCCTCATACCTCTTCTGATATCATCCATTCATTTAAATCCAAGTCAACCACTCTTTCCTTTCCCATGAATTTTTGGATGGAGATTATATCATGGAAACCAATGTCAATAAATATATATTGCATATAGAAATTGAACATATATATACACACTCGTATATATTTATTTATTTATTTATATATAGGCCTACATACATTTTTTATTATCATGTTCGGTGTCTAGAAAAGAAACGGTAAAGATCTATAAACAATAAAAATACTTTTTGAGGACAACCTCATTAGTTTTATTTATTCGGAATTTGCTAAATGGCTGCTCCTGATTACTTCACACAAATTTACCAAAATGAACAAGAGGCATTTTTTTTAATAAGCTCCTCATTTGTTATTAAGAAATTGCATTTACACAATCACACTTTTATGACACAAAAACGTCGACAATGTACTTAATGAATGTTTGTTTCTGTGAATATAACAAACCATTTTTCAGTGAGTTTGTACAAATAACAATGCTTTGTCAGTAAATTACCTACAACACATGTATCATGTTGTTACCGCTGTGAATCACTTGTACAATGTTAGTGCAGTGTTGCCCATTAATTTGAACTGAGTGGCGGCTACATCAACAATTCAATATTGTTAAGAGCTTCTTGTTTGTTACCCTACAGGTACTTCTAGCTCCCACACCCTAGTGCTATGTCCATCTAGAAAACGGCCGCTTAGAACCATGTTCTTCTAACTTCACTTTTAAAAAAATACTCCTTTTCTATATCCGTGATATTTTAAGCCCTTTTCTGTATCAATTTTATGCATAAAATTGCACAGTTTGTGGACAGAAAATTGTATCGAGTTTAATGATCTCAGACAGGGTGATGCATTACCATGTGTTTTATTTAATCTAACTCAAGAATAGGCAATTCGAGATTCTGCAATTCAAACTAATGACACAATATTCACAAAATCAACACAAATGTTACATTATGTTGATGATATTGATCTGATTGCAAGGTATCTTCCTACATTAAAATATGATTTTAGTGCTTTGGAATTGACAGCAAAAATATGGATACAAATTAAAAATTATAAGACAGTAAATTATTAATTACATGATAAAACTATATTTTGGAAAATCAATGTCAACAGAAACCAAATTAAGATTACATAATATTATTTCAAAACCAGCACTTAAATATGGAACTGAAGTTTGGGTCCTGAATCAGAGAGATAAAATGAAATTGGAAGCAGTCCATATGAGATTTTTGACACCACTTCTTGAATTCAGAAGGCTCGATCATCAAATAAATATTGATATCAGAAGAAAATTTTAAGTCGAAAATATATTAAATGTTATAACCAAATATCAACAAAATTGGAAACAACATATTTTGAGGATGGAAAGCGGAAGATTACTCAAGTTCTATCTACAACATCAACCAAAGGGAAAGAGAGATTTGGGATGGGCAAGACGTAGATGGATTCACCAACATCACCTTGAGTAAACTACAGGCGACATATCCTACTAAAATGTTGATGATGATGAAGACAGTATAAATTGCTACTGATACTTGGAAATATGACCACATTTTGATTAGCAATTATAAATTGAATTATTTAAATACTTTCTTTATTTAAGCTCACTTGTTGATACATCAAATGATTGTTTGGAATAAATTAAAAACATATTTTTTCATTCTAATAACAATTAATAGTAAAATTAAATTTTACAAAACTCTGGTTAAACCTGTACTTAGAACATACATCAGAAAGGTTCATACTAGCCAAAAATGACTTATTTTCTATTTGTAGTATAATTGACACCAATTTAAATAATAACTACCTATTCATTGTCCCTTACTCTAGTAATGTATTAAATAACTTAAATTACTCTATCTTATAGGAAACATGACCAATTTAAGACGTAATTAAATGGCATGGTATACATTGCAACCAAACCAAACATGGCAGTTACTAGAGTCGATGTTTAATTTCGGGTTTCAAGTAAACCCCGAATCAAATGATTGGATTTTGCTGATTTTTTTTTGTAGAATAAACTTGCCTTCCTATGCTTGTTTTAATAGCATGTTGTCTACTGAATTTCGTTGTGGAAAATCGATAATTGTGAATGCTAAAGTGGTTTTTAAGTCTTCGCCTCAGATCCAATTTTGCTGGTTAACGAACTCGACCTAATTTTTTTTTTCTATATACCAAGTTTGATTTCGATTAAACAAAACATTGCGCTAGAGCATTAACGGATATATATATATATATATATATATATACACACACACATATGACATGAAAAGAAACGTCTGATCCGGGATTTGAACCCCGAGGCCTGTAACTTTATACGTTAGTGACATAACCACTAGTCCATTCAGGCTCTTAGCACAAGCATTTATTTTTCCTTCCTTAGCCTATATATTATTCTCAATTATGAGTGTCAGTGGGTCATCGGTTTCATTGCCATCTAGTGCATTCTATAACAAGTAAGCATTTTAAAGAGAATATTTACAGTAACGCTTCTTTATTTCAATGTTAATTATAACATTTTGACTTTTTTGACATTTGGCCTTCATTGCTAACTAAATATCTACATTTAATCCTTAACTTCACAATGTATCTTATAAGATACATAAGATACATTGATTTCATTTACTTATTATTTATAAAACAATAAAACAACAAATGATTATAAATTACTTTAAGTTTCTGTCAAATTACGTAATAATAAACAGTAATAACTTAAGAGTTTTATATGATTTTGTTTCCTTTGCGAGCCAAAACATTTAAATAACTGGCACTAGAAATTATTGGTTCGCCAATTTAAGGGTCAATTATAACACACACACACGCACATATATACACATAAGTTTTGGTCATGGTCATTTTCGATGTTTATTAGAAAGGATCGGTGAAGATTTGTAAAAATAATCAAAAATCTTTCCATGAGAACCTCAGTAGCTTAATTCTTTCGGAATTCACTAAAATACGTGTAGGTCTGTTTTTAAAGCTAAATGTGTCCTTAATTAACACAAAAATGTTTAATATTTTCAAGTATGTAATTAGAATCAGAGATGTGAGTTTTTAATTATGAATTCCTATTATTCACTCCCTTTATAACCATCTCCCCATAAGAAAGATAGGAAGGAAAATTTAAAAGAATCTGAAATGGGGAAAGACGGTATCACAAGACTATTGAAAACAAAAACGTTAACGCTTTCCGTTAGTCATTTGTTGTTCTAGAATGGTCCTCTTGATCCAAGGGGAAAGCATCAGTCAAGTTGAGAGAGGAAAGGAAATGGAGATAAAAAGCTTGGAAAAGTAAAAATAAAAAACGAGGAAAAGAGCTAGCAGGCAATTCACAACTACTTGGCGCGATATACACAGAGTGTAGTTGTAAAGCTGCAATGAATTTCTGAGTCACTAAAGTCTACCCACCATATTTCACGCAGAGCCGTCCTGACACTGATTTCATAAAAGTGTCATAAGAAATTATTATTTTCAACATATAACTTACAAAACTCCACAGAAATAGATTTACTCAACATAAAAATGTAAGTTGCAAGTAGCACGGTAGTGTAGTTTCCAGTAGTGATTTTGATGGCGATGAGAACAATATAGTAATAATAATAATAATAATAATATTATTATTATTATTATTATTAAATAGATAGATAGATAGATAGATCATCGGTTGATTAATGTCTTTGACATCGTCCTTTTCCTAATAGCCAATTTTGTCGGTCCATCCAATCTCCTGGTTGTAGATGTTTCTCCTTCATCTATAAATATATTCCATTACTCCAGGAGGATTTAGGTCTTCCTCTGCCTCATCTTCCCTCAGGTTTCCATTCCAAAACACATTTTGGTAGCCGATCCTCTTCCATTTGCTGGTCATACAGGTACCATCTTAATTGCTGAGTTTTAATATAAGTAATAAAAAATAATGATAATAATAATAGTATAAACAAATACTCATACAGTCATTCAGTTACAAAAGTCACATATTACTAACAAAGATCAGTGTAAACCCTTTTCTTGTGCTCGTTGTAAAACATGTTGAGGTATGAGATTAAACACCTTTTATTGAAGGCATGTGATATACACGAAACCATGCCAGCTGATCAGGTGTGTCGCACCATGTAGGAGAGCAGATTAAATTAAATATAACGAAATATATAGCCTATTTCTGCCTAAAACACCGGTTCTCCAGGCTTAATCATCCCATCCATTGTGCATTGGGATATTTCCACTAAAAATTTGGCCAAAAGCGTTTGTTTGCTATAAAATTATCCCACAAGATTCTTTTTACTGTAAAGTAGCATTTTTTTCAATGTTTATTAATATGTTGGGGGATATATTTAAAAATGGTTAAAATCTTTATAAAGAACAATATATGCGGACTCATAAACAGCACAGTGACTCTGCCCAGCAGTAGGAAAAAGTAATCCAAACTTTCCTTTGAAAATGAACCCATATTTTCTTGTCTTTGTTTTATTCTCTTTAATAACAGATCAGTTGTGAGTAGCAGCACATTTATAGCATTGAAATGAATGATAATAATAACAATAATAACAATACTAATAGTAATAATAATAATAATGTTTTATGTATTCTGGCAGAATTAAGGCCAAATTACATTTTCTTCTATTCAATCGGCACAAATATACAAGAACAGATTTACAATAAAATCATATATATATATATATATATATATATATATATATATATATTGTCAGAGGATGGCACAGGGTTTTCCTTTTATATATTTCGACTTAAAAAAATACACATATATTATGTAATTTTTTTTCTTGACTTTTATTTTCTTCTCACAATTACCGCTCTTTTATATAAACGGGAGGAAAGTTATTGAAATGACTTCGCGCAATTTCGGCGCCCAGAATCCTCTAGACATGGATCCTTCTCCAAATGGGAGAGAGAAACCGGTAGAACCGTCTGGCAACACACTCCAGACAATTATGCCGGCTTGCAGGTGATCTAACTCACCAGGGGCGACTCGCCCGCGCAATTCAAACGTCGCTATGCGCGACACGTAACAATATATATAGCCTATATATAAATGAATGTGTAGCCTATATATAATTTCTTAGCTGTGGGTCGTCATTTTTCAATTTCTTCTGGATTTCTTCGTGTTGAGACTTGTAAGTAAAGTTGAGATTCCTTAGAACTGGTTACTGACCGGACGCTAAGCATCACAGTGGTAGGGCTGCTACCTTTTAGTCTCTGGACAGACATTAGAATACCGCATTTACTCAGAATCCGATGGAACGGTTATACGCCATGGCTCGGTCCTCAGATCCACGTTTATGAGAATGAGTTTTACCACGAGTAGGTGAGGATGAGAACTGGGTAGGAGAGGTTATATAGGCCTATACGTCACTAACCCTTTCAACCCAAGTTGCCCTTCTTTAATAATGTATTCGAAAATGCGGATATATCACAAGAATTGTAGAAAAGCATTGTTATACGCCTGTTCAAGAAAGGAGACAAGACAAAAATGGACAACAATAGAGGAATCAGTTTGTTAAACACATAGTACAAAATTTATGCAAACATTTTAAATGAAAAATTGAAAAGTTCCAGCGAAAATTCCCTTATGGAATGTCAAAATGGGTTTACGAAAGGACGATCTTGTATTGATTCAGTATTTTCTGTTAAACTATTGGTTGAAAAAAGAAGAGAATTCAACTTAGAAACACATTTTGCTTTCATAGATTTTGAAAAAGCATTCGACACAGTCAAGAGACCTAAACTTTTCATTATGTTGGAATACAGAAATATACCAAATTTACTTCTGCAGAACATACAAAATATTTGCAAAGACAACACCATAAAGATTAAATTAAAAAAAGATTTTCTAAAGGAATTATAAATCGTGGTGTGGGACAAGGCTGCTCCTTATCCCCAACACTCTTTGCGATCTATACCAACGATGTAATATGTTATTGGAACAATAAATATAAATTTTGAATACGAATATCAGAAAATACAAAATCAAATACCTTATTGCTTACAGGTGACCAAATAATAATTGCAATTCAAAAGATAATCTGCAGAAAGGTCTTATGAACTTAACAAAATGACGGAAGAATGTGGATTGAAGATGTCTTCAGAGAAAAAAATATGGCATTTCAAGGTGTAAATCCTGTCAGAAGTAAAATTGTACTTGACAATAAAATTTTGCAGGAGGTGAATAATTTTACATATCTAGGATTCAATATCGCATATGAAAAAGAAAAGGATGTAAATGCAAATATATCAAAATTTTTAAAGATTTTAGGGTTAATAAATTCTATATTCAAGCCACAGTTAGTCCAAAAATGTTCAGGACTAAAAGTGTTATACACTAGTTATATACTAGTTCTTCCAACTCGTTTGTATGGTAGAGAAGTATGTACATTGAAACAGAAGGATATACAGAGACTTAGACCTGCTGAAATGAGTTACCTTCGGAGGACTGCAGGATACACACTACTAAATCACAAACAAAATGAAGACATCTTAGAAGAATTACACATGGATCCTTTAGAAAACAACATTTCTGATTATAAATCAACACGTTCATCGATTGGAAGATCACAGGATACCCAAACAAATGTTATCAGCCTGCAGGAAGAATGAAACAATATTAACAATACAATAAATAAAACCGGAAAAATCAATTCATGTAGGCTTGGATTATACTTGGAGATAATATCTAAAGAAATACATATTATTACATTATATATATATATATATATATATATATATATTATTTAAAAGATTCTAACGTTCGGCAGTCTCTGATTTCCTGTGATAGAGAACTTCAGTTGCGGGAAATGAGATATTTGTTTAATTTTATTCATTAATTTAGCCTGGTGTGTAGTTAAGGTCATGTGGGCTTATCTTCCACTCACACGGATAACGAAATAAATAAATAAATATATATATATATATATATATATATATATATATATATCGTACATTCATATAAAAAATCACAGAATTATTAGATACTAAACGATTATATATGATGTGGATTGATGTGATGTCCTATGTTGTTACATATTAAGCAAGAGATTGTGGCGAGATCATAATATGTATAAGTTACTGTTTGGGGCTAGATTCTGGAAACGAGAGGATCAATAGTTTGAGTCGGAGTATGCAGAATCTTAAATAAAAGAACTAGACAACGTATTTTTTTCTTCTAGCCATGACAATTCCTGGAAAAATGAAGAAATATCATACTTTCGGACATTAAATATGAATCTGATACACATATTATGAACACCCTGTAGTTTATCTGACAATCCATCCCTAATGTCGCTTAGTAAAAACGTTGCAATAGTCAAAATGCGGTATCACTAAGGTTTAAACTAAATCTCTTTTAAAAGTGTAAGAAGAACGTTTATGAGACACTGTAGGGAAGGCACTATGGATAAGACCTTTTTATGTGTTTGTTTTATTTGGGTATTTCAATTTAGATTATAATCTAATTAAAATTTCAAAATTTTAACAACATTGTCATAACGAATTTTGTTGTTGTTTAAAGTGATAGCCGGCACGTTGCTATTATTTATGGAGTGTAATAGTCTTTAAATGTCCGAATTATTACCACGTATTCACGTACATTAAGTTTTAGTTCGAATATATAATATAATATATATATAAATAAATTAAAATTCATAGTAAATAACATTTAAATAGTTCACATAAATGTAAGGTAATTCTTGACATTACTCTTTGATATTTCGATGTACGTTCTCTGAAAGAGAAACATTTTCATCTCTTTTTCATCCTTCATTTTTTGTATCCGTGGATTCACTTTTTCTTCTATAGAACTGTCTTGGTTTTGTGTCAAGTGCTCTCCAATCTCAGAAAATTACTCTTGAAAATACAAGCTGCCAGACCACAAAGAAAAGATGATTACATATAAAAAGCATAGCAGCACGAATTCGCAATATTCTTTCCAATTCTTCTTCTTCTTGGATTCCTCTCATAATAACATGTCTTTCTGTCTTCTTATACATTTACATTCACTCAACACAAATTCTCACAAAAGTAAAATTTACGTAATACTCGTGCATTGCTAATTGTATGTCTAAACAATCAACACCCTCACAATATTAAACAGAGAGAGAGAGAGAGAGAGTAAGCCAGCGAAAATACAAATACTGAAAGAATTGCTTATTTTAGTCATTAACACGATGAGATATATTCATTTAGGTAAAATTTTATCACTCGCCTCATATTTTTATTTTTTTTTAATTTAAATTAGTTTCGGAACTTTACATATCAGTTCCATTAAGTTCCATCATCAGTTTTCTCGCAACCGTTGTTCTGTCGTCTTGAAGATCCGTCTTTCGTTCCCCCTGTTGACAGACTGAAAAACCTCGAAATCAGGTCATTCTCCCAGGGAATTTCAAAGTACATCAATTTATCCTTTTCACTCCTTTGGATGTATATCTTGTCCCAAACAGTGAGTTCTTTTAGTTTTTCTATTTGTTTTAATAATTTAGCCTTCTTTCCGATAAGATGTTTTTTTTCAGACCATGCATGGGCAGCCACTGCAGATTTTTCTACTTCCCTTTCTTGACGTTCCTGAGATGTTCTTTTACTCTAGTTTTCAAATTTCTCATATTTTTTAAAAAATTGATGACCTCTTAAATTCACGGGGATAATGACCTGATTTCGAGGTTTTTCAGTCTGCCAACACAGGGAGCGAAAGACGGCTCTTCAAGACGACAGAACATCGGCCGCGGAGATAATGATGATGAAACTGATATGTAAAGTTCCGAAACTAGTTTAAATTTAAAAAAGAAGAAAAACATGAGGTGAGTGATAAAATTTTATCTAAATACTGAAAGAAATTTAAATTTTAAAGGAAATCAACAACAACCTTATTCTAAATGAGATTGCGCCAGTACAAAAAAAAATCATAACGCGACAGGCCTGCCAACCGGCTGTTGTCCTCACATTCACATGTGCTAATAATCTCAGAATAGATGATCATCCAGCCAGTGTAGGGGTGACATGTGGTATACATGTTGGTTCCTCGAATCGTTAAGGCTGGTTCTCTCAACCTGGTGTCGAAACCTATTGTAGCTATCCAAATTTCTCACGATGCTGGGTGTGCACCCGGTCCCATACTGGCCGAAAATTCCATGAAAAAATGTCTTCACGAATGGAGACCCGAACCAACGCAAGTTCCCGTAGTTCTGCGCCAAGCATCTTGCCTTAACCAATCGGCTACGGCGCGGGACTCTCAGTATATACAATCATCTGTACAAAATCATCAGAAGCATGCCAGTACTTGACACAGGGTCAGTGACAAGAGACCTACTTTCTGCTGATGATGGAGCTAGTTCCGAAAGGCCTCTAGTAAATTAATATTTTTACGAGTTGAGGAGACGGATCTACAAGGTCCGTAATTTAATTATATATTTTTATTTTAATATTGTAAACAATCAATATCCCTAATTATTATTATTCCCTTCCGTAATTTCATTGAATTTTTCTGCTAAAATTCGTTCCCGGCTTCCGTTAGTAATTCTTAGAAATAATTAAGCCAATTATCCATACTTGTTAAGTTAATTCTCCGCGAATCTTTATTTTCAGTTTGTTATAATTTCATAACCTCCAAGTCTGGATTAGTTCGAAAACTTCTAAGATGTTCATTAATCTGTAGAGATTTATTCTGTAAACATTCATTTTTCTTTATTAGTCTCTGAATTGAGGAGGTTAGAATTAAAGGGGAGAAGTGATTTTTTTCGCAAAAAAAACACGAGTTTGTTGTGTAATTACATTCTTCAAGCATACTTTTTATGTCGTGACAAAGGAATGCAAGAGTATGCGTTAGATATAGATAAAAATGATTGTTATAATTTTCAATTATCAATTATTTTCTTATACAACTTCAACTTTATAAACCTGTTTTTCTCAATACTGCAAAACTTGCACTCAAAGCCTTTGCTTCAAACCGTTTAACTTATTTTCGTGTCTTTACATAACGTATTAATTTCTATTTTCCAAAATATTAGTCCTTACCCATTCTCTACAACCATATTTCTCACAATTGATAGAACACGCCTTTGTCCCATCAATAAAAAAGATTCCACTTTCTTTTAGTCTTTAAGGATTGCTCAATACAGGATTTTGTGTGTTCATATCGTACAACTGTCCTGCTTTACATTCATTCATATCATTAAGTTTATTTGCCAAACTTTGTTGATAACAGGACATTTGTATAATCTTATTTTAATGAAAACTATATTTGAATGTATCTGGTATATAATAATAATAATAATAATAATAATAATAATATATAATAATAATAATAACTCTTCAGTTTATCCTCACCGAAAAAAAATGACCAGACCGGGGATCGAGACCGAGCCCGCTGCGTACGAGGTAACGAAGTTACCATAATACCACGGTGGTGATTAAACATATTCAATAATAATAATAATAATAATAATAATAATAATAGTAACAAAATAAATGATGATAATAGCCCTATTTTTTAATTAGCAATATTCAAAATTAAAGTATAAAATTATGGAATATTTACCTAAAAGGTCCGTCTCCTCAACTTACATCCTATCCTGAGTTAATATTATCCAGTTATTTCCTGTATAATTCACCATCCTCGAATCATGTTTTATATTGTTCTCCTATCTCAATATTCAAACCAAAGTGATTTGTCGCCAGAGGTTTCTGTCAAAAGCATATTCTTCCCTCAAATCTCTAGCTTCCATACTTCTCTTCACTCCATCCATCCATCGTTCTCTAGGCCTGCCTCTTCCACTTCTTCCATTAGCTTTCCAATTAAGGATATTCTTTCGTATTCTTATTAGGTGTCCATATCATTTCAAACGTTTTTCTTCTTTTTTCCTAATATGTTTTTATTTCAACTTGCATAATTTCCCTTATAGTGCTGTTTCTGACCTCATGCCTTCTTGAAATTCTTGTAGATCGCCTCCTAAAATCCATTTATATTGCTAACAGCTATCAGCTACAAATGATAAATCCAGTGCTGAGAAAGATAAATTTTGGGAAATAAGAGATACTATAGAAGTAATCCCCAAAATAAAGGGAAATAATAATAATAATAATAATAACATAATAATAATAATGATTATGATGCTGATTATGATGATAATAATAATAATAATAATAATAATAATAACAATAATAATGAATACAGTTCTAACTAGAACATATAAAAAATTAGGTCGATTTAATTAACCCGCAAAATCGGGCCATAGGAGTAAACGTTCACTAACTAACCAATTGACTGACCGTCAGTTTTGAACCCGGAGGTTCATGGCCGCGCAGACACATGCTCATCCATACATCCGTATCCTGAGTTAATGTTATCCAGTTATTCCCTGTACAATTCACCATCCTCAAATCAAGTTTAATATTATTATCCTACCTCATAATATCTAATGGATGCTTCATATAAAACATACACATAAATATACAGGGTGTTTCTAAATTAGACCGACAAACTTTGGGAGCAGATAGTTAACCTTCATTGAAACATATTTTATTAAGAACCTATAGTCTGTAGCGATTCGTTGATTGAAGGAAGTAGGTACGTGCAAATTTCAAGTCATTCTGTGTCACATTAAAGTCCATGTACTTTATAGATAAACAGAACAAAACGTACTTGATTCTTAAAAAAAACTTACTCCAGTATCGCATTGTCAGGAAGGATCCAGTTTATTGTCCCATCACAAGTGCTGAAACACATGTCCATTGCCATCCATAAACAGTGCATAGAGGTGCCATACTTTGTCGTACTCTTCTTCCAAAGATTCAAGGGGTGTCCCTTATTTCAGTTGCTGCGCTAACAATCGTGCTACAAGATCATCTTCAGTGTCAATATCGGTTTCATAAACCATTGCCTTCATGTAGCTCCACAACAAGAAATATAGGCAGGTCAGGCGAGCGTGCCACCCCTACCTATCCAACATATCGTACCAATGGATGTACACAAACGTATTGCAATAGGATCCGAATGTTAGTAAGCTCCGGAAGTAAACAAACCAAGCGATAGTAGTAATGACAAATCCCTCTTGGACTGAAAGGAGTGTTTATCCATTTCCTTCAAGCCCTTCCTGTAAGATCCCTCTAGCACTGAAACGAAGCGTCTCAGCCCGTACGTTTCTTAACAAAATATGCTTAAATGAAGGTTATCTATCTGGTCCCAAAATTTGTCGGTCTAATTTAGAAACAACCTGTACATACATACATATAAAAACTTTTTTCGTGATAATTTTCGGTGTCTGCTAGGTAGCTATCGATAAATATAAGTAAACCCTAATTTCATGAGAACAACATCAATAGCTTCATTCCTTCATAATTCGCTAAAATATGATTTTTTGCTGATATAATGACGGAGAGTTGCTAGGTAGTTACGGTATTTCGCTTTCTCCTGAAAAATTTACAAATCTGCACTCAAGTCATTTTAGAAGTGATCATTTGATTTGATAGTTTGTAATGAAGTTGGTTGATTTGTCAAGAAAGCTTTGTAACATGTAGTTGAAGTTTGAATTTGTTAAAGTTACTTTTTTCGCTTGAAGCTGGTTTTGTAAAGTTGAAACGTTTTAAGTTAGCACTAAAAGTTGAGCAGAAAGTATCCGCTGAAGGTTTAATAACTCACGTCAGCCAATCACTTAAAATTCTGTAAAACCAGTGAACTGTCGAGAAGAAAAGTTACAGTTTATTACTCGAAGGCTTTGTACAGTTTGCAGCTTAATCTGGTTTGTTGGTCTTCTTTCAGTGTATAAGCAACTCTACAAACTTGGTTTTAACCTACTCTCTCGAAGAATATTATCTTAATCATCTTGCATGCTATCAACCTTGAATATTAATTTGAAATAATTTCATAAATCATATTTTCGTATCATACTGCCAGAAGGAAGATATTAATATTAAATTAAATAGATTTTACAGAATGTGTGGCACTATAAGACGGACACTGAAAAATAAAACTTTGAGGAGCACACAACTAAAATTTTACAAAATTGTGGCAGTGCCTGTCTTAACATATGCAAGTGAAAATTGGACTCTTAACCGTTCAGACAGAAGGAAAATAGAAACTGCAGAAATGAAGTTCCTACGTTCAGTAGCAGGTGTGACAATTTTGGACAAGAAAAAAAGTGAGGATATTAGGAAAGACTTAAATATTTTCAATTTAACAAATAGAATTGACAACATGAGAAACAACTGGTATGAACATGTCAAGAGAATGCCTACAGATAGAATCCCTCAGCTGTTACTAAAGTACAAACCAATAGGACATAGAAATGCTGGACGGCCATTTACTACATGGGAGGATTCATTAAATCCCAATTGATGTGAAAACAGGTCAAAAGGCCTAATTTCATGAAGCAGAAGAAGAAGAAGAAGAAGAAGATATTTTCGTTAATGGTGCAGTTCATCTAATTGGAGACAAACCCGAAACTTTCCTTAAGGGCAAGGTCTTCCTACTCTCAAGCAGTTCCGAGTCATGATGGTGGCATTATGGCTCAAAATGTTCTGCTAATTAACAGAGCTTGCTTTTCAGTTAAAGTATAACCTTGCCTGTTATATCATAAGTAACAAGAATACTAGTGTATGTGTGTGCATTTGTGAGCGTGGTGTGTGTGTGTCTCTACGTTTGTGTGTGTGTGTGTGTGTGTATATATATATATATATATATATGTATAACATGAAAAGAAAAATAAGTGTCTGGGCCTGGATTTGAACCCGATACCTCTAACTCTATTCGTTAGTGCGATACCAGCTGCGCCATTTAGGAATCCTAGTTCAAAAATGTATTTTTCTTCTTTGTATATAATTCTCTATTCATAAGAGAGAGCGGGACATCAGTCGAACTATTATCCTGAGTGACACAATTATTAGCGCACTAATGTATAGTTAGAGGTCTCGGGTTGAAATCAGACATTTATTTTTCTTCACATGTCATGTTCGACCTTCATTGCTAAATGTCAGAAATGTAATTATAACACACACATACACTTGTGTGTGTGTGGTGTGTGCTTGGTTGTGATGTTTGTATATATATATATATATATATATATATATGTGTGTGTGTGTGTGTGTGTGTGTGTAATAATAATAATAATAATAATAATAATAAATAATAATAATACTTCATTCTGTATATATATATACATACACATATACACATACACACACACACACACACACACATACATACTAGGCTCTATATATGAACGATCTACCAGCAGTAATGTTCGGAACTAAAGTCTGCTTATAGCCAGACTACAAATCTGGCTACAAATCTACACTCGTACAATTTCATTAACAAAAACAAATAGGCCTATATTTCACAAATCATAATCGGATTTGACTTTCGTATTACATCTTTTCGTTTAATTTGAATGGTATGTACCGATTTTGATTGCGAAAAATCGAAAATTCTAACCGTTAGACCGATTTTTAAATGTTTGCTTCAGTTTAACACACGTTCCTATATCGGTATGTCCGATTTTGCTAGATAACTAATTCTACCTTACTATTTTAATCGATTGCTATATATATATATATATATATATATATATATATATATCTAGTTTGGTTCCGAAAAAGTAAAATTTGTGCAAGTTCTTGGGTTTAAATCCCGGTTCAAGTGAAAATTCTTCTTTATAGTTTATGTTAACAATAGAAACAGACAGTTGGTTTGGAAGCATTACATTTCATTTCCATATCCGTAAACTATCAAATTATCGTTTTGATCCCGAACAGCAAGCCTACCGATACAAGCTTTAGTAAATTATCAGTATGTGAAATGGGAGAGAAGATCTCGACCGCAACATTTCTATGTTGTAATATGAGTACTGTAATACCTTGGATTAAAACCAAAGCACTACACATAACGTTATGACTGATTACACTGTTACTCTTGTTAATTAAATTTACTTCGGCCAATTAAAACTTTGAACGGTTGAATTAGGAAAGATAAATATTCACAGTGGTTTGGGTAAGTCTGATATTTCCTTAGTTAGTAAGTTATTCCCATAAGAAGTGTTTTAGTCTATCGGCTATACATTTTAAAATATTACAAAAATGAGAAAAATAATTCAAGTGCTGCAATGTGTAGAACGTTTAAAATTAACCAACATAAATTAAAAATATATTTAAAACTAAACAAAATAGCAAAAGAATATGCGATAACCAATCTCCATATATATAACATTAAAAAATGTAATTAAAGGCACAGGTTCAAAAAGAAGTAAAATAATAGAAGTCGCTTGTTTGTTAGCGGTTCTTGTGATAAGTTAGCTGTACTGTCTGAGCGGTGACAAATACATATTTTACATTGTGCCGCGGTGGACTAGTGGTTATACTCCTTGCCTCTGGTCCCGAGGGTCACGGGTTCAAACCCGGCCGGGGTCGATGGATTTTTTTAGGATGGACAAATCCAAGGAGCAAGTCCTCCGGGAGGGACTTTAAGCCGTGGGTCCCGAGTCTGAAGATGTTCAGACTCGTAAAAGATCCTTAAGCCTGAATGAAAAGGCCTGTAAGCAAAATGTACCGAATTTCCCGTCCTAGTACTATCTTGGTTTCTAGATGTCAGTATGAAGCGGGACGCTGACCAGGGGCCACTCAAATAACATCTATACGAAAACAAATGTAACTAAATTAGTTCGGTTCAAATTCTTCCCTGTGGGGGGAGAGCGCCTAAATCTCTGTTAAGGGAAACATGGGCTTACAAGAAGAAGAAATATGCTAATTTTAGGTTAGTTTGAGCTTAACTTCTCACTTTATTTTAAGGCATTTAACATTTTTGAGGAAAAGATCTACATATTTATTTCTGTCAGCTAATTATTCACATACTGCAACACTAAATTGTTGTTTTTCGGTTTTATTTTTATGATGGTGGCCCAAAATGTTCTGCCAATTAACAGAGATTGCTTATATATATATATAATGTTATATATGATGTAAACGGCGATATTTAACGAATAAAATTAAGCAGTTACTCACAAATCATTATTTAAATATAGTTATTTTAAAATATTGTTATATATAATGCAAACGGCGATGTTTGAAATCAAATGGGATACGATTGTTAGGCTTCATTTGTTCATTACTGCAACCAAATCTTAGTATTTATTGCGACAGGATCGCAATATTGTAAGAATTCATCCCGGAGAATTTATAACCAACATTATAGGTCATTAATTAATTTCTGATGTCCTATGTTGTAAATATGTCAATTATATTTTTCTGGAACGAAAATACCTGGGAAATAATACGTTTAAGAAAGTGCAAACGGTGGTTTCTTTTCTTTTGTGGTATAATCAATCGCTACAAATGTTTTATATTATATCCCTCAAGCACTATCTGGTTATATTCGTGCACTATATATACAATCTGGTAGCCACATGCAGTCACTGCAAAATAATGGTATGACCTATTCACAATATTAAAAAGAAGGAGCCTGATTTTAAAGTGATAAAATTAAATTGATAAAATTGGGGTGGAAAACGACTGTGATTGGTTGTAAATAAAAATAATTGAAATGTGATTGGTCATTAACTCCCATTTGGGGCATGAGTTAAATAGTCAGAGTGAAAGGTCAGTAACGAAATGTAAGTATCTTAATACAATTTACTAGCTGCTTAGAATGTTTGCTGATTAAAAATCTTTGTACTAATGTACCAGCGTGTACTGACAATCTTCTAATATATAAATCAATGTTTGTTTGTTGGTTTATTTGTTCGTATTCTATGCGCGGCCATATCGTTGATCCGATTTTGATGTTTTTTTTTTTGCAAAATGTTCAAGTGATTCCCGGGATGAACATAGACTATAAGAGAGTTGAGATATTCAACCCCTTTACCCCTAAAAATCACCCTTTGTAGTGAAAAAACGTGAAATGAAGTCCCTATTTTGACGCTTAAATGGCTTATGCTGCCTAAACCATAACAAATACGCCAAATTAATGTACACAGGATTGAATATCTGAAAAATATCTACAAAAACGTCCGCGACAGCATTCGTTTATCTTTTACGGATAACTCACAATAACCATTTTTGTCTTTCATTGATGCCGAGAAGATCGGGATAAGTAGATTCCCGGGCAAGCGTGCTCTGCCGTACCATTCATCCGATTGAAATGGGCTTTTTGAAAAATGTTCAGGAGATTCCGGGGATGAGCATAGGCTAAAAGAGAGTTGTAATAGTCAACCCTTTCACCCCTAAAAATCATCTTTTGTAGTGAAAAACGTGAAATAAAGCCCCTATTTTGACACTTAAATGGCTTACGCTGCCTAAACCATAACAAATTGACCAAATTATTGTACACAGAATTGAACGTCTCAAAAAACTCCACAAAAAAGTCCGCGACAGCATATGTGTATCTTCTACGGATAACTCACTATAAACATTTTCGTCTTTCATTGATGACAAGAAGATAAGCAGATTCCCGGGCAAGTATAACAGTGCACGGCTGGTGGTAAAAACACATTAACATGTATTTAGGAGTAGCAGCGCACGCCGGGTATTAGCTAGTAAGCTATAAAAATGAGGTACAAAAATACTGGAAGTTTCTTGCATTCATATATAGTTTCACCATATCTTTTGATTGTCCATCCACTATTCCACTATATCCACCAATATCCTGATATGTGAAAGAACAAGAGATTGGCGTGTATTATTTTTTAGAAGTGTTTTCAAAATAAATCTATAAATATAAAGACATTGTGCAATAAGCTCCATCAGCAATAATAGCATTTAATAGAATATCCACAGTTTTTATCTCTCACTCTGTATAATAAATTCGCATGGAATTCACGTGATGAAACATGAACTGGTTGGATATTATTCTAAGCACAGACGTTCCTTTTTTTTATTCACAGAAGGTAGGGGAAGGTAAAATAAATCGCAGGAGAATGGAATGCAAATGAATTCAGCAGAAACGCGATAATTTTATGTAGGAAATGTGATTAAAGCGACTTTTGTAAAATCGAGATTGTTTCCGTGAGTAAAAGATTCGTGACGGTGCGTCTTTACTTTATCTTTTGATTGTAGTAAAAGTTTTAGATAAAAAAAGTCACTATTCAGCTTTTTGAAGTATCTCCATTGAATGTTGAATAAATAAACTGCTATGTGTACTCAAGCGAAAAAAAAGTCTAGAGGACATTAAAAATAGGAGAAAAGTTTTAATGAAATCATTTTGTTAAAAAGCTGCAGGGTAGTAAAGAAAAAATAGATCTTTTCATAAAATATTAAGACTTCTATAACAGTTTCAAACTCAAGACCATAAGAACAAACTAATTTTAAGGAATAATTACCTAGTCTGTCTCTTTATACCCATGTATGCCCACTTAGGTCAAGGATACTTCCTTTGCGATACGTATTTAATCAAACTACATAAGACATTTTTGCTTTATTTCCCTTCAGATGTCGGCGAGTGACAAGTGCTTAGCATACCGTCACAAAGATAATCCTAGTAGGCAATTAAGGTGTTATCGGGATTCAAAGGACGATTCAAATTTGTTGAGAGACTCTAATTTAGGTTTTGAAGTTCTTTAACGAGTTCGAAAATCTTCAAACTCGAAACCTACATTTTAAAGCTTCTCCCGCAGGACCTCTCAATTCTATTTTTAATAATTACCTAGTAAGAATATTTATTTATGTAATCTATTTTTATTATCAATTTAATCGTATGGATTATACACATTTAGTAATGTTTCACAACATCTTCCTGTGTCCACGTAATCTGTCATTCTCCTCCTCATGTCTCTGTCATTCCAATCTCCATCATAGAATTATTTTTCACTCAAGGAAGAGAACATTGATTTAAAAAAATATCCTGGTCCTCCAGGTTGAGGGTTGATGCACCAAGCTAGCTCGCCGTTCGTTTAAAAAATGTACAATGCTACAAAGCCCAATATTATATACATCAAGGCATGGAGTGCCTCTCTGAATAAGTGATCAGCACATAGCCAGGTCACTTCCGAGATAATGTGTACATTTACAATAAGGCACGCCATTCATTTACGCATTCAAAATAAAATGTCTACTTCACTTGACCAAAAATGGCTACTTCACTTGAGTAAAAATTTCGACTTTCCTCTTCTGAATAAGTGATCAGCTCAAAATCAGGCCACTTCCAAGATAATATGAACATTTACGATCATACACACCATTCACTTATACATTCAACTAAACAGTTTACTTCACTTAAGCAAAGATGGCTACTTCACTTGAGTAAAAATGTTGACTTCATTCGATCACAACGTTAAATATTTGTCAGCCAATCTAGCCAAATCGTAATCTAACCTACCCACTATGTACCGAAACGTACGTTTATGATTCGGGCTATATTAAAATATTAAGATATATGATATAAAGAAAACAAATTATAATTTCGATTACGAAGACAATTTTATGAAATGACGTGCCCATCAAATTCTGGCGAACATGAAGAAATCAACTGAAATTCCAGTGAATCCATACAGCGTTGCTATATCTTGCTTAAAACAAAACTTAAGTAATATCTTTGTAAATGTTTTCTTTGCTCAAATGAAAATCTTCTTTTGCTCTATCGCTATGTCGATTTACTCTAAAGTTAATCACGGGTCTTGACTGTGCATTAAACCGCGCATGCGTACGTGACAACGATATAACCTGTAGACCACAGCGGGCGACTTTGTCTAAACTCTAATTCCTGCCATGGATATCTTGAAAAAAGCTTCCTAACAACACATTCCATACATTTATTTTGATATTCTTTTTACTTCTAAAAAAAATTGCTGCCTTTAATGGTAATTCTTATATCTCCCTCATTCCCCAATTTATATCTTCTGGCATTTCACATAAACTAACTAAACTCTATGGCAGGACAGATATAGATGGTCCTTGGGCTAAATTCGGCTGCTGGGCTCACGTCCATATGTGCCATTATAGGGGTGACGAGATTAGAATATCAGGTCCCCCGCCGTTATAGCTGGTTTTCTCAAACTAGATTAGTTACTTATTGCATATTACTTACTATGGTGGGCGGGCACCTGTTCCATATCGGCCGAAATTCCCCCGTCGAACTGGTGCATGTCTGCGGCGAGGCAAGGTGCCTTGTAGATAAGGATCTCAAAATCACCTGCTTCATTGCTTCCACAGAGGCGAATAATCCATTTAAATTACGACTTTTTAGTTAAACTTTCGATAATTTTTATAACCCTATTACTATCGATTCCTTCTTGAATTAATTAATTTACTTAATTGTTAATATAAATTAAGATCCTAAAACGGATGGTCCGATAAGGAATTAGAATGGAAAATGGAAGAAACTTCAAAACGAAGAGTTGATATTTTATTCCACTTTTCTAACTTTGTTAAGAGTTATTAATTCTGGGAGATTGAGGTAGGCAATTCACGTATCTTGAATGAGTGACAGTGGAAATACTTTTTTTTTGTAGAAAAATCCTTCATTCTCCATTCGTGCCACATGTCTTCCCCATCGCAGTCAATGATACTTAACTGATATTACATCTGATTTCCCACAAAGATCGTGCAGCTCACTGTTATATAGTCTTTTATTTGCACCTGTCTATGTTTAGTTCAAATTTAGTTTCTAAGAATTTCATTCTCAAAATATTCATAGGCCTAATCGTTTCCCCTCCCTTTAAGTAAGATATCATGTTTCCCATCCATATAATGTAACTGAAAAAATTAGTTTTATATTTCAGTTCATTCTTTGACTGAAGTCGGGATGATAGGCGGCCCTGTAATGTGTAATAGCATTCATTTCCAGAATTCAGCGTGTGTTTAATTCCATTCTCGTTTTTAATTATTGTTCCTAGGTACAGTATTTGAATTCAGCTATTTGTTCAAAATATCCAGCATTTCTCATTACCTGTCCATTTCCATTATATACCGTTAATGTATTTTAGTGTGTGACCACATATTTAGTTTTATTGTTTTAAAATAAATATATTAATAAATACAATGAGATCGAGTCAAATGAAATATTAGGCTATCCGGGATATAGAGAGAATGTTGAAATGTGGTCAGATTTTTTTTGTTGAAAAAAATTATTTGAAACGAGTAAAAAACAAGGTTGTACTATGAGTTTCACTAACATTTTCTCTGCTGGCATATTAATTTCGCTGATTGAAAGTGACAGGCAGATATTAAAAGTTTTAAAATGACATATTAAAGATAGTTTGATATGAAGAGGTGAACGTGGTCGCTTGGGGCTATTAACAGCGTCGTGATGCAGAAGAGACGTGAAATATGTCATTTCTCCATATCCCTGCCTCTCCGTATAACGTGTCATGCGATAATATATTAAAACATTCAGATAAACTCTTATCAAATTCACATATACGAGTAGCATTCAGTCGGTTCACTGAATTTATAGCTTGGGTCTTTAGTAATAAAAAAATACGTACCGTTAAAATGAAGTTTTAATTTAAAGCAAAGAACGTACACTAGGATATCCCAGTTGCATTCTCATAGTAGGCCTAACTAACTAACTAACTCATTGGCTCTATCGAACCTGTAGGTTCACGGCCGCGCCGACATAAGCTCTCCATACATCCATATCCTGAGCTAATGTTTTCCAATCATCCCCTGTATAATATACTTCCCTCAAATCATGGGTAATGTTATTCTTCCAACTCATTCTTGGTCTACTAACTGGGCGTTTTCCTTCTGGTTTTCCTATGAGCTTCCATGTACCTCTTTCATTCCCCATTTCCTGCCCATCGCAGCCTAAGAGACTTAACGTTTCTTATTGTATCTGGCTTCCTATACATACCATGTAGCTCACTATTATGCAGTTTTCTCCATTTCACCTGTCTGTTCATTTATTGTACCTAATTTATTAATGGTTGTACAATCCAATTTTTCTCCGTTAGGTAAAATGGTCTCGAGCGTTATTGCTTATAATAGATGTTCCTCTGGTCCCGGGGTTCTTGGGTACTGATGACGATTTTGAAGGGTGTAGAATTCCTTAATGTGTCATTGTATGTACATATAAATATTATATTACTAGCTAATACCCGGCGCGCGCTGCTACGCCTAAATAAATGAACATGAATGTGCTTTTTTATGTTTAGTTGAATAAGTGAAAAGAAAAATAATTAAAAATTTATATTTTTAGATACCCCGTACTGATTACCCAGCGTTGCCCGGGAATCTACTTATCCCGATCTTCTTGAGATAAATGAGCTGAAATACGAAAGTTAATGTGTTTCATGCTTAGTTAAATAAGCAGAGGGAAAAATTTGTATCATTATTATTTTTTGATACCCCGTTCTGTTTACTCGGCGTTGTCAGGAAATCTACTCATCCCGGATCTTCTTGGCATGAATGAACTTAAAGACAAAAATTAATGTACTTCTTATGATTAGTTGAATAAGTAAAATGAAACATAAATATAAATGTATATCGTAATTATTTTAAGATTCCCCGTGCTGATTACCCGGTGCAGCCCGGGAATCTACTTATCTCCATCTTCTTGGCATAAATGAGCTAAAAGACAAATTTCGTTATTGTGAGTTATCCGTAAAAGAATACCCGCCTTGTGCTGCTATACTTGCACAGAAATCTACGTACTTGTCTCGATCTTCTTGGCATCAATGAATGACAAAAATGGTTATTGTGATTTATCCAGATAAACATATGCTGTCTCGGACTTTTTTGTAGGGCTTTTTGAGATATTTAATTATGTGTACATTACTTTTGTGTATTTGTTATGGTTTAGGCAGCGTAAACCATTTAAGCGTCCAAATAGATTTTTTTTACGTTTTCCACTACAATAGGCGATTTTTAAGGGTGTAGAAGTTGAGTATCACAAGTCTCTTATAGCCTATGTTCATTCCGGGAATCTCCTGAACATTTTGCAAAAAGCCCCATCACAATCAGATCAACGGTATGGCCGCGCATAAAGTACGAACAAACAAACAAACATTAATTGTTATATATTAGACAAATATTATACTGCTATAAAGTAAATATTCTCTTTAAAAAAAATTGCTTACCTCTTATGGTGGCCAATAGATGTCAGTTGGAACGACTTCCCGCTACCTCTTGTGTGAATTGGGAATACTACATAAATAAGAAAAATGTATGTTTGTGTTGGAATACTTGAGCAGCTCAGTTGGTTAGAGCGCTAAACGTACATAGCTTAGAGACTCGGGTTCAAATCCCGACTCAAGCATTCATTTTTCTTTTCATATCATTTAAATATTAATCTATAGGAAACTTTTATAGGAAGCTTTTCTTATTTTATTTCTATTCCATGTCTTGTTAGTGTTAGCTAATATTAGACCACACCCGCACTGTGCTTTGGTTAGACTATATTTAAATTATACTTTACAATTTTAATAAGTATTTCATTTTAGTATGATTTTATTATTCGTTGGTGTCCACCGCTGTGTTTCAAGGTAGCGTGCTGCCTTGTCTCGCAGCAGACCCGGGTTCGATCGTCGGTCTGGACAAGTTTCCCGGGTGATGTATTTTTTCGGGGTTTTTCCTCACCTGTAAAACAAATTTCAAGAACCTTTAAGGCCCAAACTGTCCCCGGACATCATCTGGCCATCATTAACATATTCATTAAGTTTAGAATTAAGGCCTCTCCTGACGCATCGTTACCATCATCACTAGAGCAAGGATTTTTATGTATTAAAAGGTAAGATTACAACGTAGTATAGTGAGAGTTAGACTTACGACTGTCTTTTGTTTTGATTTCACGTAGAAATAGTTGAATAGTATTACGAGAAATAAGACTTCTGTCTGTCTTTTGTCTTGGTTTCACATACCAACAGTTGAATAATATATACTATCTGTATTTCAATCTTATATTTTATTACATAAAAATCCCAGCGCTAATCATCACCTACCATATATCATCGCGGCAACGTAACTCCTCATTCCAGGCGCCCCAACCTCAGGAGTGCATTACAATAACGCCATGCCAGGAGAGAATACCAGAATGTCGAAATGACAACGTGGTGGCATTGAACAAAACAAATCGTTGATAGAGTGGAAGAGAAGGCCTTGTGGCCTTAAACCTGCCAGATTAAATAAAGCATTATTATTAATTTTGAAGGAAATTAAAGCAATTAGTCCTTTATCCTAGACTTACGAGTCGTTAGATAACTTAAGGTTGAAGTCTATGAGTAAAATGTTTCAACCTTCTCAAGCCCAGCTTTGAATCGCGATGCTAGTGATCTGAACTGTTAAATATCGTCGTTAAATAAAGTACAAAGCTATAAGTTACTTCTTCCGGGCTAAGTTTCAGTTATGTAAACAAACCAGATGTTTGACTGCATTTTTCATTGGTTTTTACCTTTAGGCGTATAAGAAATGAAGTTCACTCTTTAACACTCCAAATAAAAGAAATATGGTTGGTTGGTATCTAATGTCGAGCACTTGAAAATAAAGCAATTATTGTACTCCAATAAAGGAAATATAAATATATACACCATTATTTAGCACTTGTCGATATAATATTCCTATAGTATAGATGATAAGATTATAAAATTTATTAAAGCTCCAGTTATTTTCATTATCATAAGTAATGCCACGAGTGATTTCCAAATTATCTATAAGTTCACGACTCACGAAGTGAGGAGTGAATTTATCCAGATAATTTGGAAATCAAGAGTGGCATTTGTTAGGACTATTTAACGAATAAAATTAAGTTGTTTACTCACAAATCATTATTTAACTATAGTTATTTTAAAATATTTATATATTTAATGTAAACGGCGATGTTTGAAAACAAATGAGAAACGATTGGTATGCTTCATTTGCTTCTTTTGTTCATCACTGCAACCAGATCATATTATTTATTGCCAAAGGAACGCAATACTGTAAGAATGCATTCTAGTGGAGAAAAAATGAAACACATCTAACTGTATATTAATTCATTTCTGATGTCGTATGATGTAAATATGACAATTATATTTTTCTGGATTATTACTGGGAAAAAATACATTTAAGAAAGTGCAAACAGTGGTTTCTTTTTTCTTTTTCTTTTTTTGGTGGTATAATCAATTGCTACAAATGTTTTTATATTGACTCCTGCATGCACTGTGTGTTGACATTCATGCACTATATATACAGTCTAGTAGCCGTATTTCTTAGGGAGTCGGTCACTGTAAAATAATGCTGTGACCAATTCAGAATGTTAAAAAAGGAGGTGCTTTCTTTATTATGATAAACTATAGTTGGTAAATTCTAGGCGAAACACGACTGTGATTGGTTGTAAATCGAAAATCATTGTAATGTGATTGGTCAAAAACTGAAATTAAAACATATTGACTTAGGCTTTCACGGCCGGAGTTACCATGATGATCTTGCAGAAGAATTGCGGGCTGTTGGCCGTGGTCTTGAGGCTTGTAATTCCCCAACGTTTCGCCAGAGACTGCGTCCGGCATCCTCATCAAGACAACTCTTGACTCAAGTCAACCCTTGAAGATGCCGGACGCAGTCTCTGGCGAAACGTTGGGGAACTACAAGACCACGGCCAACAGCCCGGAAATCTTCTGCTACATCATCATATTGAAATTAAAACTTTTTTTTTTTGACAATGCAATAGTAGGTCTACTTCCTACATTCCAATGGGATGAACAAGTGATAATTTCCAGTTAGTAACTTGCAAAAATTATAACATGAAATTACCGTAACAGGAAAACATAAATGCTCGGTGGAATTTTTTTTACATTTTTGAATTCTCTATAACTTAAAGAAAGCTGGATTAAAGTTAGTAGTATACAGTTTTCTTTTAAAAATCATTGGTTAATGCAATTTATGATTAGAGTATTCTGCTTTATTCCTAGGAGCTTGATGCCAGCCTGTCTCCATGGAGTGAATATATGGCATTTATCTGTCGTTGAAATCTGTAGGTAAATAAGCGTAACTAAATTATCTTATTTAATAAACTCCCTCTAGGGAGCACCCGTGTCCCAACGACGTACGAGTGGGGTATACATACATACATACATACATACATGCATACATACATACATACATACATACATACATACATACATACATACATACATACATACATACATACATACATACATACATACATACATACATACATACATACATACATACATACATACATACATACATACATACATACATACATACATACATATATACATACATCTTACATTGTGATTTGTTATCACAGTTATTCCATCATACAACGTATCAATCAAGTGACCGATGGAAACAATTATTATCGCCTCACTATGATGGTTTTCCAGCGACTCGCTTTGCTTCCCCGCAGATGTTATATATAATTAAATACAAAGATGCCGGCTACCGCCACTATTATAATTCCACATGCTAATCATTGTCAAGCATTGTCGCGCGGCACCTGCTATTATATAAACGGAACTGTCAGATTGAGACGATAATACGATTATTACATTACATGGCATTTTAGCGAATTCCGAAGGAATTGATCTATTGAAGTTCTCATGAAAATATTTATTTTCCAGAACTTCAACTAACCTATATAGTAAGAGACTGAAATGACCATTACCGATATATATATATATATATATATATATGGTATGATAAGAAAAATAAATGCTTGCATTGCTCAATGTTAAACATTTAATTACAACATATATATATATATATATATATATATGGTATGATAAGAAAAATAAATGCTTGCATTGCTCAATGTTAAACATTTAATTACAACATATATATATATATATATATATATGGTATGATAAGAAAAATAAATGCTTGCATTGCTCAATGTTAAACATTTAATTACAACATATATATGGTATGATAAGAAAAATAAATGCTTGCATTGCTCAATGTTAAACATTTAATTACAACATATATATATATATATATATATATATATATATATATAGAGTGTGTGTGTGTGTGTGTCCTAATGGATCGATTTTTGTGTTATCAGAACCAAATTTAGCATATAGCAATCAATAAAAAATGAAAGGTTCGTTAACTAGCAAAATCGGACCATTAGATGCACGAGTTCACCTGAAACACAAAATTTTAAATCGCTCTAGCTTCAGCAATTTTCGATGTTTCATTACGAAACTGAGTATATTCTATTAAAATAAAGCGTGGAAGACATCCTCCAAACATCGGAGAAATTCGATGAATAAAGTGATTATTTAACTGAAATAAAAAATAAAAAATAATTAAAAATCATACTAGCAAGAGTCATGTTTGTTTCATCACAATCTATACTATACAATTTGATAAACCCTAAAATCGTCAGTCTATCCCTTAAGGTAAATTACTTTAATTTATTTAATACTAGCTGGCCCGGCGAACGTCGTATCGCCTTTAAATATTTTTACGTTGATTTTTCCGATGTTTTAATAGTTATCTGCTATTCGGGGCGGAAACAAATCCAACAAATCAAAGATCATAAAAATCGGTCCAGCCGTTCTTGAGTTATAAATAGTGTAAATATTGTTAAATATATATATATATATATAATTATATATATATATATATATTATATAAGTCCCGGCCACGCGTTGCTGTGCCTAAGGTATACGTTAAATTATGTTGTAGTAAACTAAGTGAGAAATCTAAATCAGAAAGTTTTGTTTTACACAATTTTTTAGTTCTGGTACGTTAACTACACCCGGTATAAATATGGGTGGTGGTTTATGTGGAAGTGGTTTTGTTGATTGAGATGAATTTATGTTGTCTGCATTCTCAGTATCATCCATAAGTGTATCATAAGGATTATATACATTTATTGATGGAATATTTTGAGGAGGCTTGCTGATTTCATTATACTTTCGTTTTTTTCTACGAACTTGTTGCCAGTTTGGATTCTCATCATCATCAAGAAGTCTCTGTATAGTAATATCATCTTGTGATATATTATAGTCATCTTGTTTTTCATTTAATTGAGGCATGGAGATTGTTTCTGTAATATTAGGCATATTATTATAACTAACAGACTTACTTACAATTCTGTTATTCCGTTCCTTAGGACCTTCATATGTTTTTAAATTGACATTCTTCTTAAATGTAAGATTTATGTCACATAGGCCTATACCAATTTGCGGAAATTCACTTGATATCTTATCATTCATGGTCTCTAGAACTGATTCGCCATATTGTTCAATGTCTCTTCTCGGTCCAGTTAAATTTAAATTAAGTTGCTGTCTTTCAGCCAGATTACTTAAAACTAATACTTACACACGAAATTAATATTATTATCAATATATTGAAAATAAAATAAACACAAACACACTTAAATTATGAAATAATCAATATTTGTAATTCAATTGAAATTCGCGGTTGCAACAAAAAGCACAACCACCTGGTTAAATAATAAACCAATTACCTTACACGGCCATCTGTTAGAATCGTATAGAACTCACAGATAATTATAACTCTTTGTTAAATAATAAACAACTAATTTGCAATAAAAATAATGCGACTATAAATTTAGTTATAAACTTCCCTAAGTCTCACGTTGGATCAAACTGCACACAGTGTGCAATATTTTATTAAAATCGGTTCAGTAGTTTATGATTCCATCGCGGACAAACAACGTGACACGTAATTTTTATATATTAAGATTTTTAATAAAGTAGAGAAAAAACGAATCAATACATATTATTTAAACTGGACTCAAATTATAAAAACATATACACTTACTTACTTACTTACTTACTTACTCACTGGCACTATCGAACCCGTAGGTTCATGGCCGCACGGACATAAGCTCTCCATATATCCCTATCCTGAGCTAATGCTTTCCAATCATTCCCTGTATAATCTACTTCCCTCAAATCATAGTTAATGTTGTTCTCCCACCTCATTCTTGGTCTACCAACTGGGCGTTTTCCTTCTGGCTTTCCTACAAGAAGTTTCCATGCACGTCTTTCATTCCCCATACGCGCAACATGTCCTGCCCATCGCAGTCTACGTGGACTTAACTGTTCTTATTATATCTGGCTTCCTATAAAAGACCATGTAGTTCATTGTTATGTAGTCTTCTCCATTCACCTGTCTGTTCATCTCTCTTTGGTCCAAAAATTTTCCTAAGAACTTTATTCTCAAATACTCGTAATCTCCTTTCCTCCCTTAAAGTAAGAGTCCATGTTTCGCACCCATATAATATAACTGGTAGAATAATAGTTTTATATATTTTCAGCTTAACGTTTTTTTGAAAGGAGTTGGGACATCAAAAGTCTCTGCAATGCATAATAGCATGCATTTCCAGAATTGAGCCTATGTTTAATTTCTTTGTGCATCTCATTCCTATTTGTGATTATTGTTCCTAGGTATTTGAATTCAGCCACTTCCTCAAAATTTCCCTCATTTGTCATTAGCTGTCCATTTCCATTATATAATGTATTTCTACGTGTGACCATATATTTAGTTTTACTGATATTTACTTCCAGTCCTAATTTCTTAGTGTTACTCAATAGTGTGTGCGTGTTGGCCTTTAGTATCTCCTCGCTATCGGCCAGTAGTACTACATCATCAGCATAAACTAACAGCTTATTAATACCATTCAGTTGTAAGCCTTCCTCATTCTCTAAAGATTTAATGGCATGCTCTAGTACAAAATTAAATAGTAGAGGAGATAGTGCATCTCCTTGCTTCAACCCATTCTGGATTTCAAAAGTGTCTGAAAACTGTTTGCCTACACGCACCCTACTCGTTGAGCCATTTAGACACATTCGTATAAGTCTAACTAACTTTTTAGGAATTCCGAACTCCAGCAGGATACTATATAACTCTTCTCCCTCTTAATTGAATCATATGCTTTTTTGAAGTCTACATATAGTTGATGTGCAGTACCATTATATTCCCATTTCTTTTCTAAAATCTGTCTTATACTAAAATCTGATCTGTTGTAGACCTGTTTCTTCTAAATGCACATTGATGATCTCCTAGAATGTCATCAATATAGGGAGTAAGTCTGCTTACTAATATATTTGTTAGAATTTTGTACGAAGTTGAAAGTAATGAGATGCCCCTGTAGTTGTTGCAATCAGTTTTATCTCCTTTCTTATAAATTGGTACACGATAATTGATTCCTTCCATTCATCTGGAAGAGCTTCTTTTTCCCAAATCATACTAAGCAACCAGCGTATCTTGTCCATCAATTTTTCTCCCCCTGATTTTATCAGTTCTGCTGGGATCTCATCTGAACCTGATGCTTTATACATCTTCAATTTTTCAATCGCCATTTCAACCTCTAATGCACTTGGCTCTGCGACTAGCATTTCTGCTGTCTGTATCTTATCCTCCTCAATGTCCTGTTCTGTATGTACATTTAATAGCTGATTAAAATAACTTTTCCATCTATTTAATATACTCTTGGAATCTGCAATCATATCCCCATTTTCATTCCGAATTATGTTTGTTCTAGCCTGAAACCCTTTCTTCTCTATACTAATTCCCTGATATAATTCTCTAATGTTCCTATTTTTTGCATTCATTTCAAGGTCATTAATCTTCTCTCTCAAATATTCCCTCTTCTTACTCTTTAGTAATTTGGTGGTTTCCCGTCTAACACTACCCAATTGCTCTAAATTTACCTCATTTGGCTCGTGTAACCATTTCATTTTTGCTAGCTTTCTTTTCTTTACAATGTCGGCACATTCCTCATCAAACCATTTCTTGTTTTGCCTCTTTTTTAAACAATCAATGCTTTCTGATGCTGACAATTTAATAGTATCTCTTATAGCCTCCCATTCTTTATTTATATCAGTTTCTTCTTCGTTTGCCACATTGTCATCTGAAGATTCCAGTACTTCAAATCTATTAGCAATTTTGATTTGGTATTCTTGCCGCATTTCATCATTTTTCAAGTTTTTTAATTCATATTTTACAGAATCATCTTTAGCGTTTGTTCCTATACAATATGCAATTATTTTCATTGCAGTCCGAGACCTTTAAATAAGCTGGTAACAGAAATTGAGTTTCTTCAATTCAACAATAAATATTATATATATATTTATATTTATATTTATATATACATCTATTAGGGTATTCCAAAAAATCGGTAGTCTTTTATTTTTAAGGCATACCCTCTTAATTTATTTGTATACTGTTATAACAATTGTAACTATAATTTGGTGTTCGTAGGCTACCGCAACCCGTGCCGACTTGCTTCGAAACATGTCAGTACTTGTAAACTTTGAAAACAAAATTTGAACAATGTTTTTTTTATTGTAAAATAGTAAACAGTAATACGTTTTGGGTATATTGATGTTTTATATACTAAGTAAACATTTAGTTCTAGAATCCTTCTATAGATTACTAAACCAGTACACAATTTCATGTCTTATGTTTGGCATTAACTCGGTGCCATAATCCAGTCGCAATAATATTTAGTTGAATTATTAAGGTCAAACACAAAAACAAAATAGAGGATATGCGTATGGATTGGAAAAAAACTCCTTTATATCTTGGGACACCCTAATATATATATATATATATATATATATATATATATATATATATCCCATAAACCAGCAAAATCTGAACATAAATTCGACTTCTGAGCAATTCACTTAGTTTACATAGTTCCTGTAGGACAGGCTTTTTTTTGTTTCTGTGAATAAATTATATAAATAAATTAAACAACAATTAATGCAACTCGTTTAATTAGTTTTCAGAATATTAATTGAACTTCACATATTTAGACCATTAAGAGTGTTTATGTAGTTAAGACATTATGTAGATATTTTTACTGAACAGATCTCCACATGTTGTACATTAGCAGCAGATGAGGTGCAGCGAAAGCGGACCCCCAGTAAATCACATATATTGTGAACAGATGCCATTTGCTTTTGTATTTAAATGGAAGGTTCTGAAAAACATACATCAACATTTTCAAGTTAGCAACATGTACAGCCACATTTAAAAAGGTGAAATTTCGATATGCGGTTTCTCCTAACAAAATACATGAAATAATATTAAATAAATAAAATAAAGGAAAATGTGTGTGAAATAAAATCGTAAAGAAGTAATTTAATCTGGTAACATATGTTAAAACGAGCAATTTAAAGCATGGTGCATTGATACAGAGCTACGGGATATGCGCTGGTTCGAGTTCACCAACGGTGAGAGGATTTGGGTATCTGCAATGAGTAGCGGTTTCTGGTTAAGAAAATCAGCTATAACGGCTTGGTAACCATACATGCTGATCACATGTCACCCCTATACCGGTTAGATGATCGTCCGCCTCTGTGATATACAGTATGTCAATTTGGTATTTATACACAGGCATTTTTATTAATTAAAATCAAATTTTCAGAACGTTTTTAAAAGTAAAGAAAACATATGTATTGTGGTTTGAAGGAAACACTAAGTTATATCTAAATATGTAATTCAAAACTTAATTATAAAATAACCATAATTTTATCAAAATAAATAATCTTTATTACACCCAAATACAAGTCAATTTGCTATTCATACACTATAGAAAACACTGCAGTGTATTTGCTTGTCTAACTTGCTTAAACATTAATGCAACATGAATACTCTAAGTTGTGCATTTGTTTACATCTGCCTACTGTACTGGTTGTGTACACTGGCAGTCAGCCGCCTCCAAAATGGGTAAATGTAAAGAACTCAGTTCTGATCTCAAGGATATAATTGTAAATCTTGCACTTAAGGGATATTATTTGAAAAAAAATAGGGCGACTGATAGGCAAATGTCATGCAACAGATAGTATATACTAAATAAATTGAAGTATAAAGGTTCAGTAGAGAATGTTCCGAGAAAACCTAAACAAAAGAAGTTAAGTGAAAAGGAGGAGAGAATCATTGTGAGACAAGTGAAATTCAACCCCAGAATTAGTGCTCCAAGATTGCGGTCTACCCTAGAAGTTTCTACTGGTAAAAAGGTATGTACTGAGACAGTTCGGAAGGTGTTACGCAGAAATGGCTATCATGGAAGAATGACTAGAAAAAGGCCGTATGTATGTAAGAAGAACCGTGTTGTAAGACTACAGTTTTCAAAAGAACATGTAAATAAGGGGCAGGCATTTTGGAATAATGTTCTCTGGTCTGATTAGACTAAAATCAACCTGTTCGGTTCAGATGGCGTTCATAGAGTCTGGAGAAAAGCCAATGCGGATAATGATGTGACCAATACAACACCTACAGTAAAACATGGGGGTGGGTATATAATGTTGTTGGGGTGTATGTCGGTAAAAGGGGTTGGCAATATCAGTTCATTGACAATGTTATGGACAAATTTGTGTATAACGACATTCTTCGTAAGAATGTTAAACAAAGTGCAGCAAAATCGGATATGCTCCCTACGTATATGTTCCAACAAGATAACGACCCCAAACATACGGCGGACTTAAATAAGACTTGGTTGATATGGAACGTGCCAAAGCAATTGAAAACCCCTCCTCAATCTGCTGACTTAAACCATATAGAACATTTATGGGCGTTTTTGAAACCTAGGGTCAATTGAAGAAGGTGATTACTGAAGAATGGTGCAAAATCAGTCCTCAGATATGTGATAGGCTTGTTTAGATCCATGCAGCGTAGATGTCAAGCTGTTATTAAAGCTAAAGTTTACCCTACAAAGTATTAAGGACAGTTCATTTTTTCTTCATTTTTTTTTTATTTTTCCCCATTCTGACTGTATGAATAGAAAAGTGACTATAAAATCTACAAATTGTAAAGCTTTTTTAATATGTTATACGTTAAATGTTTATAGAATTTGTTGATTTGTATATATTTTGTAAAGAAGTGTACCTGAAAATGTTTAGTTAATGGCAAAATATAATTGCAATATTCTGAGAATTAAAATTGTGCTATTTCAATTATAAAATCTAAGTGTATGATAACAAATTGACATACTGTACATATTTGGATGTAATACTTTCAGCCGGCTTGTAGCACCGTAGAGTTTTATTTAGTTTTTTAAGATATGAAAGTTAGTAAGCTAGCATAAATAGTTCATTCTTACCTTATTTTTCTACATAACTGGAAGCATCGCCTTTTTGCGAAACATCACTTTTTTTTCGAATTTCGATACAATGAAGCTATTGATGTTATTCTCTTAAGAATAGCCTATATTTAAATATTAGACAACGAAAATTACCATGGTAAAAATGTGTGTTTGTCAGTATGTCCATATGTCTGTTAACGCTCTATCGGCCACATTTCTCAAAACCAAAGCCATATATAAATCATCATCATCATCATAGTACATTCACGAATTTAGGCCATTTGTTGACCTGTTTCGGCCTCAAGAGAAACACCATCCAGAAGTATTTTGAGTGGACGTCCTGGTCTTCTTCCTGCAGGTTGATATCTTAACATTAGTTTGGGTATTCTGTGATCTTCCATTCGATGAACATGTATCCATCTTGACTTATAATCAGAAATTTTGTTTTCTAAAGATTCCATGTGTAATTCTTCTAAGGTGTCTTCATTTTTTTTGTGATCTAATAGTGTGTATCCTGCAGTCCTCCGAAGATATCTCATTTCAGCAGATCTAAGTCTCTGTATATCCTTCTGTTTCAACGTCCATACTTCGCTACCATACAAAAGAGTCGGAAGAGCCAGTGTTTTATACACTTTCAGTCTTGAATGCTTTTGGACTAACTGTGGCTTGAAGATAGAATTTATTAACCCTAAAATTCTAAAAAATTTAGATATTTTTGCATTTACATCCTTTTCTTCTTCATATGAGATATTGCATATATAAATCAATTACGAAAAATAAGGTCGAGTTTTTTTTAATCGTACCATTTGAAGTGGGGGTCAGTGCGAAACGAAAATTTGGAAATTGTTCTAGTGACAGTTGTTTTTTGTTTGTCTCGACGAAACTCGGTACCGGCATATGTAATTGAAATAAAATGGAGAAGGTATTCACCAAAAAAAAAACCAATGAATTCTGACCATTAGATTTCTGACATTATGATCCGATTTTGCTGGTAACGAACTCGACCTGACTTTTTGTATTGATTGCTACGTATATGCCAAATGTAATTTTTATGAAAGAGATATCGCTAGAGCGTTAACAGTCACACATACACACATACACAGATAGATATATATGTATATATATATATATATATATATATATATTGCGCCATAGTGAGTTTTGTCGCAGCAACGGCGACCATTATTGAAAGTTGAACTTCCTACATTTCGGGGTTGCCAACCTAAATAACTATATTGTAATATTACATTTACATCCACGTGCGGGAAGTAAAACCACTGCCCTCTATGTATACTACGTACAATGTATATACAGAAAATATCCAGAAGGTAGCTTTAATATACATTAGGCCTGTATGAAACAAATCACTGCATTTTAAATGAACTGAACTGATCTTTATTTTAAACAATATAAAACAATAAATACATACTTGCGGCCATGTTATCAATAATTGTTCTCAAGGCCTTTTGTTGTTTCAACTAATAAACATTGCCCACACTTAACCTTATTATAATGAACAGAAATATTTCCAATATAGATGTTATTATTTTACTGCACTGCTCAAAACAATTAGAGGAACACTTGTAATAAATTGAATAAGTAATTGTTTTTTAAAGCTGTGATGCTGAAAGTTGGACAGTATGTAAATTGAATTATTAGTTTTATCATTGGATACAAATTTTAAAGATCCATGGCCTAAATACAGAGAAATTACCTCAAATAACAAATATAGAGATTTTTTTTATTTTGGAAGGCACTGGCCACTTCTAATTGGTAAGCTTCCTGATGTTGCTATAGTGACGAATGTTGATTATTGCCTTGTTTACTGAAGTCTCTGACAAAATGAGGCATTTAAATGAGTTTGAAGTGTATCATGCTCTACATCTTTTACGACAAGGTCAATCTCTGCGACAAGTGGCTAGAGAGCTTGGGGTTTCTCCTTCCGTGGTGTCCAGGTTACGCAACAGGCACAGAGAGACAGGTCAGTATTGTAGAAGACGTGGCCAGGGCCGTAAATTTAAAACAAGCCCCCAGGATGACAGATACGTTGTTCTTTCTGCTCTTCGACAGCGTACAAAAACTGCAAAAGACCTGCAGAATGACCTTCATATGGCTTCCGGAATCCGGCTTTCCGTCCAAACCATAAGGAACAGATTAAGGAAAGAGAATATTCGTCCAAAAAGGCATGTTAAAAAACCACGCTTAACAAATGGGCATAAGGCAGCAAGACGTACGTATGCTGAAAACCATGGTGATTGGAACCTGAACCAGTGGGAGTCTGTGCTCTTCTCGGACGAATCCAGGTATCATCTTACACGTTGTGATGGTCGATTGAGGGTGTGGGGACGGCCAGGAGAAAGATTTTCTGCAGTGGCTGTACAGGAAATTGATAGATTCGGAGGAGGTTCCATAATGGTGTGGGCCGGAGTTATGTACAACAATCGTACGGACCTTGTACTTGTTCCCCAGCGACAGAATGCTGTCCGGTATATCGAGCACGTTCTGGAAGAGCATGTAGTACCTGCTGCCATTGGAGTAGGCCCTGGATTTCTGTTTATGCAGGATAATGCCAGGGCACATTCTGCGGCTGTCACCAGGGATTTCCTGAGGAGGAATGAAATTGAGGTAATGGAGTAGCCAGCGGTCAGCCCAGACCTCAACCCTATTGGAACAGTTGTGGGATCTTCTAGACAGGAAGGTCAGGAACCGACATCAAGCTCCACAAACTCTGCAGCAACTTGGAGATGCTCTGAAGGAGGAATGGGAGAATATCCCGCAAGAGGAAATCCAGAATCTTATTGGGAGCATGCCCCGAAGGTGTCAAACTGTCATCGAATGTCGTGGAGGCCATACACGATACTAACTCTATATAACGAGTGTTTAACTTTGAAAAATAAGCACAAGATTCAATTGCTTACATAGCGGAATTATTTGAAAAGTTAATTGCCAGCGTTATTCATTTGTTTTTACTTACATGAGCAATAAATAAATAAATAACCACAAATAATGTACTTTATTAATTTCATGTTTGTACCTTTATCCAATGAAAAAATATTTCCATATTTCATAGTGTTCCTCTAATTGTTTTGAGCAGTGTATTATTTGTTATTCTGAAAAGACCATCGCGCAAAAAATAATGTACAACGCACGTTTGTGAAGTGTTTTACAGAATCTCTGTTATTAAAAACCTGGCTATCACTCTGTGTTTTAAATATTTTTGTTGGATTCTGTAAAAACCACTTCCCATCCTCGCATCGTAATATACTATTATTTATTTATCTGTTTATTTATTTTTAAAAAAACAAAGTCTTTCAGCGCACATGTGCAGGAGAGCAGCAGCAGCTATAAGAGCTATGTGCAGTATCAAAGACATCACATCGTTAAAATTAGCACAGCCATGAAATTATTCGCATCAGTGATCACCCCGATCGTCACCTACGGGATAGAACTGATATGGGAGAAACTATCGACCAGCGATATGGAGAGGTTAGAAAAAGTAAAACCAAGATTCATCAAAAAGGCATTAGGTGCAAGCAAATACACACCAAATAGAATGGCCTATATGCTAGCCAGAGAAACCTTCTTCCTAGAGGACCTGAGGCAAAGGATACTACTGCCCAGCAACGGAGCCATATAAGAAAGTCATCGAAAAAAAGAAACAGAGAGAAAAAGAGATCGACGAAGATTTCTACGCCTCAGATGCCATGGTAAACAGAGAGTGGACTGGAAGTAACCAACCACAAAGGCACAGAATCATAGGTTTAGCAACACACGGATATCATCACAAAATGTGCAAAAATGCAAAATTCCACCAACCGAGTGATTCGTGTGAATGCAAGATATGCGACCAAAAGTGTGAGCGATACCATTACAAACAATGCAGAATATGGACAGGATCACTGAACGAACTCATAAAAGACAAATCATAAACTTATAACTTAATGCTCTTTCGAGTGCCTCTTACCATTTTATTATTATTATTATTATTTTTAAAAAATAATCGATCTTTATCTATATATTCAATAATAAATTAGATAGCGTCGGTGATTATCTGTATTTTTTTCAAACCTAATTTGATGAGAACAACCTCATTAGCTTCATTCCTTCGGAATTCGCTAAATGCTAACAAAATTAACACATTCTTATTTCATACCAGCTAATACCCGGCGACGCGCTGCTACGCCTAAATAAATGAAAATTAATGTGCTTTTATATTTAGTTGAATAAGCAAGAGGAAAAATAATTATACATTTATATTTTGATATATTTCGTGCTGTTTACCCGGCGTTGTCCGGGAATCTACTCATCCAGATCTTCTTGGTATAAATGAGCTGAAAGCCAAACATTAATGTACTTCTTATGATTAGTTAAATAAGTAAAATGAAAAATAATTATAACTGTATATCGTAATTATTTTAAGATTCCTCATGCTCATTACCAGGTGTTGCTAGGGAATCTACTTATCTCGATCTTCTTGGCATAAATGAGATAAAAGACTAAATTCGTTATTGTGAGTTATCCGTAAAAGAATACCCGCCATCTGCTGCTTGTCTCGATCTTCTTGCCATCAATGGAAGACAGAAATGGTTATTGTGAGTTATCCGTAAGAGATAAAGATATTCTGTCGCGGACTTTTTGTAGCGCTTTTTGAGATATTCAGTTCTGTGTACATTAATGTTGTGTGTTTGTTATGGTTTAGGCAGCGTAAGCCATTTAAGCGTCCAAAGAGCTACTTTTTTCACGTTTTCCACTAAAAAGGATGATTTTTAAGGGAGTAGGAGTTGAGTATCACAAGTCTCTTATAGCCTACGTTCATCCTGTGTATCTCCTGAACATTTTTCAAAACGCCCCATCACAATTGGATCAACGGTATGGCCGCGCATAAAGAACGAACAAAAAAACATTATTTTTTATGTATTAGATTTGTTCTTTTTATCTAAGAGAATTCATTGATTAGGTCACATTTAGTGAAGGTTTTAATATTGCTTGGTCTTACACTTAAAATTTATGTATTGGATAGTTGTGAACAGCTATAACTGTTATAAGTTTGTCATACATCATTTGTTCATAATTACCATATCCATCCATAGTAATTCTGCCCGAAGGCAGGTCCTTCACTGCAATTATAGCATTTTCATGCTATGCTTGCAGCTTTACTAGGGAATTGTGTAGGTGTGGCTAGCTTCCCGTTACTTTCCACACCGGTGAAGGATGATGGTGATGATGATGATGATAATGATAAGGGTGATGATGATGATGGCCATATGATTTCGGGGACCGTTTGGGCCTTAAAGTGTTCCTGACATTTGTCTTACAGGTGAGGAAAAACCCCGAGAAAAACCTCACGCAGAAAACTGCCCAGGCCTGCTGCGTGACAAGGCAGCACGCTACCTCGAGACCACAGCGGTGGACAATTATCATATAGGCCTATATATTTGGGTACCTTGCAGCGTATTTGATTAAGGCAGTATCCTATAAGCCGGAAACTCAGTAATTTGAATCCTGGTGAGATCAGGATTTTTAAAAATTCTTTAAAAGAGCCGAAGTCTCTTTAGGCACCATGACCCTGGAATATACCCAGCCTCTAACAGAAATGAGTACAGACGCTTATTCTGGCAGTAAGAGTGGCCGTCACGCAGGACTGACATCTGGTACTCATTGTCTAATATGTAGGGGACTTAATCTCCTGCTATGCGAAGGGCATCTTAAGGCTTCTAATGAAATGATTATACGAGTTATATAAAATATTACTCCTCAGCTCGTTAACTATAATGCATTTTTTTCTATTCTTCTTCTCAAACCGCGATTTTAGGATGGAAAGAGTCTCTAATATATAATTTAATTATTATTGAATTATTAACTAATAAATTATAATTTTAAAATTAGATAAGAGATGAAGGAACGGTCGTAAAAGAAAAGAAAATATTTGAATAGAAAGGAGAAATAATTATAAAATGATGACTTACTTGATAGGGAATTCCACCTTCGTGACCAGCTTCACATCTTTTTATGGACGATGTAGCAAATGTCCTCGTCATTGTGAATATACGAGCCATCAACATGTTTTATTGTCCAAATCAATACGAATGTTTCTGTTGTGAATATTCTTCAATGCAGTCAGCGTCTTTTGAACAACAATGAGTTATGCAAAGATGATTTTCCATTGTCTGCGATGTTCGCCTTTTCTCAAAGATAACATTTACGTATTATACTGCAGTATCAAGGAGACCTTGACTTCATTTATTGAATTTAACTTTCTAGAAATGCTTTTACAAATGACATCTGCATAACCACAAATGTGAATTCTTATTAAAACAGTTTTGAATATGAAATTAAGTTAATTTATTTATTCCACATTAGTAACTTGACTAAACGTTACGTGAGGTATTAAATATGAAAAATGGCCCGTGACATGTAAGGAGATTTTGCGACTCCGGTTATATTACAATATTATAATGATATTGTGAAAAGAAAAATTAATGTCTGAACCAGGAATCAAATCGTGGACCTCTAGTTCTCCAGACTAGTGTGCAGCCCACTACACCATTCGATATTTAGCACAAACATTAACAATTCTTTCCACATATACAAATCTACAATTCTCGTTTCGTCCGGTGTCAGGTAGGTGTCTCTACCATCGCCAACGGCCGGCTTCGTTTTAGAAGTATCTATATTTGAGAATTTTATACCACTACTTTTATCAGCAGTAAACGATGTTATTTAACACTTTCCAATACTGTTATTTTAACACATTTCCAATAATGGATCATATAATATTATAATGATATTGTGAGAAGAAAAATTAATGCCTAAATATTAGTATAAGAGAAAAATCTATGTTTAAATCGTGATACCTAATAACTTATATCGTTAAATCACTGGAGTGCAGAACCAGAGATATTGGGTTCAAATCCCGATTTATGCATATACGTTTCTCTTCAATTTAAATTTGTCATTGGCTGAGAAGTGATAAATTTAATACTGAATATCGAATATTAGCTTTACTTGCTAGAAATGCAATGTGTTGATTTTCATTTTAAAGTGCTCTTATTTAAGAGACCGCTAGATGGCGTTAGTGGAACAAAAGTTCACTGCTACCTGACGCACCGGAATCGAATTAGTATAAGAGAAAAATCTATGTTTAAATCGTGATGCCTAATAGTTTCGTATTCGCACTTGAGACTTCTGAGTGATATTTTTTTTTTACTTGGGTGGGTTACCAAATAGCACACTTTAACTATCTTGGTTCATATATAATTATGATTGGGATATACATAATAAATTAAACCGATATCAAATGATGTATGGCACCATAAGAAGAACCCTTCGAAAGACTCGAAGAGAAACTCAGCTCAGGGTTTATAAAATTATGGCTGTTCCTGTTCTTTTATATGGATCTAAATCTTGGGTACTTACAGAAAAGGTATCTCACACTTTCAAGCCAGTGAAATGAAATTTTTAAGATCCGTAAAAGGATGTACACGCATAGATAGATTACACAATGAATCAATAAGAAATGAACTGGAGATATTTTCAATAGTCGATAAACTAGAAGAGCACAAATACCAATGGAAAGAACATTTAAACAGAATGTATAATACAAGATTACCCAAGATGTTCATCACCTACAAACCACATGGAAAAAGATCTTCGGGACGGCCAAGGAAACGATGAACTTGAGACCGGAACAGATCGCATTGACCTAATCCTGGAAAGGAAGAAGAAGAAGAAGAAGAATCCTAATAGTTTAAATCGTTATAGCACTGATGTACAGAACCAGAGATATTGGGTTCAAATCCCGATTTAGGCATATATTTTTCTCTTCAAATTAAATTTGTCATTGACTGAGAAGTGATAAATTTAATATTATTAGTGGAACAAAAGTTCACTGCTACCTGACGCACGGGAATTGTATTAGTATAAGAGAAAAATCTATGTTTGAATCATTAAAGCACTGATGTACAGAACCAGAGATATTGGGTTCAAATCCCGATTTAGGCACATATATTTCTCTTCAAATTTAATAAGTACTTAAGTAAGTTTTTTTCTAAAGGCTAACAAGATAAATATATTATATTCCGTAAAAAAGCAAAATCGAACTACTAATTTGACATGTTGGGGAACTTGCTTAGTTTACGCAATTGCTGAATGACGGTTTTTTTTATTATGATAGTGCATTATTTCTCTAACATTTCCTATTTATTGTTTTATTACGAGCTGCGTTTTATCCCCTTCTACAGTCCTTACTCCTGATCAGGGTTCCGATTAAATAGGGTTTTTACTAATTATTTATTGTATTCTTTCCTTGGAAATGGGTGTTTAGAGGTTTCAATACGATTTAAAATTACCTAGTTGTAAATTAATGATATTTCTGTTGGAGGAGTGGTTTGATGTTCGAATTTGAATTCGTTACGTAATAATTTTATTTTAATAACTGGTGGAGTTAGTATGTAGCCAATAGAATTTTAATTCAACTCCCAGTGCTCCCAAAAGAGGTTAGCACGGTTAGTTGCACTCGTGGCCACCCCCGCAAGGCAAAGTTTACAGGATATGAAAGTTTATGACCTCTTCGTTTAAACTATGACAAAGGGATTCGCTTCTATGCTCTGATATTAATTCTCTTCCTACCAAACTCCCGATGATTTGCAGCTTGTTCTCAATTCTCTCCAGTAACGGTGAAAATTCTACAAACGAATTATAAAATATTGTAAAAGTTTGAATACCCCTGATGGTTTTAGCGAATTCCGAAGGAATGAAGCTGTTGAGGTTGTTTTCATGAAAATATTATTTTTTAAAAATGTTTAGGCTTACATATCTTCATCGATCCTACCTAATAGACTCCGAAAATGTCTATAACATAGTTATAGAGGATGTTTCTAAATTAGACCGACAAACTTTGGGAAAGATAGATAACCTCCATTGAAGCAAATTTTGTTAAGGAACCTATGGACTGAAGCGCTTCGTTTCATGGCTAGAGGATCTTACTGGAAGGGATTTAAGGAAGCTGATAAACATTCCTTTCATTCCAAGAGGGATGTCATTAGTCATTACTATTATTGCTTGGTATGTTTACTTCCGGAGTTCAGTAGCATTCGGAACATATTACAGCAAGTTTTTTTACACACATTGGTACGATCTGTTAGATAGGTAGGGGTGGGCCGTCTGCCTGGCCGGCACGCTCGATTGACTTTATCTGCCTAGATTTATTTTTATGGAGCTACATGAAGGCAATGGTTTCTGAAACCGATGTTGACTCTGAAGAAGAACTTGTAGCATGCATTGTCGGCGCAGCAGCTGAAAAAAGGGAAACCACTGGCAACTTTGGAAGGGTTCGACAAAGTATGGTACATTAATGCACTGTTGTCTGGATGTCAATTGACGTATGTTCTTGCACTTGTTGTGATGGGACAATAAACTGAATTATTCCTGACCATGCAACACTGGAGTGTTTTTTTATTTATTTTTTTATGTTTTATTGTTTCTGCTTGCCTGTGAAGTATTTGGATTGCCACAAAGTTTATCGGTCTAATTTATAAACACCCTGTGTATTTATGCATGTGTATATATATATACATATATAAGAAACATAAGTGTTTGAATTGGATTCGCTTGGTAGTGTAATGGATATCACGCTGAGGTACAGACTCAGAGATCCGGGTTCGAATCCCGTCCAGGCATTTATTTTTCTTATCGTACCATATATATATATATATATATATATATATATATACACCCTTGTATCCCTCAGTGAGACGTTCTCACCATACAGGTGAAAATTCATCATGCATAAGCTGTATATATATATATATATATATATATATATATATATATATATACACACACATATATATATATATATATATATATATATATAGGCCTATATATATACAGGGTTTTTATAAATTAGAACGACAAACTTTGTGTCAATCCAAATACTTCACAGGAAAGCAGAAACAAAGCGTACTTAATTCTAAAAAATAAAACAAAATATAATTAAATTTAAAAAAAATACTCCAGTGTTGCATTGTCAGGTGAAGGATGATGATGATGATAATGATAAGATGATGATGACGGCCATATGATTTCGGGGACCGTTTGGGCCTTAAAGTTTTTCTGACATTTGTCTTACAGGTGAGGAAAAACCCCGATAAAAACCTCACCCAGAAAACTGCCCCGACCGGGGATCGAACCCGGGCCCGCTGCGTGACAAGGCAGCACGCTACCTCGAGACCATAGCGGTGGACATCATTATATATATATATATATATATATAGCCTTTATTAATATAATATGAAAAGAAAAATTAATGACAACCGGGATTTTAACCCGAGAACTCTAACTCAATAGGTTAGCGCGGTACCATGTTGCCATTTAGGCTTCCAGTGCAAAGATTAAAATATTTTCTTTCTTTATGTAAAATTTTCCATCACATGAGACAGAGGGACTTCGCTAGCAGTGCCATCTTGAAACTTCTGTAATAATGAAGCATTTAATGAGAATATTTTACTTTATAGCAGTAACGCTTTTATATACAGGGTGTTATCGAAATGAGAGCAGATTTTTCGTGTGGTGGTAGGGAACATCCATACAAATATCTTAACACAATGCACCTTGGGTCGGAAATACATTGTTATGGGTCTACAGAGTAAAGCAGTATTTAAAATTGTTGAACACATTGTTGTTTATTTATTAATTCTAAGCAAAATGGAAGGTATTTTACAGTAATTGTTGGAAATTGCAACCATTGACCTGGATGCACAGCTCCGCGCGTCTCACCTCGGACTGATGAACTCTAAGAAGCATATCTGGATGCTGTGCATCCAGGTCAGTGGTCGCCATTTCCAGCAATTACTGTAAAATAACATGTAATACCTTCCATTTTTCTTAGAATTAATAAATAAACAACAGTGTGTTCAACAATATTTTATATGCTGTTTTGTTCTGTAGACCAACAACAATGCATTTCCGACCCAAGGCGTATTGTGTTAAAATACTTGTATGGGTGTTCTCTACCACCATACGAAAAATCTACACTCATTTCGGTAACAACCTGTATATGTCCACAGTTGTGGTCTCAAGGTAGCGTGCTGCCTTATCACGCAGCGGGCCCGGTTTCAATTCCCTGTTGGGACAGCTCTTGGGTGAGTTCTTTCGGATTTTTTTCTCACCTATAAGATAAATATCAGGAAGCGTAGGGTCTAATGGTCCGAGAAAATCATCCAGTCATCATCATCTCTATCATTACCGTCATAATCCTCCACCAATGTGGGAAGAAACGGGAAGTTACCACACCTATAATTCCCAAGTAAAGCTGCTGGTCATGACATGAAAATGCTATGATTGCAGTGAAAGATCTACTCTCGGGCAGAATTACTATATAATAGAATATATATATAATATATATATATATATATATATATATATACATACATATATATATCCATATCGGGCAGAATTACTATATAATAGAATATATATATATATATATATATATACATATATATCCATAGTAATTCTGCCCGAAGGCTGATCCTTCACTGCAATCATAGCATTTTCATGCTATGCTTGCAGCTTTACAAGGGAATTGTAGGTATATATATATATAAATGAATATATATATATATATATATATATATTACATAGAAAGAAAAATATATGCCTGATCCGGGATTTGAACCCGAGATCTCTAACTCTAACTACTGAGCCGCTAAAAAATCCTAGCACACACATTTAGTTTTCTTATATTCATCCGTAGTAATTCTGCCCAAAGGCAGGTCTTTCACTGCAATCATAGCATTTTCATACTGTGCTTGCAGCTTTACTATGGAATTGTAGGAGTGGTAGCTTCCCGTTGCTTTCCACACCGGTGAAGGAGGATGATGTTGATAATGATAATGATAAGGATGATGATGATGCCATGTGATTTCGGGGACGTTTGGGCCGTAACGTTTTCCTGACATTTGTCTTACAGGTGAGGAAAAACCCCGATAAAAACCTCACTCAAAAAAACTGCCTCGACCGGGAATCGAACCCGGGCCCGCTGCGTGACAAGGCAGCACGCTACCTCGAGACCACAGCGGTGGACGTTTCTTATATATATATATATATATATATATATTAATACAACCTTATTCACACAAAATTGCAATACTACATGCTAATGTGTTTCGAAACATACTATTATAAATCTTATTTTATAATATATATATATATATATATATATATATATATATATGATATGAAAAGAAAAAAGAATTCTTGAGTCGGGATTTGAACTCGAGTCTCTAAAGTCTGTACCTTTAGCGCTCTAACCAACTGAGCTACCCAAGAATTCCAAGACAAACATACAATTTTCTTATACATGTAGTATTCTCAATTCACATAAGAGGTAGCGGAAATTTCTTCCAACTGCCATCTAGCGGCTAACATAACAGTTAAGCAAATTATTAAAGAGAATATTTACTTTATAGCAGTAACGCTTGTATATATATATATATATATTTTTTTTTTTTGACATTTGGCAATGAAGGCAAATATGATATGAAAAGAAAAAAGAATGCTTGAGTCGGGATTTGAACTCGAGTCTCTGAAGTATGTACCTTTAGTGCTCTAACCAACTGAGCTACCCAAGAATTCCAAGACAAACATACAATTTTCTTATACATATAGTATTCTCAATTCACACAAGAGGTAGCGGAAATTTCTTCCAACTGCCATCTAGCGGCTAACATTCGCAATATCAACGGAATGTATTCTATGTTGGGTAATATTTACAAATTGTCAAAGTTAATACTTTTTATGAAATTCTGGAACGGTTTTAAGTGCTTTTCAACTAAATCATTCTAGTTTATTAGCTAGTGTCCGCCAGCTCGTGTTACACAGTTTCTTAGCTTGAGTATTTCGTTCTTTAATATTGAACATTCCCATAGTAGATGGTCAACAGTTTGTGCATGTAATCGACAAGAGGACATCGGGTTATCTGTGATCTTAATATAAAGGCTATATAATTTTCAATTCACGAGAGGCAGCGGGACATCGGTAGAACTACCATATAGTGGTTACTATAACAAGTAAGCATTTTAAAGAGAATGTTTATTTTATAGCAGTAACGCTTGTATGTTTGGATGTATATATAGTTTGCTAACACTCCAAAGCTTACAATTTCTGTTTTCAGCACCCAATTCGGCATAAGGTAATACATTTAAAGAAGCAAGATCGACTTCTTAAATCAGCAAAATCGAGCCATTAAGAATGGGATTAAACTGAAGCTAGCATTTAAAACCTCTTGCGGCCGCAATTTTTGTATTTTTCACAACGAAATTATTAAATATGTAGAAATAAAGCTAAATATATATTCTCCAAAACGAAGCGAAATCTTTATTTTGGAAATGAGGATTTTTTGAAACACAAAATAAATAATCAAAAAATCGCTCCGTATCAACTATATTGTTTAGATTTTCAGAATATAACTATGTAACAAACAATTTGATTAATAGGGATATACGGACCATGAATTCGACTTGGTGAGTACATAACAGTGAGCTAAATGATCTTTGTGACAAGCCTGGTATTATATTGACTATTTAACTCGTGCCCCAAATGGGAGTCAATGACCAACCACATTTCAATGATTTTTTTATTTACAACGAATCACAGTCGTGTTTCGCCTAGAAGTTACCAACTAAAGTTTACCATAATAAAGAAAGCACCTCCTTTTTAACATTCTGAATAGGTAATAGCATTATTTTGCAGTGACTGACTCCGCAAGAAATACGGCTACCAGATTGTATATATAGTGCATGAATGCCAACACGTACCGCATGCGGGAGTTAATATAAAAACATTTGTAGCTATTGATTATACCACAAAAAAAAAAAAAGCACTGTTTGCACTTTCTTAAATGTATTTTTTCCCAGGTAATAACATTCCAGAAAAATATAATTGTCATATTTACATCATAGGACATCAGAAATGAATTAATATACAGTTTGATGTGTTTCATTTTTTCTCCACTAGAGTGCATTCTTACAATATTGCGTTCCTGTGGCAATAAATAATATGATCTGGTTGCAGTGATGAACAAAAGAAGTAGATGAAGCGTACCAATCGTTTCACATTTGTTTTAAAACATCGCCGTTTACATTAAATATACAAATATTTTAAAATAACTATATTTAAATAATGATTTGTGAGTTAACAGCTTAATTTTATTCGTTAAATAGTCCTAAGAAATGCCACGAGTGATTTCCAAATTATATATAAATTCACGACTCACGAAGTGACTGCACAGGGCAGGACAGTAGGCACGAATGGGAATGCAAAAGTGACACGAAAACTTCTTATAAGAAAATGAGAAAGAAAACTTAGTAAATAGGCCAAACGTGAGATGTGGGAGAATAATATCAATCGTAATTTGAGATACATGAATTATGCTGTGGGTGATTATAAAATATTAGCTAAGAATAGGGGTGTTCGTATGGTCATCACCCCTCGGGTTCCATTTTTACAGATAGCTAGTTAGTTATCAAATATATAATAAATTACTACATTTACTTAGAAGAGCAAAAGGCTGCACAACATGGATCGGATAAGGAATGAAGATACAAGAACAGAGTTAAATATATATCCATTGGATGAGAAAATCAGAGAATATAGAGACAAATGGTTTACACATGTGGAAAGAATGAATGTATCAAGATTACCAAGAGCAGCTTTCAACTACAAGGCAAGAGGTTGAAGGAATGTAGGAAGGCCAGGGAAAAGATGGACAGAACAACTGTGAGGCGGAACAGGCAAATTACCTAGCCCGTGAAGTGAAGAAAAAGAAATACATTTACGTAACTCGCAATCGCAAGCATAGGTTGCGCACTTCAAATTATTTGAACGAACTGCAGAAACATAGTCTAAACCAGGGGCCACCAATTGGCGGACAGCGGACCCTGGGGCTTTGATTTCCGGACCGGTTAAATATCGAATTGATACATTTTTTTTTAAAACAGGTTAAACATCGAATACAACCAGTTGTACTAAATGTCATGTCATGATAGTATTATTGTTGATTCGGTTGGCAGTACTGCTTATGGTCGGAGATTTGAGTAAAGATGAACGGGATTCCGTTTGAAACCTGATATCGTGAACAACACGAAATTTGTGAAATGAGATATTTGAATATTACTTTGACCATATGTTAAGTTTATCATAAACTTATTAATAATTATTAGAATTAATAACTGTGTACTACTGTGCTGTATCCTTATAGTATTTACCACGTGTTTTGTTTAATTTGTGCAATTCATACGCATAACATAATTTAAATAATTTCCTTATAATATTAGTTACTTAATAAAAGCTTCGTATGTTTAATGAACTGTGGTTCCGGACCTCGACTTAATTTACTACTTTGAAAATGGACCTCCGTGAAATCTAATTGGTGACCCCTGATCTAAGCCATCGTTGCGTATTTACAATGTTTTGTAGCCTAGTTATAAAAAGTTCGCCACGCACGAACTGCTTAAATAAAGCGAATATCTCAACAAGTCGAAAATATGATCTGATTTTGTTGGTTTATTGAAAATGTATTTCTTATGTTTGTTAAATCGTATGTTGGAAGAAAACGAACATAGTGCCCGCTACCCCCTTCTCCTAATAGTCGTTCGATTATTATTGGACAGTAACTTATTTTCTTATTTTAATGGGATAAAAATACAAGATTACGGCCGCTAGGGTGATTTATAAATGCTCGCTTTAGATGAAACCCCATTACAGGTGGGACCGATTTTGACGATTAACGAATTCAACCTTCATTTCATTTTCTTATCCATTACTATTTGCCGAGTACAATGTCTAGGTCCTTAAAATAAAAATATATTTACATGAAATAGATTTAAATTGATTATTTGTATTCAAATGAATGGCAGAAAAACATATGTTTTTGGCCACATATTCTATGACAAACATTTGTTTAAAAATGTTGAAGGTGAAATTTGTGGGGGGTGGATTGAGGGGGTAGAACAAGGAAGACTGTTTTATAAGTTGTTATAGAAATTATAGGATACCAGGACAATACATCGAAAGATGACCTGGAAGAAAATAATTACTTCACCGGCTGGGCACTGTTTTAGATGACGGCCATGATCAAGGGTCTTCAATTACAATAAATCTGGGGGCCAAAAATATATTTTGTAATCTGGTGGAGGACCGCAGTTTGAAAATAAAAGAGATTCTTCTACAAAAATTGTATTCAAACAAGTATATTTTATATGTATGTATGTATGTATGTATGTATGTATATTTTTTCATGGTTATTTTCGGTGTCTACTAAGTAGAATCGATTAATATTTGTAAAAATTGTTCAAAAATCTTTTCATTTAAACAATCTCAATAGCTTTATTTCTTCGGCATTCACGAAAAAGTTGAAAACAAGTGGTCACTGTCACTTTGTTTCTGGAAATCTTATTTTTCTTTAACTCCTTTACAAATATGCATATTTCTTCATTTTAACTGATTTACACTCTCTTTAGATATAATATCTAATATGTATGATGATAAACACGCTGGAAAAAGTGAAAGCTACGTACATAAAAAGAGCAATAGGAGTATCAAGAACGATAAGAAGCCGTCTAGTGTACCTATTGGCAAGGGAGACTTTCCTTATCGAGGGCTTGAAAACAGCCTACCTACTACCAACCACGGAACCCTACGGAACTGGACAGAAGCAAATTTCCAGATACGACACGTCATCACAAGATTAAGCGTGCATGGATTCCACCACCAAATGTGTAGAGATAAAACATTCCATGACCCGAAGAAGTCATGCATATGTGAAGTGTGTGAACAGAAATGCGAAAGATATCACATCGAAACATGTAAACAAATAACAAAACAATTTGTGATTACGCAAGACAAACCTAAAGTGTTAGTGATTGTTAAAGTAATGTGTTATCACCTTTGCACATTTGTGCGTAATCCATTTATATATTTAGATACGATTATCCAAAGCGATGTAGTTGTAGTTTAAATAAGAAACTATATTTGTGGCCACGGTGAATTTTGATGAGTATTATCTAACGGATATAGGCTATGTTACGCAAGAAATGGAATTTTTGAATTTCTACACGCAATACCTGGAAGTGTATTATGGTTGACATAAGAATTCCAATACCGCACTATGTCATATTGTATGCAAGAAGTGCAAGTCAGGACAAAGGCAAAATGAAATTCCACAGAATCGCTGAATGTTCAAGAAATGAGACCAGAATACGGATCATAAAAGAGAAGAAAAGAATGCAGTGGACAAGACCGCGTTATGTTCGATTAAGAGGATAGAGATAAAAGAATGTTTTTCAGAAATAGATATAGCAAAAAAGAAGAAATAAGCCAATATAGATGTTCTTAATGACACATTTGCTTACGATTACAAGAAACTTGAATAGGAAAGTCATTTCAGATAAAAATCTACTGCTGAACAAAATAATATAACTGAATCTATAGTTTATGGGACTCGCAGGTTCAATGCCGTGTTTCGTAATGCACACCACTTGTCCCTATCCTCAGCTAACCGAAACCAGTTCATGTCTCAAGTATCCACTTCCCTAAGATCCGTCCAACTATTACCCTCCCACTTTAACCCCTAGACTTTCCTAATATTTCATGGCATGTCCGGATTTTCAAAATTATCCAATGTTATTTCATTACAGGTCTTAGGGGGCCCTTTGGGGTAGTAGGAGGTTAAAGCTTCCATGTTTTTAGACAATCGATACTTGATCTCAGCCAGGTTGTCAGCAATGCGTGAGAGCCGCCTGCACTCCACAACAAGCGTATGATATTCATTCCCATTAGAGACTGAGTTGATTTTATGGCCATGGTGTCGCTAGGAGGATTAGACCAGTATAAAAATCCTGATCATACCGGGACTCGAACCCTCCACCTTCCGGGTTATAGCGAATTGCTTACACGACTATGCTATAGCATGTACCCACAACAACAACAACAACAATAATAATAATAATAATAATAATAATAATAATAATAATAATAATAATAATAATAATAATTGTAATAATAATAATAACAGTAGTAATAATAATAGTAATAATAATAATAAAATAATAATACTAATAATAATAATATTTTTAGCAGGCTTCACAATGTTTCACATCTTCCTGCAACCAATTAATCTGTGAATTTCTCCCACATCTCTCTATCGTTCCAAACTCGAACGTCCAATCCTTTTTCTCTCAAGTTATTCAAAACTTCATTATTCCACGTTATTTTGGCCGTCATCCTCTTCTTTTTCTACCAAGTAGCACCCATTCTAGTATTGTTCTAGAGAAGAATGAAAAGATAGACGGATTAATAATAATAATAATAATAATAATAATAATAATAATAATAATAATAATAATGCATTACTTTATGGGAGCGAAACTTGGGCAATGACCAAAAAATTACTAAGTAGAATACAAAGCCCAGAAATGAACTTCCTTAGAAGAACAAATGGCTGCACAAGATTAGATCGGATAAAGAATGAAGATATAAGAACAGAGTTAAATATATTTCTACTGAATGAGAAAATCAAAGAATATAGAGAGAAATGGTTTATACATGTAGAAAGAATGAAAGTAACAAGATTACCAAGAGCAGCATTCAACAACAAGCCAAGAGGTTCAAGGAATGTAGGAAGGCCAGTGAAAAAATGGACAGAAAAACTGTAAGGCGGAACAGGCAATTCTTGCCTAGCCCGTGAAGTGAATAATAATAATAATAATAATAATAATAATAATAATAATAATAATTATAATGATAATAATAATTCTTCCTCTACGCATGAAAGCTGGCAGCTTGTTGCGTTTTCATTCACTACAGGTCCGGGGTATGACGACGTCCTTCCATCGTAGTTGTGGTCTTCCTAAAGGCCTTTTCTGCTGAGGTGTCCAGTCACGTACCTTCTTCACTAATCTACTGTTCTCCATTCTATTTATGTGATCGTTCCAATTTAATCTTCTATCATTTATCCAGAGGTTTATAGGTTCAATTTCACATTCTTCTCTTATAACAGAGCTACGAATTTTCTCTCTCAGCGATTTTCCTTAAAACTTTAATTTCGGTTGTTTCATTGATTTGATTTGATTTTAGAGTTTCTTCGAATATATGCGAGGTTCAGTATCCTTACCTCGTTAAAACTTTTACAAAGTTTTAGGCCTTTCGGAGCCAATTCCATATTCGATAGAAGGTTGTAGCTTTTTTAAAAATAATGAAGACCATTTGGAACTTGAGGATATGAGTACATACGAAAATGTTTGTACCTAAGAGAGTTGAACAGATAGGTGAATGAAGAAGACTAAAATACAGAGAGCTGCATGATATTTATGGAAAGTCGGATGTAATAGAAATAACTGAGTCTCTGAGATTACTTAGGGCATGGCAAGTGACGAGAATGAGGAATGAAAGAAGGGCATAGAAACTTCTTGTAGGAAAACAAGAGGAAAAGCACTCGGTAGGTAGGTCGAGAACGAGATGGAAGAAAATAATCATGATATGAGGATATGGTCCACCGCTGTGGTCTCGAGGTAGCGTGCTGCCTTGTAACGCAGCGGGCCCGGATTCGATCCCCGGTTGAAGCAGTTTTTCTGGGTGAGGTTTTCATCGGGGTTTTTCCTCACCTGTAAGACAAATGTCAGGAAAACGTTAAGGCCCAAACAGTCCCCGAAATCATATGGCCATCATCATCCTTATCATTATCATCATCATCATCATCCTTCACCGGTGTGGAAAGCAACGGGAAGCTACCACACCTACAATTCCCTAGTAAATCTGCAAGCATAGCATGAAAATACTATGATTGCAGTGAAGGACCTGCTTTCAGGCAGAATTACTATGGATGGATGAGGAGATGAAGTACACAGGAGATGACTGTAAAACAGGAGATTAGGTTAGAGATGTATGCAGATCTTATGTTTGCCCGGCGATGAACATCAGTGTTCTATAGTGCCACTGGGTTGGTAAATTTTTTAGTTAGTTTGAGAAATAAGTGGAAGAGAAAAAAATAGTTTTTTTTCTAATTTACGTGGGTTCTTATGCCTGTCTTGTGGTTATTTTTCATTTGGAGTGGCAACACTGGTGTTTTGTAGCTACTTTATGATGGTAGCTAGTTTTTTTTAATTCAAGGTACGTTTTCTTATATCTTTCTATTTTGCATATTTTTTCAATGATGCAACAAGATGAACCATTTACAATGTCAGAAGTAAGAAGAAGTGGCGGTTTTTAAAACATAACCTGCCATCAATCACTTCTCCGCAGCATCTCACAGAGTTAATCCAGCTAAGAGCATCCCCTTTTCAGGATGTTCTCAATACTAAGCTAACCCAAATGACTACAATTGCGCTTCGCCTCTTAGCAAAATGAGTCTGTAATTAAGTAGATAAGTAGAAATCGATTTTCTGTCCATTTCAACTCCTTCAGTTTGTTGCCACAACTTTAAATGCGTCGGTGAATGAAGCCAATTTTTTTCAGTTTGTCAGACTCGTTAATAACGTTAAAAACTCTTTCAAGGGTACTATCCTAACTCGAACCTAAATTTTAATTGAAACTTCCTACGGATGAAAGCATTTGTAATGGATTGTAAATACAGTTAAATTGGTAACAAGTGTTTCAAGAGAACTACCTTAACTTGAAATTAGTTCTATTATAAATCTATCTGCGGATGAAAACAATCTTCTTTCGGATTGTATGTCTCGTTAAATGTCTTTCAAGGGTACTATCCTAACTTCAACATATTTTTATTAAAAACCTACCTGCGGATGAAAGAAACCTTTGGGATTGTGTATCTCATTATATAATGTTACATGTATTTCAAGGGTAATATACTTGAACCAATTTTTTATTAAAAACATACCTGCGGGTGAAATCAATCTTCTTTGGAGTAGTAACTCTCGCTAAATAACGTTAAAAAGTGTCAAGGGAATTATCCTAACTTGATCCCAATTCTTATAACAAATATACATTCTGATGAAATTAATTAATTTCATATAATTATACATTCTGATGAAATTAATTAATTTCATATAATTATACATTCTGATGAAATTAATTAATTTCATATAAACATTCATTCTGATGAAATTAATTAATTAAATCAGAATGTATATTTGTTATAAAATCGGGTTCAAGTTAGGATAATTCCACTGAAAACGTGTTTAACGTTATTTAAAGTGAAAATCTTCATTCGGATTGTAACTCTCGTTAAATTACGTTAAAAACAATTCTAAGGGAACTGCCCTAACTTGAACATAATTTTATTACAAACCTATCATCAGATAAAATCAATTTTTTTGTCGGATTGAAGATTAATTAAATAACGTTAAAATCTCTTTCGAGGTAATTACCATAACTTGAATCTAATTTTTATTATATACCTTCATCCGGATGAAAGCAATTTTCTCTTGGATTGTAAATAACCTTAAAAACTCTTTTAAGGAACATATCCTAACTCGTCTTTAATTTTTGTTATAAATATACCATTTTCTGTGGATTAGTCAACTTCATTAATCACAATTAATCTCCATCAAAGGAACTATCATGAAATTAACGGATTTAAAATTGAAAATTACCATATTCCATGGAAAAGGCCAAACGTTTTTAAAGATTCGTTTAACCGATTAAAAAGACATTTTAGGGAACTATTGAAACCTTTTTTTCTTCATCATAAATGAATATTCAGCGGAACGAAATAAATTTATTTAATAGTATACCACTTAATAACGCTAAAAATGCAATCAGAAAACATATATTTATTTAACCTTAATATTTATTTATTTAATCAATTGAGTTGGTGTTTACTTGATGAAAATCCATATGTATTAATTAAATAAAAATAAAACGTAGTTTTATTTGATTTTCATATTTATTATATAATTCAGTGACAGCTGTTTCGGTACAATGTACCTTCTTCAGACATGTTAACAAGGTACAGTGTACCGAAACAGCTGCCACTGAATTATATAATAAATATGAAAATCAAATAAAAACTACGTTTTATTTTTATTTAATTAATTAATTTATTTATTTATTTAATGCGAGGGGACTTGAAATGCAGAATTTCCGCCCAAAATTTGGATCTTATTTTCATTCCATATTTACCTTAAGATCAAATATTTTGCAAATAAGTAAACTGGAATCGGTTTGTAACATTTGATGACATAAAAAAAAGAGTTATGAGGAATATTATAAATTAAATCTGATTTTTTTAAAGCATACCTCGTCATTAAAATCCTGAGAATAAGAATTCAACATCTTCTGGTTTCAAGATACGCTAATAACAATAATACATATTTCAAGGGAAGTATTCTTAGTTGAACGTTTACTTTCAAGTCTGCTAAAAATTTAAATATGATAAAAAGGATAATACTTGATATAATGCGAAGTGCATAAGGAAATAGAAGTAATATAATATATGCACAGAAAAACCAGAAGGAAAATAGTGAAATGAGTAAAAAGTTACAACTACATTGTCTTCTTGACATCGTCACTTCTAAAAGCAGTGAGGTCAACATCTGATGCGAATGTACACAAACCAAAACCTAGTACAGATGTTTCTCAATCAACCAATTGGCAGACGAGACCTCAGCAGACCCAGAAAGACACGAAGATAACCGTTTTGGTATTCCTGAAATGGAACTGCCTTAAACACCTAAACCATAAAGTATTTAATGATGACAATGTTTGCACTGAAAAGTACCTGAATTTCATTTACGATTAAAAATATAGACCCATATCTAGTTTCAACATATCTGTACATCCCAATAAACACCAAATTAAAAATAAATTGTATTTTTATTACGTACAGTATATTGAATTTAGTAACGTAAAAAAATGGCCCAATATTAGTTATCAAGAAAAAATAAGCATACTATTCCGTAAAAATAAATTTTATTTAAACATTTCCCACAACAATATTTGTATTCAACATATTAAATAAATAATAGTAATACAATTGATTTTAATCATATCCATAATCATATAATATGTTACCCAAATTAAAAGGAGCTCATGCAATTAATCTGAAATAAATAAATTTAGTGCTACACCATACGAAAAAAAAATACTCATGTAGCGAGATATTTCCTAAGAATATGTATTTCTTAAGACAAAAGAGTGGGAAGATTCTAATGGTTAAGGTAAAAATCTTCCTTTTTCTTGCCCTAAGTGTACCTTTCTTTATATGTACAATCTGTAAATCAGAAGAATGCATTTGCGGGATGAGGGAAACAGAGATAAATGCAAGAATCACAATACCAAACACGCCCACTAGTAAAGGAACAGTCATACGCCACGGATTTGTGTACTTTATTTTGGGTTAATTTTTATGAGAATATTGTCTATCAAAATTAGCAAACTCTCTCAGCGACTAATTTAAGGTAAGTTCGTATACTTCTTCATTTTCTCATGACGTAATGCGCTGCGTAGCGCATCCCTTGTGCTCGCTTTCTTCTGATCTACGGATTATATGTCATTGGTGCACGATATAAACGGAAAGTATGAAACGTTTAATGTGAAAGAAGCTGTATGCGAGCGCTCCCCAAAAGGCTTCCGAACGATACTTAGCCTCAGACGATTTCCGATTTTTGTCTTGAGGTGTACATGGATAATGTAAATGTGTAAGAGTCTCATACTCTTGATAACCAATGTCGTTCCATCCTTCAAATTTCTCTCAGTCACCGTGACCGAAACTGAGTAACATATGCTTGTTCTAGGGGATGTAAACGAGGGCCGCCAATCCGGCTGAGATGTAGAGCCGATTGTGTAGAAAGGTGGGAACCTTAAACTATCACTCCATGGCCTGCAGTGGTATCACTTTACCTTTTAACTAAGACCATTAAGCTCTATTCAAAGTGTTTTAAAGAAATCTTAGCTAGTTGAGGACGACAGAGATTTCAGGTTTTGACTTTTTCAATGTGACCTCAATGGTGTTTCGTAATGAATTTTAAAATCATTGAGTAATTAGCCAGACAGGCAAAGACAAATTTAAAATATTATAACCTTAAACTGACGTATTATAAGACTGTTGGAAACATATTTTTCTAATAAAGAATGCCTAAAATATAATATTCTCGTAAAACCTAAACACGCCAAAATAAAAAAAATAGTTACACAGCTAATAAAAAAGTTGAAACAAATAAAACGAACACTTTGAAACAAATAATAATAATAATAATAATAATAATAATAATAATAATAATAATAATAATAATAATAATAATAATGGTAATAATATACTAAAATGTACCAAAATCAAAATCAATGACATATAATTAAACATTTACAAAAAGAAATTCAAACAAATGAAACCAAGTGTTTTAAAGATATACTTACGATGATAATGATGATGATGTAAATAATCCATCCATCCATAGTAATTCTGCCCAAGGGCAGGTCTTTCACTGCAATCATAGCATTTTCATGCTATGCTTTGCAGCTTTGCTAGGGAATTATAGGTGTGGTAGCTTTCCGTTGCTTTTCACACCGGTGAAGAATGATTATGACAATGCTAAAGATGATGATGGCCGGGTGATTTTCGGGGACCGTTGGACCGTAAGCTTCCTGACATTTGTCCCACAGGTGAGGAAAAACCCCGAAAAAAACCTTGCCCAGGAGCCCGTCCCGACCACAAATCGAACCCGGGCCCGCTGCGTGAAAAGGCAGCACGCTACCTCGAGACCACAGCGAAGGACAAAATAATAATAATAATAATAATAATAATAATAATAATAATAATAATTACTATTATTTTTATTTTTTTATTAATCCGGCTTTTACAATGAATATACATTTTTCCGGTACCCATGTTCACAGTTAACTACACATTTGTTTCAACACATTTTTCCATTCTTGTATGTTCATCCATATATCTTCTTCTATTTCCCATTCCATCTTAGTTTCATTGATTCCCTGAATCCACGTAATATTTGGTCTACCCTTCTTTTTCCTTTCCTGTGGTTCCCAATCCATGATTATCTTAGGTAGTCTTCCTTCTTCCATCCTTCTAATGTGTCCGTACCAATTTGATTGTTTCTTCTTTATAAAATCTAATATTGAATATTGTACCTGCATTTTTTCTTTTATATATGAATTTCTGATTTTATCCTTCCTGGATATTCTTGCAGCACGTCTCCAGTAGTCCATTTTAGTGGCGAGTAATTTTTTTTTTCATTTGTGCATTTAAAGCCCCACACATCAGCTCCATAGGTAATAATGCTTCTGATTATTGTATTAAAAATAGTTTTTTTTTGTTTCTTTGAAGATATGTTTGTCCCATACTATTCCATTTAGGGCAGATATAGCATACTTTCCTATATTGATCCTGTTTTTATCTCTGTTTCTTGTTTTCCATCTTTAGTAATTTTAATTCCCAAATACTTATATTCTTCAGTGTATTTAATTGTCCCTAAATTTTCTTCTAGTATTAAATCTTGAGGAAGATCCCCTATTGTCAATAATAATAATAATAATAATAATAATAATAATAATAATAATAATAATAATAATAATAATAATAATATTTTACCTCATGGAGATAGGACCGTAAAGTCTTCTCTTCACCAGGGTTAAATTATATAGATATTAACAATTACAGTTTGATTACTAATATACCGGGTGTTGAATTATACTTTAACTAACTATAACAAAAGTCATGTTACATGAAAGAGTAACATTTCCAGTTTACAATATAAGTTCATAGGTGTTTAATGTGAGTCCCGTTTGTTACATGACACACATCCGACCTGTAGGCTAATTCTTCCCATACATTAATAAGCATGTCTGGATTGAAGTCAGCAACAGCTTCTCGAATGCTGTATCTTAACTCGAGAAGGTTAGTAGGCAATGGACGCACGTAGACTCTGTTCTTTACAAAGGAAAAAAAAAAAGGCGTGGGATGAGATCCGGTGATCTAGGAGGCCACTGGAGATAAACGCTGTCAATTGAACCATGAAGACTAATCCAGAAACGACAGAGTGGAATGAAATATTCGACAAGTGAAATCTCGAGAGAAACCTTCCATGGTTCCGACTGGTCTTCAACGAATCCCACGTGGAGTACCGAAATGCGAGATCGGGACTCTCAGGCGGAGGGCGAATGGCTAGCCACTTGTACCACGAAACCACCTGAAATTTATTTTAAGATCAGAGTTTAATAGAGCTGTAGCAAGTTCTTTTCTGAGCTAATGAAAGTGGAATAATAAGCAAAGCAAGACTCTTGCAGAGAGCTACATTAATGTAGTGAGATATTGTTACAATTACGTTCATTAAACTAAATTAAAGAGAGCAGAGAGTGTTTAAACGAGGCACGTAGTGTAATGACCTGCGTTACTGTGTATTTATAATGTGTTTACAGTCATAACATTTACAAACAGAATATGAAAATGGAAACTGGCTCTCATAAATGCATATTCATATTATCTAAACATATTATCCTTTCATTAAACGTTCTGCTTTGTATATTTGATCTACAAAGCTATGTTAATGTTTTCCACTCTGAGGTTAGTAATTAACCTATTGAAATATCTGCTGAATTTTCTCTTTTTTCAAATTCTAAAGAGTTATTAAACTTTTTTTTCAAGTAAATATGATTGAAAATAGCTTCAATGAATAAAGTATAAAATTATGGAATATTTACCTGAAAGGTCCATCTCCTCAACTTAAAGTTGATGAGGCGGACCTTCCATAATTTTATAATTTAATTTTGAATAATACCTCAACGGAACATATCATGGATCTTATAAAAGTTGATTATGTTCAATGAGGGACCTAGAAGGAATCGAAAAGACCTGACAAAAAATATATATGTATGTATACAAGGATATAGCCCTATATACAGGTGCCTGAGAATGCTCCAGCGGCCGAAATTTTTTTTTTTTTTTTGCATATATCCGTGAACCAAAATATAGGGGCGAGTTCTTTAATCAACAAAATTTAAACATTAAGAGTGGGGTTAATCAGAAGTGAAAATTCATATATCTGTCTAGCGGTCTAAGTTTTTATTTTTCGTAACGAAACTTATTATAACTAACTTACAGGCTCTATCGAACCCGTAGGTTCATGGCCGCGCGGACATAAACTTTCCGTACATCCCTATCCTGAGCTAATGCTTTCCAATCACCCCCTATATATTCTACTTCCCTCAAATTATGGTTAATGTTATTCTTTACCTCATTCTTGGTCTAGCAACTGGGCGTTTTCCCTCTGCTTTTCCCACAAGATGTTTCCATGCCAGTCTTTCATTCCCGATTCGTGCTACATGTCCTGCCAATCGCAGTCTATGAGACTTATCTCTTCTTATTATATCAGGCTTTGTATAAATATATTGTAGCTCGCTGTTAAGAAGTCTTCTCCATTTGCGTGTCTGTTCATCTCTCTTTGGTGTAAGAATTTTCCTAAGAACTTTATTCTCAAATACTGGTGATTTTTCTTCTCCTTGAGGTAAGACCCCTTAAGCTCATTATATACCATATACATAAAACGATAAAGACATACATCAGCCAAATTCGACAATGTAATATATAAAAATGAATGTTTGTTTGTTTGTTTGTTTATTCGTATTCTATGCGCGGCCATACCGTTGATCCGATTTTGATGTTTTTTTTTGCAAAATGTTCAGGCGATTTCCGGGATGAACATAGGCTATGACAGAGTTGTAATAATCAACCCCTTCACCCATAAAAATCACCCTTCGTAGAGAAAAACGTGAAATAAAGTCCCTATTTTGACGTTTAAATGGCTTACGCTGCCTAAACCATAACGAATACATCAAATTAATGTACACAGAATTGAATACATCAAACACGTCTACAAAAGGTCCGCGACAGCATATGTCTATCTTCTACGGATAACTCACAATAACCATTTTTGCATTTCATTGATGCCGAGAAGATCGGGATGAGCAGATTCCCGGGCAAGCATAACAGCGCACGGCTGGTGGTAAAAACACATTAACATTTATTTAGGAGTAGCAGAGCACGCCGGATATTAGCTAGTTATATATACAATTTACCTTTGACCTGAAATTTAAGAATATAGATCTAGCTAGGGTCATGTTTATTTTTATCGCATTATATCTGTAGATATGTACAATTTAATTAACGTAAGATATATGAATTCTATAAATTAGTAAATCGGAAAATACGTTACTTATCGCAGTTCCTACGCTTCGGACTTTATAATATCAGAGTTTTATGTAGAAGAAGCAAGTCCCTATTAGAGATAATAACAGTAGAATAGTTCTTATTTTAGTTCTTCATTTGACTGGGAGGGCAGACTACCCTGAGCACCGCAACGTCAAAGATCTATTGCGCTATCTCAATATCATGAAGAAGAATGCAATCATAGTCCAAGGTGTTATGTAAGTTGTAGGTCGTCTTCCAGGTCCCACACCTCAGGTTCTACTCCAATGAATCATACCGCCATTTTGATTCGGTCCCGAACACGAGAGGAGACTACAACTCTTCCGTTGGGCCCATCTGTCTTTTTTATTGCTCAGGCTCGGAGTCATGTGGCAACACTCTAATGGGCCACTCACTAGATCCCAGCAACCATATACTTTCAACACCAGTAGGTCGCCAATCAGACTAATTTCCTAACATGAGCTGAGATAAATTGTGATATGAAATGACATGAAGGGGAAGGAAGAGTGATAGCGGATTGAAGTTCAGGAAAAGAGAACCCCGAAAAATAACTAAAAAATATTAAGATAATCAAATCTATTCATTAAATAAAAATAAAACGTAGTTTTATTTGATTTTCATATTTATTATATAATTCAGTGACAGCTGTTTCGGTACACTGTACCTTCTTCAGACATGTTAACAAATTATGAATTGTGTTCCAACTGATCTAAGCAACAATACAACAATATTTATTTATTTTTTTTTAATTTAACAAAGGGGATTCATTGAAATCAAGTAGAGAATTTAACAGTTTGTTACTACTTTTAAATTTATTAATTTCTACAGCCTCCAAAATATCTAACTTCTTACCCTTATCACAAACATGTAACATTTCAAAATTTGGATCGAAACAATTATTAAATTGGAATAATCAAATTAATGGTAATCTTACTCCATAAAAATTGTTTGAGGTACAGCATAAATTAATGCTAATCTTACTCCATAAAAATTGTTTCAGGTACAGCATGTAATCTCCCAACAGAGAATACTTGGAATTAGAAGAACATTTAGCAATAATTACTATATGGACCCTAAAGTAGTGCAACTAAAAAAAAACTCAATTCAAACGAATAAATAAGGAAATATTATTCACTATAAAAATACATACACGTGCAAAATAATAAGAAATAAAACTAGGATTTAAAGTAAATGTATGTTTCTTTCTAAACAACTTAATTGCGAATCTAAAGGTTGTAAATTACCAATTAAACTGTACTTATAACATTTTATTTTTAAGGGAGGGATTGAAACAAATTGAAAATAAAATTAACAGAAACATCTCACTATTATTATTATTATTATTATTATTATTATTATTATTATTATTATTATTATTATTATTATTATTATTATTATTTCAACAATTCATAATTTGTTTTTCCATTATTTAATAAAAAAGTATTAAGGTTTATTAATATTTTACCTAATGTCTTATATAATATAAACAATAGTTTAATTCATTACAGTTTATCACTTTCTTTGTACTTTTATTTTTCTTTTCACGTATACAAGATTCGAGCTGTTATTCCTTTGCATATGTATTCTTTTACTAGTTTTAATTGCAATTGTCTCTAATTTTATTGCATTATTAGACATTAGTCCACCGCTGTGGTTTCGAGGTAGCGTGCTGCCTTGTCACGCAACGGGCCCGGGTTCGATCCCCGGTCGGGACAGTTTTTCTGGGTGAGGTTTTTTATCGGGGTTTTTCCTCACCTGTAAGACAAATGTCAGGAAAACTAAAGCTCAAACGGTCCCCGAAATCATATGGCCATCATCATCATCCTTCTCATTATCATCATTCACTGATGTGGAAAGCAAAGGGAAGCTACCACACCTACAATTCCCTAGTAAAGCTGCAAGCATAGCATGCAAATGCTATGATTGTAGTGAAGGACCTGTCTTTCCGGGCAGAATTACTGCTAGGGAGTGATGGCTTAATAGACATTATTGTTCAGCTTGGCCAGATAATTAATTGTTTGGTATGTAATATTATTGAATTTTTTTGTGTTTAAATGTAACATATGTTTATCCTAGTGAGTAGAAGAGAAGGCTACATGGCCTAAACATCACCAGAGTAAATAAATAAATAAATAAGTAAAATATGAATTTGAATGTATTCAAATTGTAATATTATTTTATTGCAGTAAGGGCTGCTGATTATAGGGAGAGGTCGGTACAGTGTATAAGCGTCCGTAGACTTTCACTGCCCCATCAGCAATACTCCTCTGGCACTGCCAGGATTCGAACTTGGGATCCCAGTTGGGGCAGTCAGACGCAGTAGCCACGCGCTTAAAGAGTTAATTAATAGGCAGACCAGACATTTGCAGAGAGTAGCACGATTAAAGTGAGTTATTCTTATTATTGTTACAATTATGTTCATTAAACGAAATTAAAGACCTAGAGAGTTTTTAACAAATAACATAATGTATGATCTGCATTACTGTTTATTTATGATGTGTTTACTGTCATAACATTAACAAACAGAATATGAAAATACATATTAATTTTATCTAACCATAATATTATCCTTCCATTAAACTCTTTGCATTTGTTTATTTGATCTACAGCTATGTTAATGTTTTCCACTCCAAGCCTAGTTATCAAACAAGCTACTGCAATTTCTGCTCAATTCTCAATTGCTAAAAGGAATATTAGTTAATTATATTGAAATTTAACCAGAAATATAAATATTTGGAAACATAATACACTGCTCAAAACAATTAGAGGAACACAATGAAATATGCAAATATTTTTTCATTGGATAAAGGTACAAACATGAAATTAATAAAGTACATTATTTGCGGTTATTTATTTATTTATTTATTGCTCATGTCAGTAAAAACAAATTAATAACGCTGACAATTAACTTTTCAAATAATTCCGCTATGTAAGCAATTGAATCTTGTGCTTATTTTTCAAAGTTAAACACTCGTTATATAGAGTTAGTATCGTGTATGGCCTCCACGACATTCGATGACAGTTTGGCACCTTCGTGGCATGCTCCCAATAAGATTCTGGATTTCCTCTTGCGGGATATTCTCCCATTCCTCCTCCTTCAGAGCATCTCCAAGTTGCTGCAGAGTTTGTGGAGCTTGATGTCGGTTCCTGACCTTCCTGTCTAGAAGATCCCACAAGTATTCAATAGGGTTGAGGTCTGGGCTGACCGCTGGCCACTCCATTACCTCAATTTCATTCCTCCTCAGGAAATCCTTGGTGACAGCCGCAGAATGTGCCCTGGCATTATCCTGCATAAACAGAAATCCAGGGCCTACTCCAATGGCAGCAGGTACTACATGCTCTTCCAGAACGTGCTCTATATACCGAACAGCATTCAGTCGCTGGGGAACAAGTACAAGGTCCGTACGATTGTTGTACATAACTCCGGCCCACACCATTATGGAACCTCCTCCGAATCTATCAAGTTCCTGTACAGCCTCTGCAGAAAATCTTTCTCCTGGCCGTCCCCACACCCTCAATCGACCATCACAACGTGTAAGACGATACCTGGATTCGTCCGAGAAGAGCACAGACTCCCACTGGTTCAGGTTCCAATCACCATGGTTTTCAGCATACGTACGTCTTGCTGCCTTATGCCCATTTGTTAAGCGTGGTTTTTTAACGGGCCTTTTTGGACGAATATTCTCTTTCCTTAATCTGTTCCTTATGGTTTGGTCTGAAACCCGGATTCCGGAAGCCATATGAAGGTCATTCTGCAGGTCTTTTGCAGTTTTTGTACGCTGTCGAAGAGCAGAAAGAACAACGTATCTGTCATCCTGGGGGCTTGTTTTAAATTTACGGCCCTGGCCACGTCTTCTACAATACTGACCTGTCTCTCTGTGCCTGTTGCGTAACCTGGAAACCACGGATGCAGAAACCCCAAGCTCTCTAGCCACTTGTCGCAGAGATTGACCTTGTCGTAAAAGATGTAGAGCATGATACACTTCAAACTCATTTAAATGCCTCATTTTGTCAGAGACTACAATAAACAAGGCAATAATCAACATTCGTCACTATAGCAACATCAGGAAGCTTACCAATTAGAAGTGGCCAGTGCCTTCCAAAATAACAAATTTCTCTATATTTGTTATTTGAGGTAATTTCTCTGTATTTAGGCCATGGATCTTTTAAAATTTGTATCCAATGATAAAATTAATAATTCAATTTACATATTGTCCAACTTTCAGCACCACAGCTTTAAAAAACAATTACTTATTCAATTTATTACAAGTGTTCCTCTAATTGTTTTGAGCAGTGTATAAATAATAGTTTTAAAAAACTAAAACAACACGCTTTATTAGAAAACCGAACTAACAAAATGAAAATTTTAATTTCCAACACGCTTGGGATAAAATTAAAGTGGTCAACAAAAAAATCATCTCCAACACATATAGAATAAAACTAGAGTTATCAACAAAAAGAAAATAATTTTACCATCAAAGGCGTATATATTTGATAATAAACAGATATTGGTAAAAGTAAAGTCTCTAAGAAAAAACTGTAAAAATCATAAAAAGCACGCCACGCTTTTGATTGTAAAATTATTTTCTTTTTGTTGATAACTCTAGTTGTATTCTAAATGTGTTGGAGATCATTTTTTTGTCACTTTAATTTTATCCCAAGCGTGTTGGAAATTAATTTTTTTTTTCATTTTTTTCTAATAAAGCGTGTTGTTTTAGTTTTTTAAAACTATTATTTATTTTTTAGTTTTAATATTTTACAGTATAAGATAAAAATGTAAATATCTTTAAATTCGATACTATTGTAGTATGAGCTAAAAGTAATAATCTTCTAAAAAAAATCCTCCCAGCCGGATTTTAACCAGCGACCTATGGTTTGCTGAAATTATATACCAATAAGAGCTGACCGCTCTACCAACTGGGGTCTTACAACGATTGACTACAAAGTCGACAAGTCCGCAACCTATTAGACCAGTTTTAATTTTTTTTTATTTTCTGATGATTCTGGCCAGGATTTTAGAAACGAATATGAAAATATTGTATTGTCACGGGTCATTTACAAGTATACAAAGTTTCAAGTCGATCCAATGTTTCTAAGTGGGTGAAAATCGTCTTCAAAGATTCCGTTACATAGATACGAAGACACTGTTTTTGATTTTCTGATGATTCTGGCCAGGATTTTAGAAACAAAATGAAATTATTGTATTGTCACGGGTCCTTTACATGTATACAAAGTTTCAAGTCGATCCAATGATTTTAAGTGGGTGAAAATCGCGTTGAAATATTCCGTTACATAGATAGATAGATACAGGTCAAGCCAACATAAAGCGTGTAAATAATAATCAAATGGAATGTTTTTTTCTAATTCTTAGTTTAACCTTTTTCTTTTAGGCACTTCTCTACTTATTACGAGCTAAGTTCCAGTTGTACTGAAAACAAACTAGCATAAGATATTGTTCCGCCGACTCCGTCCATTGAGGGAACCATAGTGCTACTTTCACCCGCCAGATGAGTGAATTGTGTACAGAACTATCATCGATAGAAACATTGTTCTTAGGCATCATTATACACTGTATCCCATTAAAACCTCCCATATTTTAATTAATCATAACTCTCAAAGTATGCGGAATTATGAAATGAGGTTGGGATTAAAATTAAGGGAAACTCAAAGAAGTTTTGTTTTCATTCTTGCAGTTAATTCATCTGTCGCATATTGGACAATCATAAAACCACGTTCGCCAGACGTCACTATACTGGACTTCTTCCTCTGGGGGTATGTAAAAGACCGTGTGTTTGGGACTCCAGTACAAGATCTTCATGATTTACGAAGCCGTATCCTTGACACAATTTCAACAGTACTAATGGACATGTTGGACATAACTTGGCACGAAATCGAATACAGACTTCATATTGTTCATGCTACTAATGGTGCACGTATAGAGGTGTTTTAATGAGTAACAATGAAAATCCTTGGTTTCTGTTTCGTTTAATACCGGCCTCATTTCATAATTCCGCAAACTTTGTTAGTTATGAATAATTAATGTGTGGGAGGTTTGAATGGGACACCCTGTATTTTACGGTAAATTATACTTAGTAAGCCTACAAGGCAAGATGGTACCAATAATTAGGAACTTCCTCCATTTCTTATTTATTTATGACAAATTATATATGAACCTAACTAATCAGACGTTTATGCATTTCCAAGACGTCGATAGATATAATTTGTTTACAACTTAATCTCGAACATAATGTAGGCTCCATTATGACTCTCCTGTAAATTCTGCTGCTCTTCTCATCACATCCGTAACGGTTAATGTTGAACGTGTTTCACTAAATTGTTCGAAAACATTCAAAATAATTTGTTTCTTTCGAATTTTCAAATGCTTTCCATTCCAGTGTTTTAAGAACTTCTACAGAAAGCGGTCATTTTGAAACAACTGAAATCTCAACGTATTCTGTATTGCGTATGCGTAAGAATATAAGAATAAAACAATGCTTATTGCATCTATTACGAGTAAAATTGGAATTATATATTTTAAAATTTTCCCATAAGGCCTATAACTTATACAGACATGTGCTAGAAAATATATTTTTTTAACATTTGTATTTCCTTTATTTCGTATATAACAGATCGAACTATATTTTCTTACAAGTTTTATTCGACTAATAAAAATGCAGTCATACATCTGGTTTGTTTATATTACAACAGGTACTTAGCTCAGAAAAGGTATAACTAGTGCCCCACGCCACAATAGTGGCACGGCCTGAAGGGACAGTATTTGAACTTTGAATAACATACTAACTTTTTTGACTACATAATGCCATTAGTGCATAGCTCAATGTCATAGCCACCTCCGAGACAACACGAATATTTAGACAAGTCACACAATTCACTCACACATTCATACCAGACAAGGCGAATATAATATGGATGATTATGATGGCCTAATGTTGTTCGGAGACCATTTGGGCCTTATAAAAGTTTGTCTTAAAGTTGAGGAAAAAACTGCGAAAAAATCAATCCCCCAAGAATCAGCTTCCTACGGGAACCGAACAAGGACCCAGGAAGTACAAGTTAAAAAAAGCATAACAGAGAAAGTATTAGATTGGTCAAGAATTGATAGGGGAAGACAGGTGGGGCTGGAAGTGTTGATGATGATTGTAAGAATCTACCAATCACAAAAGCTTATTAGCAATGATAAGTACCGTTTTAAAATAAAACTGTAAAATTCAAATTATCTGAGATACATACTTGTATCGAAAGAGTACTCTTTGCAGTACAATGCAAAGAGCTTAGCTGGAGACAATACCGTAGTAATCGCATTTTACGGTCAGAGGATTTAAGCCTGTATGTTTCAAAGTTCGGATATAAAGTTTTCAATTTTACACGTAATTCAAAGAAAGCTATTCTTTGTTATGTCTGCAGACAAACAAGGCAATATTTAATCAATTGAGGAGACGTAATCCTAACAAGGGCGTAGGATTGAATATGATGTGAAATAAATGCGATTTAAATTTGTACACTACTTTCATGCAAATATATTAAATATAAAATTGGTACCTGATAGGTCAGTCATCCTAAACTAGATTATTAAACTTAATAAAGCATTGTTTCAAAGTTATTCAATTGAAGGAAAATGGAGTATCTTTCTGGATATACATTACTCAGACCTCCATCATTAATACAAAAAGAAATTTGAACAACTTAATATATATTAAAATAATAATAATTTCTTTTCGTTTCTACACAGACCCTTTTTAGGGTGAACATACAAGTTGGAGGTAAATTTCATTATTTTACAAAATTTTACATTAAAATAATTATTGGCAAGAGAAACATTCTCCGAAGTTTTGAATGGATCCCATTTAGAACACAAAATATTAACACCTTTTCCTAAGTAGAAAACTCAAACGTTTTGAACTAAATGTCAAATGCTACAAAAGATACTGGTAATCTAAAATTTGAGAATGTTAACAAAATAATAACTGTAACTAAATAAAAATTCCTGGTTAATATATATCAGATTTTTATCACTTCATCTTCAGTTTCTTTATTCAACTGGAGGTTCTAGTTTTGTCTCTTCTATTAAGTCTTCGTGCCAGTTCCTTGACTCTTCATTTAAGAAGGGAAACAAATCCCAAATATAATTTTCTGTAGTATGTTCAAGCGGAAAACGCTTAATTTTTGGGGAGGCGATAAGATAAATTCACTTGCTACATATTCCCGTTTGCAAAATATGAAATTCGTTGAATGTACCATCATAAAATTTAGAAGCAAGCACCGTTCCTAAAGGCTCACAAAGGGTTTGGCGGTATTTCTGAATCTGAAAAGGAGGCTGCTTACTTGTTGGTTTCTTCATGATGTATTGGATTCAGTGTTACTGACCATTCTTTCAAAATGGAACCGTCCCATAGAACTAAATATGCTTGGTTTTTCTTTTTGAACAAGATTAAATAAATACATGATATTCTTTATCAGTTTCCACTGTCGAAATGTTTTTCATCTTAATAAGCCAACATTTCTGTCAAATTATGAGTTGCCGAGGCCTCTAACTGGAAATGTGTACAACATTGTGGCTTTCGGAAATCAAGAAATAAATGTAATAAATTAAACATTTTTATTCTGGCTCCCACCACTATCTGAAAAGATATATGTTTATTAAATATGAGATGTTTACAGGATAATTTCTCCTTTGTTGCCTTCTATAGTTTCAGAATTATAGTAGAATCGCAGCGTTTTCAACACAACTCGCATACACGTGCACGAAGCACAAACTACTGTACGAACATCTGATCACCTGCAAAACCAGCGCAACGCGGTACACTTGTACTCTTCCTACAGTTGCGCCATCTAGGCAGCTTGGATTTGCACAAAATTTTAATGGGCTATATCTAAAAACAAGATCAGTACTTGAAGGATACGTAATCGCCCTAAAAAGGGCGTGTATCGCCATAAGTCGTCGTTAGGGCGTCTCATCAATTTAAGACAAACAAATGAGTAAAATTGTTCAATTTTCAATATTAGCTAATTCCGATGTAATTAAGCTATTGCATTTTTTCATTAAAATATTGTTTTTTGCCTATTTTCATATTTTCTACATATAGATACCAACGAAAAAGACCACGGTTAATATATATCATCATCATAACTTCAGGAATTAGGCGAATCGGCTGTTCTGAATTCACAATGATTCCTTCCATCTCTTCCTAGGTCTACCTACATCCCTTAATCCATTTGGTTTATAATTATGCTATCTTGAGCAATCTTGTTTCTTCCATCTTCCGAACATGCTCTCCCCAGCCGACATGGTGTTGTAGACTTCTATTATTTATTGAATATATTTCTAATTCATTTATTATTTCTTCATTTTTTATGTGGTCCAATTTTGTACATTCTTTGGTCCTTGTCAGAAAAGTCATTTCCGCACTCTGTATTCTACTCGAACTTCTCGTATTTGTTATCCAGGACTTAGGACAATAACATGATAAGCCACATATTGTTCTTTCTGAGATATAAGGATTTTAATGTTTCAAAATTATAAATACTAATTGGGCAGTATTGTTTTTAATTTATTGTGTGTCTATATGTTTTAACTCATCACTGGCGCACTTACAAAAATGTTTTTACGAATATTTCAATACATTTATTTGCTAACATTATAATAAATGACATTTCTTAAGAGAATGTGGGTTATCATGTTACTGCCCTAAGCCCTTCATATATATATATATATATATATGTGTGTGTGTGTGTGTGTGTGTGTGTGTGTGTGTGTGTGTGTGTGGTGTGTGTGTGTGTGTGTGTGTGTGTGTGTGTGTGTGTGTGTGTGTGTGTATTTTGGTTTGTGTACGTGTGTCTGTCTCTTAACGCTGTACTAACTGTAACAATTATTTTTTTCAGTACCAAACTAGGTATACAGAAATCAATCAAAATATTTAAGATCGAGATCGTTAACCAGTAAAATGGGATCATGAGGAATGGGGTTTAACCTGAGGGGGAAAATCGCTCTAGTGGCCGCAATTATCGACTTTTTGCAACAATCTCAGTATATACTATTGAAATAAAGCGATAAATATATTATTCATATATGAAAAAAATCCAACAATATTAGAAGTTGGCATTTACCTGAAAAACGACATTAAAAATCACTCTAGCAGCCACCACATGTGTCCTTTCAAACTATAACAATATAGGCCTACGAAACAATTTAATTAATAAAAAACGTCGAGTACATTCCTTAAACTAATCAATCTTCTTATCTTCTTCTTAAACTAATTAATTGGACCACAAATTCAATTTGTTTAGAAATTAGCTTAGTATATTTATTGTATGTAGCTCCTGGGGTGTGGACTTTCTACAGGACCTAATTTTCATGTGAATTTCTTTCGATATTTCTACTTTTGTTAACAAACAATTTGAGATATGTCTGCGGACCACATATTGAAAACACCAGGGGCTAGATTTAGAATGTTTTAAAGCTGTGGAAGTAGCATACTTAGCCCTGGGGTTAAACGTAGTTAGAAAATGTTGATTTTGTGCCATCTGCAAGGAATTAAACCAAGGCGTGAAATGTTGTTAGGGATGTGCTATGTCACCTGTAAAAGAAAGATAAGGCTACGTGGGGAGGAGACATGTCTCACATTTTAATGGCATGCGCAGTCACGCAGTGGTAATACTCGTTCCAATTAGCTTTATATTATTCGCCGCGAAGCTACCAGCTACATCATGCGATAGCGTATTAATGAGTTTGCATTTTGTTCAACATAATAACAACTGCTGTTACATGAAGTACCTCAATCTTTTGTCACTTCTCTTTAATACCCTCCTTGTCAAAATTGTGTAAGTATATTAGAAAAGAAACAACGAAAAAATAAACGCAGCCAAGAATATACAGAATGTCTTTAAAGTCACTATTCATTTCCATGAAAACACCATAGACTAATAGATAGGAAAGTACGCAAGTTTCGCGTACATGCCATAACGAGCGCTAGTCTATAGTCCAATTCTAGTAACTGTAGTCGTCTTGGTGAATCATAAGTTGCGTGGCAGGATGTAACATTGCCGAGTAAGTGAGGAAGTTGTAGCCATACAAAAAACATTTTCTCATCAATGATAAAATAAATTGTTATAAAAACAACACTATCCTATAATGAACACTCCAAATATGTGAGAAAACATACATTTTCACTAACACAGAACTAGTAGATAAAACGATTCAACGTGTAGCAACTATTATGTTTTCAAAAACTGAGTGTAGTTACCTGCAACTCACCTTCCCCTCTTACCACACCATAGACCCCTCAAATTCGGCTACAGAAGCCAGAACAGAACTATAGAACTAACCTGCTGACATCTAATATATTGCTGTGATACTCATATGAAATTTAGCACCGTCTGGTGGTAAAATTATGAATTAGTAGATAAAATATAAAGTTACCTTTTAGGTTATTTAGGGAAGCACATTATATATATATATATATATATATATATATATATATATATATATATATAAACCCTTGCGGTCTATACAATACATTTATCGGAAATTCAATTTTAAAAAATTACAAATTTCCTATAATCCCGAGTGCTCTGTGAACACGCCGTATGCCTTGCATGTGTTTCATTAGTTACAAATTAAGTTATTATGAACTAAAAGCGTTCATTATAGTTCCTCGAAAATTTTTAGGCGTCACTGTATACAGTTTCTCCTCTGGATGTAAAATACTCTGTGGAAAACACTAATTGTTTTTCGTTTCTTTGTATACACTGTTAGATTAGTGCAACATGTTTAGCACGGAAGAGCGGGTTGCCATTGTTTGTGTGGATTGTCATATGAAGATACCAGAGCTGAATTTACCCATAAATTCAGTAAACAACCCGCAACAAAGGCATACATTCATCTGCTTTAAACAACATTAAGTGTACCAGCAGCGTGTGTGATGACTGATGAGGCACGTCATGGATGAACACGCGTATCACAGAAAGAGTACAGCAGGTTCTAATTGCCAGTATAGTCTGAACACTTCAACTCGACGCCTCAATAGGGAGTTGAATGCCCCTGGCAACACAGTGTGGAAAATTCTACGTTTCACTCTACGAAATAGTCCTTATCACGTCTGCTTAATTTACGGAATCGTATTATAGGAGCAGCAAGCTTTTTACGGTTTAAATGTTAAGGTCTACATTTCGTTTCACAGCTGAAAGATGGAGTATGTGTTCATAGAATAATAAAATATTCATAGAATAATAAAACATTAATAAAATGGAAAATAGCTATTATGCTAAGGAAGAGCATACTTTCCGTAACAGTATCCATACTGAGAGCTTACCCATGGGATGAAGAAACACGGATATTGCGAGGAAACAAGCAGCTGTGAATTTTCTGTTTAAAAGACTCTCCGAACATAGCGTTCTGAGCGATAACTTCCATTGGCTGTAGCGACAACACTATCAAAACAAGAATACAGTTTAAAACTTTGATTCATATAGTATATGTTTCACTACTTTTTTTAAAATCGAAAATTAATTTTGTCCTGATAGATCGTGCATTTTCCGTATGTGTGCCGTTAACAAATTTCCTCATGTGTCTGGACTTCGATTCTAGATTAATCGATTGCTCGGATTTTCTATTCAAGGAGTTCCATTCAGATGATCATATAATTCGTCTAAATATAAAAATGCGAGAGCAGTCGTGTCCGAATTATGGACAAGTGGAAGTGACTTAAGTGGAAAACAAGAACGTTTTGTGTGAGAAGTCGTACCGAGTGTAAATAATTGAGTCATAAAAATAACTGTGAAGAAGATATTCTATTTAGAAGAATAATATATGTGTATATAGTGCAGTATTGTGAAATACATAACTTACTTACTTACTTACTTACTCACTGGCACTATCAAACCCGTAGGTTAATGGCCGCGCGGACATAAGCTCTCCATACATCCCTATCCTGAGCTAATGCTTTCCAATCATTCCCTGTATAATCTACTTCCCTCAAATCATAGTTAATGTTGTTCTCCCACCTCATTCTTGGTCTACCAACTGGGCGTTTTCCTTCTGGCTTTCCTACAAGAAGTTTCCATGCACGTCTTTCATTCCCCATACGCGCAACATGTCCTGCCCATCGCAGTCTACGAGACTTAACTGTTCTTATTATATGTGGTTTCCTATAAAGACCATGTAGTTCATTGTTATGTAGTCGTCTCCATTCACCTGTCTGTTCATCTCTCTTTGGTCCAAACATTTTCCTAAGGACTTTATTCTCAAATACTCGTAATCTCCCTTCCTCCCTTAAAGTAAGAGCCCATGTTTCGCACCCATATAATATAACTGGTAGAATAATAGTTTTATATATTTTCAGCTTAACGTTTTTTGAAAGGAGTTGGGACATCAAAAGTCTCTGCAATACATAAAAAATTGGAAATCTTGTGTAAACACTTGTTCAAAATTAAAGTAATGCAATCTTTTGCCAATGCAAAACGCCATCCGTGACGTTGTTATTATTAGTTTAATCTCTCTGTTAGTAAAAACTTTCACCTGCCCCACTCTTATATTGCCATACTGGGATATTACTGTATAAAGGTAAAGTGATCTGACTACAGACCTTGGGGTAGTAGAAGGTTAAGGCCCTCACATTTCTAGACAATAGGCAAGCGATATCAGCCGGTGAAATTTACTTCTTACAATAAACAGTTTAATGTAATTTCATTATTACATCAATTTTTAAAAACTAGAGGTCGCCCAGCGGTCGAAATTCGACCACAATTCATTAAATTTTTAAGTTTGTTGCAACAATTTTCGTTTTATTTTAAAAAATACGCACGATAGGAAACATGTGTTATTGTCTGGCTAAGCCATATTTAAAAAACAATAACCCGTCATTTGACATTTGTATACTATTAATACTATTTAAATTTTGCATTTGGTCTATTATTATGTGTACGGGAATATATATCCCTTTTTCTTTGTCTCTCACTCCAAGCCGTCAATGTTCTATGTCGAGGCATAATGGTGAGAATATGTAAATATAAAAAATATATATGTAATGAAATTACTGAAACAAAAATTGGACAGGGTTTAATTTAATTTTATATAATAGAGTGTACTCAGTTTTTTTAAATCACTAATAATAAACCACTAATAATAAATACGCGAGATTAAGTGAATTTGCATTGCTGCTGCATAATTTTCTTTTTTACAACAATATTCCTTAGTGACATATTTTATTTTAATTTAATTTATTTGTAAAATATATTATACATACATTTTATTTATCTGCACTCCTTCTCTATATGAACTTCAAGTATACCTATGCCAAATATCACACTCCTCCGTGCACGCAATCTGCTTAAAAAGGGGTACAAATATTTTTCTTCACGTATTAATATATACATTTTGGAAGTGCTGAGAATGAAGCGTTTGACTCTCATTTATTAGTAAAAGACACTCAGAGGCCCAAAAATCGCTAAAACATTTGAATATTGGAAAAAAAGAAAACCATTCTGGAGGATAATTCTATCCGAAATGTAAAGATTTACTTTCCGTCATTCAAAAATAAAATAATAGCATGCACCGATTCTGTAATTTGTGAATTTCGTGTTGGCAATGAAACACATTTCTGAATTAAACAAATTATACCGATGTTTGTTAAAAAAAAGTAGAAACCATAAGTCTGGCATGGAAACAAGTTTGGAACTGTCATTAGAGGAATCGGGTACTATTTAGGTTAATGATGCTAACTTATAAAACTTGGCGACTTAGCTACGAACGTGATGCTGGCTGGGATTCCAGTGTTTATGTGAATCTACACGGTCTCCCTATTACCAGTGCTAATGTTCATCTCATGGGACGTCAACGCAACCAACTCTACGAAATTATGTACAACTATAGTCATATCTTGACCATGAATTTTTACGCTAAAGAATGTTGATTTAGACAAATAACAATTGGCGTTTTTATGGTGATAATAAAATTGTATTACACATTTATATAATATAAAAACGAATGTATGTCTATGATGATCTTGTAGAAGATTCATCATAATAACTCCGGCCGTGAAAGCCTAAGAGAATGTATGTCTGTTTGCAGATGAACAAATAATAATAGCAAATTCAGAAGATAATCTTCAGAAAGGTCTTATGAACTTAACAAAATTACAGAAGAATATGAATTGAATATATCTACAGAGAAAACAAAAATTATGACATTTCGAGATGTAGATCCTGTCAGAAGTAAAATTGTACTTGACAATATAATTTTGGAGCAGGTGAATAATTTTACATATCTAGGATGCAATATCTCATATTCTTCATGTAAGGATGTAAATGCAAAAATATTAAAATTTTAAAGAATTTTAGGGTTAATGAATTCTATATTCAAGCCACAGTTAGTCCAAAAATATTCAAGATTAAAAGTGTATAAAACACTGGCTCTTCCAACTCTTTTGTATGGTAACGAAGTATGGACACTGAAACAGAAGGATATACAAAGACTTAGATCTGCTGAAATGAGATATCTTCGGAGGACTGCAGGATACACACTACTAGATTACAAAAAAAAAATAAAGACATCTTAGAAGAATTACGCATGGAACCTTTAGAAAACAAAATTTCTGATTATAAGTCAAGATGGATGCAACATGTTCATCGAATGGAAGATCACAGGATACCCAAACAAATGTTAACATATCAACCTGCAGGAAGAAGAAGACCAGGACGTCCACTCAAAAGATTTTTGTATGGTGTTTCTTTTGAGCCGAAACAGGTCAACAAATGGCCTAATTTCGCGAATGTACTATGATGATGATGATGATGATGATGATGTATATCCGTCTATTTGTCCTTTATGCATTACTACATCATTCAACCGATTGTGATGGGGCTTTTTGTAAAATGTTCAGAAGTTTCCCGGGAAGGATTTAGTCTATAAGAGGTTTATGATACCCAACTCTTTCACCCTTAAAAATCACCTTTGTAGTAAAAAAGGTATTTTTCAGAACTTTTTGGACATTTAAATTACTTACGTTGCCTATACCATAACACATACACCAAATTAATGCACACAGAATTGAATATCTAAAAAAACCTACAAAAAAACCGACAGCACATGTCTATCTTTTACAGATAACTCATAACCATTTTTTATCTTTCAGCTCATTGAGGCCACGGAGATCGTGATGACTAGACTCCCGGATAAGCGTAGCAGCGCACGGCGGATAATCTCTTACTGATAACTCTGAATAACCATTTTTGTCTTTCAGTTCATTTATGCCAAGAAGATCGGGATAAGTAGATTCCCGGGCGACGCCGGGTAATCAGCACGGGGTATCTAAAAATAATAACAATATAAATTTATAATTATTTTTCTTGTTACTTATTTAACTAAACATAGAAACGTATTTATTTATTTATGCATAGCAGCGCACGCCGGGTATTAGCTAGTTATCCATAAAACTCAAATCACCGAACCAAAACATTAAAACAGTAAACGCGTTTCGATAGCGAGTCTATCATTATCAAGATTAGTTATTAATTCCTTTTCTGATTGTAGAAGTCCTCTTTATCTAAAACAACGGACATATTTCCTTTGCCAGCCTTCATATAGAAGAAATCCTTTCTCCGCAAACTTTTAATGACTTTTCTATTTTGATTATCAATGCAGTTTGATATTTTGTTACACGTAACCAATTTTCTTAAATAGTTTGTTTACAAGCTTCACTAATAAATTATTTAGTTTGTTTATTGTGTATTAGAATGGAAGATTCAACCAATAACTAGAATTATAATGATAGCCTCGCTAACGAAACGCGTTGACTATTTTAATATTTCTGTTTGGTGATTTGGATTTTGTTAATAATGTGTATGTAATATAAATAATACTTAAAAGTAAGTCAAACAGGAAGCGCGTCACCTTAGCGTATTCTTCAGAAAAGTCGAATTTATGGTTCGATTTTGCTAGTTTATGAAATATATATTTCTTCCGTCAATTCATGAATTGGAAAAACGCTCATTTCTCTTGACAGTATTTAAATGTGACGCATCGCAGTGAAAACAAGTTGGGAAAACTCGAAAATTGTGGTCGCTAGATGTATTTTAAATTTTAGTTTCAAGTGAATTCCTACTCTTAGGGCCAGTTTCACCAACAGAGGTAAATGTATTACGCCAGTTTAAGCTATGTAGTATACGTGGGGAAAACTGGTGTAACACTGTTACCTCTGTTGGTGAAACTGACCCTTAATGTTCCGATTTTACTGGTTAATGAACTCGATCTTAATTCATTAACTGATTGCAATATGATGAGTTTGGTTTCGAAAAAAAATATTGCACCGTAAGAATATTTGCATATATGTATCATTATCATCATCATCATTCGGTATCCCGTCTTCCGGGAACCAAAACCCATTCCTCTCTGTCCATCCATTGATCTTCTTCCAATCCTCTGATATTCATATATATAACTCGAGGAAGACCGAAGAAAACTTGGATAAAAAGGGGTACAATCAGCTATAAATATCAGAGGATTGGAGGAAGATCAATGGATGGACAGAGAAAAATGGCGTTTGGTTTCCGGAAGACGGCGGCAGCTGCCATGATACCGGATGATGATATATAACTCACCAACTCCATGAAACCGGAAGGTCCTTGGCCTCACAGATATATGCTCTCCATACTTCTCTTTCCCGAGCTAATGTCATTCAATCATTCCCTGCGTAATTAACTTTCCTCAAATTAAGGTTCATTTTATTCACTCATGTCATTCGTGGGCTACCTACTTGGCGCTTTTCCTCTGATTTTTCTACAAGAATTTTCCGTGCCCCTCTTAAATATCCCATTCACATTTTTGATTGTCTAATAAATAATAATAATAATAATAATAATAATGGTTTATTTTACCTGTATGCTCGTAGATGTCATGAATGGCATGCAGTCATCACACCGAACCAATGAGACATCTAACAGGCAACTAAGGTATTACTAGGACCGTTGATGTCGGTAAATTTTGCTTAGAGGCCTCTTTATTCAGGCTTCTGGATGTTTTACGAGCCTGAAAATCTTCAGACTCGAGACCCACGGTTTAAAGTCACCTCCTGGTGAACTTTCTCCATGGATTTTTCCGTCCTAAAAAGCCATCGACCGCGGCCGGGTTTGAACTCGTGACCCTCCGAACCAGAGGAAACGAGCATAACCACTAATCCACCGCGGCAGATTAATGATGAGCAGAAAAATTAATGCAAGAAATATTAATTATCGTCAAAATATAGTGTTGAGCAAGAGGGATTTTATTTCATTATGTACTTAACCGTCAAAGATATGAATATTATGTCACATCAGGTATATTCACGACCAGTCGGCGTTAGATGGGAGAAATATCACCCGAAAACTGTTCTAAAGTGGATTTTAGTATAGGTCCCATTCTGGTACAATATTTTATTACTGTCGCAATCATCAGACTCTTAGGGTGTAACTACAAAGCAATCAATGGCATTATCTACGGCACTCAGCGGCAAGCAGACCGGGGGTAGACCTTGTCGTTCCCCGTGAATGGAGACAGCTATAGTCGGCTGTTAATGTTTACACTGGTCGCAGGATATCTGAAGCTCGGTTGACCAGTACACTTAACCAACCCACCTTAACATAATTTTTAAACTGAAACATCCCACAAAAAACAGCAATGGTTACTCGTATTGCTACACTCCAACCTGTAAACATCAGTTCTTGGTTGAGTGCGAGGGATTGCTGCACATTGATATGAAATAGTTTAACAGAAAATTTTATTTTTTTCAATTAGTTAGGCCCTATATAATATTTTATTCACTTTTTGACCCTACCTTGTTCCTTAAGTTCTAGAAGCTTTCAGATAACTTGCGCTCTGTGCAAAGTACTCATATTGTTTACTGATTTTTTTGTCTAATGCCAGCAGGTTGTCTTTTATGCCATTTCTGGTTTTTATTTCCCTGGTATTGGTAGAATTGTAATCCATTTCTTAGGTTGGGACACTTGGAAGGCGGAGTTACGTTACCCCGATGGTATGATGGATGATAAATGATAATGAAGCGCCAGGAGAGTTTTTAACCTAAACGTAACCTAAATTCCAGACCATGGGATACCACACGAATAATTCCCTTTGAGGGAAAACTATGGTTTGACCGGGAATCGAACCCGGGACCCCATGAACAGTAGTCAGGAACGCTGACCACTAGTCCATGAAGCTGGTCTGTTTACTGATCTTGAAGGCAGGAAAAGAGAGAAAATCTGATTGTAGCGTACGACAAGGCACATCTTGTTCACCAGGAAAGACATGCCCAGACCCGTGTCTGTTTTCCGCAGAGTGTCTACAGGATGTCACAGACCGCTCTGAATGAAATCAAAAAGCAAAAAAGTACAATAAATTATATACAATGGCGAGCCTCATGATCTCGTGGTCCGAGTTTCTGACTACAGTTAATGAAGTCCCGGGTTCGAATTCCGTCAGACCCCAAGGATATTTCTTCACAGGGTCACCTAAGATCTGGTATTTAGGCTAAATTTAGGTTTTACGACGTTCTTGGTGCTTCGTTATCGTTAATAACCCATCATATTAACGGGGTTACGTAACTCCGCCTTCCAGGCGCCCCAATCTCAGAAGTGTGTTACAATCCCATCAATGCTAGGAGACAATAACAGATGTGTCATGAAGATGACAGGAGACAAAAAAATGGGAATTTAATTTCTCACGGGAGAAAATAATATGTTAGCAAAAGTAACAATGTATTAATATCTAATAACAAATGCAAAAAGTCCATCACGCAGGAACTGCGTAAACTAAGCAAATTCCTCAGCAAGTCAAATTTAGTATCTGATTTTGGCGCTTTACGGGAAAATCTTTCCTTTGTTAGGCCTAATTAAATGGCATGGTATACATTTACAGTGCGACAAACGAAATATTAGGCTGCTATAGGGATTTTCACGTCTAGAAAATAGCATTGCTCTTATGGTGCAATTATTGCTAGTAAACGAGTCCATTTACGTGATATTAATTTATTGGTCAATTCATTTTAAATAAACAATTCGATTAAATAGTTTCACCTACAACTTTAACAAGAAGGTGGGGGCCCAATTCATAGAAAAATATCATTATGAAACGTATAACACTGAGCAACAAAAAATAAACTTTTTTTTTTTTGTCTCAGAAAGAAAAATATGTGATTCTCATTTTTTTCTCATGAATTCAAATACGATACTGGTTTTTCTCCATCACGCAAGATTTCCAAGAGACAGTAATTTATAATTTCAAACACTTTAATATTTTCTGCATTCGTAACTACACAATATTCGAACTTTCGGACTCACCTAGTAAGTGTGAAATGACGATTTTTCTGATATATTTCGCCTGTGGAGCATCCCTCTTGATGGCCCAACAATAATCGGCCAGCATATTAGGATTCCATTTGCCTTGATTTCTCTTTTCTATAGCTGAAATCTCCTGATGAAAGTGTTCCCCGTTTTATTTTACAATGGAAAAATGGACGAAAAAAGTTTATAAAAAAAATAATTACTTTAATCCATTAATTGAAACTGAATTTAAAAAAATAACTGTAGGCGATGGAGAAATTCCGAATACATATTAAAAAACAAGATAAAAACACTGCATTAAGTATAACTATTGGTACTCATGAGACAAAAAACATGTTGACCAATGTTATTTATTGATCACACAATTATTAATAAAGTAAAGTAAAAGTAAAGTGATCCCACAACAGACCCGGAGGTCCTTGGGGTAGTAGGAGGTTAGGGCTCCCACTTTTTCTAGACAATCGGCACTTTATGTCAGCCGGGTTGTCAGCCCTGCGTGACGGCCGCCTTTACCCCCAGAACAAGCATCTGGTACTCATTTACGTTAGAGGCTGAGTCGACCCCAGGGCCATAGTGCCGCCAGAGGGTTTGGGTCAGTTTAAAAATCCTGACCCCAACGGGACTTGAACCCTTGACCCTCTGGCTTGTAGCTCAGTGCCTTAACCACTACGCTACGGCGTGCCCATTATTAATAAAGTTAGAGAGTGAAATCAATTACCGGAACAACGACTAGAGGAGATGTCAATGAACCATGCTCTTTCAAAGAAACTTGGAGTTAATTATATTTCAATCTGTGTCACTCAGTCTGCGCTGTCAAGTGGCAACAACTTAGCCATAAGAGCAATGCTCTTTTCTAGACATTAAAACTCCTATAGGCCTATATTTTTTTTTGTAAGCCCATGTTTTCCCTTTACAGAGATTTAGGCGCTCTCCCCCTACAGGGAAGAATTTGAACCATATTAATTTAGTTACACTTGTTTTCGTATAGATGTCATATTGAGTGGTCCGTGGTCAGCGTTCCGCCTCATACTGACATCTAGGAAACCAAGGTAGTACTAGGACGGGAAAATTCGGTAAATTTTGCTTAGAGGCCTTTTCATTCAGGCTTAAGGATTTTTTACGAGCCTGAAAATCTTCAGACTCGGGACCCACGGCTTAAAGTCCCTCCCGGAGGACTTGCTCCTTGGGTTTTTCCGTCCTAAAAAATCCATCGACCCCGGCCGGGTTTGAACCCGCGACCCTCGGGACCAGGACATTAAAACTCCTATATAGCGATTGTAATTTCGAGTTTCAGGTGAGATGTAGAGCTTATATATTACAATTGTAGAATATACGACAATTCCTTCATCGTTTTATTGAAATGTAATTTACTGAGTTTCATTGTGAAAAAATCACTTATTTTGAATAGTTTTAACCACATTTTGCCGACTGAATCACGGTTTAAACGAACATTGATTGCTGTTCTGGCCAATAATTTTTATACTTTTTTGTTAATCATGGATTTAAAAAAAGTGTTTGTAAAAGAGCTATTTTGGAGTAGAACTAATTACTGGCGTTTTTGATGTGTGAACGAGTGCTAGGTTTAAATTGGACATTCGATTGGTGAAACAAGAGAATTCACAATTTGTTGAAAACCAATTGCATTACGTAGCGGAAGTGATCACTCTGCAAAAACCTAATTAATTGTTGCGATCACTTACTTAACAAGCCCTACATTCCAGCTCTTGTCATTAAATACCACATTGTGCTCTACAACTTTTTAAAAACACATTATCAAACGAATTGGCTTAGGTGGTAATGTTAGAAATTCGTATGCGATAGGTCCTGGTTTTAAACTCCGAATCTGAACAACCTTTTGGGAAATCCTCGTTTCCTTCAGTAGTCAAAGCAAATTAGAATTTCATTATTAGAAATAATTTCATTATATTCACCATTAGTCCACCGCTGTGGTCTCGAGGTAGCGTGCTGCCTTGTCACGCAGCGGGCCCGGGTTCGATCCCCGGTCGGGGCAGTTTTTCTGGGTGAGGTTTTTATCGGGGTTTTTCCTCACCTGTAAGACAAATGTCAGGAAACCTTTAAGGCGCAAATGGTCCCCGAAATCATATGGCCATCATCATCATCCTTATCATCATCATCATCATCCGTCACCGGTGTGGAAAGCAACGGGAAGTTATCAAACCTACAATTCCCTAGTATAGGTGCAAGCATAGCATGAAAATGCTATGATTACAGTGAAAGATCTGCCCACGGGCAGAATTACTATGGATGCATGGATATTCACCATATAACAAACAGTCATAACTAGGTCTAGGATTTTTATGTAATAAATTATAAGATTGTAATGCAAATAGTATACATTATTCAACTGTTTGTGTGTGAAACCAAAACAAAAGACATTCATAAGTCTAACTTCTCATTATACTTTTCAAGTGTTTGTAGGTGAAACCAAAACAAAAGACAGTCATGAGTCTAACTTCTCATTATACTATGATGAAATAACGGGCTTCCAATATAAAACCGGACCGGCCTCACGGAGTTTCACCCGGCACGCAGTGCTGTCTTTTCCTCCCGCAATTCACCCTGCCTGCCACCCGTCCTTGAACTGTTTCTTACCTTATAGAAAATGCTGGAAATGTTGTCCTCCCGCACGCGTGCTATGGGATCACCTTGGTTTAGACAATGAACACGTGTACACTTGTAAGGTTTGAGTTTTAACAATTTTGTTGCTGTATGTGCAGAAGATACTGAAATCCCAACTTGTTGTGCTAATTTCGGTAATGATTTTTGTGGTGAAAGTTCCAAATTTTCGCCAATTTCGTCTTATTTTTCTTCGGTGAGAACCGTACGCCTTCGCGTGTGTTTCTTATTTTGTACTGAACCAGTGGTCTCAAATTTAGCCACAAGATCGTGGATTGTCGATCTGGAAGGAGGTAATTGTCCAGGGAAGTTCCGAATAAATTCCTCGCGAACGCGACGAGCTGATTCGTATGTATAACAACATTTACACGCATAAATGCGCTGATCTAATGTCAGCTGACGTCTCATCTTGTCGAACGATAGTAAACTGACTAGTTCAAGGACGAGCGGCTGGCAGAGTGAAATGCGGACGAGGAGAGAGCGCTGCCTGACGGGTGAAACCCCGTGAGGCCGGTCCGGGTTTATATTGGAAGCCCGGTATTACTTTAACTACATAAAAATCCTAGCCCTAGTCATAACAATTATTTCTACTTATCTCATAAAACTTTTAAAATATGTACAACAGTTATTCTTCTGGTTATATCGATGTAAAACATGGTCTCTCCTTTTAAGGGAGGTCAAAATATTATAAATATTTGAGAATAAAGTTCTTGGGAAAATGTTTGTATCAAAGATATATGAGTGTATAAGATAGTGGAGAAGACTAAATAACAATTTCGATGGATTTTTAGGATGGGACGGTCTGTGGGACACGTTCTCCGGAAGAGATTTTAAGTCGTGGATCCCGAGACTAAAGATTTTCAGGCTCGTAAAAGAACCTCAAATGTGAAAACAATTCCTAACAAACTAACTCACTGGCACTATCGAATCCGTAGGTTCATGGCCACGTGGACATAAACCCTCCATACATCCATATCCTGAGCTAATGATTTACAATCATTCCCTGAATAATTCACCTGCCTCAAATTATGGTTATTGTTAATTTTCCACCTTATTCTTGGACCTTTTCCCTCTAGTTTTCATACAAGAAGCTTTCATTCACCTCTTTGATTCCCATTCGTGACACATGTCCTGCCCATCGCAATCTATGAGACTTAACTGTTCTTATTATATCTGGCTTCCTATAAAGACTATGTAGTCCACTGTTATGTAATCTCCTCTATTCACCTGTCTGTTCATCTCTCTTTGGTCCAAAAATTGTCCTAAGAACTTTATTCGCAAATACTCGTAATCTCATCAAGAGTCATGTTTCGCATCCATATAATATAACTGGTAGAATAATAATTTTATATATTTTAAGTTTAGCGTTTTTTTAAAGGAATTTGGAGGACAAGAGTCCTTTTAATGTATAATAGCATGCATTTCCAGAATTGAGCCTATGTTTAATTTCTTTGTGCACCTCATTCCTACTTGTGATTATTGTTCCTAAGCATTTTAATTCAGCCGCTTCTTCAAAATTTCCCTCATTTGTCATTAGCTGTCCATTTCCATTATATAATATTTTTCTAATGTGACCATGTATTTTATTTTATTGATATTTACTTCCAGTCTCAATTTCTTAGTGTTATCGCCCAATAGTAAGTTACTACATCATCAGCATAAACTAACAGCCTATTAATACCATTGAGTTGTAGGCCTTCTTCATCTTCTAAAGATTTGATTGCATACTCCAGTACAAAATTAAACAGTAGAGGAGATAGTGCACCTCCTTGCTTCAATCCATTGTGAATTTTGAAAGTATCCGAAAACTATTTGCCTACACGCACCCTACTCATTGTGCCATTTAGACACATTCGCATAAGTCTAACTAACTTTTTAGGAATTCCGAACTCCAGCAGGATACTATATAACTTCTCCCTCTTAATTGAATCATATGCTTTTTTTTAAATCTACATTTAGTTGGTGTACAGTACCATTAAATTCCCATTTCTTTTCCAAAATCTGTCTTATAATAAAAATCTGATCTGTTGTAGACCTGTTTCTTCTAAATCCACATTGATGATCTAGAATGGCGTCTATATAGGAAGTAGCCCCTAAGTCTGCTTACCAATATATTTGTACAAATTTTGTACGAAGTTGAAAGTAATGAGATTCCTCTGCAGTTGTTGTAATCAGTATTATCTCCTTTCTTATAGATTGGTACGAAAATAGGTTATTTCCATTCATCTGGAAGAGCTTCTTTTTCCCAAATCAGACTAAGGAACCGGCGTATCTTGTTCATCAATCCCCCCCGCCCTGATTTTATCGGTTCTGCTGGGATCTCGTTTGAACGTGATGCTTTATACATATTCAATATTTCTATCGCCATGTCAACCTCTAATGCACTAGGTCTGCGACTAGTATTTCTGCTGTCTAAAGAATAAAAATACCTTTGAGAAAAATTTACCGATCTTCTTCCATGTCACATAGGTTTCTAAAGGTCAAGCAGCTTTTACATCCGAGTAATAGCTTAGTTTTCCTCGAGGCGACACACTAACCACATGCCATCGCTGACAACCTTAGGGAAATAATATTAACTAAATTGGCCTGGATAAGAAACTTCCCAGTAGGAAAGCATCCATGTCCACACACGGGATGAACGGATGACAATCAATCATAAACAGGTCAGACAGCTAATTTAGTTATCATATAATATTTGTAATACACAGAAATTATGAATTTATATACAGTTGTTACCAAATATTAAAAAAAAACTGGATAAATGAGTTTCCAGGAATATATGAGTGTCAACACAAGAACATATGTTGAATCAATACATGTGGAATGTTAGTGAATGATCAGTATTCTGAGCATGAACAGTGTATCTATGGCTTAAGGGCTACCCCGTGCTTTATTTGTTATTTCAGTTTCGTTTGTTTGCTAGATTCATCCCTCTTTGTTTTGCTTAAAGCTGAAGGCCAGTTACACTGATAAAGCACGTACCACATTCAAAGGAATGGCAACTAACACGCTTGGATTATGTTAAAGGATAGCGTACTGAATAATTTATAATGATAAATGTGTACAACAGTTCCTTCTAGGTTAAAGAATGTAACTCGTAAAACTTGTAATATTAAACATTCATGTAACGTCATATAAATCAACTGTTTTATTATTTCATACTATGTCTCATTTCATTATTTTATGAATTTACTAAAGACCGTAAAATGGTACATTATAGTACCGTACCATAATATTAAAAAAGGGACTCAAGTTTGAACAAAATATGAATAAACCTCTACTAAACTAACTCAATCTGGAGGTTAGTGTTCGCGCCGACATAAGCTATGTCTATTCTGAGCAAATGTTTTCCAATCACTCTCTATATATAATTCACCTCCCAAAGATCACGGTTAAAATTCTGTGGCATTAGGGTAAAAGACGTAAGTCCGATTAAAGTGACTTTTATTTTGTAGATTAATATATAATAAATACAGCATGTTTCTTCCTCTATGATAAAGGCAAAGTTCTTAAGTTATAGCTAATTTATTATGGTAGATATCTCAAGAGATGGATAGACGGTGAATGCACATCCAATACGTCTTCCTCCGAGGAGTGATTTTGGAAATAAACAGGAAGAAAATCCTACAAATTACGATTAAGAAGAAGAAGAAGAAAAAATCTCTTGGTCAGAAGTAATGCAAATTTCCGATTATTACCGTATAACCACCAAGCATGGTTCTTTTTTGAAAAGTGTTAAATAATATATTCCTATGTTAATGTGCCTTTTTCTATTTGTCATCCGCCTTATAGACCACTATATTCTATATTTATCATAAGTAATGTCACGTTAACTATGATTTGAGGGAAGTAGATTATACAGGGGATGATTGGACGACATTGGCTCAGGATAGGTATGTGTGGAGAGCGTATGTCCGCGCAGCCATGAACCTAAGGGTTCAATAGTTCCAGTGTGTTAGTTAGTTAATGCCACGAGTGATTTCCAAATTATCGATACATTTACGACTCACGAAGTGAGGAGTGAATTTATCTAGAGAATTTGGAAATCAAGAGTGGCATTTGTTAGGACTACTTAACGAATAAAATTAAGCTGTTTTCTCACACATCATTATTTAATACAGTTATTTTAAAATAATTATATATTTAATGTTACACGGCGATGTTTGAAAACAAATGAGAAACGTTTGTTAATCTTCATTTGTCCATCAGTGCAACCAGGTCGTATTATTTATTGCCAAAGGATCGCAATATTGTAAGAATGCACCTTAGTGGAGAAAAAATGAAACACATCAAACAGTTTATAATCAATATTTTAATTAATTTCTGATGTCCTATTAAGTAAATTATATTTTTATGGATTTTCTCGGGGCAGAAGATCTGTGGGTCGACCTTTTCGGAGATGGCGGGAGACCGTAACGGGCCACTGGGCCTAATACTTGAAAGGCAGATGATGATGGTGATATTTTTATGGAACGTAAATTCCTGGGAAGTAATACGTTTAAGAAAGTGCAAACAGTGGTTTCTTTTTATTTTAGTATATCAATTACTACGAATGTTTTTCTATTATATCACCGACGAAAGCAGTATCTGTTTACATTCGTGTACTATATATGCAATCTGATAGCCGTATTTCTTAGAGAATCCGTCACTGCAAAATAATGTTCTGGCCTATTCAGAATGTTAAAAAGGGACAGCTTGATTTTAAAGTGATAAAATTAAACTGATAAAATCGAGGTGAAAAACGACTGTGATTGGTTGTAAATCAAAATTAATTGAAATCTGATTGTTCATTGACTCCCGTTTTGGGCATGAGTTAAATAGTCTATTTAAAAGTTTGAAATTTAAAAAAAATCCAGTTTTGTGCTATGGGCAGATTTTGCCTACGGACGTAATTCTAATATCTTCTGAAATTCATTTTGGCGGCTTTGTATTCAGTTTTTTATGCATTGTTAGAATGAAAAAAAGATTATCATACAATTTTCATTTGTTGACATAAAACAATTTCATGTGCAGGGAGTAATTGTTCTCCATCTCAAGATAATGGAGACTTCTCTGAATGAAGGCATTGAAAGAGTGTTTTCAATACAAACTATATTTAAATGTTAGAATTAATTTTTTTACCTTATTGCCTGGTTATTTAGACCAAATAATATATAGAAATTTTCGACATTAAATTGTTCCATATCTCGAACTCTAATTTATCCGTTTCAAACAGTACCACCAAATCAAATACCAAAAACTTTATTAGAGAATTGTGATAAACGTTTGAGAAGTGGACTTAAAGAAGAAATGTTACATCTTCCGACAGATGTCCCTGATCACATGTTATATACTGATCGTCGGAATAAAGAACTTGGTTTAATTTGTGCCATATGGGAAACAAAATTACAGAATATAAACATATGCCATATTCTTTACCAAGACAATAATACATAAATATTACTACTCTCCGAAACATAAAAGAGGAAAGTTTAAATGTGTAAGAGGCCTTAACATTGAAACTTGTGACATCAATATTAATACTCGAAGCCCTACCAGATGCAATTATAGCATGCTGCCATTAATGCAATGATATATTATATTATTGCATATAGACCATCTTCTAAAAATTGGTATGATATTAGATACAACTCATATTGGCCAACATGAGGAAGTTAACTCTAAAAAGAAAGCCACATATGAGCCAACAATTGACTATTATAAAGAAAAATACCAATTAGTATAACTCTCACAGGATTGATGATCGGAGCAAGAGGTACTACACCAGATTTCTTAGCTAAATTTTGGAGTTTCTTAGATTTAGACAGAGTGTATCTTTCTAAAATTGCCATCGTTGCCATAAGAGGATCAATTTTAAGAGACCATCTTTACAAAATGTCTACTTTATAGAATATGCTTCAATTACAATTTGAAATTCTTTAATGCATTTATAAAATTTATTTCACCAATTTTGAAAATTAATAGTCTGTATCACATTGTCATTGAGGCTATCCTATAATGAGGGAAGTTTTATATAATAATAAAACGTATAAGTGTATTCTAATGTATACCAACTTTCTGTACTCATGTATTAACATTTTGTGTTACTTTTCAACCAGGAAAAAAAAATCAGTATCTGGTAATTTAGATGTGATAGCGTATAGAAATCTTGGACATTCTGTATATTCAAGCACTATACTGACAGCTAAAGACAAATGAGGGAAATTTTGAGGAAGTACCTGAATTCAAATACCTAGGAACAATAATCACAAATAGGAATGAGATGCACAAAGAAATTAAACATAGGCTCAATTCTGGGAATGCATGCTATTATGCATTGCAGAGACTCTTGATGTCCCAACTCCTTTCAAAAAACGTTAAACTGAAAATATATAAAACAATTATTCTACCAGTTATATTATATGGGTGCGAAACATGGACTCTTACTTTAAGAGAGGAAAGGAGATTACAAGTATTTGAGAATAAAGTACTTAGGAAAATTTTTGGACCAAAGAGAGATGAACAGACAGGTGAATGGAGAAGACTACATAACAATGAACTACATGGTCTTTACAGGAAGCCAGATATAATGACAGTTAAGTCTCGTATACTGCGATGGGCAGGACATTTTGCACGTATGGGGAATGAAAGACTTGCATGGAAGCTTCTTGTAGAAAAGCCAGAGGGAAAACGCCCAGTTGGTAGACCAAGAATGAGGTGGGAGAATAACATTAACTATGATTTGAGGGAAGTAGATTATACAGGGAATGATTGGAAAGCATTAGCTCAGGATATGGATGTATGGAGAGCTTATGTCCGTGCGGCCATGAACCTACGGGTTCGATAGTGCCAATGAGTAAGTAAGTAAGTAAGTATACTAACATTATTTCTAATGTATAACTATTCTTGTCCACTTTTGGGCAATTATTGCTTGTTACAGTTAGTGCAGAAAGTATTGATACACTTAAAAATAACACAGAAATAAATAATTGCATTATTTCTTCACTATAAAAAAAACAAAAATGTACACCTATAAATTGAACTCTATGAAGTTAAATACACGCAGTTTCCTCTCTTTAAACATGACAATCAATGAGCAAAATAATAATTTGTACATGAAGAACAAAAAAATTAACAAACAGAAATTATTGATACAGTACTAAGATTTGGTCAACAGAATGTTCACATGAAGTCGAGTAGGGGTGGGTCTGGTAGTATTGTTATTCACTCTAGCCTCGAGTACTATGCCGTGTAGTTGTGTGTGTTCTGGCTGAGATTAACGCTAGACTGGAGCGCAAAGGTAGAAAGACTACAGTAGAAAGACTACAGTAGAAAGAAGAGAATTAATTATTGGTTTGCATAATCAGTGTAAATCGCTAAATGAAATTAGTGAAATAATTGGAAGACCAAGATCAAACATTTAGCATATAATTGCTAGAGTTGGCGAACGAAAATCTTTCGAAAATAGCCACAGATCAGGACGTCCTAGAAAACTGTATGTTAATGTTGAAAAAGTATTAATGAGAAAAGTAAAGCTAAAACCTAAAAGTGCCCCTAAATTAGCAACTAGTATCAAAACTTATTTTAATATTAGTATTTCTGTTAGCAATGTTCGTAACTGTCTATGGGCTAACGAACTACATGGGAAAACAGCCCGTAGAAAATGCTTAGTAAGTGAAGAAATCTGAAAGAACATTTTGAAAATAGCTAAAACACACATAAATAGCACAAATAATTTTGTAAAAAAGTAGTTTATACTGACGAGCCTAAAATCAAAACTTCCCGTTCAGATGGAATAAGAAAAGTTCGGTGGAATTAAAATACAGAGCTACAAAAGCAAATCTCCAACCCACTGTGAAACATAGTGGTGGTTCTTTATTAGTATGGGCATATGTGATTACCTCTGGAGTCGGGACTTTGCATTTGATCGATGGTGTGATTGATCACAAACAGTATATGAACATACTGAAGACCAATCTTCATACCTCTGTAGAGGAAATGAGGATTAAACAAGATTTTGTATTTAAGCAAGATAATGATCCCAAGCACACCGGTTTCAATACGCGTTTATGGATTTGTATAACAAACCAAAGTACATGAAAACGCCTCCGCTGTCTCCAGACATAAACTCCGTTGAGAATTTATGGGAACATCTGAAAAGGAGAATTCGTTCAAGGCAGGTTTCCAACAAGCAAGACCTGAGAAACGCTTTGGAAGAAGAATGGGGAAATATATATTCTTCAGTAACTTCAAATTTAGTAGGCTCGATGCTATGTCGTCCTCAAGCCATCTTGGAATCTAAAGGGCTCCCATCCAAGCATTGGACTCAAAACGTAAAGACTCAAAACAGCCACAATATGAGACTGTATCAATAATTTTTGTGTTTATTTTTTGTTGTTCGTGTATAAATTATTTTTTACTCGTTAATTGTTACGTTAAAATAGAGTAAACTGCGTTTATTTAACTTTAAAGAGTACAATGTAAAGGTGTATAATTTTATTTTTGTATATATTGAAAAAATAATTAAATTATTTGTCTCTCTCTGCGATATTTTTAAGTGTATCAGTACTTTCTGCACTAACTGTATATTTCATAGGTGACGTAAAATAGTAATACAATAAGTTACACAATTTTGGAAACTTTTTATATTCAAAATACTACTTTTTCTAATAGTATATAATTTAGCACGTATATTAATAAACTGATATGAAAAATCAACTTAATTACACACTGCAAATATGGATATATAGCTAAATATAACATGGATAAAATTTGCCCTGGGTAGGTGCTAGACGTACGTTAAATACGTTGGTGTTCCTAGGGTTAATAAGTTATTTGAATATTGATAAGCTCTGCTGAATAGTTATGTTTTCAGACTTAAGTAGGCTATGTTTACCCTGTGGCCACAGAATTATCGTTTCATCCCATTCTTCGCCTACATATTGAGCGCTTTCCCTCTCGTTTTCCTACAGAAACCTTCCATTCTCCTCATTTAATCCTTTAACTCACTGGCACTATCAAATCCGGAAGTTAATGGCCGTGCGGACATAATCATTCCATATATTCCTATCCTGAGCTAATGTTTTCCAATCATCCCTTGAATAATTTACTTCCATCGAATCATATTTAATATTATTCTCCTACCTCAATCGTGCCCTACCTACTGGGCGCTTCCCCTCCGATTTTCCTACAATGAATTTCCATGCTCCTCTTTCATTCCCAATTCGTGAAAATACCCTGTTCATCGCAGCAAAATGAGATTTAACCGTTGTTAGTACATGTGGTTTCCCATAAAGATTATGTAGCTCTCTGTTAAATTGTCTTCTCTATTCGCCTATCTGTATTTCAATCTATTGTCGAATTCAGTTTTTATTTTCTCGCATTGAAAATTAGTATAAACAATTCAATTACATATTGAGTAAACCAGTAAAATCGAACCATAAATTCGGCTTACTTTACGCAGTTTAACCCTTAAATTGGCAAAACACAAATTTATTCTGTTAGTTATTTGAATGTTGCGGACCGCAGTGAAAACGGAATATTGTGTAACTGTTATTATTAGGTATGTTGCATTATTAGACACACATTTAAGTGGTTTCTTTTTGTTTGTTTTCTTCTGATTTATTTAAAATATTAAATTAATTAAATCAACTTATGTATCCAAAAGGATACATTACGAATTTAAGGGTTAAAAATCTCTCAAGTGTAATATACAATATGGAAAACCACATAATGCAATACGGTACATTTTATCCATTAAAATATTACATGAAAACAGTCATGATACTAGTTGACGTCATACATAATAAATATTTAATTTGTAATCTTCCTTTACAGGTAAAACCATTTCAGGCTTCGTACATTATATTGTAATGTAGTGGTTAAAAATTCACACACAAAAAATTAAAAACAAAGAAGAATAGACATGCTTCTGGCAAAAATAAGCAAAAATTCTATGAATACTTGATTTATTTACAACGAAATACAAAGATTTCCTCAGGATTCAACTGTACCAAACCACGATTCATATAGCGTGTTTAAAAATATAACGCGAAATTACTGCTGTACCAAAAATTGGATATTAGTGAGAAAAGAAGTCCATCAAGCAGGAACTGGGCAAATTAAGCGAATTCGTCAAGAAATCGAAATTACGGTCCGATTTTACCGGTTTACGGAATATATATTTATTTGGTTAACTCTTGAATTGAAGAAACTTAATTTCTTATCAACTTATTCAAACGTGAAGATCTGCAGTGAAAATAAACAATCCATAACCGTTAGCTATTACCTGTTGCATATGTTGGTATAACTGTAATTTGACAAACGTTTAAATACTTAGGCTATTATGATTATTTTCCCATTTCTTTACATAAAATGTTAACTGAAATAAATCAATATATTTTATAGGATACATTGTTAATTTAAGGGTTAATAGTATGGTAGGGCGTATACACATACGAAGCAACGAAGCAAATATGGCATCCCTAGAGAATTGTTTTCAATTTTGGATTTCAGATAAACCATTTCCAATGTTCGGATTTCTGCAGAATATCCTCCTAGTTTTATTTCAATTTCATACACTATGTTTAGTCATGAAAGAGCGAAAATTGAGACCGTTAGAGTATTTTTTAAATGTCTTTTTTCCGGTAACTCCTACACCTAATGATCCGATTTTGTTCTTAACGAAATCGACCTTACTGTTCTTAATGAATTGCTGTATTCCATATTCGGTTTTAATTATACAAAAATTGCAGATGCTAGAGCGTTATCTGACTGGCTCTATCGAACCTATGGGTTATGGCTGAGCGGACATAAACTCTTACTATCCTATCCTGAGCTAATGTGTTCCAATATTTACCTATATACTCTACTTCTCTCAAATCATGGTTCAAATTATCCTTCCTTATCATTCTTGATCTACCAACTGAGCGCTTTCCCCCTGGTTTTACTTCAAGAAACTTCCATAACCCTATTTCATTCCCCATCCGTGCCCCATGTCCTGTCATTCGCAGTCTACGCGACTTAATATTGTTCTCATTATATACGGTTTCCCACAAAGATCATGTAACTCACTGTTTATGAATTATTTTCATTAGTCTGTCTGTTCATCTATTCTTTGTTAAACATGTATATATATATATATATATATATATATACATATGCTATGAAAAGAAAACTGAATGCTTGAGTCGGGATTTGAACCCGAGTCTCTAAACTCTGTACGTTTAGCGCTCTAACCAACTGAGCTACCCAAGTATTCCAACACAAACATACATTTTTCTTATATATGTAATATTCTCAATTCACACAACGTATATATATATATATAAAAACACGTGAAGGGCTTAGGGCAAAGGCTTGGAGCAAAACATATAAGCCACATATTGTTCTTTCTGAGATATAAGGATTTTAATATGTCAAAAATTATAAATACTAATTGGGCGGTATTGTTGTTAATGCATTGTCTGTTTTAACTCATCATTGGCGCACTTACAAATAATTTATGGATACTTAAATACATTTATTAGCTTTTAAATAGAAAGGGTCCCTATATCTCATTTCTTAACAAAATGTGGTTTATCATGTTACTGCCCTAAGCCCTTCATACAGATTTTAGTCATGGTCATTTTAGTCATCTACTACTAAGAATCAGTTAAGATCTATAAACAAAATTAAAAACAAAATTTCTTGAGAGTAACCTCAATATGTTCATTCCTGTGTAATTCCTTAAAACCATCACGTCTATCACTTTGCAGTTGAGCTATCGTGTCCATTACCCTACCACAGCTGGAATAGATCGAAGTTGAGGTTTATAATGAACTTAGAAATCTCTGTTAGTGAGAAGGATAGTTTTACTTTGGAATTAATTCTGAAAGAGAACAACTCTATAACTACTGTACAGTAATAACTTGGAACTGATGAGCACGTCCGTATCATTTTTAATTTAATAATTGGAGTTATGCCCCGTGACGTCACAGGGGGCGCCCGGAGTCCTTATATCCAGCTGCATTAAATAATTAGCATAACAAATTGAAAGGCGAGGCGTTTCATCTAGGTCAAAAGGTCGCAGTATAACAGACACAGTCGAGTAAATTGCAGTCCAAGAAATTATAAACAAGAAAGCGAATAATGTGCATCATATGATTTCTATGAAATTGGTGACAATCAAAAGAGTCAAAAAGTTCTGTGCAATGTCAACAATGGAGAATAATGGACAACAATACAGAAACTAAACTAAATTTAATAAAGTTTTTTTTGTGGTCGTTATGGGTTTATTGTTGGATATTTAGCAGACAGGTTAAAATGGACGTCTGCAGCGTCACTCGTGGGGGCCACATTCAAAAACTTTTTGAGTTTCTCTTTTGATTGTCACAAATTTCATTTAGATACGATTATCCAAAGCGACGTAGTAGTAGTTTAAAGTATGATACTATATTTGTGGACACGGTGTATACTAAGATGTTTAAAATTAAAGAGAAAACCATTCTCTTGCATATTTCCTTTTAGCGATTTCCGAAGAATGGGGCTGTTCTCATGAAAAGGTTTTGAAAAAATGTTACAGATATTCACCGATCTTACCTAGTAGGCACTGAAAATGACCATGGCAATATATAATTCATTTTTTTCGGAACCAAACTCAGCATATAGTAATCAATTGTAAGGTTAAGTTCGTTAACCAGTAAAACCGGACAATTAGCAATAGGAGATCAATTGAAACGAATATTAAAAAATCACTCTAGTGGCCGCAATTGTCATGTTTCCATAATGAATCTCAGTATGTGCCGTTAAGATGAAACGAGGAAGGATTTTAAAAAAAAACAGTGAAAGTCGACCATTATAACTGGAGATTTACGAGAAACCCGAATTTAAAATATCGCTATTCGTTTTCACTGCTGTTAGGCAAATTTAAATAACTAGTTCGAGAAATTAGGGTTTCGATAAATTAAGGGTTAACAAAAGAATGTTAACTTCTCTGGATCGACTTTGGGCTGCTAATGTACAAACTCGCGAGAAACCGCGAAAATAGGCGTGGCAATATCACACAGCCTCCGGATTGGCTCAGAGACACGACTGCTTTTTAGGCACTTTAAATAATCAAACTTAATTGAAAACACGTCAAATGCATTCATGGACCACATAATATATCACAGAATCGAAATAACATCAATATATATTTCGAATCGTCCAAAATAACACATTTTCAAAAAAGGGGCGTGGCATCCCCAGACAGCCACGCGAATGGCTAACACAAATTCGTGACAATAATATATTTTAAATTAAATTAAACTAATAATATCTCGGTATTAGATTTAAACAAGCATTAAGAACACCATGGATATCACTCGAACATGATATCCTAATAAATTAATACAAAAAATCAAGCTTCAAAAAATCACCAGCCTCTGATTGGCTGACGGCCACAAGCGCCATATTCAAAAATTACGAATTCATATACTAGTCGGAGCACATCGTCGCTACCATGCAGGTTAGAATGATGGTTTTCGTTTTAATTTATTATCATATCGGTACTTATTCATTTTCTAATTTACACCGGGGCTAATGCTTAAGCAGGAACCCGGGGCTCTCCTTTCTAGGACATCCTGGAGAGTCAAAAGGAATTGCTCACCGCTTGTCATTAATTTGGCTAGCCGCAGGGCCTTTCCACCAAGACTACATTCAAAAGAATGTTATATTTTAAAAAACTACAAAATTGGACTTTACATTTAACTTAGCAAGGAGTCGCTTAGTTTACGCAGTTGCTGGGTGACTGACTTTTAATTGAAAGTAGGATGGGTTCAGGTTACAAGTAGACCAAGTCCAAAAAACTGAACAACTTGATAAAAAATGAATAAAAGTAATTCTTAAGTTATGTAGGTAGGAAATAACACTATGATGTTTATTTTAATTTTGTTGAGTTGTTTCTTGATTCACCTCATACTTCTTAACTCCCTCGCAGATCTAGATTTCGTCACTGTATTTGTGACATTCTCAATCCTGTAATTCTATCTGAATTTCACCATGATCCTAGCTTAATACCGGGTGCGGCAGAAACAATGACCGATTTTAAACATGTTATTTTGGCATGAAGAAATACAACTGCACTTTATTAGTGTGCAGCCTTTGAAATAATTGTCGGCGCACAGGTAATCTTCAAGTCTCAGAACGAAGCCACTGCGCACGACCAGAGGTCAGTTGTTTGGTTCACAAGTATACAACTAATGCAAAATTTTCGATTTTTTAAGCCATTTTTCGAAAAATTCGTGCATTTTTTTTTCGGATTTGAGAAACTAAAATCCGTTCTATTTCGTTGTGTCTCGTGCAATGGAAAATAATTTCGCGTAAATAAGTAGTGCGGTAAATGGTGTAAATAAAATAAAGCAAGAAATAAAACAAAACAAAAAAAATGAGATAAGGACGAGAGAGAGAGAGAGAAAAAGCATGACAGCCGGATCGAACACGCGACCTCCTGCCTGGGAAATTGAAGCTCCTTCCACTAGACCACAACCGTTTCCAGCTAGGAACTGTCTGCATGAAGCGATGCAATACTCCAGGACTTACTTGTATAATGAAATTATATATTAACTTGTCTTAATTTAAATTAATCAGACGCATTTTACATTAGTAGTGGAAATAAACAATCTTGTTATGCCTTGTGTTTTTAAACAAAGTAACAAGATTTTAGAATCGTTATTCATTGTATATATATGAGCTATTTTCTTTAATCAATTCATTTCCCTATATACAAATTTATTTATATAACGTATGAACATTATAAAAAATAACGACGTTATTAAAAAAACTTCCTGACCAGAATCCAACGTGAGCCTGCATCATCGCAAGAAAGCATCTTACCAACTGCTCTATTGAAGCGAACGATACATATACTGCATTAGAAGTAAGCGCTAATTTACTATTGATTGGTTTAAGAGACCGTTACTTGCTTTCAGTCATCTGATAACTCTTTTAATTTAAAAATTAAATTAATAAATTTATTTGTTGAAATTATTTCAATAACGATTGGCATGAATCTATGATTGGCCCCTTATGCCGCCGGATTTGACCTCAAAGGAGACAGCACATGTAACAACTTACTGGTGTGAATCGCTCTTCAAAACTTTTAACTTTTCAGCATGAAGAGTTGTGCCATCATTTTTTTCAAAGGCTGTACATTGTTAGAAAGGACACACCCTACCATTAATTACACATGTCACTTTTTTTTTGTAAATTATGTCCTTTAGGTGTCCACCATTGTTGGCGATGTTATCTTCTGTACGAACACGCACATTCTCCATATCCTTAAGAAAAGTATCACCTGTTATGGCCTCGATTTCGGCGTGAATGTTGTTTTTTAAATTTTTCAAGAGTTGTTGGCTTATTAGCATACACTTTGGATTTTAGGAATCCCCACAGAAAAAAAAAATCACAAGCCGATAAATCGGGCGAACGGGGTGGCAGGTTAACATGTTGCCAAAGCCCTCCTCTTGCCATTTTGTCCCCCCGTGTTCGAACCTGTACGTATCCCTATCAGGTGGCCTGCATTGTTTTCTCCAGATCCTGTTTGCTCTGAACTGCAGGAACCCATCTCGTAATCGACTTCCGAGACGCAACTTGATCATTCCGACCAATGTTAAAATGTTGCCCGAACAATCGCTGTGTCCGTACGACACTATCATCTCATTTGAAAAAAAAAACGTTTTCTCTAACCAAACGCACGTTGTTCATTTGACCAACTTTCCCCATATTGCTGTATTGACTGTAATATGCTTTAAACTGCCCTAACGCATTTCTCCCAATATCAACTCTCTAGGAAGCCGTGTCCAATAATGTCGGGCAATTTAAAATGAGTCATCAATTCTGCCGCACCCGGTATTAAGTCTTCTCTTCTTCTTAATCATAATTTGTAGGATTTTCATCCTGTTTATTCCCAAAATCGCTCCTCGGAGGAAGACGTATTGGATGCGCATTCACCATCTTCTTTAGCTCTTTTTTTGCAAGTCGGTTGTCTTCCGTTATTTCTATATGACCCTTCCAATATGTTCGTCTATCTATAATAAATATATTAAGTCAAAATGTGATTACAATAATAAAAGTTTTGAATCGTTCGCTACAATTATTAATTTTGAACTCTTCTTTCTCCAAACAACAAACGCTGGATTGTGTATACCTGTGCTCTGAACCATCTAACTAACAAAACTAATTCTAATAGCAAATTACAAACAAATGAAAGCTATTGCTGTTATTCTCCAGTATATATATATATATATATATATATATATATATATATTTAATACACAAGTGATCTTCTTGGTGATAGTCAATATCTGGTTTTGAGAATGACAGCTTGGCTGTAGAAACTTGTTGACCATTTTAAAACATTAATTGGTGAAATGGGCATATTGACTGCATATATATATTTTAATATATATATATATATATTGCTGTCGATTTTTTCTTTTCTGAACCAAACTTGGCATATAGTAAACTATTTAAAAAAAGGTAATGTTGAATTCGTTAACCAGTAAATCGGAACAATTAGGAGTGGGAGTTGAACCAGAAGCAAAAATTGAAAATAATTCTAGCGGCCTTAATTTTCCATTTCTTGCAACGAGACGCAGTATGCCTATATGTTAGTAATAATAATAGTCATAAACATTAGCTCAGGATAGGGATGTATGGACAGCTTCTGTCTGCGCGGCCATGAACTTACGAGTTCGATAGAGCCAGTGAGTTAGTTTAATAACACTAACTAATATTTTATTATTAAGAATCAGATGTCCATCCATCCATAGTAATTCTGTCCGAGGGCAGGTCCTTCAGTGCAATCATAGCATTTTCATGCTATGCTTGCAGCTTTACTAGAGAATTGTAGGTGTGGTAGCTTCCCGTTGCTTTCCACACCGGTGAAGAATGATGATGATGATAGCCATATGATATCGGGGACCGTTTGGGCCTTAAAGTTTTCCTGACATTTGTCCTACAGGCGAGGGAAAAAACCCGATAGAAATTTCACCCAGAAAAACTGCCCCGACCAGGATCGAACCGGGGCCCGCTGCTTGACAAGGCAGCACGCTACCTCGAGACCACAGCGGTGGACGAATCTGATGTAGGATGAATTTTATTTAAATTTCTAATACAGTTGTTGATAAAGATACTATTAAAGTATAAAACTTCATCATCAACAAGATTAGACCCAATGGCCTGTTCCGATCTCATTATAGGTCGAATTGGTCCTTCCATCTCTTCAATGGTCTTCCCAACGTTCTTCTCCCTTTTGGTTTATAATTATACATTATTCTTGGTATGCGCTGTTCATTCATTCGTAATACGTGCTGAAGATAAGCATTTTGGTAATATGTTATTCTTTCACAGAGATTAAATATATTAAGTTCTGTTCTTATATCTTCGTTTTTCTTTTTATCGGTCCTTTGGTATCATGCTATTGCTCTCAATATCTTCATTTCAGCAGCCTTTATTTGTTTACTATCTGCCTTTGTTAATGTCCAGGTTTCGCATCCATATATAAGAGATGGAACTGCCAATACTTTGTATAAAACAATGAATAAAATACCCGCTTGCAATCCCTCAGGTTGATATAGCTATGGTTATTATTATTATTATTATTATTATTATTATTATTATTATTATTATTATTATTATTATATTACCACGATGACATAGAATATATGGCTAAAAAACTAAAAGAAGAATATGAAAAATGGGGACTTTTTATAAACATTGAGAAAACTAAATACCTGTGTATAGGAGAAGAAATGGAAAATATAAATTTCAACAATGGAGAAGAACTAAAACCTAGTATTGAATGCACTTATTTAGGAACAAAATTAGACCATTCAGGCGACAACACATTGGAAATTAAAAATAGAATCGCACAAGCGAAACAAGCAATAAATGATTTAAACTCTGTTTGGTGGAGCAAAAATATTACTAAAATAGAAAATTACAAATATATCAAACTATAATTCAGAGCATTTTAACATGTGGTGCTGACGTCTGGCAAATTCCTACCAGGGAAATGAAAATAATTTTAAGTACAGAAATAGATGTATTAAGAAGATCAGCTGGAAAATCTAGAATGGATAGAATACGAAATAAAGAAATAAGGGAAATTATATGTGTAAACGAGGAGCCGGACATCATAGACATTGTAGAAAAGATAAGATTACAGTGGTATGGCCATGTCAAAAAAGAATGCTAGAACAAAGATTGCCTAAAATTGTTATGGAATGGATCCCAATGGAAAGGAGGAAGAGAGGAAGACCGAAGAAAACTTGGATAGAAGGGGTACAAGCAGCTGTGAATATATATCAGAGGAATGGAGGTAAATCAATGGATGGACAGAGAGGAATGGCGTTTGGTTTCCGGAAGAAGGCGGCAGCTGCCATGATACCGGATGATGATGATGATGATTATTATTATTATTATTATTATTATTATTATTATTATTATTATTATTATTACTTTCAAATGCTCGTAATCTTCTTTTCTCCTTTAAAGTAAGTGTCCAGGTTTCGGATCAGTATAGTATAACTGGCTGAATAACAGTTTTATATATTTTCAGTTTAACGTTTTTTTAAAGGAGTTGGGACAAGAGTCCCTGTAATGCGTTAATAGCATACATTTCCAAGAATTGAGTCTTTGTTTAATTTATTTGTGCATCTCATTTCTATTTGTAATTATTGTTCCTAGATACTTGAATTCAGCCACTTCTTCGAAATTTCCCTCATTTGTCATTAGTTGTCCATTTCCGGTATATAATGCGACGCATATATGTGCGAACATATATTTTGTTTTATTGATGTTTACTTTCAGTCCCAATTTCTTATTTTTACTCAATAGAGTGTGCGTGTTGGCCTTTCGTATCTCCTCCTTTTTGCTCAATAATTCTACATCATCAGAATAAACTAACAACCAATAATAATGATGATAATAATAATAATTATTATTATAGTAATAATAAATAATAACCTATTAAATTATTGATTACTGAAATAAACTGAGAAAGGTATTTTTTAAAAATCAGCAAAATCCGACCGTTAGAATTGGGGGGTTTCCTGAATTCCGAAATTAAAAAATCGTCTTAGCTGCCACCAGTTTTGTGAATTGGACCATAAATTCGACTTGTTGAAAAATTCGCTTAGTTTATTCAGTTCCTGCTTAATTGACCTTTCCACTTTACTGCAATGTAAAAACAAAATCTAAAATTAATATATTGTGTGAGTAAATTACTTTGGCCTGTGATGCTGTTAACCACGCAGGCGCACTAGAGTACTTATCGAAAAAAATATATCGAGCTTGATGTATTATTCCATACGGGTGCATTATCTCGCTCTTTCACTTCACACCTCCGTTGTAAAACATCGTAAAAAATACTTTTACGATCAAACTGCAAAAAAAAAAGCAGTTTCACTTGATGTCCATGAAAATTTATACCTTATAAGGAAAATTTTTACTGCACGGCTGTAATAAAAATCCATATATACTATGGTAATTAGATGAGAGTTGCTGACGAACAGAATTTAGTTTCATAACGAAATGCTGAAACATCTATGTGATTTACTCTGTTTGTAAGATAAAAATTTAAATATACCTGTTGGCAGGTGCCGTTGTCCTCAACTTCCTTAAAATGATGTATATAAAATATTAACTGTAGGCCTTTCGGAAGTTAACTTCCATCGTCAGCAGGACGAGTATACGCTACTAGTAGTTAGGACGCTGTAGACGTTGCAGGTCCTGATGCGCCTCCAGTAGGAACTGATTGGTTTTTAAGTATCTCATATAAGGAATTGTATGTTTGGGGTGTGTTCTCATTCAAAAGCAATCTGTTGTCGACTTGTTTCAAGATTTCAAGCTCTTCCAATAGATTGATTTTGGCTCGTATTTTTTCTCGGTGAACTATCGATAAAGTGTGTTCAATTGTGTGCATGCGATGATCAGCGGTAATTATGTGTTTAGCGTAACTTGATTTGCCACCCGCGTACATAAAATCTCTGACGTGTTCCTTTAATCTTATGTTGAAGTTTCTATTTGTCCTGCCTAAATAAAATTTATTACAATCTTTACATGTCTGTTTATAAACTCCTTTACTTAATTACCTACTCTCTTACTCACTGGCACTATCGAACCCGTAGGTTCATGGCCGCACGGACATAAGCTCTCCATATATCCCTATCCTGAGCTAATATTTTCCACTTATTCCCTGTATTTCAAATTATAGTTAATGTCATTCTCCCACCTCATTCTTTGTCTACCACTGGGCGTTTTCTCTCTGTTTTCCTACAAGAAGCTTCCATTTACGTTTTTCATTCCCCGTACGTGCCACATGTCCTGCCCATCGCAGTCTACGAGACTTAACTGTTCTTATTATATCTGGCTTCCTATAAAGACCATGTAGTTCATTGTTATGTAGTCTTCTCCATTCACCTGTTTCTTCATCTCTCTTTGGTCCAAAAATTTTCCTAAGTACTTTTTTATAAACTCTTTACTATTGAATTTGTTACGTTCTTCTAAGTCATTATGTACTATGTTGTTTAATTTGTTATTGGTTTTATAAGCTATGTTTTTTTTCGAAGTTCTAGCCAATTTTATGGTTTCATGTCCTGTGTATGTTAATGATATCCATGTTTTATTGTTAACGGGTTCTCTTTTTAGTTTAGTTATGTTATGTAGGTCACTTTTTTTTATTCCTCACCAGTTTACCTATGATTTGTTTATTGGAACCGTTACTTTTTGCCATGTTTTTAATGTATTTAAATTCTTTGTTATACTTTATTTTGTTTAGGGGTAACTTTAACATTCTGTTAATTAAGCTGGTGAATGTCTATACTCTTGCAAGTGTGCTCTCTTGTGGGAGTTACTGAACCAAGCTCTTTTCCTTACAGAAGTTAGTGAAAAGAGATACATAGTAGGAAACTAAGATATTACTCATAAGATAAAAGTTACAAATTAAGATGTACCTTTTGGCAGGTGCCGTCGTTCTCAACTCTGTTAAAATGGTGTATATAAAATTAATTGGAGCGCTTTCGGAAGTTAACTTCCATCCTCGGCAAGTTGAGGTTCTGCTACTCGTTGTTGTTTACGATTATGTATACTCCAACTGTTCGTAGCAGCAACTGACTTGTTTTTGACCATCTCGTGTAATGGGTTTGACTGGGGTTCGTTCTCATTAAGAAGTAAGGTGTTGTTTATTTCCTTTATGATTTCGAGGTCTTCAAATATAATTATATACACCGTTTTGACAATATTGAGGACGATGGCACCTGCCAAAAGGTACATTTTAATTTTTAACTTTCATCTTATGACTATTCACCCCAACGGAATTTGATATGAATTTTATTGGAATTGGTAAAGATATTACTTGGATGGAAAAATCTATTAAATTTTGCTCATAGACTCTAATTCAGGCTTGGGGTTCTTTTACCTGCCCAAAAATCTTCAGACTGTACAGCTTCAAGTCCCTGGAAGGAGTTGTCCCTTGTATTTTTCTGTTAGAATAAATTAAACTTACATTTTGTTATCAATTGATTTGGCGTTTACTTGATGAAAATCCATTTTTATGTTATTTAAATAAATATAAAACTTAAAGTTTTATTTTTATTTAATTACATTTTGTTATTGTCAAATTACATTTAATTCCGTACCCATTTGTATTTTAATAAAGGCTAATTTAGTTAGGCTCGTTTCTCTACATATGTCAGGGAATGACAAGTAGTTAGCTCATCGCCTCAGGGTGACACCCAGCAAGGAACTAAATTATTACTTGGATGGGAAAAGTATTACATTTTGCTCAGATGTTCTAATTTAGGCTTGAGGTTATTTTACCTGCCCGAAAATCTTCAAGCTTGAGATTTACGGCTTGAAGTCACTCTGGGAGTACTTTTCCCTTCAATTTTACAATTAGAAGAAATTAAACTTACATTATTGCTGGTAAATTAATTTGAATTCCAAACCTAATTATTTTACTTTATTTTAATAAAGGCTAATTTAGCTAGGTTTTTTTCCTATAGATGTCAGAAATGTTCAAGTGGTTAGCTCATCTCATCAAAGAAATACTTAATAAGTGTTTAAGTGTTAAAATATTACTTGAATGACAAAGGCCGATTAAATTTTGCTCAGAGGCACTAATTTAGATTTGAGGTTCTTTTATAAGTTCGAACATATTACGACTTAGGAGTCACGGCATAAAGTATTTCCTGGAGGACTTGTCTCTTGGTTTATTCCTTCCTTAAAAATCCAAAGACCCGGCCGGGTTTCAACCCGGGAGTAGAGCAAAGATCATAATACCTAGAATATCAAGACCAATTTGGAAGTGAAAGATTGATTAAAATTTTCTCTGAGGCTCAATTTTAAACTTGAGATTCTTTTACGAGCCAGAAATTTTTCGGACCCTACACTCACCCTTTCCTCCATCCCGGAGGATTTGTTCCTTGGATTTTCTCCGTCCTAAAAAATAAATCGATCGTAGCCGGATTTGAATCCGGACAAAAGGCAAGGCCACCGAAAATTGAACAGCGTTATGCATTAACCGGCTATGCGACATAATATAAGTTTCGAGAAAAATACGTTTAAAGTTTAAGTCGGTATACACTATTTATTGTAGCGCCAAACTAAGAGTACTGGATATTACAAGTTATTTTTTTTATTTTACATCAACAATTCAAGAGCGTAAACATTTGGTGCTTAGCTGCATGATGCATAATTTAGATTAGTATGTATGGTTTCATAGCCGTTTGTTACAAAACATAGAATATCTTATAGCACTGACGGCGTTTACATTTTACTTTAATATGGTTACATTTAAAGATTTGGCGCTAAAATGTGCGCACGCTTACTTCATGTGTTTAATTTTCTGTCTCTCATTCATGTTTGTAAGTATTTGAATGTGGTATTTTATACATCAAATAATTTATGTCAGTATAGGAGTAAAATAATATTTAATCTCCAAGGTAAAAACTGATATTTTAATTCAATATTAGTGAAATGCACCCATCCATAGTAATTTTGCCCGAGGGCAGGTCCTCCACTGCAATCATAGCATTTTCATGCTATGCTTGCAGCTTTACTAGGGAATTGAAGATATGGTAGCTTCCCGTTGCTTTCCACACAGTTGAAGGATGATGATGATGATGATAATGATAAGGATGGTGATGGCCATATGATTTTGGGGACGTTCGTCTTACAGGTGAGGAAAAACCCCGATAAAAACCTCACCCACAAAAACTGCCCCGACTGGGAATCGAACCCGGGCCCGTTGCGTGACAAGACAGCACGCTACCTCGAGACCACAGCGGTGGACTAATAGTGGAATAATATGACACATTTGAGGCGTTATTTTGTATAGCTTTTTTAAAAAAATTAAAGGCGCCGATTATAATGAAGTGGAACGCAAAGATTATGAAGCAATTTGTTTTCTTGTACGTCCTGCTAATTTAGTTTGACTATGTGATGTTGGTAGAGTGTTGAGATAATAGAATTAAGTCTCTTGTCTTGTTAAAACATTGGTTGTGCGTTGCGTCACATACAACACATTCAAAATTCAATAAACCTGCTTCTCCTTCAACTTATGCTTCCACCAAGAAGTATATACCACATCTGGTACCATCTTCAAGTTAGAAACTTGCCTCTGTAATATACAATACACCTGCAAGCATCTTATGTTAAAAGAACAGGCACTCACAGCGTCTGTGTGCTTCATGCTGTAATCTTATATCCTCGGGTAAAACTTACTCTATGAAGAGACAAGCATCTTGAAGACGTGAGCTTATATACATTTTCGAATATCACATTTCTAAAGCACTATTTAGTTTAGTGCCTCGTGTATCCTCTGCTTCTTTTTATGTGAATACGTATTTAAATTTGCGTCCACAGTGAGAGGCAATTCAGAAAACTGACGATAACAAAATCGGGGGATACAGTTTGATGTTGCACCTACATATCTAACATCTACTTCCAAAATTTAATCACACCACTCGATAGACAAAATATCAAAGAATTCGTTACGTGTGTGGATTGTGACGCATCGCGCGTGGCGGAGGGAAAAGCGCCGCCATTTTGAGGTCGTTTCGCTGCGTTACATAATTTTCGTTTAGTATAAATTTTGACTGGGAGAAGGTACGACGTTCGGTTGAGTTTCAATTGTCAGCTCTCGACAAGATTTATCGATTGTGTATATAAAACATTAGTGCGAAATAGTTATAGTGAATATGTATTCTATAGTATTTTTCCCTAGGGCATGCCCTTGTCTGCAATAATAGCATTTCCATGCTATTCTTTGCAGCTTTACTAGGGAATTATATATATATATATATATATATATATATATATATATATATATGGTAGCTTCCCATTATTTTACACACCGTGGGACGATGATGATAAAATGATGGCCAAATGATGTTCGGGGACCGTTTGGACCTCAAATCTCCCTGACATATCTGTTACAGTGAGGAATAACTCCGAGAAACCTCACCTTGGAAGCTTGTCTCGACCGGTAATCGAACCCAGGCCTGCTGTGTGACAAGGCAGCACGCTACCTCGAGACCAGATAGTGAATATATATGGTGTTAAAGTAAAAAAATTAAATTAAATATTTCAATATCTGCTTATACTCGTCAAAAAGCTAAATGAGAGATCGTATGCGATTGGTAAAGGCTTCTTAAGAGCAATCCAGTGGCACCATATAACAAAGTGAATCGGTGCCGGGAACGTTGAAGAATGAAAGCGTCCTAGCGGATCAACGACTGCGCCAGTATATCTGCTACATATAATACGCTCAAAGAAAATATTACCTGTTACATACATGTATTCATGTAAAACACACGATCGTGTCCATGACACAGCCACTTCCTCTAGCGAATTCCGAAGGACTAGTTATAGAGTGTACTCATGAAAAGATTTTTAATAGGGACATATTACTATTCTCTAAAAGGACATTGCATTAACAAAAAAGACACGGAAAAAAATTGCCACTAAATATCAAACTACAGCTCTGCAGCATGAGATGAAATTTGTAAAAAAATGACTTAGTTTAATGCATAGTTTGCCACTTACGTAATAATTACTTGCTTGACAATACAATTTTATATGACAGATCTTGTATTTGCACTTGGAAGTATAAGAAGTACCTTTCATACATTTCTCTAAATCTCAATTCAGCCTTAATTGAAGTCATGATAACGTGAATTTTGGTAAAATTAGAGAACTTCACAAAGTCTATTCGTTAGAGATCGATTTGCGCAGTAAATTATCATCGTCTCTACTTAGTAGATAACGGAAATGACAAAAGCAAAATTTATATCAAATGGCACAGAAAAAAAAAACAGGTCAGTCACTTTCCTTGAAACAGAGAGAAAAAACACTTTTATATTGTTCAACGTACTTACTTCCCTACTTGTATGCCAAAGTTTGGAATAAATCCATGGCTAAACTGTTTCTTTCACTACTTCAAACTTCTAAAACACAATCCTGCTCACGGAGAATGTAATAGTAACTCAAACTCAATTTCGACAAAAAAGTGACTTAACCTATTTATTTCCTTCGACCGTGCATATATATATCGCGAAAATAAAAATTAATGCCTGAATAGGGATTTGAATCCGCGATCTCTAACTCTATGAACTCTATACGCTATCTTCGTAACCCAGTTTAAACATTAATTTTCCTCTCCTTATATATAATTCTCAAATCATAAGAGTTAGCGGAAAGTATCCGCATTGCCTGCTTAAGGCTTCTATAAAAAACAAAAAAGTGAAAATGATACGGATGATAGGCCATGCAGAGAGGATCATTTTTTTTTTTTTGTGAAGGAACATACAGTCGCAAACACATCGTTTATGAGTTATGCGCAGATGAAGTTGTTGTGTTTTGACGACGTCAAAAAAGAATACTGCCAGATCGGCCGTACTGGCCGATCGTTGCTGCGACGATATCAAACATGCAATGAGGCACAGGGTCGATTGTTTGAACACTTGTTGTAAAAACATGTCTTTTTCAATCAAATGATTCGTGTACAATTGTTTGTATTTAATTCCGACCCTTATGTGTGAACACCTTTATCTGCGCATAAATCATAAACCACGTGTTTGCGACTATATGTTCCTTCACAAAAAAATGATCCTCTCTACACGGCCTATCGTCCCTATCATTTTGTCGGTGAGGTCCTGTTGTACCTTGTATATATATAAAACTTGTCCACCGCTGTGGTCTCGAGGTAGCGTGCTGCCTTGTGACGCAGCGGGCCCGGGTTCGATCCACGGTCGGGGTAGTTTTTCTGGGTGAGGTTTTTATCGGGGTTTTTCCTCACCTGTAAGACAAATGTCAGGCCCAAACGGTCCCCGAAATCCTATGATCATCATCATTATCACCCTTGTCATCATCTCTCTTCATCATCCTTCACCGGTGTGGAAAGCAACGGGAAGCTACCACACCTACAATTCCCTAATAAAGCTGCAAAGCATAGCATGAAAATGCTATGATTGCAGTGAAAGACCTGCCCTCGGGCAGAATTACTATGGATGGATGGTTATAAAACTTCGTAGTACCTATACAGGTGCATTTTAATGGGAGTTCCATGACTAGGTTAATTTAGTTGGGCTTATTTCTGTACAGATATCAGTGAGTTTCATGTGGTTATCACATATCAATGAGACATCTGGTAGGAAGCGAAGGTTTTACTTGAATGGGAAAGATTGTTTAAATGTTTCCATGAAGTAAAAAGAAAAAACTTTTTTTCCAAAAAAAAATCAGTGAAATCCGATTGTTATTAGAAGTAAGGTTTTACAATCGTAAACAAATCTAAATGGGTGCGTTAGGCGTAGAAGGTACTTGACCTACCAGCCGACTGCTGGTCTTACATCCGTAATCTGTGTAATTTACCAGGTGGATGATTATCCAGCCAATATAGGGATGACATCCAGCCATTATTGTAGGAGCCGTTACTTAATACAGCTACCAAAATTCCTCACGATGATCGATAGGCGCATGTCCCATACTGCTCGATATTCCATGAGAAAATTCCTTTCCCCATTGGGACTGGAACCAGACGATGCCCGCAACTTTCCACCAAGACATTAATTGCACCAATAATTGTGTAGGAAAAATTAGAAAACACAATTAGGAGGGTCAACGCATCCCATGAGTGAAGGTGGAGTACTTAATAATAGTAATATATATATATATATATATATATATTTTCTGTGGAAAGCAACGGGAAGCTACCACACCTACGCAATTCCCTAGTAAAGCTGCAAGCATAGCATCAAAATGCAATGATTGCAGTGAAGGACCTGCCTTTGGGCAGAATTACTATGGATGGATATATTGTTCAATTATTTTCGAAAACAAAATGATAAGATGGAAAGTGTATTATATATTTTGTTTTTGTTTTTGTTTTAGGTGTTAATTAAGCGTTTAATTTTATTGCTTTATTTAAATATTTTATTTTCCTATTTGCTAATTTATTTATTTTCAATTTCACAGATTTGATACATCATGTGATTTTGGTTTTTAATCCTGACTTTTTAAGCTAAACAAGGATTTCGTTTTTCTGGTGAGTTTATCCAAAAAAAAAAAAGTATTTTATGGTAGTTATTTCTTTAACCTAGAAATATTTTAATTTAATTTCTTCATGTAATATTACATTATTTAATTTAAATTTATTTAGGATTCAGTTTTAATATCTCGTATATTTTAGTACCATTTTACGATAATAATTTAAGATATTTTGATCGTGTGAATTATTTTCACTGCAGTTAGTATTTTAGCGGAAGCGTTGAAATAAGTAGGATTTGACGTGTACGAAGCAACGCAAGAATAAGCATTTGGCACATTGACAAAAATAAACATGCTTAAGTTTTCACCCACGAGACTCTAATCAACTACAAGAGGTAAACATAGATCTATCTATCTTCGGGTTTTTACAGCTGCTGCCGTCTTCCCGTGCCAAACCTCCAAAGCCTACGGTCTTGGGCATCTTCGATGCTTAGCCCTCTAGCTTGCATTACTGTCTTCATGTTTTCCTTCCATGTTAACCTCGGTCTTCCTCTTTTCCTCTTTCTGTTCGGATGCCATTCATATAGTTGCTTTGGCCATCGCTCATCTTCCATTCTTAAAACATGTCCTAACTACTTTAATTCCTTCTCAATTCTTTCAATTATGCTTTCTTCTGCTTCCATTATGATTCTAATTTCCTTATTTGTCACATGTTCTAATTTTGACTTTCTGGCACTTCTTCGTAAATAATCCATTTCTAGAGCTATTAGTCTATTCTTGTAGTACTTATTGATTGTCCATACCTCACTTCCGTACATTGCAACAGATTCCACCAATGTTTTACCAATGTTTTTTTGTGTCTTTCCAAATATGCTTATCCCACCATATGGAATTTAACGATGATATTATTTTGCTACTCAATTCAATTCTATGTTTTATGTTCTCTTTGCTTATACCTTCAATGTTATCCATAATTATTCGCAAATATTTAGTTTGTTTCACTTGCTTTATTTGAATTCCTTCTTCCAATATTAAAGTTCCTCTTTCGTTGCTATTTATTGCCATATTCTGTTTTTTTTTGTAAATTTACTTTGAGCCCCAATGATTCATATATGTTTTTCAACCTTTTTATCATGAATTCCACATCAAATTTGTCTCGCGCTAAAACCAGTTGATCATCGGCAAATTGTAATGTCAGCAAAAATCTGTTGCCTATTGGGATCCCCATACCTTTGCAGCTTTGTTTCCATTTCGTTAATATAAATTCTACATAAATATTAAATAAAATTGGCGATAGACTGCGCCCTTGTTTCAATCCCTTTGTGGTTTTTATAGGATTAGACATTATGTTTCCAATTTTAACATAAGCGGAGTTATCTTTATAGATTTGTTTAATAATTTCTATTAGGTTTCTGTCAATATTGTATTTCTCCAATACTTCCCATAAATTGTTCCTCGGAATTGAGTCATAAGCTTTCTCTAAATCTATCATTATCAAATGGGTTTCTTCTCCAACTGCAGTCCGTTTTTCAATTAACTGTTGTATTGCAAATATATTGTCAATACATGACCTTCCTGGTCTGAATCAATTTTGATCTTCTCCTAATTTGTCTTTAATATATTTTTTGTAACTTTGTTTTTAATAACTTCGTAAATATTCTATACAATGTGTTATTTATACTTAGTCCTCTGTAGTTTTTTGCGTCTCTTCTATCGCCCTTCTTGTATATTGGTACAATGTAGCATAGATAAAATAAATATATGTTGGACTGCCTGTGAAAACGCATTTTAAGGAAGCAAATATACATTTTCTGTTTGTTTTATATATTGGAAAAAAGGAGGAAATGCTGAACCGGATGTTTCTCTTTAAGTTAGATATGCAGTTAATAAATGTATTTGTCGAGACTGTTTAGATAACAGTTGGTAAAAGCTGTGATTAGCTCCACAAATTTCGCAACACTGATCAGTAGTAATGCAAGTTATTAACATTAAAAAAAAAAAACAAAATCCATTTCATTTACATTGCGCACGGGCCTCGTTGGCCGTACGTGCACATTTTTTCGTGAATAAAATAAAAAAATAAACCTAAGAATATATAAACAAATACATACATAGTAACATATACACTCATACATAAAGAGGATATAAAGCAATGAATATATTTAAGTCTATGTCTGCGGTACATACACAATAATACATATCTACACTCATATATAGAGTGTTTCTGAATTAGACCGACAAACTTTGGGAGCAGATACGTAACCTTAATTGAAGCATATTTTGTTAAGGAACCTATAGGATGTGACGATTCGTTTCAATCCAAGAGGGGTCTTCGATGAAGGGATGGAAGGAAGTAGGTACGTTCAAATAAGTCATTCTGTGTTACATTATTTCGTGTATTAATCCAAACACTTTACAGGAAAACAGAAACAAAACGTACTTGATTAAAAAAAACTCACTCAAGTGTTGCATTGTCAGAATGGATCCAGTTTATTGTCCCATCACAGCAAATGCTGGAACATAGGTCCATTGACATCCAGACAAACAGTGCACCGACATCTCATAAGAATCCTAGGCAGGTCAGGCCAGGCTAGCTTGCCGGCCAGGGAGTGGACCCACCCCTACCTTTCCAACGAGCGCCGAATATAGCTGTCAGATGGCCACGACTTCATTCCCAAAGTGAGGTGGTGCCCCGTTAATTTGAAACCATATGCTGTGTCTGATATTCAGAGCTATGAGCTAAGTCAACATTATACTGTACAGTACAGTATATACAGCAGTACTGAATGCGGTCACCCACCATCCCTTGTTCCGACTATGGATAACAACAGATCGTACCAGTGGATGGATATAAACAAACTTGCTGTAATTGATACCGAATGCTACTGAACTCCGGAAGTAAACAAATCAAGCAATAGTAGTAATGACAACCCTTCTTGGACTGAAAGGAGTGTTTATCCGTTTCCTTCATCCCTTCCTGTAAGATCCCTCTAGCACTGAAACGAAGCGACACAGGCCATAGGTTCCATAACAGAATATTCTTCAACGAAGGATATCTATCTGGTCCCAGACTTTGTCGGTCTAATGAAAGACCATGTGCATAGTTACAAAAAATAATTCCATTTTGTATAATAATAAACAAATTGCTAAGACCAGATTAAAAGCACATACATGCAAATATATCATCCACACACACACACACACACACATGCACATACCACCCACACCCCTGCAGGCAGCAAATGCACTAGCAGGCTATTCAACTAAGACTACTTATTATATCATATAATTGAAGACCGGAAACAAATATTATTATTTTTTTAAATGCCCCAGGTTTGTCTTTCGACATTCCTGGTTTCTCTCCTGGCATGGCGTAATTATAACCCACTTCTGAGGTTGGGGCGCCTGGAAGGAGGGGTTACGTTGCCCCGATAATATGATGGGTGATGATGATGATAGTGGTGCGCCAGGAGAGTCCCTAATCCTAAACTTAACCTAAGATGAATATGAATGATGATGATTGCGATGGCCATATGATTTCGGGGACCGTTTGGGCGTTAAAGTTTTCCTGACATTTGTCTTACAGGTGAGGAAAAACCTCGATAAAAACCTCACCCAGAAAAACTGTCCCGACCGGGGATCGAACCCGGGCCCGCTGCGTGACAAGGCAGCACGCTACCCCGAGACCACAATATTATCTTGAAGTCGTCATTACTGGAAATACATATTTTCTTATTAATCTCCAATTTTGCTATCTCTCAATTTCCTTAATGTTCCACCATAAAATACATCAAATCGGTTGATTGAGAAGCTCTCTATCTATAATGGCATAGTCCAACGTTGAGCCATAGCCTCTCTTTTGTTAAGAGTTATCGAGCAAGTCAATTAGTTATTCTCATGTGTGCATGGATGTCATGAATGGTATGCGGTCAACATACGACCCAATAAGACAATTACTAGTTTGATTTAATCGACCTGGTGTAGCATCAGCTTTTTAAAAAAATATGTTTCTAGAATAAAAATTACATTTTTATTGAATTTTGAAATATTTAGTTCTAAAATGACTTACATAAATAGTATTAAGAGTTGAACTTAGGGAAAAAAATATTAAAAATCTGTCTTGCAGTTTGATTACTTAGAAAGATCGAGTGGTAACCTTTAGTTACTTGTAACGAATAAAATGTTATTGGGAAAATAATAAAATATTAGTCCTTGGACCTTAGTTCTTGGATCAATGATTGTAGTTGTGTGCAAGGTTTTTTAGATGCTGATAAAGCATGTTTGCACATAATTTACAGTCGTGGAGCTGTATTTTATATGTAGTTTGTGAAGTAATCTAACAAATGACGTCAAGATCTCAAGATCGAATGTTTTCTCCTTATTCGCTTTATTTTGTTCTACTGAAAACTTACTCGTATCTTTTCTGACTTGTGGGGTTTTCCAGATAGCTTCACATATGCGAACCAACAATTTCCTTTTATAACAAAATAGGCCAAGTTTCACTTATAAGTGCAATAAAATAAATAGCTATATCTTCTGAACTGATATGAATCTACAGATGAAACCAATTGCTACAAAAATTCCAAACTGGTATTGTTTTTACTTTATGTTGCATATACCTCAATGCGGCTTCAATTGGTCGCAAAACAAATGCCCATCCGGTATTCAACCTCAAATCAAATGTTTTGAATCATCTGTAATGTTTCATTGTTGCATATACCCCATATGACACGAATGGGGACACGGGTGTTCCCTAGCGGGAGTTAATTATTCAGACTAATTTAGTTACGCTTATATACCTACATATCAAGGTTCGAGTCCCGGTGGGTCAGGATTTTTAAACTGACTCAAACTTTCTGGTGACACTATGGCCCTTGGGTCGACTCAGCCTCTAACGGAAATGAGTACCAGACACTTGTTCTGGGGATAAAGGCGGCCGCCACGCAGGGCTGACAACTCGGCTGACATCAAGTGCAGATTGTCCAAAAAAGTGGAAGCCTTAACCTCCGACTAACCCAAGGGCCTCCTGAGGCCTGTAGTGGGATCACTTTACTTTTACCTTTATATACCTACATATGTCAACGAGTAACATATGGTTAACACATCACTCCAATTAAACATGGAGGAATTTTTATTCGTGCTTGCGGTTATGAAATCTTTAGACTCGGGACTGACGGCTTAAAGTCCCGCACCGAGGAAAATTCCCTTGGATATATTCGATTCCATTAACTCACTTTAACCACTCATCTTTTAGGTAATTTTACGTGTAACATGGCAATCAGGCAAAGAATGTTCAACCTTTGCATCATGTTAGTTACATACTTTTCTGACCATATGGGGACATAGAAAGACCCTCCTCAAATGAAAGACCAGGTCATTGCGCGGCCACCTCCGAAACAGCTCGAACATATAAACAGAGACACACCATAACTCACTCATATGACAGGGTGATTATGATAGCCAAATTGTGTTCGAGGACTATTGGGGTCTAAAGTTTCCAGACGTTTGTCTTGCAAGTGAGAAAAAACTCGAAATAAACCTCATCCAGAAAACTTGTTCGGGGTCGAACCCGGACACGATGCTTCTAAGGCAGGCACGTTCCTCAGAAACTGCAACTGTAGACTACTGTTATCATTAACAAAACTAACGAAGATTGAGGCACGTTCCAAGACACCATAAATTGGTCAGATCTCTTTTTTAATGATCTCCCCACTTCCCTCCTTACAATTCTCTTTTTGGTGTCCAGGGTTTAGTAGAATAGCACCATGGAACATCTCCCTGTCGTAAGAGGTGACTAATTGCTATTCTATTTCATATTATGATATCCTATATTTTTATCTGTAACTCCTTCCTTCTCCCCGGAAGTCAATTGGTGGATTGAGTAGCTTAGAGATTATCGTTATTTATTCCCAGCTATCCCATTACATACCTTCAATACAGCCCATATCCACAGGGAAGGATGATATCGTCAGTCATACTGATGACAACATCCCTCCAGGTCCTCCATGGTGGGGTTGTGCGAAGTATTTAGTTCTATAAGTATTTTATCTCAGAAGACTCATAGGTATTATTATTATTATTATTATTATTATTATTATTATTATTATTATTATTATTATTATTATTATTATTATTATCCTGACCACGGACCACTCAAATGATATCTATACAAAAACAAGTGTAACTAAATTAGTATGGTTCAAATTCGTATCTGTAGGAAAGAGTGCCTAAATCTCTGTTAAGGGAAACATCTCTGTTAAGGTTTAAAAAATATATATTATATTAGATTTTGTGAGATACAGACAGCTAGAATGGTATGGTCATGTACGTAGGATGCCAGAGAAAATATTACCCAGACAAGCTTTGGACTGGATCCCACCTGGGAAAGGAAAGATAGGTCTACCTAGATCTAAATGCATGAATGATGTTAGAAGAGGTATGAGGGAGCTAGTCTGGAAGAATTGGAATGGGAAGATAGAGAAGAATGGCGAAAGAAGATACAAATTTATAAAGCTTTGGGCACAAGAAGATGTCTTATTACATTGTGAACCTGTTTATAAAAATAAAATAATAATAATAATAATTATTATTATTATTATTATTATTATTATTATTGCCGTACATTTTATTAATTATGAATTTCACATTATACCATATCAAAAGTAAGATGTTTGTCTGATTTCGTTGTTGGAAAATAATTGTGAATGGAGGAGGATGAAAAACATTATACTGTTTCTTAGAATAATATTATTCATCTAAATATTTTGTTAACATTTTCTTATAATAACAAAAAATGTAATAAGAACAGTTCGTACTTGTCAAATAATGGCATTCTAGTTGTATACATTCGCTATTTAAAGCCTCATTATCTATCATTGTATTCAAAGAAGATTCATTAGCAATATTTTGTAGAATTCACTGTTGCTCCCATTAATATTAGCAATTTAAATCTTAACAGGATCACACTATTCTTGTAATTAAACTAACTCACTGTCATTATCGAACCCAGAAATCGATGGCCGCATGTCCACATATCCCTATCCGGATCTAACGTTATCCATTTACCCTCTATATAATTTATCTCCTTCAAATCACGGTTAAGGTTTTCTCCCACCTCATTCTTGACCTACCTAAGGGCGCTTTTCCTCTGATTTCCCGACAAAGTTTTTATGCCTCTGTTTCATTCCCTATTGGTACTACATGTCCTGCCTATCGCAGTCTAACGAGACTTACTTTTTTTATTACATCTAGCTTCCCATAAAGATGATGTAGCTCACTGTTATGTAAGTCTTCTCCTTTCACCTGTCTCTTCGTCTCTCTTTGGTCTAAAAGTATTCCTAAGAACTTTATTCTCAAATGCTCGTAATCTTTTCTCCTCCCGTAAAATAATAGTCCATGTTTCACAACAATCTAATATAACTGAGGAATAACCGTTATAAATATTTTCAGTATAACATTTTTTTAGAGAAGTTTTGATGACAAAAGTCCCTGTAATGAGTAATAGTATGCAATTCCAGAATTGTGTCTATATTTAATTTATTTTTGCACCCCGTTCTTTTTTGTAATTATTCGGGCTAGGATTTTTATGTACTTAAAGTTAAGATTGCAACGTAGTATAATGAGAAGTTAGACTTATGACTGTCTTTTGTTTTGGTTTCACATACAAACAGTTAAATAGTATATGAGAAGTAACACTTTTGTCTGTCTTTTGTCTTGGTTTCACACACAAACAGTTGAATAATATATACTATCTGCATTGCAACCTTATCTTTTATTACATAAAAATCCTAGCTCTAGGTATTCTTCAAAATTGTCCTTACTCGTCATTAAGTGTTCCATTTATAAACGGCTTCCAATATAAAACCGGACCGGCCTCACGGAGTTTCACCCGGCACGCAGTGCTGTCTCTTCCTCCCGCAATTCACGCTTACTGCCACCCGTCCTTGAACTGTTTCTTACCTTATAGAAAATGCTGGAAATGTTGTCCTCCCGCAGTTAAACAGGCATTATACTGAGTAAACACATTAAGATTGACACGCTGTAGTTCGGACACTGTCAAGTTTCTGATTTCATTTCTTATGTTGTATTGAGTTTTAACAATTTTGTTACAGTATGTGCAGAAAATACTGAAATCCCAACTTGTTGTGCTAATTTCGGTAATGATTTTTGTGGTGAACGTTCCAAATTTTCGCCAATTTCGTCTAATTTTTCTTCGGTGAGAACCGTACGCCTTCGCGTGTGTTTCTTATTTTGTACTGAACCAGTGGTCTCAAATTTAGTCACAAGATCGTGGATTGTCGATCTGGAAGGAGGTAATTGTCCAGGGAAGTTCCGAATAAATTCCTCGCGAACGCGATGAGCTGATTCGTATTTATAATAACATTTACACACATAAATGCACTGCTCTAATGTCAGCTGACGTCTCATCTTGTCGAACGATAGTAAACTGACTAGTTCAAGGACGAGCGGCTGGCAGAGTGAAATGCGGACGAGGAGACAGCGCTGCCTGACGGGTGAAACCCCGTAAGGCCGGTCCGGGTTTATATTGGAAGCCCGGTATTATAAAGTGAATATCTACGCGTGACCAATACTTAGTTTTATTTATGTTTAGTTCCAGCTCCAATTTCTTAGTATCTCAATAGAATCTGTATGTTGGCTCAGTGTGCATGTTTGGTATTTTATCTATTCTTGTTTTTCCACGTCATCTTCCTACTAATCTATCTGGGTTGCCAGAAGATTCTTACTTAATCTTTGTTTTACACTCCATACTTTATCTCCATATTGTAATATACCGGAAGATTCTAGGCCTACTATATATAGAATGCGTTCATAGCTCGGCCGGACCGTTCCGCTGCGGCTTTGGACTGGGTTAGTATTGGCAAGCCTTCCGCCAGAGTTACACGTACACGACCGGCAAGCCATTGGTACGGAACACTACCTACTGTGCTAAAGTATTAATAATAATAATAATAATAATAATAATAATAATAATTTTATAGCAGTAGGTAGTATTCCGTACCAATGACTTCCCGGTCGTGTACGTGTAACTCTGGCGGAAGGCTCGCCAATACTCATCCAATCCATGGCTGCTGTGGAACGGTCCGGCTGAGCTACGAACGCATTGTATATGTGTGGATATACATACTTCTTTACACTTTTCTGTATGATTTTTTAGTGTTTCGAGGTGTACTACAGTCAGAATCAACCCCAGGAAGTTACTGTGTGTTTAGAGTAGGGAACTGGGTTGTCATTTTAACAGTACTTCCTTGAGATAAATTATTATATAAAGCTGAAGATTGCAACACAGCAGGTACATAGTTGTAAGTTGTAGTCGTCCAAGCCATCCCCTCTAAAAAATCAGTTACAACTTGTCACTGAGCTCGTGCAAGTCTGTACTATCCTGTGTGAAAGTGCCGACTCTCATATTTACCTTAAAACTAGTTTGCATGCCGTAAAAGGACTATTTTTTAAAAATGTATAATACATAGAGTTGGAGAAAGTACTGCTAACCTTCCCCCTCCCCCTCCCTAAACAAACAAATACCATTATTATGAGTTTGGCAACATCTACCCTCTGTACGTGGGGTGCACTGGTATAGCCCATAAGGCCAGTAGTAACTTCCTGGGTTGTATTACAGTGTAGTTAGGAAGAGTTAGGAAGAGCAAGATCTGTTAAAATGTTTACAAACCATATTCATGAGATAATAGCTTCATTTCTTTGCATTTCAGTAAAAAAAAATGTGAGATGAATGTCGGTTGGTTGTGCAGTGTTTTGAAATGGAGAGGGAATGGGTGAAGTGTGGGTTTTGTGTCTGTCAGGCGGAAAGCTGTAATTGGAACAGGATAATTTCCACGTTTACTGTTTAATGACATTAACAGGCTTAAAGTATGGAGTTTCCTCCTCTCTCTGGTAGTACACAACGCTTGTCAGTTGGGATTTGTCACTCTATAAATACTTGTGTTACTAATCGAAACAATTAACCTGCTGTCAGTTCAAAATGATGTTCCATCTTATTTCAATCCAACCTAAAAAGTATACATTTCATTCCCAGACACTCGAAATAAACATTTGACTGGCTGGAAAAATCACATAAGTAAAACCTTCAATATTCCAAACCTGTATAAACTAAGCGAGTTCCTCATGAAGTCGAATTTATATTATACTAGCCAAGACCCGGCGTGCGCTGCTAAGCCTAAATACATTAAATATTTTGTTTTATGCTTAGTTGAATAAGTAAAAAGAAAAATAATTATAAATTTGTATTGTCATTATTTTCAGATAGCTCGTGCTGATTATCCGGCGTTGTCCGGGTATCTCCTTGTCTTGAACTACTTGACATCAATGAGCTGAAAAAAAAATAATATTGTGAGTTATATCTAAAAAATAGATATGTGCTGTCGCAGAATATTTTTTTTAATGTTTCTAGATATCCTATTCGATTCTATGTACATTAATTTTATGTTAATGTTATGGTTTAGGCAGCGTAAGCCATTTAAGCGTAAAAAAAACTTTTTAGTGCATAGATGCACATTTTTTCTAGCTCCGGCCCTGTAGTATGTTCGGTAATATGTTAATCGTATATAAGTTAATTGCCCCAGAAAAATGTATCTAAATGATCGTTGAAACCCGATGAAATCGATCAAATAGTTTTTGAACCCATAAAGACCACACGTACAGACTCATAGACACTCATTTTTACATATCATAAGATAGTCTATTTTATTTTATTTATTAATTTATGTATGTGTATGTGCCAGCATAACTCTCGGACGTTTGGAGCAATTTCAACATAAATCAGTACGCATACTAACTAACTCATTGGCACTATTTGAGCCTGTAGGTTCATGGCCGCATGGATAAAAGTTATCAATACACCCTTGTTCTGAACTAACGATTTCCAATCATCCTCTGTATAATATTTTTATCTCTCAAATCATGATTAATTTTATTCGCCCACATCAGCCTGCTACTCGTTTTTCTACCAGTTGTTTACATGAACCTCTCTTTCAATCCCTATTAATGCCACATGTCCTGCTCATCGCAGTCTACGAGACTTTACTGTTCTTATTACATCTGGTTTCTCGTCAAAATCGTTTAGCTTATTATTACGAAGTCTTCTACATTCACCTATCTGTCCGTTTCCTTTTGATCCAAAAATGTTCTTAAGAATTTTTTTTCTCAAATGCTCATTTTTTTTTCTCCCTCAAAGTAAGTGTCTGTGTGTCAAATTCATATAATATAGTCTACCGTATATTTCCGAATGTTAATGCGCACTTTTAACCGAATCGTTGGGTCCTCAAAATCGGATTATATTCGCATACAAATTACCCAATTTTAGATTGTGGTAAGTGTCCATCATGGGGCATTTTTTCTGCAACACCCTGAACATACGACTATCATGTCGGTTTCCATATTTTTTGGGGTATAAGATAATTTTTTGTTTTTAAATTCGCATCGAAAGACATTCGCTTGCTTATTATTATCTGCATTACAAGCAGTACAAATAGAAACATAACCTTACGTACTCACTTGTGGCTTCTTTTAATTTTTATTTTGTATTATTAGCTATTGGCAATATAATTCTTATTGTTGTTCTCAAGAAATACTTCTAACAATGCACGCTTGATAGGGACTCTAAAAAACAGTATAGCCAACAGAAGCCAGAACATTAAACTTGTTGTGATATATGGAACATACGTATTTGCGCGATCTGTTCTTAAAACACTGTTTTTCTGCCGTATATCTCTCATTTTGAGGTTAACCTTATCCATTCTATGTATATATTTTTCTTTACTTTCTTACGCTTTGAATTTTGAGTGCGCCCTATATTCGCGTGCGCCTTATACTCGCTTGCATCTTACATTCGGACAGATACTGTAACTGGAAGAATAATATATTTTAATTGTATTGTTTTGGGAGACGTTGGGTTGATACGAGTCCCTGTAATGTATAATAGTATCCAATTCCAGAGTTGAACCTATGTTTAATTTTTTTCTGCACCTAATTCCTATTTGAATGTATTGTTCCAAGGTATTTTAACTCTGCATTTGTTCAAAATTTCCATCGATTTTCGCAATATATTCAATTTATTAACACTATGATCGTAGGCTTTGGAGATTTGGCACGGGAAGACGGCAGTAGCTTGTAAAAACCCCGAAGATAGATAGATAGATAAATCTTTATAGGACATAGAAGATTTAGACCAACAACTCATTCGTATTTATAAGATGTTTGTATATGCTCATAATATAGTATTATTAACCCGGCGACAGCGTTATATTTGTATTTTGTTTCTAATGTGGGACTAACTGACGTACATTTAGCTCATTAATTTCAGAAGCTGAAGTTTATGAGTAAGTTATTTTTTACTAGTAGAGGTTAGCAGCCTCTAGCCAAACCCCTCTTCCTGGAAGTCAGGGAACTGCAATTTCGGAGTGTTCGTCTCCTAGAGAAGTTGCCTTCACTACGGCTTTGGGGACTTCTCTTCTCCCCACGTAACCCTGTGGACAGGGCCCTACCCAGGTACTACCCATTGGGCGAGTGGGACCTGGAGCTCACGAAAGGGCAGGGGCGCCTACTCCCTGGAATGGACTACCTCTTTCAAGGGTACCACTCTGTTAATAGCAAAATTCCAGGGAATATGTGGTACGATAAAACGATCACTAAATAATAAAACAACAAGGGAGACACAATTGAAATTTTATAAAACATTGGCAGTACCGGTACTGCTCTATGCATCAGAAGCCTGGATACATAAAAAAAACAAGATATAAGTAGGATAACGGCGGCAGAAATGAAATTTTTGAGATCTGTTAAAGGGTGCACTAAGGAAGACAGAATCAAGAACACAGAAATAAGACAGGAACTTGAAATATTTGCAATAACTGATACAATAGATACATATAGACAAAAATGGAAGCAACATATAGACAGAATGAATGAAGATAGATATCCAAAACAAATAACAAAATACAAACCTAAATGCACCCGAGATGTGGGCAGACCTAGAAAGAGATGGGCTGAAGTCGGAACGGGTCAACAGACCTAATCCATGAGTGCAGATGATGATGATGATGATGATGAATTTCAGAAGCAATCAATTAAAGAGTAATGTCGAGTTTGGTTCCGAAATTACAAACAATGCGGCCACTAGAATGTTACACACACACACACGTTAGTCGCAGGATGCCGTAGTCTTCACGTTATTTTGTTGTAACAAAACAACACAGATGTTGAAAAACTCCACAATAACTTTATTTAATTCTGTAAACTCTCCTTGACATTCTACTCACAAGTTGCTGTAATAATTGATCTTAATTTAAAGTTTATCTGTCACACAATTATTTTACAGTCTTTAACGAATTCATTTGCCACAGTGTCTACTCTTTCACAGCTCATTGTATCGTTGTCTCACAACACCTGTCTCGCTCCCATCCTTGGCAATAGTATATATAAGGAGGGGAGGAAATTTCTCGGCCTGTAATCGAGACCTTTCCAGTATCGAAGCATCTGGCTACGATCTCTCCCGACAGGGAAAGTAGAGGCTTAGAGAAATTACTGGAACGAATGTCCAGACGCATCGATGATCTGCTTAGGTCTTTCGACTCGCGAGATCAGCGATTCACGAATCTATTTCTACCAATGCGAGGCCACAATTCTAGGATCTGTGAAGGTATATAAAACGTTTTCACAAATACTTTAATAAGAATAACCTCAATGTCTAATTTCCTTCTTAACCCTTAAATTGGCAAAGCACTAATCAGATATTTGCCAGATATTTGAATGTTATGGACCGCACTGAAAATGATATACATAACTCTTTTGTTTTTGTTCAATGCCGCCACGTTGTCATTTCGACATTCTGGTATTTTCTCCTGGCATGGCGTTATTCTAATCCACTTCTGGGGAAGGCGGAGTTATGCTGCCCCGATTATATATATGATAGTTAGCATTGATGGTAATGATGCACCAGAAGAGGTCTTAATCCGAAACTTAATGAATATGTTAATGACGATAATTGTGGTCAGGTGATTATTGGGTATATTGTGCAAATCTGCACACATTTAAGTAATTTCTACTCGTTCGTTTTCTTCTGTTTTATTTAATATAAAATAAAATAAACTTATTGATGTATCCTATAGTAAACATTGAAAAATTTAAGGGTGAATTTGCAAAAAAATATTAAGAATATTGAGTCATAATGAAAATAAATCAATTTATTGTTGTTTGCATGGAACTTAGTGATTTATGGTAGTGCGTATAATTTAACAACGTGTTAAAATACAAGCTTGTTAGTTAGTGTTAATTTCACTGAAGTTGGTGAAACTGTTGGAGTTGTGTGGTGGATGTGAGATAGCGATTTAAGCATGAATAGATTTCACAGGTGAGGATAAAAGCGGAAATGAGTGAATTGCTTTTGTAGTGCAACCTGGCGGTGACAGAAAGCTGGAATGATAAATTTCATACAAATTAATTCACGGGACTCTGCTTTCAAACCGTACCCGCAGAGATTAAATTTCATTCATATTTTTCTGCTTAAATTTATTTTCTAAAAATACTTCACACATCACATTTTCCAAACAATCTAGATGTAATATAATAATCATTAATAATAATAATAATAATAATAATAATAATAGTAATAATAATAATGTGAGTTTTAGTTTATTATTATTATTATTAGTAGTAGTGGTAGTAGTAGTAGTAGTAGTAGTAGTATTATAAACTAAAACTCACTGGTACTATCTAATCCGTAGGTTCCTGATCTCGCGGACATAAGCTCTCCACACATCCCTATCCTCAGCTAATGTTTTCCAATCAACCCCTGTATAATATATCTATCTATAATGACGTAGCCCATTGTTGAGCCGTAGCCTCTCCTTTGTCAGGAGTTACTAACCAAGTTATATTAACTGACTGGAACTATCAGGGCAGAAGGTCCATGACTGCGCACGCGTAGCGTAGTTGGTTAATAAGCTGAAAATCTGAAGATCGCGGGTTGGATTCCAAATGCGGTCAGAATTGTTAAACTAGTATAATAATTTTAGGGGCACCATGACCCTGGGGTCAACTCAGATTCTAACACAAATGGGTACAGAAGTATGTCCTTGAGGTAAAGACGGCTAAGACATTCTGGGCTAAATAATCCGGCTTGCAACTTGTGCTGATTTTCTAGAAAGATTGGAGCCTTAACCTCCTGTTACCCCAAGATGCTGTTTCCTAAGACCTCATGTGTGATCTTACTAGTATATATATATTCATCCATAGTAATTCTGCCCGAGGGCAAGTCTTTCACTGCAATCATAGCATTTCCATGCTATGCTTTGCAGATTTACTAGGGAATTAAAAGTGTGGTAGCTTCCCGTTACTTTCCACACTGTGAAGGATGATGATGATAATGATAAGGATGATTATGATGATGTATGGATAATTTTCAGGGACCGTTGGACCCTAAGCTTCCTGATCTTTATCTTAAAGGTGAGGAAAATCCCCGAAAAAAACCTCACCCAGGAGCCTGTCCGGACCGGGAATCGAACCCGGGCCCACTGCTTGAAAAGGCAGCACGCTACCTCGAGACCTCAGCGGTGGACACACACACGTATATATATATATATATATATAGGTTAATCTAAATCCGTGGATAACCTAAAACAGATGGAAAAGTTGATATTATAAATCACATCGATTCAATGAAAATAAACAAGAAATGGTTTAACTCAAGAGTACAGGGAAGTAACAAAATATGTCCCTTTTTTTCGGAATGGAGTTTGAAGTGTCATTAGATTCTGCATGGAGAGGACTATTATTTAGAAGTGTTAAGCAGTAAAAGAAACAGTTCAGTCATTGGTTTATTTATCTCCAAATGATTGCATACAGGTAAGGAAGTAAACCTATGTATGTTATACAGTAAAAATGCGTTCTCTAGATATCGACAAAAAAGTGACTAATCTGGTTTTTATTCTCGGTACCTTTCAAATATATCCAAGGCATAAAGTAATCGAAAATATTTGTTGAGGAGGCCAAATCATTCTAAGTTGAAGTTATAGTGTCTTTTAAGAATTATGTATATACGTCCATCGCTGTGATCTCGAGGAAGCGTGCTGCCTTGTCACTCAGCGGACCCGGGTTCGATTCCCGGTCGGGAGGGGTTCCTGGGTGAGGTTTTTTCGGGGTTTTTCCTCTCCTGTAAGACAGATGTCAGCAAGCTTAGGGCCCAACGGTCTCCGAAAAATCATTCGGCCATCATTATCATCATCATCATTCACCGGTGTGGAAAGCAACGGGAAGCTACCACACCTATAATTTCCTAGTAAAGCTGTAAAGCATAGCATGAAAATATTATGATTGCAGTGAAAGACCTGCCCTCGGGTAGAAATAATATGGATGTGTGTGTGTGTATGTGTGTATATATATATATGTGTGTGTGTGTGTGTGTGTGTGTGTGTGTGTGTGTGTGTGTGTGTGTTGTGTGTGTGTGTGTGTGTGTGTGTGGGTGTGGGTGTAAATTGTTGCATGTATAAATATATCCACCTTGGGTTGTATATCTCTAAGCATTGTCTCCGCTTGATCACTAAAGGTTTGGAGTTGGCATTAACCGGCCCTGGGTCTGAACAGTGTTGTTCTTTATACGGTTTCAAGAAGAAATGTCAGATTTCAATGCCTGTATGTAGGGTATAGATGCACTGATCTTCACCGAAAGGAAAGTACGAGGTTGGGGTTTAGGTGTGGGTATAAATCTTTGGGGCTTAAGATAAGATTCCATTGCAATAATACAGAATAATGAAGAGAACTTACAACCTTTAGTATATAAGTTGAGTAAAAATGACAGCGAATATAACTTGACAATATCCATAAAAAAGACAGAAGTAATGGCCCATCGAGGAAAATACCCTATACGCTCCAAAATAATAATATAAAATGAATTATTGGAACAAGTATATACTCTTGATTATCATGGATGCAATATAGCTATGGCAGAGACAGAGATTTACGAACCAAATTGAACAAATTTCAGTCAGTATGTGGGACAATAAATAGAACTCTCCACAATAAAACTCAAAAAGACACAACATTAAAATCTTATAAGAAAATGGCTCTTCCGGTTTTATTGTTCGGTAGGGAGTCTTGAGACAGGAAAGAGATAAAGAGATTCAATCGACTGAAATGAAGTTCCTTCGTAGGGTAAAAAGGCTGCACAAAAATGACCTGTTAAGAAATGAAGATGTAAGAGACTATTTGAATATATACATCTTAAATTGGAAAATAGAGGAATATAAAGACAATTGGAGAACACACGTGGGTCGTATGGATAACGAAATAATCCCAGCACTAGCGTATACCTATCACCTCAAGGAAGAAGAGATATAGGACGTCCGAGGAAGGGATGGTTCTAACAGTGTGAAGACGGAACAGGCAAGATTGCCTCATCCCTGCATGGAATATGATGATGAAGATAAGATTCCTTGGCTGCCTAAAAAGCTGGGCAGCCACGGTAGGATGCAGGGTGCCCAGACGCTCCGCAGTTTGCACATTAAATAATTTTGAATTCCTCGTCCTTAACCGGACAGTCTTTGTTTCTGTGGGCCGCGGCACAGACTACACAACGGGGAGTCTGGTGACACCCTGTAAAAGTATGATGAAAGCACTGTTCAGTCCAATACGCGGATTATTATGCCTCCACAGCTACAACGATGTAGAGGAGGCGATTTAAGTAATATATTTTGTGAGCTTCCATAGTATTGTCCAGCTCCAGAATATACAAAGCTAGGGGCAACTACATTATCTACAGTGTTTGTAATTTGTTTGACTCTTTTAAGGGGAACTCCTAACGAGAGGATTTCCTCCTGAATTTTGAGTATGGGGGTGCTTCAGGGAAGCCGCTTCAACATCACTTTCAATGGTAGTTCATTCTTGAGTTGATAAGTATAATATCCCTTATGTAAGGAATCAAAATGTCCCTTTAACTTACGGAAGTTCTCCACTGAGTATGCATAGTAGGTATTTATTAGATGAAAAATATAATTAAATTAACTTTATTGTCCATTGCCATCAGGTTGCTTTTATGACATATCTGGCTTTTTCCCCTGATATTGACGGAATTGTATTACATTTCTTAGGTTGGGGCACCTGCAAGGCGAAATTACGCTAATCCGATTATATGATGGGTGAGAAATGATTATGAAGTGCCAGGAGAGTTCTTAACCTAAATCCCAGACATTATGCAACCACAAAAATAATTCCCTGTCAGGAAAAAAGTCCTATGGTCTCACGTGGAACGGAACCCGGGACCTCACGAACTGTGGTCAGAAATGCTGACCACTGGCTGTGAGACTGGTCTAAATTAAATTGTACACTTCAATTGAAAATTGGCACATTACGCATACTAATTCGGATATCTACATACTTTGTCAATAACTGACAAATATTTATAGAATGTTTTCCCTGATTCTAACAAAATGTTAACTACAATTTACTCCAACTTAAAAATAAATAATTTAATTTTAAAATAATTAATTTGAACACACCCTTTAGCCGAAGCATATCATGTAACAAGAGGTTTAGCGGTTTGTAACTATGTGGTGAAACAGAAAGAGTATTTTCAAGCTTCAACTGCGACAAACTTGGGTAGAATTTAATAAGCTGTGAGAACCACAACCTAGGGTTTGTGTAAGACACCGCAACTTGGGGGAGAGAGGTGGCCTGGATGGAAGCCAGGCACAGCCCACACTATGCCACTCAAATTTTGCCAATATTTCTTATTAATATTCTAAGTACTCTCAAATATAATTAAACATTTCTTAAGTATTTTCCTCCATCGTAGTTTAACATCTTACCTTTATGATACCTTTAAATGCCCCACGTCACATGAGCATTAGAGTGGTTCGACCTGTCGGATGTTGAATTTAAACTTTGGATCACATACACACTTTTTTGAACACAAAAGGACTTTGAGCGCTTCCCTGAATGAGTCATCAGGTAAATCCAGGGTCTCCTCCGAGACAACACAAACATTTAAGACAAAAATGCGATTCACCCACACAATCATAATAAACATGGCGAATATGATCGTGATGGTTAGACGATGTTCGGGGACCGTTTTATTTTTATGGTTTCCGGATTTTTGACTCACAGAGCAGGAAAAACACGAAAAAATCACTGGCGATCAAACCGGGACCCGCTATGTAGGAGGCAATGACATTACCCCTACACCACAGCGATGGATATAATTAAACATAACTAACTAACTAACTCACTGACACTATCGAACCCGTAGGTTCATGCCACATATCCTGCCCATCGCAGTCCACGAGACTTAACCATTTCTTATTATAACTGGCTTCCTATAAAGACCAAGTATCTCACTGTTAAGTAGTCTCCTCTCTTCATCTGTCTGTTCGTCTGTCTTTGGTCCAAACATTTTCCAAAGAACTTTATTCTCAAATATTCGTAATTTCCTTCCCTCCCTTAAAGTAAGAGGCCATGTTTCGCATTCATATAATTGTTTGAGCTGTTATCATGGATTCCCTGAAAGAGACCGTGCTCGGAGAACCGAATGGGGATTTATTTTATCTCCGGAAATTGTTTACCTCAGTGGAACTCATGCCCGCGTTTCTTGACGGTTGTATTTTTACGTTCGTTACTTTTTCGACTAAGGTACTTTTTTTCATTTGGTTATTTTCATTCGTTCAGTCCGTCATGTTGACCTTATCGGCAGCAAAGATACCGCCGGCATAGCTCTCGGAGACATTTAAGCACGCAAGCCATTCCACCACGACAAGGTAAAGATACCATGGACGGGATATAATTAAACATACCATCATCATCATCAACAACAGCAAGTATTAAGCCCAATGCCTGTTCCGATCTCATTATAGGTGGCCATCTCTTCAATGGTCTTCCCAACAATCTTTTCCCTTTTGGTTTATAATTATACATTCTTCTTGGTATGCGCTGTTCGTTCACTCGTAATACGTGCTAAAGGTAAGCACCCTTCATTCACAGACCTCTATGTAGGGAGTCTCATCTCATTCCTCGACCCGACCCTGAGTTGAACACGAGTTGAGAATATTATTTTATATTATAATTTATCTATAGATCATTCATAATCCTTAATATCAATTTAACATGGTGAAATCGAACATTACCCCTTACAGTCTTAACACTGTCATGAATAAATATTATTATTATTATTATTATTATTATTATTATTATTATTGTTACTATTGCTATTATTATTTTCTGAGCTTCATTCGTCTTTAACTAAATTCCTCCGGCATTTCAGTATTAAGCTTTGTAGCTTTGTACAATTTTTAAACGAACAGGGAGCTCGCCTGATGCGTCAACTCTCAAACTGGAGATCCTTTTTTTTTTAATAACATTCTCTTCCTGTACCCCTTGACGACCCAACGCTTAACTGCAAGGCAGCAGTACCTGTAACCATAGGCCGTCAGAAACTTCAATGCTGGATTTCATAAAAGAAAAACAATTAAATGGTATGATAATGTAAAAAGAATGACGGAAGACAGATTCGAAAAAGTTACTAGAGTGGGTGCCACTTGGTAGAAGAAGAAGAGGACAGCCAAAATTATCGTGGAATAGTGGAGCAGCAAGAGAGAAATAGGAATGGACGGGGAGATTGGAATGACAGAGAGATGTGGAAGAGAATTACAGTAGATTAATTGAGGGATTACGTGGACTAACAATTTAAGTGACTTCAAATCATTAATTTACATATCACATTTTCTTATATGGGTCTATCTAATATTTGGGAAAAGCCGAATGCGGCCTTCAGTTAGGCGAATACAACGCCCGCCCAACTGACTGCCGCAGTCAGTTATTCCCTAGTGTTAGATAGATAGAAAAATGTGATTTATGAAATAACAACTTAAAGTCACATTAGTCGTTAGTCCACGTAACCCCTCTATTGGCCGCATGTTGTGAAACCTGTTAAGTAAGAAATATTGTTACAGATGACCAGGATCTTTCCTTTCAGTTATTTCAGCGTAAATGAACAAACAGATGTTGTATAAAATCTCGCTTAACACTTTATTTCCTTCTATAAATTATCAGTTAACTTTTAATCGCAATTTTGAGTCACAATTATTATTCTTCCAGTGTTTATATCACTCACTCACTGGCACTATCAAACCCGTAGGTTCATGGGCGCGCGGGCATAAGCTCTCCATATATCCATATCCTGAGCTAATATTTTTCAATCATCCCCTGTATAATCTACTTCCCTCAAATCATATGTAATGTTATTCTCCCACCTCATTCTTGGTCTACCAACTGGGCGTTTCCCTCTGGTTTTCCTACAAGAAGCTTCCATGCATGTCTTTAATTCCCCATTCGTGTCACATGTCCTGCCGATTTCAGTCTACGAGACTTAACTTTTCTCATTACATCTGGTTTCCTGTAAAGACCATGTAGTTCACTGTAATGTAGTTTTCTCCAATCACCTGTCTGTTCGTCTCCTTTGGTTCAAACATTTTCCTAAGAAATGTATTCTCAAACACTCGTAATCTCCTTTCCTCACTTAAAGTAAGAGAATGTTTATCTCAGTCACAATTATTTCACAGTTTATGATGAATCTGGTCACTACAATTTGTATTTCACTTCACCTTCGCTTCTCGGGCTCAAAAAAAAAAGACTACTGGTCTCCCCCCTCGTCGCATTTTATGTAGTCGCAAGGAACTTTCTAGACTTAGGTTCGAGATACTTCAAACTATAGAAGCCTCTGGCCACCGATTTTTCCCGAAAGGGGAATGAAAGACGTCTGGAATCACAGCCCAGACATTTCAGTGATTTGCGCGGGTCTTTCGACAAGTGAATCGGCGACTCACGTATCTATTCTGACCAATTCGAGACCATTATTCTCGCCTTGCCATCATCACGACACGTCACATTATTATTATTATCATTATTATCATTATTATCATTATTATTATTATTATTATTATTATCATCATCATCATCATATTCATGAATTTTACGCCTTTAAAATACATTGATCTTAGCCGAGTTTGAATCCGCGAATCTCTGAATCAGAGGCGAGCATACTAACCAACAGTTCATCTCCAGCATTGTACCGAAAATTCTAATTTGGTGCAATTGCATTTGACCCTAGAGATAGAGCTAGAAGCTATTTCTCTATTGGTAACCGGTTAATCCTACAGGATTTAAGTACGTGTGTGTAGGAAACATGATTATCTGGTAAATCAAGTCTCATACAAGCGATGTAGAGAGCAGAGGAGAGATAAATCAAATAGACTAGCATCCAAGAGGAAACCGGAGACGTGAGAGGAAAATTGAAGCCGGGAGATGAAAGCCTGCAACCTTATCGCCAGTACTGCCAATTACTTGCGACGGCGTCCCCACAAATACCTCGTGGTGTGAAAAGGCGAACTACGACCGCTTTTCACTATACATTCGTAATTTCGTCCCAAAATCAATTCCACCATTTCCTTTTTTTTTTTTTTTCTTCTTTAATGTAAAATACGATCGGCAAGTACTTTATTAAACTTCAGTTCTAAATAAAATCAAAAGAATTAAATTTATTTTTCTTGAAATAGCGTTATTTTCTGTTCCGTGCGAGTTATTCAGATACCGGTAGATATAGTATAGGGATGTTCGGGTAATGTGGACCCTTCTGTTTGAGTGGACCCTGTCTCTTAATATCTTTTTTAATTGGTGCTACCCTCGAACAGAAAATGTTTTAACTTCTTCCCCTTATCAAGTCTGATGGGTTCAATGCCAGTTTCTTTTGTTATTTGTAGGAAGAAGGGTTTGTTTGTGATATTTATGAAAAATGACTTTTAAAAAATTTTTCAAGCTAATTTCTGCTATTGAATATCATAAATGTTGAAAAACCTCCTATAGATGCTGTTTTAATATACTGAAGGGTTTGGTTTCATATTATGTGACATGGTGACTGTATAGAATAATTAAATATAACAAAGGATTTCGGTTAATGTGAACCCTCCACGAGGATCTAGGCCCACTTTACACGAATATGTATATTTCATCAATGAGAATGCCGTCTGTAAAAACCATTCACTTAATTAATTTTATTTAATATCCTTGTAATTTTACTAAATCCAAAGAGCATCGCTTTCTGCAGTTGAATGACCTGTGAACGTTATATTCAACAATAATTTTTCAAAATATTAAATAAGTATCAACGCTTTTTAATTATGATCAGTCATAAATATTTTCAGATTAATCTGTGCCTGTCTGTATGAATTAATAGAGTAAATTAACTTAAAAATAGACTAAAAGCAAAGGTGGACTCTGGGATCCATTTTACCAGAATGTGGAGGTTAAAGTGGACCTTTCCTGTAATGTAAAAAGTTTATAAATTATGAAGATCTTTCCATATTCGAATTTAATAACAATGATATTTCATAGTTACAACACTAATGACAATCACTGTAATTAAACAAAATTCAAGTCCCTTAATTAAAAGAAGAAAAATAACAAATTCAAAATAGGGATACAAATTACCCCGAAGTTGTTCTGCATTAATTTTCTTGTTTTATCCATTATTTTCACATGTCTATGGGTTTGAGTTATCTGCTGCAGGCTTCTGATTATTTATCATATTTTGATTAATTGGACATTCTAATCTACCTGCCCTAGGGCAGGTCTTTCACTGCAATCATAGCATTTTCATGCTATGCTTTGCAGCTTCATTGGGGAATAATAGTTCCGTTGTTTTCCACACCGGTGAAAGATGATAATGAGGTTGGCCTGTTAATGTTCGGGAACCTTTTGGGCCTTAAAACTACCTGACATTTCTCTTACAGGTGGGGAAAGAAAACCTTACCCATGACGCTTGTCCCGACCGAGAATCGAACCCGGGCCCGCTGCATGACAAGACAGCGCGCTACCTCGAGACCACAGCGGTGCTTTATCTAATCGTATTGGTGACGTGGCTTTACTTATAGTAATTTCTTGAATGCTAAATTTTGGAAGATGTAATTTTATTTAATTCATAATTATTAATTATAAATATCATCGGCTTGTGACTCCAGCCGTTATAGCTACTTTTTTAAAATCAAGAGCAGCTATTTATTATAGCTACGCAAATTCCGCACGGTTCTGAGGCATAGTGGCAACATACTGAAATTTATCGACCACTTTTTCTCTCCCTCATCGGGGCTCGAACCAGCGCAAGTCCCTTAGCTCTGCTAAGGAATGATGTCTTAAACCACTTGGCTTCGGTCCAGGACAATCGTTGCACAATCTAGCTAACTCGGCACTATCGAACCCATAGGTTCACGCAGGCGTGAGATCTCCATACGTCCATATCCTCAACTAACGGATTGCAGTCATTCTGTATATAACTTATTTCCCTCAAATTACAGTAAATGTTATTCTCCCACCTCAATCTTTATATACTCACTGGCGTTTTTCTCTGGGTTTCCTTCGAGGAGATTTGATGCCCCTTTGTCATCCTTTGGAGCCACATATCCTGTCCATCGTAGTCTAAGGGTCTTAACTTTTTTTTTTATTTCTGCTGGTTTCCTATAAAGATCATCTAGCTCATTGTTACGTAGCCTTATCTATTTACTTGTTTTTGATCTAAAACATTTCTTAAGAGCATTTCTCTCAAATAAAATCATAATATTTTCTCCTCCCTCAAAGCAAGAGTCCATGCTTTACATCCTATAATATAACTGGAAGAATAAGAGTTTTACATGTTTTTTCTTTTGTTTTTTTTTAGGGAAGTTAGGAACACAAAAGTCACTGTAATGCGTGATAGCATGCATTTCCATAATTGAGTGCGTTAAATTTCATTCTGTATCTCATTCCTGTTTTTAATTATTGTTCTTACTTATTTGAATTCAACTATTTCTTCAAAATTGTCCGTCTTGAAAGTTAAATTTACTTCTGTAAATATAATTGTAAATTTAATTTTTAACAATCTATCTTCTTCTCTTCTATAGGCATATGTCTGTTTATTTACACACACTAAGCCAATGATGATTAAGTTAATCTCATTCCAGCTCTTGAGGGGTCGGCCCACTTCTCTTTTTCCTCTAGGACGTAGGTTCTTCGCTGTTTTAATAAGTATCTATCGTCAGCTCTGCCAACATCCCCTTTTCCTTGTTGCAATAAATGCCTCAACATCTATGATATTGCAATTCCTCCCTCACATCCTGGTTCCTGACTCTTTCAAGTTTTGTTTTCTTTACTATGGATCTTAAAGTATTAATTCCTGCTTTTCTCATGAGTTGTTTTGCTTGGCTAGTATCTGCTCTTGTATTCGCAACGTATGCCATTATTGGTCGAACTCTTGTTTTATAAACTTTTACTTTACTTTCTGTTTTTAATTTTTTTTTTCCATGTAACATCTCGTAAGTATCCTGAAATTCTCGATGCTTTCACTATTTGTCTAGCTATTAAAAATTGTACACCAGCGCCCTTATTGTGCCAAAAATTAAAAATGTTAAATTAAAATTGTCAACGGATATCGATCACAGAGCCTGTAATAATGAAACAGACATGATACTATCTGAGGCTGTATTTATAATATTGTAAAATAAGCCAAGAGTGGATTAAATGGACCAACTGTAGGAGTATGTTAGAGATAATTGGTAGATGTTAGCATAGATATGGAAGCGACATGATTTTTCGCTCCACTCTCTCCAGAGGTAAGAGCTTCCTCCTCATAGTTACGCTAGTTCCCTCATTACAAGGGCATTTCAATCGCCTCAGCTGACACCGTTACGCTTTCTGATCCTACAAATTGTCTCCAACTCCCAGCAGCACACAAAGGAGAACAATTCCTTACCTTGTGTTCCCAAGAGGGTCTGATTTAACGCATACCCTACCCCATAACAGGGTTACTACAAATTGTATCCATCATGTAATTTAAATTATGCAGTTGTTATAAATGTATTTTTAGCAAATTTTACAATGTTTCACAATATCTTACTGCAAAAAAATCTTTCATTCTCCTCCCAGTAAGAATTAAACATAAGCTCAATTCTAAATATGCATTATTGGGATTCTTGTCATCTGAACTTCTCTCAAAATAGCATTAAACTAAAAATATACAGGGTGAGTCTAAATTCTCCTTACAAGGTTTGAGGGCTTATAGAGATGGCCAAGACAATTAAATGTATCATAGGAACGCATGTCCGGAAAATAGCACTACACAAAATACCACTATAATACATGTTGCTCCCTCCGATTCCTTCTGCCTGTGAACCACTTACAAGAAGGGCTCGATGTGACGACCACCGGCTTCAATACAAATACGGTACCTCTGTACCTAGTTCTCGTACACACGATCACCAATCTGTGGTCCTCCAACATCCGCCGCAACCATAACTCGTGCTAGTAGCTCGTCCTCGGATTCTACAAGGGTATCGTAAAGGTTTATTATGACCTCACAGGTAGTAGTCTACCGGGATCAGGTAGGGAGAACGTGCAGGCCAAGCAATCGGACCTGCGATTGCATCGAGCTTCACCGTACAATAACATCATGTCTGCGTGGTCTACAATTGTTTATGCCATGGATAACAGTAACCAATGAAGTATGTACACCTTGTATTATAAAATAAAATAAGTTAAAATACCTTCTTAGGTAAAATCCGTCGTCCTCAACTTTTAAAATATGTAATCTTTATGCCTGTAGGCCTTTCAGGACATCCGTCCCATCTTCAGCAGTTCATTCTTCACTACAGCACCCAGTAAAAGTTGAGGGCGACGGATTTTACCTAAGAAGGTATTTTAACTTATTTTATTTTATGACTCTCCATCTCAACGGTTTTAAAAATGTATTTTATTAGTGTTGACACCTTGTATTGTCGTGAAGGATTATTACTGTACCATGCAGATACAGATGACTCTGAACGGATCACAAACTCAACTGAGCGGGGAATGACGTACAGAATACCCTAGTCAAGACTATCCTAGTGAGTGGAGCCGAAAAAGCGTGTGAGGTGATTTTGCGTGTAACGGAAAATCGGTACGTTTCCGGACACGAAATTCTATGCTAAACTTAATTGTCTTGTCCCTACTACAAGTCTTCAAACTGTGTAATGGGAATTTAGATTCATCCTACATATACAACTGTAATTCTCACAATTATATTATATGGATGAGAAACATAGACTTTAAGGGAAAAGAAAAAGTTACGAATATTTGGGAATAAAGTTCTTAGGCGTTTCTTCACTCGTTTCGTTCATTTTGTTTCATTTAATTTCATCTTCCCCTGTGATGATGTGTCGGGCGTGATCGGCCCGCATCTATGTTATTCACAGACCTTCAATATAAGGGGCTTCATCGCATCTCATCTCTCGACCCGGCCTTGTGTCGGACACGAGTTGATGAGTTCTTTTTTTCCACATAATGAAATATGATAGTCCTATACAATATTATTTCAGCATTTTTTTTTGTGGCGCAGAAAACAGTCGTCCCTTATAGATAACTCATCTTTATATTTTTTTAGATAATCCTGTCTCTCTTTAATAATAATAATAATAATAAAAATAATAATAATAATAATATAATAATAATGATAATAGCTTTATTTTTACCTGGTAGAGTTAAGGCCTTAAGTTCTTTTCTGCCACTCAGCCATACAAAAAAGTAGTCTTATATCTAAATTACATTAAACATAAACGATTAAATGTTATAAATACAATACGATTATTAATTTATAATGTATTTTGATTTACTCTAGATTTAACGAATTAAATATAATATGTACTAGATATATAAAAAACGAGAAAACATTATTAATGACATAGTATAAATTTTTATGTCGATCTTATTTTGAGACGCTTGCCTATATTTCGTTGTATCGCGTCTAGGATATCTCCGGTGATTTTGGAAATAGAGATATCACCATCCAATCATCAGAGAGCATGTATGGTTGCGTTTTTTTAGTAGGCTTATATCGTAAAGACGAAAGATAGTGTTTTACATTTGAGTTGTGATATTTATGCCCAAGTTGATAGACTCAATGAATATGTAAAAGTCTTACATACGTTTGTCGTATTACATTTTATTTCATATTTTGTTGAATTTCGTACCGTTAATTAAATTAATAGCATTTTGTGAATAAAAAATGTACTATTAGATGTTCACGTCAGGGTTATCATTAAAATGTCATTATGAAATATGCTTTGATTGATAATTACTAAATTCCGCAAATTATTGTAAACATATTTCCGATGTCGGAAAAGGATATAGGTTACGTATTGATGTTTTAACTCAAATATTTTACTGAACACATGTTATTGTCAGCTAAAACTAATTCAACAATTCTCATGAAGTCATATTAATTATTAGCGGCATTCAATTTTCTTCCTCAGGAAAACAATGCTGCCAATATGAGGTATGTGAGGTATTTACAGCTGTTTTTAGAACATTGAAAGGTAGTAACGTGTCGTGTACGGGTTTTAATTAAAAGCTACGATTATTTATAGATGACAGATCTTTGCTTCTGGGTTATATAGCCTATATATATATATATATATATATATATATATATATATATATATACATACATACATACATACATACATACATACAGATTAGCCTTTCTTACGTTATAAAGAGTCACCATACGCTATATTTTAGCTTTTATGTTGGCGAAAGTTGGGTGTGGTTCAGATTTTGAGAACTACATTATATATCGTCATCATCATCCGGTATCATGGCAGCTGCCGTCGTCTTCCGGAAACCAAACGCGATTCCTCTCTGTCCATTCATTGATCTTCCTCCATTCCTCTGATATTCATAGCTGCTTGTACCCCTTCTATCCAAGTTTTCTTCGGTCTTCCTCTCTTCCTCCTTTCCATTGGGATCCATTCCATAACAATTTTTGGCAATCTTTGTTCTGTCATTCCTTTGACATGGCCATACCACTGTAATATTTTCTTTTCTATGTCTATGATGTCCGGCTCCGCTTGTACACCCATAAATTCCCTTATTTCTTTATTTCGTATTCTATCCATTCTAGATTTTCCAGCTGATCATCTTAAAACATCCATTTCTGTACTTAAAATTATTTTCATTTCCCTGGTAGGAATTTGCCAGACTTCAGCACCATACGTTAAAATGCTCTGAATTATGGTTTGATATATTTGTAGTTTTCTATTTTTTGTAATATTTTTGCTCCACCAAACTGAGTTTAAAGCATTTATTGCTTGTTTTGTTTGTGCGATTATATTTTTAATTTCCACTGTGTTATCGCCTGAATGGTCTAATTTTGTTCCTAAATAAGTGCATTCAATACTAGGTTTTAGTTCTTCTCCATTGTTGAAATTTATATTTTCCATTTCTTCTCCTATACACAGGTATTTAGTTTTCCCAATGTCAAGTGCCGATTGTCAAGAAAAAGTGGGAGCCTTAACCTCCTACTACCCCAAGGGCCTCCTGAGGCCTGTAGTGGGATCACTTTACTTTTACAATGTTTATATAAAGTCCCCATTTTTCATATTCTTCTTTTAGTTTTAGTCATATATTCTATGTCATCGTGGTCCTGTGCTATTAATACCTGGTCATCTGCAAAATTTAGTGAATACAAATGTGTATTTTGGATGGGTATGCCCATTTTTTTACATTTTTTTTCCTCCAGTTCCTTGGTACTCTTTCGAGATAAATTTTAAATAGAGTTGGAGATAAACTGCAACCTTGCCTTAAATCTTTTGTAATAATAAATCCCTTTGTTATATGATTTCCAACTTTTATTTTCGAAATAGATCCTTTGTATAATGCTTTTATAGCTTCTACTAATTGTTTGGTAATGTTAGAATTGTTTAAAGTTTCCCATAACATTTTTTGGGGAATACTATCACATGCCTTGGTTAAATCGACAATATATATATACATATATATATATATACATATACATATATATAATATATATATATATATATATATATATATATATATATATATATATATATATATATATATATATATATATATATATATAATGTGTGTGAATATGTATATATTTGTCCTTTATAAACTTCTAACCGGTACCGATCTCCATGAAAATTTGCACATACAAGTTTTCAGGTACGGTGAGTGTTTATCTGCTATCTATTATGTTCTAAAACCATTAGGTGTAGGAATTCATCTGAAACTGAAATTTTAAATTCGTTCTAGCTGTCGCAACTTTCGATATTTTACAACGAAAGGAAATCCTATTAAAATAAACAGAGATAGATATCCAAAAATCAGCTAAATCCAGCCGTTAGAACTGGAGGTTTAACCAGAAATTCGAAATTAAAAATTGACTCTAGCAACCACTATGTTTGGTTCAATCAATTAAGATTACAATTTAGGTATATTCCAACTAAAATTCTAATCTCCTTAAAAATAAAACTTTATGAATACAATTCAAAGCCATGGATCTACTATAAATTTTACAAACTAATGCACTATACCAAGGAAATGTTTATAAATTGTCCCCTCCTGTCGCAGTGTTTACCATATAATTTAATTAACCCTTATTATTTACTTTATTAATTACAATTTATAATAAAAGTATACAGATATAATTTGTGGGAAATAAAGAGATAAAATGGTTTGGACACGTGAAGATGATGAATGAAGATAGATTGCCAATTAGGAGTTTGGAGTGAATTCCAAATCGGAGGAAAAGAAGAGGAAGACTTAAGAATACATGGGTAGAAGCATAATTTAAAATCTTATATATATATATATTATATATATATATATATATATGGGGTAACATTTAAATTTTGCATTTAAGGACCAATTTAAATCACAAATTCTAAGCCTGGATGCAAAATAAAAAAAAATATGAAACCATACTGAGACTAGTTGCTACTTATGGCAGGAATGCTGGATACTTAGCAGAGAGAATGGAGAAAGACTGAGAATCTTTGAAAGGAAAATCCTGAGGAAGATCCTGGGACCTATAAAGATCGTGGTGTATGGCGGATAAGATATAACGATGAAATCTACAGTTTGTATTTAGACCCAGATATTGTGAATGTTATTAAAATTGGCAGACTGAGATGGGTGGGTCATATAATGAGGATGGAGGAGGAGAATATTACTAGAAAGCTTATACTACTGAGACCAGATGGTGGAAGAAGAAGAGGAAGACCGAAGCTGAGATGGATAGATGGAATAGAGGAGGACCTCCGAAAGCTCGGGGTCCGGGACAGAGATGCGTGGAGGAGTGTCCTTACAACAGCCAGAGCTCATAAAGGGCTGTAGAGCTGGAAGAAGAAGAAGAAGACAATTTAAATTGAAATGTATCACTAGTGGACATAGTTCTTAATAATAGGATTCTTATAATTTATAATACTGATATAATCTCTTATTATCTAAAGATAGTTTATTATAGGGAGGGTACAATTTATAAATATTCATCCAGCAATCATCACTGTATAAACCAGCATAACTAAAAAAAGTAAAAATAACAAATAAAATGAATGAAGTCCTCAATTATGAACTTGATGAAGGACAGGTGACTGCAGGATGATGACTGAATGGATAGAGATGAATGTAGGAAAAGAATCAAAACGTATTATTGGGTACATGAATATGTTACATACATTCAAAACATATTAAATAAAAAAAATATTTTATTTATTCAGGCGTGGCAGCACACGCCGGGATTTGAGAATAATATACGGATATTAGGAATATTAGCACATGTACGACCACAGATTGAATTATTCGTAAGGCAGAACTTGCGTTGCAAAAAAAAAAGCATTGAAATACGTATGTGTTTACACATGTCTCGTGGAAGTAATGAAACATTCTTTACACAAAATTACTGTTATAATCTTCTCGGATATAAAGTTATATGAAAAATGTTTTTTCCTCACATTTCAAAGCACTTAAGCTATAATTTTAAACCTTCATAATGCAGATATTGTTGAAATGGGTATGAGGTATTTCCCCTTTAGTAGAGCATTTTATTTCTCAAAAGAGACGAAGAGTGGGTGCAGCGAGAGGGGGAATCGACCAGACGCATGTTAAAATGGTTTTCACACCATTTGGGCTTGTCTTTATTTCGGGATGTTCTATAATAAAAGGCAGTTCTAACCCACAGTAGTGGATCCTACAACATTCAATATCTGTAAGAGATGAAACTCCACTAAAGAGATTTTTTTAACTTTTGATGTTGGAATAAAACGAGAGGAATCCAAAAGTGAAACAAAAACAAACAGCTGAAGATAACTGTATAAACAAGAAGCTTATAAAGTGTTTGTGTAAATTTTCAGTCGAGTTATTTCAGATCAAACAAGGTTTGCTTGTGATAAGTGCAAGCTAACCTTTAACTAAGCAACTCACTGGCACTATCGAACCCGGAGGGTCATGGCCCCGCGGATATAAGTTCTCATTAATCCCTATACCTCCAATTCGCTCCTACTTTACCTCAAATAATTTTGTTTTTCATTCCAAAGAGAGAAGAACAGACAAGTGAATGGAGAAGACTACATAACAGTGAACTACATGGTCTTTATAGGAAGTCAGATATAATACGAACAGTTAAGTCTCGTAGACTGCGATGGGCAGGACATGTTGCGCGTATGGGGAATGAAAGACGTGCATGGAAATTTCTTGTAGGAAAGCCAGAAGAAAAACGCCCAGTTGGTAGACCAAGAATGAGATGGGAGAACAATATTAACTATGATTTGAGGGAGGTAGGTTATAGAGGGAATGATTGGAAGGCATTAGCTCAGGATAGGGATGTATGGAGAGCTTATGTCTGCGCGGCCATGAACCTACGGGTTCGATAGTGCCAGTGAGTATGTAAGTAAGTATTCCATTATCTCGATTTATCCTCTCACCTTAAAGATTATTTTTACATGTCGCACGCCACCCGGGCCTTACAGTGCCACGTAATGGAGAGGTATTTTAAACTATGAATCACAACATACTTTTTTGACTACACGAGGGCATGGAGAACCTCCCAGAAATGAGTGATCAGCTCAGTATCAGGACCTCCTTCGAGAGAACACAACTTGAAGAAGAAACCCACCATTCACACACACATTCATACAAAATATGGCGAATATGATGATGATTATGATGACCAGATGATGTTCGGGGATCGTTTGCGCCTTACATGTTCCTGACATTTGTCTTACAGGTAAAGAAAAACCCCGAAAAATCACCCAGGAAGCTTGTCCCGACGGGGGATAGAACCCGGGTCCGTTGCTAACGAGGCAGCGATACTATACCGAGACCATAAATGATAATAAATGTTATGTCCCACCCTATTATTAGCCAATATTTTTCATCATCATCATCATCAACAATAAGGATTACGCCCAATGGCCTGTTCCGATCTCATTATAGGTCGAATTGGTCCTTCCATCTCTTCAATGGTCTTCCCAAAGCCAATATTTTTATTTCAATTAAATTGTATGTATATATATATATATATATATATATATATATAGTTACAACATCTAACTATTGAAGCGTTACTGCTGTAAAGTAAATATTCTCTTTAAAAATTTGCTTACCTGTTATGGTGGCCACTAGATGTCAGTTGAAACAACTTCCCGCTACCTGTTGTAGGAATTGCGAATACTACATATATAAGAAAAATGTATATTTGTGTTGGAATACTTGAGTAGCTCAGTTAGTGAGAGCGCTAATCGTACAGAGTTTAGAGACTCTGGTTCAAATCCTGACTCAAGCATTAATTTTTCTTTTCATATCATTCATATATATATATATATATATATATATATATTGGATTTGGTAATTTTCGGTGTCTACTAGATACGATCGATGAAGATCTATATTTTTTTCTAAATATTTTCTTGAGAACAATCTCAATAGCTTCATTCCTTCGGAATTCACTAAAAGGCAATTACTATAGATAATTGGCTATAATGAAGGTTTTTCAAAAATGTTAATAGAAGTTCCTGATATGTCAGTCTTCCTCATTTAAAATGGATTTTTGTTTAAAAACTTCGGCAATTAGATAAAATTATGTAGGCCTATCAGAACATGATCCATCATTGGCATTTTATTTCGTAACTAAAAAGCATGCCGAAGATGGGACATGTTCTGAAAGGCCTACATGTTGTTAAATAATTGCCTAGTTTTTTTAAACAGAAATTCATTTTAATTGAGGAAGACTGATATGTCAGGTACTAAAAAAATGTCTACATAACCTCAATTGTGATTACAATGAATTTTAAAAATATAATGAAGGAATTGTTAAATACAGTTCCCATACAATTATAATTCCTAAGAATATATTTTTTTTCTGAATATCTGTATACTCTAGGTTGTACTTAATAAATACACCGTGTTCTATTCTAACCTCCCACATTTTAATTAATCATAACTCTCAAAGTATGCGGAATTATGAAATGAGGTTGGTGTTAAAAGAAAGAGAAACTAACTCAAATAATGTTGTTTTCATTGTTGCAGTTGATTCATCTGTCGCATGTTGGACAATAATGACATAAAACCATGTTTGCCAGACATCACTCCACTGGATTTCTTCCTCTGGGGTATGTAAAAGACCGTGTGTTGGCGACTCCAGTACAAGATCCTAATGATTTACGAACCCTTATCCTTGACACAATTGCAATAGTACCAATAGATATGTTGGACAAAAGTGGCACGAAATCGAATACAAACTTGATATTGTTCGTGCTACTAATGGTGCACATATAAAGGTGTTTTTTGTGTGGCAATGAAAATTCTTTGAGTTTCTGTTTCGTTTAATACCGGCCTCATTTCATAATTCCGCATACTTTGATAGTTATGATTAATTAAAATGTGGGAGGTTTGAATGGGACACACTGTATACTGTTTTTATCAACACGAATTTATACATGAAGAAAATTATTCCTGATTAGGACTAGTACTTTTATGTTTTTTTTTTCCCCACATACAAACAGTTGAACAATACACATTACCTGTGTTACTATCTTAACTCTCAGGAGGCCTACATAAAATTCCAAGCCTTGTTCATGATCTGATGATCTGTCTGTCGATTTCATAGATATTTAAAGTGAGATTTTACTACTTTTTTAAAGTCATATACGCAATATCGAATCTAATCTGTAAATTTCTTCGCAAATTATTTCTAGCCTTAGACAATCGAAATTCGAAGCTAATATATTTTAAGGAGGGTTATGACTGGTTGTCACGCTCGCATTTAGTTCCCCGATTTACGGGTTCAAAATCCAGCGCCTGTGAACTGAGTCCCGATCCTAGAAAATACGGTAAATTAGGTCCGGGTGAAAAATGGTAGTAGGTAAATGGGCCCTGGGTCAGAAAGGAAAATAATAGGTAAATTTGTCTCAGTCTGTTAGCATTACCCAAGGAACATCGCGCGGAGATTGACTAAATCAAAATCCAAATATGTAATATGTTAAAAAATTAGGCCTAAAACTATTTTTAGCCTGATGGTAAAGATTTAAAATTCACCGATTTTATAAATTCTAACATACTAATTTGTCCCTTTGTCAACATAATTTTTTCAGCAATTAACTGTTCCTTTTCCTTTACTTAACTTCCACTTAATCTAATATATAAAAATGAATGTTTGTGTGTTTGTTTGTTTGCACTTTATGCGCGGCCATACCGTTGATGCGATTATGATGGGGCTTTTTGCAAAATGTTCAGGAGATTCCCGGAATGAACATACGCTATAAGAGAGTTGTGATACTCAAATCCTACACCCTTAAAATCGCCCTTTGTAGTGGAAAACGTGAAAAAAATAGCTCTTTGGACGCTTAAATGGCTTACACGGCCTAAACCATAACAAATACACAAAATTAATTTACACAGAATTGAATATCTGAAAAGCTCTACAATAAAGTCCGCGACAAGCATATGTTTATCTCTTACAGATAACTCACAATAACCATTTTTATCTTTCATTGATGCCAAGAAGATCGAGACAAGTATGTAGATTCCTGTGCAAGCATAGCAGCACATGGCGGGTATTCTTTTACGGATAACTCATAATAACGAATTTTGTCTTTTAGCTCATTTATGCCAAGAAGATCTAGATAAGTAGATTCCCGGGTAACACTGGGTAAACAGCATGGGGAATCTTATAATAATTACGATAAACATTTATAATTATTTTTCATTTTACTTATTCTTAATCATCATAAGAAGTAACTTACATTAATTTTTGTATTTCAGCTCATTTATGCCAAGAAGATCGGGATGAGTATATTCCTGGACAACGCTGGGTAAACAGCACGGGATATCTAAAAGTAATTACGATATAAATGCTTCCCTCCACTTATTTAACTAAACATAAAACACATTAATTTTCGTATTTCATCTCATTTATGTCAAGAAGATCGGGATAAGTAGATTCCCGGGCAAAGCTGGGTAATCAGCACGGGGTATCTAAAAAATATAAATTTATAATTAATTTTCCTTTTACTTATTCAACTAAACATAAAAGCACAATAATTTTCATTTATTTAGGTGTATCAGCGTACGCCGGGTATTATCTAGTAAAATATAAACTTAAGCTTGGAAATGTTTCAATACGTCAATAAAGTTAAAAATGATGGTTGCTTAATTTGATGTCAATTTTGTTAAGAGGCTAATTTTCCTGAAGTATTGAAACGTTTCTATTTGTAACAAATCAATTGTACCGTGCACAATTAATAACTAGTTCAGATAAGAAAGTTAGAGAATGATACTTGGACCCAGGACCTAATTTGTGTAGATCGGGCATCCAATTTACCGACTACATAAGGATCAGATATTCACCGGGACCCAATTTACCTAAAAATCAACCGGGGTTGGTAGATTCTTCAAGACCTTAAAATCCTTCGGAAGATTTACTGCACTTAAGAATCCTTAAGCCTGAAATAGAAAGTCCCTTACAAACGTGGTCGACCCTTTTACGCCCAACTATAAGTTATAGCTCTTAAAGATCTACGCTGTTAAGAAGTTTTTTTAAATAAATACTCCCTATACATCCCGCGTGGGGACACAAGTGCTGCCTAGCGGGAGTTTCTTAACCAAACTAACTTATTTACACTTATTTACCTACAGATGCCGAGTTTCATAAAAATCTTCATTTCTATAGGTCGAATCTCGCTGATTTTCGGAGAAATCCATCCTCGGGTTATTTTAATACCATATACTGAGTTTCGTTCTGAAATGCTGAGTATTCGTAAATAAATATTTCCTTCGATAGTTGGTTAGTGTCTAATGTACTGCACCTAACACTGAAGTAATTTAACAGTCTTGCTCTTCAGTACTTTGAACTTATGGAAGTTTCTTCTTTGCGGCTGAACAGTTGTTTAGGTGTTCATCATCCATTTCTTCTTCTGGGTGGTTGAATAGAATGCATCTTAGTGTAGACAATATATTGATCTTCTGCGAGTGTTTTGCAAGACATTCGTGATCATAGTTAACCTGAATTACGCGACTGTCATCTTCCATGGAAGTTCTGGTACGTAGTTGGTGTTTTGAAGGAGGAATTCTCATTTATTGTCTTTCGTGGAAAAATGAAGTCTATTATTGTTGATATCCTGGTTTTTTTTTATTTTATGTGCCATGTAGGATAAATATAAGATATAAGTCTGACTGTAGATGATTGTATTATCAACTCGCCAAGGAAACCTTCTTCACAGAAGAACTGCGTATGAGGCTACCATCCATAGACAGCTCAAATAAACTACTTCAGGAAAGGGAGAAGAAGAGACAAGAGATATGGCTGGACTTTTTTTCCAACAGAAGCCATGACAAACAGATCCTGGACCAACACCAATTAAGAACTCCGACACCTGGTGAACTCAATAGCAGTGCATGGATACCACCACATGATATGCAAGATCAAGTGTTTGCACGATCCCGGGAACAATTGTGTGTGTGATGTGTGAACTGTGCGAGAAACCATGCGACCGTTACTGTGTAACCACCTGCAAAAAACGAGGGATATCCCTGGTAGAATTCTGCAAATAAACTATGTGAATCAAACTAATGACAAAACTTATGTAATATATATTTTCTGCACAATTTGTGCGCATTTATTCTATTATATTATCAAGGGAATTTTTCTTCGCCAGGATATCACCTCTTTCATTGCCAAAATTCCATAATGTGATGGAATCTGTTGTAGGATGAGAGAAGATCGCCTCCCTGTGCTGCACCCTGGATAACATCAAATGATTTACATACATGTGGAGATGAATATAATAGTCCCTCTCATCCGTAGTACCTTAAAATAACTAATTTTGTGTGATAAAACTTTTCAAGGAAAGGCAACTTTACTTTTATAAGTTTCATTTATACCCCGTTAAACATAACAAAAAATATATAATTTTACAATTTGCATAATTTTGCCTGCAGCACTTTATGTCTTGTAAAAGTTTTTGCTGGTTATTTAACAACTAATCAAAAGACAAAATTGGCTTGAATTTACTTACTAGAAAGTTTCAAGTTAAAATTAAAGTAAATTATAATATATTTTCTTTTCACAAGGTAGTGTCTTTACATGCATGAATGATTACTGAGATAATTTTCAAATTGTCGTATTGTGAAGAATTTAGAATGCGTTTCAAAGGTTGTACTGGGTCATGGGGGATCGATTCCATCAGAAGCGCCTGCGCCAACAAATTCAGGCGTCGACTCCGAAAAGACTTTCACCAAATCACGAGTTCAGTTTTGGTCCAGAGACCAATGCCATCAGCTGATAGGTTAGCGTACGAGCCAGCGTTTCCTCCGCGGTCCGCAACCGCACTGTTTACGAAAGTGCATTAAAATATTTTTTCCCCCCCGCGTTCGTGGATTAAAAAAGAGGAGTAATGTACGAAAATTAAGAAAATCCTTGGAACATCTGTGGATTTGTGAAATGACTTCAGCATTTTCTGGCATTCTACTATTTCTGCTCTCGTCCATTTTAGTCGATAGTTTGGCTAAGGAACTGGGTGAGAGTAAAGGTAATTTTGATGTTTTCAATTTTGCTTTTTATTACAGTCGAACCTCATATAGCGAAGAGAGATATTACGATAAACACGCATAAAGTTATATTTGTCTATGGTCCCGATAAATTGCACATCTTAATAATGTAAAATACCGCTTATTACAACAACGAAGAAATTTTAAGAAACACAATCATTTTTCAACATTTTTAAGATCAGTTATCTTCCAATGCTGTTGTTTCACCCAGAAATTTCCGAGGCAACAGATGTTGTGTAAAACTATTTAAAATAGAACCCAAAAATATTTATCGCTGATGAGTAGGGATTATTTTAGCAGATATTATATAAAAGGTTTGTGTCTTCTTTGAAAAATACACACAATATCTAAACAGTATATTTAATTGTACTGAATTATGTACACAACTATACGGTTGTGAAATTAAAACAACCAGAATATCATCTGCTTAGAATTGGTTATTCTTTCTCCACTTAAAAAAACGTATGTACATCATGTTCTAACTCTTGTTCTGTGCCAGTTTCAGATATAACATTGTACATTTTATGGTCAGAAATTAAGCGTTAAAAAATATTTCCTCAAAACAGGGCTATTATTGTAAATTGGGTAATATCCAAAACTTTATTGTGCTCTCCTGAAAAATTATAAAAGTGGAGTTAGAACAACCTGGTTCTAAATAGGCGGTTTGTAAGAATAATAATATAAATAACAGGCCTATGTACTTTATATTCAGTTCTTTTGCATGTAATCTCCTTGAATTATGCTACCAGATTAAACAGAATATATAGGGTATATTCTAATTTGTAAGAATGTAAATGAAACTATCTTTGTAACTAGGGCAAGAACTTTAATGCAGTAAAAGTTAAGATTGTAATTTTTTTGCAAATGCCCCAGGTTGTCTTTCGACATTCCTGGTGTTCTCTCCTGGCATGGCGTACTTGTAACCCACTTCTGAGGTGGGGGCGCCTGGAAGGCGGGGTTATGTTGCCCCGATGATATGATGGATGATGATGATAGTGGTGCGCCAGGAGAGTCCCTAATCCTAAATTTAATCTAAGATGAATATGAATGATAATGATTACGATGGCCATATGATTTCGGCGACCGTTAGAGCCTTAAAGTTTTCCTGACATTTGTCTTACAGGTGAGGAAAAACCCCGATAAAAACCTCACCCAGAAAAACTGTCCCGACTGGGGATCGAACCCGGGCCCGCTGCGTGACAAGGCAGCACGCTACCTCGAGACCACAGCGGTGGACAGATTATAATATAGTATAATTAGAAGTAAGACTTCTGCCTGTCTTTTGTCCTTGTTTCACATATAAGCAGTTGAATAATATAATGAGAAGTTAGATTTCTGACTTTATTTTGTCTCGATTTCACGCAGAAACAATTGAATACCGGTAATATATACTCTTTATGTTGCAATGTTAACATTACTGCATTAATATCCTTGCCCTATTTATAACATTAACCTTAGCATAACAAAACAAACCGCCAGGGATCACAAAGTTTGATAAACTCCAAGACCTATCATTGTTTCACTGTATTTAGATCCGTGTTAACCCAAGAATTAGCAATGTATCGTGTAAGATATATTGGTTTAAATAATTTAATATTTATAATAAAACAATGGAAAATTTAAACACTAAAATTATTTAAATTTATGTCAAATTATACAACGATATGCAATAATAAATTACAGTTTCACACCATTTGTTTTCTCTGCAGTTCCATACACTTAAAGAATCTGACATGCGAAATTGAGTTTCGCCAATTTACGATTTCAATGATTGCGCAAGTTCGACATTTCCTCTCGTAACAAGGACACTTGACATAAAATACTGGCATTAATTCGTAACCAATTACACTGTAATTATGACGATATTTTATTGTTATCTATTGTAGACAAACATCATTCAAAAACACAACAAACATAGACAAATCTACAAGGATAAATACCACAATATTTTAGGAGTAATTTTAAAAAGCAGAGAAGTCAAAAATTTAAATTTTGCAGAAGCTAAAAACAGTTAATCTTAATTTGTATTTAAGGAAGTCCCAATATTTTGATCCTTTATAACATATACTCAGTTCTGAAAATAAATGCTATTGTGCAATATTGTATTCTTTTCATACCAGATTCTCTAGAAAAGGTAGAATATGTATATATATATATATATATATATATATATATATGCATTGATATGGATGTGAAACATGGTCTCTTGCTTTAATAAGGAGAAAAGATTAGGAGTATTTGAAAATAAAATTGTTAGGAACATGTTTGGACTAACAGATACGAATAGACACGTGAATGGAGGGAACTACATAACTGTGAGTCCTATGATTTTTATGCGAAACCAGATAAAAGAAGAAAATCACGTATGTTGTGATAGCCAGGACATGTAAATCATATTGGGAATTGAAAAGAGGCAAAGAAATATCATGTTGGAAAACTAGAAGGAAACAGCTGAGTATTTATATACGAAGAAAGAGGTGAGAAAACAACATTAACCATGATTTGAGAGAGGCGAATTATTGGAAAATATTATCTAAAGATAGGGACTTACGTCCGTACGGCATGAAGCTCCGGGATCGTATATGCCAATGAGTTAGTTGGTATATCAGTACCTACTGCATTTTGTAGCAGAACTCACAACCTAATATCTAACTAACTCACCTACACTATCGAACCTGTATATAGGTACATGGACGCGCGAACATATGTTATATATGCATCCTACTGTTTGTGCCACTTAGATATATTCAAATAGTCTAACTTCTTAGGAATTCCAAACTCCAGCAGGATACTATATAACTTTTTCTTCTTCTTAATTGAATCGTAAAATTTGTCTATCGCCCTTTCAAAGCCTTTTTGGAAGCCTACATAGTTTCCCATTTATTTTTTTAAATCTGTCTTATGCTAAAAATCAGATTTATTGTATAATGTCGGTACATTTCTCATCAAACAATTTCTTGTATTGTACTTTTTTTTTAATATCTTGCTTCCTGATACTGAGAATTTAATAGTTTGTCTTATAGCCTCCCATTCTTTATTTATGTCAGTTTCTTCTTCGGTTGCAATAATAATAATGCAGATAAGGGTTTTTTCTACGGCTGTGACCCCATTTCTAATTTCAGTCTTTATTTATTTATATACAATGTATCTTCCAAATTCAGTCATCTGGTTCTCACAATCTCAGCATATTTTCCGTCCACTTCGATCTTGGTATTCTTTTACTTCTCAGTCAGGATGTTGTTAATTGAATATCTTCATCGACCATGTATCATCCCCTTTTCTTATCATGTGTACCAGCCATCTTAAAAAAATATATATATATTTTAATGCCCCAGATTGTCCTTTTTGGACATTTCTGGTGTTCTCTCCTGGCAATGGCGTAACTGTAACCCACTTCTGAGGTTGGGGCGCCTGGAAGGAGGGGTTACATTTTTCAATTCATTCGATGATTGTTTCTCCTGCATCTATTATATTTATTTCATACCATGATATTTTGACCATTTCCGACATTCCCAAACTTTACTTATACTGCTAATGTTATTATTTATTTAGAAATTCCTGCAATGCTGTAGTTTTCCTCATCACAACAACAAAAAAATATATAATGTCCACTATTTAATATTCTCTCTTCATTGCTACCCATCCAATGCATGTGTATCTTTAGAGTCAGTTTTCTTGCTCCATCCATCCAGTTTCTATTTGGTCTTCCTTCCCTGTTTCTCCAATCTGGTGTCCATCCCATCGCTTCCTTAGATAGTATTCCATCTTTCATTGCAGTTTCATGACCGAACCATTGCAATCTTTTTCATGTATCACTTCTATTACATACTTTTAATTATTCATGAATTGCCTTATTTCCACAGTCTCTATTTTGTCTTTCCATGACTTCCTAGACGCTCTTCTAAAGAAGTCCAATTCAGTGGTTATCAGTTTTCCTTCCTATTGTCTATTGTCCCCATCATACTTCACAGTCATATAATTTATTTTCTTTATTTTACCCAAAATATTACTTCTTCGTAGTAATGAATTTAACTTCCCAATAGCTCGTCTTCCTTGGCATCTACGAATATATGTTTCTAGTTTTGATGATCTTCTGTAATAATGAGTCCAAATATTTGATATTTTCAATTTGTTTTTTGTCCTCCGATTTCAATTTCACTTGTATTCATATTAACTTTTAATTCCCATTTGCTGTAACCTTCTTGTAGTTTCCTGCGTGTATGATAATAATAATAATAATAATAATAATAATAATAATAATAATAATAATAATAATAATACCTAATAATAATAATACCTAATAATAATAATATTATTAATTTATTAATTAATTAAATTGACTGATGTAAGCCCACTGAACCAGAAAGTATTATTAGATACAGGAAAATTTTCTAGTAACATAAAAGTAAATAGGTAAGTAAAAATGGAATAATACAAATTAACCTGAAATAAAATTAATCACATCACTATTTTCAGAGAAATGAAAGCAACAATACCATCAATTAATCATCTTGGAAACCAATTGCAAAGCAAATAAGTTATTATTATTATTATTATTATTATTATTATTATTATTATTATTATTATTATTATTATTATTATTATTGAATTTCTTGGCGCGACAGAAATAGAAGGGCCTTGGTCTAACCAGCCGGCTGCTAGCCTCACATGGATTCGATCTTCGGTCGGGAAAAATGCCCATAGTGATATATTGACTTAGGCTTTCACGGCCGGAGTTATTATGATCTTGAAGAAGATTTCCGGGCCGTGGTTTTGAGGCTTGAAGTTCCCAGAACGTTTCGCCAGAGACTGCGTCCGGCATCCTCAAGGGTTATCTCAAGACAACCTACAGCCCGAAAATCTTCCTGAAGATCGTCCATAGTGATTTTTTTTTTTTAGTTTTTCCTCACCTGTAAGACAAATGTATGGACAATTTAAAGCCTCAATAGTCTTCAAACACCATCTGGATATTATAATCACGATAATATTCACCTTTTTCGGCATGAATAATGTCTTGTCTTAAAAGTTTGTGTTGTCTCGGAGGTGGCCTCGCATTAAAGCGACCGCTTATCCGGGGAGATTCTCCATTTCATTGTGTTATCAAAAAAGTTTTTATGTGTTCAAGATATTAAAATTCACTTCAGACTGTTTATGTAATTATAAGGAAGATGGCAAGGAATTCATAAAAATAGTCCTACCTAAAATGGGAAATGTTAAGGGGGGGTGATGGGTGAAATTTCTATTTTCTACATTTTTGAGCTAGAGACTTGATTTTCTGTACAAACATTAATTATATGATACATTGATGTGTTTAAGATTCATTCTTGTGAGACATTTATTTTATGAATTATTAAATATTATATTTTAAAAAATTTGCATATACTATAATTAAATTGGTTCCACAATGTTTTAGTAAAATGTCTGATTTTTTACAAGACCCCTAAAATATTTTTAAAAAATCATGCATTAGAATTCTTATAATGTGAATACAAAGGGAGAAAAAATGTACCTCATGCGTAGAATTACAAAAAAAAATTAATAATTGCATACGTTTTATTTTTTATTTCTTAGAATACTACTTCAATCATGAAACCCATGCACTACTTTGTCACCCATTATTTTTAGCACATACAGTAAAACTTTGAACCTTCTAGGATGAAAGTTCTGAATTTCATTCAATCTTGAATGTACAAAAATGCAGTAAAAATAAAAGTGTGGAAAAACAATAAATATTTGCATGCAGGTAGTATTTAACTGGTGCAGCCTTTTAACTCTGACGTAATTTAGGATACTTAGAAGTGTCATAGGCCTCTGAAACTTTGCCGACATATACATTAGAGTACAGGCAATGTTTTAGTACAAAAAACAAAAAATGCAAATTTTGATCTCAAATGGTCAATTTTTCACCCATCACCCTCGTATGTAAAAGGGAAATATTAAGAATAAAAATAATATGATGAGTATCAAGAGCGAAACATTAACATGTCTTCCAGAGATTAAAAAAAACAATCTTGTGTCATGAAAATTTCAAAAGACTAATAGCTACCAATCATTTTTCTTTTCTTTTTTTTCAGTTGGAGTTTATGAGTTTAAATTGCGGCTCATTAATCATTATATTATTCGTTTATTAATGTGGATTACGGTTTCTACTGATATTGATATCTGTTTATACCACAAAACCCCGTTCACTAAAGGTACTCCCAAATTACTCTTAAATAATTCTCTTTGACATTTCAAAAGCCCTTTCTTTCTTTGTAATTACGCTTCTATATTTAATGTATTCATAAATGTCAATACAATCTTCTTATACTTGTAACAATAGTTACATGGGTAGCGTCATGGCCTTGTGGTCAGAGCTACATTTTGATAAGGTTTCTCTCGGATTACAGGATTTTTTCCTGTGGTCACCCATTGTCTGGAATTTAGGTCAAGTTCAGGTTTTAGGCCTCTCCTAGTGCTTCGTTATCATTCATATCAACGGGATAACGTAACTCCATCCTCAAACGTGGGTTGCAATTCTGTCAATGCCTAGAGGGAATGCCAGAATTGACTAAGACAACCTTGTGGCATTTGACAAAAAAGCTGTAGTACTATAGGTAGTATTTTATTAAGTGGCTTTTCAGCAGCTAAGATCATTAGTGTTGCAATACAAAGTTGGACACGAAAAAACGGGAACTTTTGCTCACAGATCTCTTTGATCAGGGCTTGCTTGGTTTAGGCTAGGGGCAATGGAAATTTCTAAAAAAAATTAGCGACGATCACGTTATGCGAATATATAAAATGTGTGGGAGCTTTGATGACGAGATACATATATTAGTAAAATGTAACGATTTAGAATATCGGAGGCGTCAGTTATTACCGGAAAGATTTCTAAATTCAAATCGTGGAAGATTGGCATGCTACGAGTTAGTGGTAAATCCAGAAAATTGCATAAATTTGGGTCAATTTATCGACAAAACGCGGAAAATAACACTTATTTATGAATAAATATGTTAGCAAAATGTAATAGCATTAATTCTTAATAATCCTACATAACCTAATTAATGTATAATGTAATAGTATTGTTATCTAATTGTAATATTATTGTATTTTCTTTTTTGTTTTACGTTATATTATTATCAAACATCAACTTACTGTAACGGACAGTCAAAAGCACGTACGACGTACTGCCCGTGCGACCCATATTTGTAAATAACATTGTATCTTACATCTAGTTTAATAAAGTCCTACTACTACTACTACTGCTACTAGTTCAGGCTTGGGGTTCTCTTATCCCGTAAAATGTACGACTTAGAGCACCTGGCTTTCTTTCATTTCGAAGGATAGTATGCACAGAATATTTATACCATAGAAAATAATACATCGCTTCCATCGGGTTTCAAACTCTGTCAGAGGAAAGATATCGACTCCATGGATACATTCAGACAAAATTACATGTAATATAGGAAATAGCGTAGTGGTTAAGGCACTGCGCTACAAGCCGGAAGGTCGAAGGTTCAAGTCCCGGTGGGGTCAGGATTTTTAAACTGACACAAACCTTCTGGCAGCACAATGGTCCGGGGTCGACTCAGCCTCTAACGAAAATGAGTACCAGACGTTTGCTCTGGGGGTAAAGGCGGCCGTCACGCAGGGCTGACAACCCGGCTGACATGAAGTGTCGATTGTCCAGAAAAAGTGGGAGCCTTGACCTCTTTACTACCCCAAGGGCCTCATGAGGCCTGTAGTGGGATTACTTTACTTTACTATAGGAAATTAATTATCTACTAGGATACGACACTGAATAGTCCACTTTATGCGGAACATTTGGTGAATAGTTCTCTTTAAACACTTAATGTGTTGAACGATAATTCGATTGAACGATTCATATCAACTTTTTTTTTATTCTAAGAAATCTTAAAACCTTACGTAAATTTAATCTAACTAACAGCCTATAGTACAAAAAAAAAGACAAGAATTATCAGGTTACGGTGAATAATTTTTGTTAGATTTTTACGTTTTAGGAAAAAGAAAAGAAAAGCTGAAGAAATATTATTCGCTGTCCATTATAAGTAAAACGAATACGACATAATGCATGTTACATCACTAAAAATTCAGATTGTATCATTTTTATAAAACCTCAATGATGATGGCTTCATCTCGCGTGAACCCTCCGAAAACTGTTAAACATCCATTTTGAAAATCAATCAACTGAAAGATGTGAGTAGCTAACTCACTGACATTACCGAACCTGTAGGTTGCTGGCCGCGCGGACATAAACTCTCCGCACATCCATATCCTGAGCTAATGTTATCCATTCATCCCCCTATAATCTACTTCCTTCAAATCATGTTTAATGCCATTCTCCCACCTCATTTGGGTCTACCAACTGGGCGTTTTCCTTCTGCTTTATCTGGAAGATGCTTCTATGCTCCTCTTTGATTCATCATTCGTGTCACATGCCCTGTCTATTGCAGTCAACGAGACTTAACTATAAATATTGTATCTGGTTTCATATAAATAACATATAGCTCACTTAAAGTTTTAAGAATTGTAAAACAGTACCCGATATCTCAGTCGTCCTCAATAATTTGCAGTGTTGTTTTATAGAAGGCCTTTCGATAACTTAAATATCATCTTCTGCTCTCATTTTGGTACTGTTTTACAATTCTTAAAATTTTAACACAGTGACCTCAATGGAGTTTCGTAATGTATTTTAAAAACTTGATATAGCTCATTGTTATGCAGTTTTGTCCATTCGCTTTTCTGTTTATCTTTCTTTGGTCCATTTTTTCATAAGGACTTTATTCTCAACTACTCTTAATATTTTCTTCTCCCTTAATATAAAAGTCTATGTTTCGCATCCATAACTGGGAGAATAAAACTTTTATATATTTTAAGTTGTATAAAACAATTATTATGAGAATCATCAGTGAACTTGATGCAATAATTCTATGACGTTCGTTAGTAAATGACCGAAATTTAAATTTAATGGATAAAATTGCATCCATAACCTGAAGTAGAAACATATTTCTCAGCTGATTTTTGTTTTAATTCAACGCCAGATGAAAATTGCCTTTATCGTCCCAATTTTCTAGGAAATTGGAACCATAAATGTATAAAGCGGTCCTCCTTCCATTCTGTAGATTCGAAATATTGATTGTTACTTTAAGATAGAGAAACATATTATGAGTACGCCTATTTGAGAATAAGGTGGTCATGAAAATGTTTGGACCAAGGAGAGGCTGACAGACGGATGCATTTAGAAGACTACGTTACAGTAAAGTAAAGTGAAGTAAAGTAAAGTGATCCCACTACAGGCCTCAGGAGACCCTTGGGGTAGTAGGAGGTTAAGGCTCCCACTTTTTTCTAGACAATCGGCACTTGATGTCAGCCGGGTTGTCAGCCGTGCGCTTCGTAATCTTAATGAGAAAACCTGGTATATTAGAAGCGTTTAAGTCCTGTAGACTCGATGGAGAGGACATGTGAAACGCATAGAGAATGAAAGAAGGACACGAAAACTTCTTGTAGGAAAATTATAGAGAAATACCCAGTATGTAGGCCAAGAATGAGGTGGGAGAAGAGCATTATCCATGGTTTGTAGGAAACAGTTATACGAGAATTATTGAAAATATTATTTCAAGATAGGGGTATATGGAGAGATTAGTTCCGCCCGATCATGAACTTCCTGGTTCAGTATTACCAGTGAGTGAGTTAATTAGATAAAGATAGTGTTAATTATAAGGTAGAACATTGTCTAGTTTCCTATATTCATTAGTGGGGGCAAAGGTGGTATATGGCCTCGAGGATGCACAACTTGCTGATGAATGTGTACCACTTAAAAACTCGAAAAAATAAATTTGATCCAACCAAGTCCTACACATGTCATGATCCTTGGTGGCGCTAAGTAATTTGAGGGCCAAGAGCGAGTTCTTGATGCCATAGGCTACTTGAGACCTATCAGCTAGGGGAGAAACCCAACAGAAAATCTTCGTCCTTCAGGATCGCTTAGACATAGGGCTGGCTACCCTATTCTGTAAAATAAAAACCTTGGCTATAAAACCAAAAGAACCAAATAATACCTAACTAACTCACTGGCACTATCGAACCCATAGGTACATGGCCGCGCGGACACAAGCTTTCCATATATCCCTATCCTGAGCTAATGTTTTCCAATCATTCCCTGTATAATCTACTTCCCTCAAATCAAAGTTAATGTTATCCTCCAAACTCATTCTTGGTCTACCAACTGGGCATTTTCCCTCTGGTTTTCGTACAAGAAGCTTCCATACACATCTTTCATTCCCATTCGTACCGCATGTCTTGCCCATCGCAGTCTACGAGACTTAAATGTTCTTATTATATCTGGCTTCCTATAAAGACCATGTACCTCATTGTTATGTAGTCTTCTCCATTCACCTGTCTGTTTATCTCTCTTTGGTCCAAAAAATTTCCTAAGAACTTTATTCTCAAATACTCGTAATCTCCTTTCTTCCCTTAAAGTAAGAGTCCATGATTCGCATTCGTATAATATAACTGGTAGAATAATAGTTTTATATATTTTCAGTTTAACGTTTTTTGAAAGGGGTTGGGACATCAAGAGTCTCTGTAATGCATAAGAGCACGCATTTCCAGAATTGAGCCTATGTTTAATTTCTTTGTGCGTCTCATTCCTTTTTGTGATTATTGTTCCTAGGTATTTGAATTCAGCCACTTCCTTAAAATTTTCCTCATTTGTCATTAGGTGTCCGTTTGTATTATATAATGTATTTCTATGTATGACCACATATTTAGTTTTATTGATATTTACATCCAGTCTCAATTCCTTAGTGATAGTCAATAGTGTGTGCGTGTTGGCCTTTAGTCTCTCTTCGCTATCGCCCAATAGTACCCAAAATAAAACCGGACACTTAGCAAGACGAATGAAGGTGGCTAGTTTCTTGACACAGCGATGCTGAAGAGAGTTCTGAGGGAAGCCGAGGTTGGAATCGGGCTGTAGTGCTGCTGCTAATGTTTTTCATTAGTATGACAAAAAATTTCAATCAAGCAGACGCCCCAATATATACACTGTTGCGAGCCACATTAGACCTGCGGGATATATGTAGTACATGACTGCTACATATCGTAGACTTTATTACCAGGTCTGCTAAACTCGAGTAAGAGTTAGGATTCAAGAGTATTCCTTTGGAACAAACTTTCTTTACGATGTAAAAGCGTGAATGGGGTAGTGGGGGTGGAGACTGCACTCAGGTTTCAACTTTATCACTCTTGCTATATCTCGAATTGAATCCCACCCAAAACAACTCTATTTCACTAAGTTTTGATTTCACAAGTTTACTTTATTCCTCTGTATTTCAAACTTCCACGTTTTCTTAGTTAAAAACTTTACATGACTCGTTGTAGCAGTTGATGTTAAGTTATTTGATGAAGGTGCAACATTTACAACTATCATCTTTTAGCGACTTTCAAAGGATTGAATCTATTGAGGTAATTCTCATGAAATGTTTCTTTTAAATTTAATTTCTTCACCGATCCTATATAGTAGGCACTGAAAATTACTATGACCAAAATTAATATATATATATATATATATATATATATATATGAGACATGAAAAAGAAATATAAACGCCTGAATCGGGATTTGAACCTGAGACATCTAACTATATATGTTAGCGCGCTCTCGACTACACCATTCAGGTATTCCATCACAAACATTTATTTGTCTTCCTTATACGTGATTTTCTCTCATGAGGGGCAGTAGGACATTGATCGAACTGCCATTTCGTGGCTTCTGTATCAAGTAAGCATATAAATAGAATGTTTACTTATAGCAGTAGGTCTATAGCTTCTTTATTTCTTTTATATTATATATATATATATATATATATATATCAATGCTCTAGCAGCTGCAATTTTTGTTTAATCGAAGCCATACTTGCATATAGCAGTTAATTAAAAATGTAAGGTAAAGTTCGTTAAGCAGCAAAATTGACTATTAGGCATAGAAGTTCACCTCAAACGAAAATTATATCTCTCAAGTAATAGCAATTTTCGATGTTTGATAACGAATTCAGTGTATGTTTCTATAATAAACCGTGAAGTATATTCTCTAAAGATCAACGAAACCTGACTATTAGAATCGAAAGTTTATCTGAAACCCGAAATTAAAAATTAACAGGGAATCGCCTTTTTTGTTTCCTTGCAATGTATATTATAAAATTTAATTAACCCTTAAGTCGGCATTGCATCCTATAGAATACTTTAGTTTATTTGTCATAATGCAATCGAAAAATAAATCAGTAGGTATTTAAATTGGTCTCAAAATATACAAGAATGTACAAGTAACTAATAATTTGCGGTTATGCATGATTTCTTTTCACTGCAGTCAGACACTTTTTAGGTAACCTGGTGTCGGAAACTGAGTTTCTCCAATTTAAGGATTATATAGGCCTGTATATTCCGTCAGCCAGCAAAATGGGACCATAAAACTACTTGCTGAGGAATTCGCTTAGTTTACGCAGTTCCTGCTTTTCTCCTTCAAAACCACAGTACGAATTTAAGATAAGTCTTGGGGTAATATAAGATCAATAAGGGCCGGTTTCACCAACAGAGGTAACTGTATTACGCCAGTTTCCCCGTGTATAATGCATAGCATAAACTGGCGTAATACAGTTACCTCTGTTGGTGAAATCGAGCCTCAATCAACTATACGCTACAAGATGGAATGTCGAGTGTTCGAGGCCCGGTGAAGGTCAGGGTTTTTAAACTGGCCTAATTCCTCTGACAGCTCCATGATCCTGGAGTCGACTCGGCCTCTAACTTAAATGAGTACCAGGTGCATGTTCTGGGGATAAAAGCGATTGTGACGCAGTGCTGATACCCCGGGCGGCTAATGTCTCGTGCTGATTTTCTAAAAAGGATGTAGCATAATCACCTACTGTACTACCCCAAGATCACTTTACTTTTATCGGCCACGGTGGTATAGAGTGATATGTTCCTTGCCTCAAATCCAAGATTCGTGGGTCCAAACCCAATAGAGGTGGATGGATTTTTAGGATGGAAAAATCAAAAAGACGAGTCTTCCGAGACGTGATTTAAGCCTTCTGAAGATTATCTGGCTCGTAAAAGAACCGCAAGCTTGTCCTATGCGGACACATTTCTAAAACATCTATTTTATTGCAATTTTATGAAATATGACTTTTAATAAAATATTTGCGTCTCTCTTTGTTTCATTTCCTTAATCTGAAATGTGTGGAAGGTAAAACCAAAGTTATTTTTCTTCAGTCGTGGCAGCGGAATTTTGGAATTTTAATTAAAGAGAGAGCCAGAGAATATTAATTTTCTCAAAGCTTTAAAACTCATCTGCCGTACATTTAAATTGAGACAGTGCAATTTAAACAAGAATAAGACTACTTTACAACCGAGAATGTTGTCTCTCGCGGTGGCCTTTCAGATTCGTATTCGGGTTCGGACTCCTGTGTCGAACAATTACAAGTTTTTTTTATTGAATGGCCTATTTAATTACTTATATTATTATGCAAAATTAACTACTAAATATGCATTCAAATATGCATAAAAAATATAGAAAATATCGCTCATTTGCTGCAACAGCGCCATAACTAAAATTTGTCGATATTGAGTTATTGGTACTACATGAAAGACAAAACTCAGTTCCATATTCAGGACGAACAACATAAGCTATTTTACACAATGAGTTGGTATAGTAATTTGATATTTATGCCAAATTCAGGCAAAGGTATATGGACTTCAAACCTTTAAATGCTTCTCCTGAAAAACTATGTTTTTTTTAATTATGATGTTGTTGCAGCAAATGAGCGATATGTTCCCTTAAAATGCAAAAACAGATTGTAATAAAATCAAATAAATTATTTGCTTTGTGGATATTCTTATCTTATTCCTGGCTGTTACAATAGGTAAGGAAGATTTTCATTAGGTTTTCTTGTGTGAAGCTCCTTCGTCTGTCAGTGAAGAAGGTTTTATACAATGAAAATGTCCTTTCTACATCATATGATGTCACAAGTGCACGTGAAAAACACCACAGTACTTCTTCAGTGAATTCCCCTTCCGTTACAGTTTTTTTCACTATCACCAGAGAGAATTTTGCTAATTTTACAAATTATATTATAATTCTATTGTGATTTTTATTTAATACTTCACTAAACTTATCAAATGCTATTTTAGTAATACCGTAATATTATTCATCAAGGACCACGGTATTCCCTTCTTACACAGATGTAAATATACACGTTACACTTATATCCAATGGATTGCAAATACTTTATTAATTTAAAAAAATATTGATTAATAATTAATTACTAGTAATTAGCTGAAGGGAAAATTATAATACATTTATGCATTAAAAATCTAAAATAAGCATTTTCCACCGGAATATGCATTTCCCTGCATTATCAAATACCGCTCAAATTGTCTGTGAAGGGACCACTTAACATGTAAATCATTTCCGCATACTTTTTAATGTGTAATACAAAACATGCATTTCGCATGCAAATCCGGGCTCTAATCATAATTAAATGTATGGAAACAATTACATCTAACCGGGCCAACATTTTATTTACAGAATCCGAATTATGCCCGGTCTACACGTAACGTTTTGTCCTCAGTCATTCATGATCAAATAAGACTGACACAAAAATCGTGCGGCTACACTACTCAAACTTTTACTCGGTCTTTGGGTCAGTCCGCAATCTTGCTTGTGCACAAAGCTCCAACCCATCAGTATTTTGCGATTTTTTCAAACCTCATTCAGTTCATGAAAAACGTCCAATTTGCCATACACATGCAATGTTTTGTTTGACAAACTTGGCATGATCATGCAGACTGACGACAAAACGTTACGTGTAGACCAGACTTTATACTTTTTTTATATCATCAATATCAATTATTGAGAATAGAATGTAATAAAACAGCAATTATTATTATTAACTTATTATCATAATTATTATTATTAACTAATTCTAACTCACTGGCGTTATCGAACCCGTAGGTTCATAGCCGCGCGGACATAAGCTCTCCATACATCCCTATCCTGAGCCATTGTTTTTCAATTAGTTTCTGTATAATCTACTTCCCTCAAATCATAGTTAATATTGTTCCCCCACATCATTCTTAGTCTACCATGGGCGTTTTCCTTCTGGTTTTCCTACAAGAAGCTTCCATGCACGTATTTCATTCACCATTCGTGCCATATGTCCTGCCCATCGCAATTTTCGAGACTTAACTGTTCTTATTATATCTGACTCCCTATAAAGACCGTGTAGTTCACTGTTATGTTGCCTTCTCCATTTACCTGTCTGTTCATCTCTCTTTGGTCCAAAAATGTTCCTAAGAACTTTATTCTCAAATACTCGTAATCTCCTTTCCTCCCTTAAAGTAAGAGTCCATGTTTCGCACCCATAAAATATAACTTGTAGAATAATAGTTTTATATATTTTCAGTTTAACCTTTTTTTTTTTTTTTTTTGAAAGGAGTTGGGAAGTCAAGAGTATCTGTAACGCATAATAGCACGTATTTCCAGAATTGAGCCTATGTTTAATTTCCTTGTACATCTCATTCCTGTTTGTGATTATTGTTCCTAGGTATTTGAATTCAGCCACTTCCTCAAAATTTCCCTCATTTGTCAATAGCTTTCCATTTCGATTATATAACGTATTTCTACGTATGACCATATATTTAGTTTTATTGATATTTACTTCCAGTCCCAATTTCGTAGTGTTACTCAGTAGTGTGTACGTGTGATTATTATTATTGTTATTATTATTATTAATCTTCGTTATATATATATTGAGAAAAGTAAAAGAAAATTATGGGATGTGAGTGTCTTGAAATGAACATACCATCCATCCATAGTAATTCTGCCCGAGGGCAGGTCTTTCACTGCAATCATAGCATTTTCATGCTTAGATTTGCAGCTTTACTAGTGAATTGTAGGTGTGGTAGCTTCCCGTTGCTTTCCACACCGGTGAAGGATGATGATGATAATTATAAGGATGATGATGATGATGAAGATGATGGCCATATGATTTCGGGGACCGTTTGGGCCTTAAAGTTTTCCTGACATTTGTCTTACAGGTGAGGAAAAACCCCGATAAAAACCTCACCCAGAAAAACTGCCCCGATCGGGGATCGAACCCGGACCCGCTGCGTGACAAGGCAGCTCGCTACCTCGAGACCACAGCGGTGGACATGAACATACAGAAAACAGAATATTTGTTAATTGGAGACAAAGGAAATAATTTGCACTTGGGTAAAGGAATAATAAAGGTATATAACAGATTTAAATATTTATGAATATATTTTAATAACTCGTAACAGATTTAAATATTTATGAAAATATTTTAATAACTCGGGAAATAATAGAAATTGAATCATTTATAAAATAATACAAAGGAAGCAGACAATAAGATATTTACATCCTATTCTTTGCAATGGTCAAATAAAAATAGAAGCTTAAAACTTATATAACTGACTCACTCACTGGGACTATCGAACCCGTAGGTTCATGGCCGCGCGGACATAACCTCTCCATACATCCCTATCCTGAGCTAATGTTTCCAATCATCCCCTCCGTAGTCTACTTCCTTTAAATCATGGATAATGTTATACTCCCACCTCATTCTTGGTCTATCAACTAGGCGTTTTCCCACTGGTTTTCCTACAAAAGCTTCCATGCACCTCTTTCATCCCCTATACGAGCCATATGTCCTGCCCATCGCAGTTTACGTGACTTAACTCTTCTTATTACATCTCACTTCCTATACATACCATGTAGCTCACTAGTATGTAGTTTTCTCCATTCTCCTGTCCGTTCATCGCTTTTTGACCCAAAAATTTTCCTAAGAACTTTATTCTTAAATACTCGTAATCATCTTTCCTCCCTTAAAGTCCATGTTTCGCATCCATGTAATATAATTGAGAGAATAACAGTTTTATATATTTTCAGTTTAACGGTTTTTGTAAGGAGTTGGGACGACAAGAGTTTCTGTAATGCATAATAGCATGCATTTCCAGAATAGAGTCTGTCAAAATTTCTTTCTGAATCTCATTCATATTTTTAATTATTGTTCCTAGATATTTGAATTTTGCCTTTTCTTCAAAATTTCCCTCAGTTGTCATTAGTTGTCCATTTCCGTTATATAACGCATTTCTATGTGTGAACATAATACAACAAGATTTGAAAACATTAGGCCTACTGCATATGGCTAAGTAGTTTTGGAACTAATAAAAATAAATTAAAACAGCCTGGTGGTCTTAGAGATGGACTTATGGAGAAGAAACTGTGGATTGTCTAAGCTTATACACAAGCCTGATCAAGTGATCCGACAAATTATGAAAAATCGAAGGACACAATTGAGACAAAGAGGCTACTATGGTATGATCATGTAGAAGTAATGGAGGAAGATCGATGGCCCAGAAAGATATGAAATTGAACTCCGCGGCAGATGGAGAAGAAGGAAGTCAATGAACCATTGGAATGATAATGTTTATTTACCCCTGTAAAACAGAAACTACTAGATAACTGGCAGTACCATGAAGCCCGAAAAGAAGGAATCAGGAAATGACATCAGCTGTAACAAATCTGAATGATGATGATGATAATAGCCGAGCGGTTAAAGCAACATGACTTGGCGCAGAGCTGCAGGACTTGCGCTGGTTGGAGTCTCCATGGGGGAAGAAATTTTCCCATGGAATCTCGATGGGTCCTGTGCCCACCCAGCATCAGGAGAAACTTGGGTAGTTATGAAGTTGAGTCACAGTAGAGTTACCATTTACTCTCAGATTAAGTGTATAATACTCATTCCCGGTAGAGGTTGAGTCAACTCCTTGGTCATCGTACTGTCAGAAGATTTATGTCAGTTTAAAAATCATGACCCACCAGCACTCCATCCCTTACCTTCCGGCTTGTAGCTTATTGACTTAACCAACTATGCTATGACATGCCCCCAGTTTATAAAAAAAAAAATAGTGACGACTCGTTTCATCTGTTATTCTGTTAAAAAGCGTTACACGAAAATTGTATAGAATGGTTATTCTTTGAAGTATATTATGTGCATGAAAATATGATCTCTTACCTTAAGAGAGAAAATATACCAATATTTTAGAAAAAATGCTTAGGAAAATATTTGGACCAAAGAGAGGTAGCAAACACATGATTGGAGAAGACTACAATGACAGTGAGCTACATGATCTCTAAAGGAAACCAGATATAATAAAAACAGTTAAGTCTCGTGGAGGCACGCCGTAGCATAGTGGTTAAGGCACTAAGCTACAAGCCGGAGGGTCGAGGGTTCAAGTCCCGTTGGGGTCAGGATTTTTAAACTGACCCAAACCCTCTGGCGGCACTATGGCCCTGGGGTCGACTCAGCCTCTAACGGAAATGAGTACCAGACGCTTGTTCTGGGGTTAAAGGCGGCCGTCACGCAGGGCTGAAAACCCGGCTGACATAAAGTGCCGATTGTCTACAAAATGTGGGAGCCTTAACCTCCTACTACCCCAAGGGCCTCCGGGCCTGTTGTGGGATCACTTTTTTAAGTTAAGTCTCGTAACCTGCAATGGCTAGAGGATGTGGCACGAATAGGAATTGAAAAATACGCATAGAAACTTCTTGTAGAAAAACCAGAAAGAAATTATCACGAACTGTTGGCTTCGGGTCATGGATTTTTCATAGCCGAGCCTTAGTATGAGGATGTATCAGTGTTTTCGAACGTAAACAAATGGATTCTTAATTCAACTATTTTGTTTCTAGCGTATAACGAATACAATGACCCTAAATAACTAATCTAAGCTTATATTAAGAAAACTTACATTTTAAATTTCTTGAGGTTCGAGAGAGGGAGATGTGGGTTTATGAATTTACCCTAATTTACATTCTAATAATTATCTAATAACTCTTACACTTAGACATCAGCCTATAGTATGAAACTATTTAAAATACTTGTCTCTCTTTCTAATTGTCCTAGGTACATTTTATTAACAAAAATGGTATGCAGACTTACCCATCAGCCACTGCTTCAACAAACACGAGTCCCATATTTAGCAAGGTTTATATACTAAGCTTCTGCTCCCCCAGCTATACTGACTATACTAACATACCTATAATCTAAATGCAGAGATTTACAGTTAGACTTGCAACTTTGTTCCTGCCATAATCAAAATTCTATTCTGAAAAATATAATATGTCTAAATGCTTTATATTTCATCAACTGTATTGTATGGAATAATTAAAATAATCTATGAAATAATTAAAATATCTATGTAAAATAATCTATGTATTCGTAACAGAAATCCGTCAGCAGGATGTTGAGAATGAAGTGGGAGAATAACATTAACAATGATTTGAGGGAGATAATTTATACAGGGATGATTGCAAAACATTATCTCAGGATAGAGATGTATGAAGAGCTTATCTCCTCACAGCCAAGGATCTTCGGGTTCGATAGTACCACTAAATTAGTTAGTTCGGTCACTTGGCGGGATTAAAACGAATAAGAAATGTGAGGAGAGTGTGTGTGGATATTTTAGAAGGAAGAAGGGATAGAGACTGGCCTAAATTGGGATCATTAAACTGAATTGAATAAATCTTAATGAATTTTTAATAAGAAGAATGAAGAAAAGAACTGCAGATAGAAGAAGGAGAAGATGATGGAAATAGAGAAGAAAGAGAAGAAGAAATAGCAAGAGGAGAAAAGCATTTAATTCGCCAGTATAACATTTACCTCTGTTTTTTATAGTCTTTTACAACACACCCCTTGTATTTAGATCACAGTCTGTCTGTGAACACGAGTTTGCAGCTTATCAGGTACTTTACAATATTCTAATTCGTAAAGTTTTAATCCTAAAACAAAAGTTGTAATTGTCAAGGAAAACATGCGAGGTGTTCTCGTGTTATGTAGCTCTAATTAAACACTGAACAGTTATATAGATTCTACTTCCAACTATTTAGCATTGATTCTATGTAATCTCTTATATGGCTTCATCTCCAAACAGAAGAAAATTACACTGTCTAGTTATCTTGTTTAAGATTGTATTGATCTTCACGTTCCGACTCCAAATTATTTAGACCCTCGTATCCAGTATCTCTCCTCCAACCATAATTATAAACACACGATGACACCATTATCTTTTAATATACCACAAAATATGACATCCCGTCGCTCCACACCATATGCTATCTGCTCTTCACGAAACTGGATTTCCTTATCATAATGTTAGAATCTGATGTAAAGCAGAGGATAGCAATGGCAAAATAAACCTTTAACAAGTAAACAATAATTTTTGCGGACCTTTGGCAAAAGAATTACGGAAGAGGTTAATAAAATGATTTGTATGGAGTGTAGTATTTTATGGTGCAGAGACTTGGACATTACGACGGAATGAGGAAAAACGATTGGAAGCTTTTGAGATATGGATATGGAGAAGGATGGAACATATAAAATGGACAGACAAAATAAAAAATAAAGATGTGCTAGACAGAGTGGGTGAAGGAAGAACTATGCTGAAACTCTTAAAGGAGAGGAAAAGAAATTGGATTGGCCACTAATTAAGAAGAAACTGCCTGCTGACGGATTCCCTAGAAGGAATGGTCAACGGAAAGAAAGTTAGAAGCAGAAAAAGACATCAGATGATAGACAATATTAAAATAAATAGTTTGTATGCGGATACAAAAAGGAAGGCTGAGTTAAGGAAATAGTGGAGATTAGTGAGTTTGCAGTAATAGACATAGATCACTATGTATATGTATGTTAGAATTATTTAAAATAAATCTAAATTTATATTACTTAATTTTGGTTTGATATTGCCTTCACGCATAAAGTACATGCATTAATTGTTTTTGTTTTTTATTATTATTGTTATTACTAATATGTTTATTATTATTATAATTATGGATTTTTGAGGAGAGCAAAAAGATGTTCAAAATTAGAAGAAATAAGAAGTACTGTCATACGAGAAAAATATGACTATTAGATATTCAATAGCAGATTCTATAAGATACACGCAATTAAATTGGTAAGGGCATGTACGACGAATGAAAGAAGAAAGGTTATCCAGAAAAACATTGGAATGGTGTCCACCTGGAAGAAGAAGGAAAGTAAGACCTCGAAACTCGTCGATGCAAGAAATAAGAACTGGAATGAGAACAAGAGGATTGGAGGAAATGGAGTGGATGGATAGAGACAAGTGGAGAAGGAAAATAATACTTTAAGCACAGAAAGATGTGTAAACATAGAAAATCTGTATATAAATACAATTTTTTATGCATAGTGTGTAAAAATATCATATGTACATGAATTCTAAATTGCAATTTTTAAGTCTTTTTTTTCTAAATGCATTATATAATTAGTATATTGAGTACATAATTGTATTATATATCTGCAGTTATATATTTGTGCTGCTTGAATGGAAGCGAAAGTCTTATGGTCTTAACTCTACCAAAATAAATAGAACATTTTTTTTTATTCAATGCTATCACGTTGCCTTTTCGATATTCTAGTACTGTCTCCTGGCATGGCGTTATTGAAACCCACTTCTAAGGATGGAGCATCTGGATGACGCAGTTACGCTGCCCCGATGAGATACTCTAGATGATGATCGTAATGATGCTCCAGGAGAGGCCTTAATCCTAAACTTAATGAATATGTTAATGATGATAATGATGGCCAGATGATGTTTGGGGACCGTTTGGGCCTGATAATTTCCTGACATTTGTCTTACAGGTGAGGAAAAACCCCGAAAAAGACCATCACCCAGGTAACTTGTCCCGACCGGGATCTAACCCGGGCCTGCTGCGTGACAAGGCAGCACGCTACCTCGAGACCACAGCGGTGAAAATAAATAAAACATTATTATTACTATTATTATTGTTATCTTTTAATTTTGCACTTTGTTTCTTTTCAGTAATTTGCTTGTTTAACGATTCAGATTAATGGCGTTGCAGTTATATTTTGGATTTGAAAGGCCTACACATTTTGGTCATATAAGTAAAGTAAAGTAAGTAAAGTGATCCCACAACAGACCCAGAGGCCCTTGGGGTAGTAGGAGTTTAAGGCTCCCACTTTTTCTAGACAATCGGCACTTTATGTCAGCCGGGTTGTCAGCCCTGCGTGACGGCCGCCTTTACCCCCAGAACAAGTGTCTGGTACTTATTTCCGTTAGAGGCTGAGTCGACCCCAGGGCCATAGTGCCGCCAGAGGGTTTGGGTCAGTTTTAAAAATCCTGACCCCAACGGGACTTGAACCCTCGACCCTCCGGCTTGTAGCTCAGTGCCTTAACCACTACGCTACGGCGTACCCCCATTTTGGTCATATAACTCTTATTTTTGATTTTGAGGTTCTTTTAAATCTCCATGGTGCGACAGGCCTACAAGGTTCTTGGCACTGTGTTAATCACAGAGATGAACGCCATCCAGCTAATATAAGGGCGTCATGTGGTAAGAATGTCGAATCCTTCATCCGTTATAGCTGGTTTCCTCTACCTACAGCCGCTACATATTGTTCGTCACATTACTACCGGTCCTATAATAGCCGAAATTAGATTTTAAATTTTCTTCTCCCATGGGGACTCGAACCAGCGTAGGGCCCGAGCTCACCATCTTTTAAGTTGTTCAGCTACGGCGCGCGAAAGAGATTATTTAGTTGCCGTAAATCTGCGACTTGGGATCCACAGCTTTTTCGTCGTTCTGAAAGAAGCAATGCTTCGGATTTTTTAAGACTTGAAAGTCTGTTGACTCTTGACTGAATCTGGATGGTAGACATGTGAACTGAATTCAGTTGCTTCAATTATGGACTAAAGGACAAGCATTAGTGAATGCGGTAATGAACTTATGGGTTCCGTAAAGTCATGGACAGTGTGCGACTTATTAAGTTATTTAGATAGTTAAATCCCCTTTCTGCAAATGTATTTAAATAAGTTCACATCTACAGCACAATTAAAATTGATTGGGACAATAAGCAAACTTCCCTGTGATTATTGTAAATTAAATTTCTTTTACAAATAGTAATGTAGCATGAAATGTTAACTCTCCAAGTTTCAGTTTGAAATAATAAAAACAATTATATTGCTGATGCTCATTGTAAAAGCCATTAATCAGAATGCGGTTTCAGTGATAGAAAAGGCATATGGCGACTTCACTTCCAAGCAAGACAGCGCTCCGTCACATTGGCATATTTTACGTAGTCATCTCAACGATCAACGCCCACAATGCTGGATTGGCCGTGCTGGGTTGAATGATGTGACCCTTCCAGATCACCCGACATTACACCATGCGATCTTTTGGGGGTATGTGAAGGACATGGTGTACGTACCTCCATTTCTACAGGAATTGCAGCAAAGTAACTGGATAATTTATTAATCAACTTATCAGGCTAGCTTAGGATGGATCTGTCAAAAAATAGAATATCGCAAAGACAGCTGCCGTGACACAAATAGAGCCCATATTGAACATCTGTGAATATCGAATGAAACTTGAAGAGTTAATCTTCATCTTAAATGTGTATTTGTAAAACAAATTCAATAAATGTTTATTTTTGTCTCATTAAGTTTGAATTTCCATATATTATTCAAAACGGTTTAAATCATTTGGGGGGAAGGGTGGTTGGGTCATAACATTATAACAGAGAACAGATATAACTAGAACAGTTAAGTCTCGCAGGCTGCGATAGGGAGGAGATGTGGCACGAATATTGAATGCAAAGATGAGCAAGAAAGTTATTGTAGGAAAATCAGAGCGAAAGCGTCCAATAGATATGCCAATAATAATATGATAGAATAATCCATCCATATTAATTCTGCCCGAGGGCAAGTCCTTCACTGCAATCATAGCACTTTCATACTATGCTTGCAGCTTTACTAGGGAATTATAGGTGTGGTAGCTTCCCGTTGCTTTCCACACCGGTGAAGGATGATCATGATGATAATGATAGGAATGGTGATGATGATGGTCATATGATTTCGGGGACCGTTTGGGCCTTAAGTTCTCCTGAAATTTGTCTTACAGGTGAGGAAAAACCCCGATAAAAACCCACCCAGAAAAACTGCCCTGACCGGGGATCGAATCCGGGCCCGCTGCGTAACAAGGCAGCACGCTACCTCGAGACCACAGCGGTGGACCGGTAGAATAATGTTAACCATGATTATAGAAGGTGAATTGTACAGAGAATTATTATATCAGGATATTTATGTATAGAGCGTTCAAGTCCGCGCTGCCATGACCAACCGGGTTTCATAGTGGCAGTGAGTGAGTTGGTTAATTAGAAATTAGCCATATCAGGTGCCTAAAATCTAATATTTGATATATTAACATCTGATGTCTACTTGTAACATATCATCATCATCATCATCATAGTCCATTCACGAATTTCGGTTATTTGTTCACCTGTTTAGGCCTCAATAGAAACACCAACCAAAAGTATTTTGAGTGGACGTCCTGGTCTACTTCTTCCTGCAGGTTGATAGCTTAAGATTTCTTTAAGTGTCCTGTGATGCTCCATTCGATGAATATGTTGCATCCATCGTGACTTATAAACGTTGTTTTCTAATTATAAATCAAGATGGATGCAAAACGTTCATCGAATGGAGAATCAAGGACACCCAAACAAATGTTAAACATGTGAACAATTAAAGATAAAATCAGGTAGGTCATTGGTAGTGAGCCTGTTTTATACTGAATGATTTAGTAAGAAAATGCACACCGCATTTCAAGTTACAGCGATTAATTTCAACAGCACTCGAAACTGAAATAAACTCGGTAGTTGAAAAAAGAAATGCTGGAAGATATACGAGCAGAAGTGAACTGTAGGAAAACAGTAAATCTTACAAACAACGTTGGGAAACTTTTTATAGGCACAGGATTAAATCAATTACTGAATCTCAGAATTGTTATTCTACAATTTCCAGGTCATTTATCTCAATTTTGAATAATTTCTGTTGTAAAGTTACTATTAGCTAAGTTAAACCCTATAAATTCAAGGGTTGTAAAGATTTTATGGTCCTTCTCCAGAGACATTGAGTTCCGCCAAGAATAAATCTATACATACACAATGCTTACAGATCACATTACCAACTTATTCAATCACATACACCAGTCCTATACAATATTGCATAGGGTACATTTTACAATGGTGGCTCAAGCGGTTAGACGCTCGCCTCTCACCGCTGGGGGCCCGAGATCGAGTCTCAGTCACTCCATGTGACGAAACGGAGCTTTGACAGGTTTTTCTCGGGATTTCTCCCGTTTTCCTTTGTCACAATTTCATTCCACCATTTCTCCATACTCATCCATTTCATTCATCTCCCCCGTGATGGTGCGTAAAGCGTAGTCGGCTGGCACCCTTGTCATTCATAGACCTCTTATAAGGGGCTCATCTCATCCCTTGACCCGACCCTGAGTTGGATACAATCATATTTCACAATGTATAATCACTCTGGTGGTCTAGATGTTAAGTTCCTTGTTTCTGGTCCCAAGGGTCGCAGGTTCTAACCCGAACGGGATCCATTATTTTTTTAGGATCGAAAAATCCAAGTGACATGTCCAAAATACTATATTTTATTGCTACACTTGTTAAGTGTAAAATTAATTTCAACCGAGAGATTTTAAGATTATGTAATTACCTGACATAATATTTTCAGTTAATTAAAAAAGTATATTGTTGGTGCTGCCCAATAAAAAAATTGATTTTTGATACTTGTGTCTGAAAAATGAGAAAGAACATTTCTGAATGCAACATTTTCCGCACTCTGTATTCAGTTCGTAAACACTACATACTACCAGTTTGTATATCTCTAATCGGAATTCCTGCTGCCGTCAGCAGATGATGACCGCCCCAATGCATTGTCTTCTTCTTATTCGCTGCATAGTTATGCTAGGTTTACAGGCTCTGCGGTTCCTGAAACCAAGAATATTTCCAACGTTTATATTGTCTTCCAGATGACCTCTTTCCATTTATTGGTAGATTTTTCTCTTGATATACGAACCATCATGTCTAGTGCCATTCTATATGCGTACGAATTTTGTTCATAACTTCTCTTATTTACCATTAATTTATTATTTGAATGTCCAGCCGTCTCCTTATTTCCTCGTTTCTAATTTTAACTTTCCTTGTTTTACGTAGGTTTTTCCTTAGTATATTTATCTGTTACTAAAATTTGTTTCGTTTTTACAATATCAGCTATAGTTACTGTGGCATGCGTCAGTATTGACCGTATCAATGCTTTATAAATTATAATGTTCAGTTTATTATTTAAATATTTAGTATTACAAATTATATCAATATTTAATATTACATTTATCACTTCTCACTCAATGACAAATTAAATTTGAAGAGAAAAATTGAGTTAGAAGTGATAAATTTAATATTAAATATTGAATATTAGCTTTACTTGCTAGAAATATAATGTGTTGATTTTCATTTTAAAGTGCTCTTATTTAACAAAAGTTCACTGCTACCTGGCGCACGGGAATAGTATTAGTATAAGAGAAAAATCTATGTTAAAATCGTGATGCCTAATAGCTTAAATCGTTAAAGCACTGGTGTACAGAACCAGAGGTTCAAATCCCGATTTAGGCATATATTTTTCTGTTCGATTTTTTTTTTTTGCAAATGCCCTAGGTTGTCTTTTGACATTCCTGGTGTTCTCTCCTGGCATGGTGTACTTGTAACCTACTTCTGAGGTTGGGGCGCCTGGAAGGCGGGGTTACGTTGTCCCGATGATGTGACGGGTGGTGATGATAGAGTCCCTAATCCTAAGCTTAATCTAAGATGAAATTAATGATGATGATTGCGATGGCCATATGATTTCGGGGACCGTTTGGGCCTTAAAGTTTTCCTGACATTTGTCTTACAGGTGAGGAAAAACCCCGATAAAAACCTCACCCAGAAAAACTGTCCCAACCGGGGATCGAATCCGGGTCCGCTGCGTGACAAGGCATCACGCTACCTTGAGACCACAGCGGTGGTCTTCTTCAAATTTAAATGAATCAATTCATAAAATCATTCTGGATGCTCTATTAGCTTGGCATATAACTTCATTTTGCAGTGATCCCAACTATATTTATCTCAATTCCCAGATACTTACAAAGGAACTATCCACTATTACATGCCGAAACTACGTTTACATTTCTCCTACAGAATCATTGCAATATACCAAATCGTGTCCAAAAATAATATGCCGTTTTTAACTACAAGGCACAGAAATCGAAGCCAGAATTCACCAATTGCAACCCACTGTACCGAGCAGATGGACTTTCTGCTTGATTAAGAGGGGAGTGGAGTGAGTCGGCAAGCAGCGCGGATAGCAGATAGTGAGGATTATCCAATATACCAAGTCGGTAGTTGTATCGCTTCTCCATAGCTTAAACGAGAGATTTGGGCTTGGATTTTAGTGCCTTATGGCTAAAAAAGGCACTAATTTTTGCACACGACCTTGGTGCATCACAACGTTTCTCTGGAAGAAATTGCAAGTCCCTTTGTTAGAAACCATGACCTGCTCGATCCAACTTGAATATCAAAGGAAATTTACTTATGATCCTAGATTTAGTTTTAGTAAATTGTACTTTCATATTAAATCTTAGACAACTGAGATAGAATTTATATTTTATTTATTTACTTCAGGATTGTTTGTATAATATACACTGGTATCCTCAAACAAAATATACAAGTTTCTTCTTCCTCAGTTCCCTGTCTTGTATGTCTGCTTCTGTCATATTGCTCTACTTCATGTTGTCTTGAATTTCCTTTATCCACGTTGGCTTCGGTCTGCCACGTTTCCCTTTTCCAGGAGGTATCCATTTCAATATTTCTCTGTTTGTTTTTATGTCCTTTCTTCTCATTATATGCCCATACCAACTGAGTTGGATTTCTTCAATCTCTTGTACAATATCCTTTTCTACATTCATAATTTCTCTTATTGTATTATTTTTTATTTTGTGTAATCTTGATATCCTTGCCGATCTTCTTAAAAAGTCCATTTCTGTGACTAGTAATTTATTATAATAATTTATATAAGACTACATAGCAATGATCTGCTTGTACATGATCTTTATAGGAAACCAGATATAATAAGAACAGTTAAGTCTCTTAGACTGCGATGGGCAGGACATGTGACACGAATTGGGAATGAAAGAGGAGCATAAAAACTTCTTGTAGGAAAACCAGAAAGAAAACGCCCAGTTGGTAGACCAAGAATGAGGTACGAGAATAACATTAACCACGATATTAGGGAAGTGGATTATAAAGGTGATGATTGGAAAACATTAGCTCATGTTAGGGATGTGTGGAAGATGGAGATTGGAGGAGAATCACATTCCATTCATTGGACGCAGAGAGATGTGAAACACAGTGACTTCCTGCTAACTAACTCACTGGCATTTTCAAACCCGTAGTTCATGGCCACGGGGACATAAGCTCTACATGCATTCCTATCCTGATCTAATGTTATCCAGTAAGCCCCTGAATAATTTACTTCCCTCAAATCATGATTCATATTATTCTCCCACCTCATTCTTGTTCTCCTACTGGGCGTTAAAAACAATATATATATATATATATATATATATATATCCATCCATAGTAAATCTGCCCGAGGGCAGGTCTTTCACTGCAATCATAGCATTTTCATGCTATTTTGCAGCTTCACTAGGGAATTATAGGTGTGGTAGCTTGCCCTTGCTTTCCAAACCGGTGAAGGATGATGATGATAATGATAAGGATGATGATGATGATGATGATGATGATGATGGCCGGATGATTTTCGGGGTCCGTTGGGCCCTAAGCTTCCTGACATCTGTCTTACAGGTGACGAAAAACCCCGAAAAAGAACTTCAACAAGGAGCCTGTCCCGACCGGAAATCAAACCCGGGCCCGCTGCGTGATAAGGCAGCACGCTACATCGAGACCACAGCGGTGGATATATAGGCCTATATATATATATATATATATATATATATATATATATAATATATGGGTGCGAAACATTGACTCCTTCTTTAAGAGAGGAAAGGAGATTACAAGTATTCGAGAATAAAGTAGGCCTACTTAGGCAAATTTTTGGACCAAAGAGAGATGAACGGACAGGTGAATGGAGAAGACTAAATAACAATGAACTACATGGTCTTTATAGGAAGCCAGATATAATAAGAACAGTTAAGTCTCGTAGACTGCGATGTGCAGGACATGTTGCACGTATGGGGAATGAAAGACGCGCATGGAAGCTTCTTGTAGGAAAGCCAGAGGGAAAACGCCCAGTTGGTAGACCAAGAATGAGATGGGAGAATAACATAACTATGATTTGAGGGAAGAAGATTATACAGGGAATGATTGGAAAGCATTAGCTCAGGATAGGGATATATGGAGAGCTTATGTCCGCGCGGCCATGAACCTACGGGTTCGATAGTGCCAGTGCGTAAGTAAGTATATATAAACTGTATGTTAACACTCTAGCGGCCGCCAATAAATTAAGAAAAGGAAGGTCGAGTTCGTGTTAACCAGCAAAATCAGATCATTAGGGATATGGATTAACAAGAATAGAATACTAAAAATCGTTCTATTAACTACTTTTTTTCAACAAAAATTGTATATGTCATTGAAATAAAATAATATAGATGTGTATATATTCCATACGTCCTCCATGACGTGCTTCCTAGCGGGCGTTTCTTAACCAAACTAATTTTGTTACGCTTATTTACCTACAGATGTCACCGAGAGACATGTGGTTAGCACATCACCTCAATGAGACATTTGGTAGACAACTAAGGTATTACTTGGATGGATGATAGTAGGATAAATTTTGCTCAGAAGTATTTTTATTCAGTCTTGCGGTTCTTCTACGAGCCTGAAAATGTTCCTCACGACTAGAGGAAACTACCATAACCACTAGACCACCGCAGCCTACAAAATAAGATGGATATTCTAGAAAAATCAGCGGTATCTGGTCATTAAATGTGTGGGTTTACCTGAAAATCTTGATTTAAAATTTTCTCTAATTATCACGAGGTGAACCAGCAATATCGGACCATAAATTTTACTTGCTGAGGAATTCTCTTAGTTTACGCAGTTCCTGCTTCGCGAAAGTGGTGACACGTGGTGTGTTTCTCAAGACATTCATTTATCATACACCTAGCTGTCGCTTTGTAAAAGCGTCTTTTAAAAGTATCGGGTGAATCCCCTGATCAAAGAGTTTGTTTTGCACAATATGCAGTGAGTGATAAAGCAGAGAACTGCCTGGCACATGACCTCAAAACAAGATGAATGAGCTAGCTACGTGTCCTTCATCTTTAAACTCCCTTCAGGAATAAGGCGATATTCAATTTCCCATGCCTTACTGCACTGATACTATAGGAGTCCCAAACATTCCACGTTTTAAATCTACAAACTGTTATTTTATTTATGAACTCGTTTCTCTAAAAATAAATGTCATCACCAATAGTTTTTAAATTACAGCTAAGTCTCGTAGACTGCGATAGGCAGAACGTATCCTATGGCACGAATAGAGAATGAAAGAGAGACGTGGAAGCTTATTTTAGGAAAACTGGAGGGAAAGCGCCCAGTTGGTATGCCAAGAATGAGATGGGAGCATAACATTTATCACAATTTGAGGGAACTTAATTATAATAATAGCTTTATTTTATCTGGCAGAGTTAAGGCCTTAAGGCATTTTCTGCCACTCAACCAGGTTTTTAAAAAATACAAAAAATAGTCTTACATCTAAATTACAATAAACATAAATTATTACATGCTAATATATATATATATATATATATATATATATATATAATTGTATTATATATATTATATATATAATACAATTATTATTTATAATTTATTTTGATTTACTCTAGATTTAACAAATTAAATGTAATATGTACAAGATATATAAAAAAGAGAAAAATAGTTGACATAGCATAAATTTAAATCAATAGAGAAAAATTAATTATATTATATAGGGGATGATTGGAAAACGTTAGCTCAGGACAGGAATGTGTGGAGAGCTTATATCTGCGCGGTCATGAACCTACGGGTACGATAGTGCCAGTGAGTTAGTTAGGTAATAGTTCCTAAAGTTCATCCCTTGGGTGAAATTGCACTCCTCGAAAATAAGAAATAAAAAGGGTAGGTTAAATTGCTTGGACATGTTTCTTTCCCAATTTTTCTAAAAAGAAAAGTTATGCTAATATATATAAAAATATTAATTTTTCCAGTTGTAGGCCTATTATAAATTATATGGCGCCACAAGCCTAGATGGACCTTACCCTATCATCCGGCTGCCGGCCGGCTGTGTTAATCGAAGAGTTAGATTATCACCCAACCATTATAAGGGTGACATGTGGTCAGCATGTCGAGTTATAGATGATTTTCTCAACTTGGAGCCGCTATTTATTTAGCTATCCAAATTCCTCACGATGCTGGGTGGGCACAGGTCCCATACTGACCGTAATTCCATGAGAACATTTCTTCCCCTATGGGGTCTGGTACTAGCGTAAATCCTGTAGCTGTGGACCAAAGCATGTCTTGAAACTCTCGGCTATGGCGCAAGATTCGGTTATTTTATACGGATGCGAAATGTGAACTCTTACTGTGAAGAAGGAGAAAATAGTACTAATATCTGAAAATGAAGTTCTTACAAATTTTAGACATGACAGGTGAATGGAGGAGACTTCATAAGAATGAGCTACTTGATCTTCATAGGAAACCAAATGTATGAGAACTGTTAAGTCTCATAAACACTAAGAAATTGGGTCTGGAAATAAATATCAATATATAGATATGTATGTTCACACATAGCCTATAGTGTAAATGAGCAGTTAATGACAAATGAGGGAAACGTTGAAGAAGTTGGTAAATTCAAATACCTAACAACATTAAATACAAATAGGAATGAGATGCACAATGAAATTAAACATAGGCTGAAATCGGAAATGCATACAGGACTTCTGTCGTCTCAACTTCTCTCAAAAATGTTAAACTGAAAATATGTAAGACACTTATTCTCCTATACGATGCGAAACATGGAAGAGAAAATGTTTCGAGTATTTGAGAATAAAAATCTTATAAAAATGTTTGGACCAAAAAAAGATTAACAGTCACGCGAATGGAGAAGACTATATAATAGTGAGCTATGTTATCTTTATAGGAAACCAGATATACTTGTAATTCATTTTATGTACTTTATAGATATCATGCATTCTTCTCGGAGACAACACCAACTTTTAGATAAAATCCAGTATTTACTCATAGTTTGCATTCTCACTAAACAAGAAAAATATGTAAGGTTATTATGATGGTCAAATGCTGTTCGGGGACTATTGGAGCTATAAGAATCCTTAAGTTTGTTTTATAGTTGAGGAAAAATAAAAAAAACTCACCCAAGGATCTTGTCCCGAATGGGGGGATATACCCCTGGTCCACTACTTACGTGGTAACATTTCCCGAGATCTAAACCGTGAATTATTAAAAAATAATAAATTATATTTTCGAAATGTAATTTGCGAGTTCAAATCCGGGCGAGGTCCATGGATTTTTAACGGCGTAAAATCATGAGTATTGCTTCCTTTGGATCGGAACTAAAGCCATGGGTTCCATTTATCACGATTAAAAAATGTAAGTAAAGTATTTCGTCCTTTCATGTCGTCTAGCTCTGAATTGTGGCCCTAATAACCTATCTGTTAATCAGTATCGCTAAATAAAATGTTAGCGATTGAATAAAAATTTTAACATTCAATTACCAGCAAAATTTGAACATGTTGGATAATCATTACCATGTAAATTGTATTAGAATTTGTTATGACACATCAGTGGCTTAATTACTAAATTATTGTATTTAATAGAGCGATTTATTAAAAGCTACTGGATGCAATGTTGTATTACACTAGTGACTGATTACCGGTACATTCTATCGAGGGCTAAAAATGTTCATCTACTACTAGCTAATACCCGGCGTGCGCTGCTACTCCTAAATAAATGTTAACGTGTTTTCATCACCAGCCGTGCGCGGTTATACTTGCCCGGGAATCTGCTTATCCCGATTTTCTTGTCATCAATGAAAGAAAAAAATCGTTATTGTGAGTTATCCATAGAAGATAAACATATGCTTTCGCGGAATTTTTTGTAGTTTTTTGAGATATTCAGTTCTGTGTACATTAATTTGGTGTATTTGTTATGGTTTAGGCAGCATAAGCCATTTAATCGATAAATTGGGACATTATTTCACCTTTTTCACTATAAAGGGTGATTGTTAGGGATGGAGGGGTTGAATATCACAAATTTCTTATAGCATATGTTCATCCCGGGAATCTCCTGAACATTTTGCAAAAAAACATCTAAATCGGTTCAACGGTATGGCCGCGCATAGAATACGAACAAACAAACAAACATTGATTTTTATATATTATATTATAACAATCAGTGACGCTTTAGTTCGTAGTTACTAGGCAAAAAACCTATATTTTATATTCTAACAAAACACGCTATGCAAATATAAAGTACAGATTCAACAAAACATAAAATACACGTCAATGAATATTTCATATAACTACATAAATAAAGTTTCCTTGACTTTTCTGCAAGTATATTAATAGTTCCATCTTGTACTGCTTTCAATTTTTTCCCTGATGAACCGTGAAAATCACATTCTCCGCTCATTTTTAATTAAATTCACATATGAAACTAGTACCCAAAATTGCAGAATGTAACAATGTTTGTTGTTTTTTTTTTTCTCTCTCTCCAAAACCCACATTACTCTTTCTCTAAACATATCATTTCCGCAGCAAATACATTTCATTAAATTTACTACATATGCAACATATGCTAAAATACTCTGAACGTACTTGACATACTGTAGACAACACTTAGCATCTCGTTACTACACCTCTGTTTTTGTACCTAGATGCCTTAATAACTTATAGTTTACGAGACTCAGACAAGTATAATTAACTGTTGTTTCCAAGGCCATTGCTAAATACTGGAGAAATATATATTACATACAATGAAATCAATTGATCAAGTAATTATTACTACATAATTATATTTTATACTCACTAAACGTAATAATTTATAAGATAATGTAGATTAACATCATCATTGAACAATCTATTTTCTATCAATCTTTTCACTTAGGAATTCTAAAACAATGGAACAACATAAACAAGAAACGGTTGCTATTACAATTCCTTTGTCCACCGCTGTGGTCTCGAGGTAGCGTGCTGCCTTGTCACGCAGCGGGCCCGGGTTCGATCCCGGTCGGGACAGGTTTTCTGGGCGAGGCTTTTATCGGGGTTTTTTCTCACCTGTAAGACAAATGTCAGGAAAACTTTAAGGGCCAAACGGTCCCCGAAATATATGTCCATCGCAATCATCATTATTCATATTCATCTTAGTTTAAGATTAGGATTAGGGACACTCCTGGCGCACCACTATCATCATCACCCATCATATCATCGGTGCAACGTAACCCCGCCTTCCAGGCGCCCCAACCTCAGAAGTGGGTTACAAGTACGCCATGCCAGGAGAGAACACCAGGAATGTCGAATGACAACCTGACACCAGGAATGTCGAAAGACAACCTGGGGCATTTGCAAAAAAAAAATCCTATGCATCAGTATAAAGTATCCCATCAATACACATAGCTCCAACAAACTTCAAACTTCCATCATCCAAGAACTATTTAAACTAAGAGAATTTCCCAGTAAGTCGAATTTCTGCTCCGAGTTTGTTGGTTTACGAAATACATATGTATATACACATACATACATACGTACATACATGGTATAACAAGACCTCACCGACAAAATGATACGGACGATAGGCCATGCAGAGAGGATCATTTTTTGTGAAGGAACATATAGTCGCAAACACAAGTTATGCGCAGATGAAGGTGTTCACCCGTAAGGATCGGAATTCAATAGAAACAATTGTACACGTACCATTTTCTTGAAAAAGACACGTTTTTACAATAAGTATTCAAACAATAATTGTTTTGCCGATGTCAAAAAAAGAATCATGCCATGCTCGGCCGTGCTGGCCAATCGTTTCTGCGACGATATCGAACATGCAATAAGGCACAGGGTCAACTGTTTGAACATATGTTTCAATAAAATTATACGTGTACAATTGTTTGTATTTAATTCCGACCCTTACAAGTGAACACCATCTGCGCATAATTCATAAACGACGTCTTTGCGACTATATATTCCTTCACAAAAAATGATCCTGTCTGCATGGCCAATCATCCCTATCATTTTGTCGGTGAAGTCCTGTTACACTCTATATATATATATATATATATATATAATGTATGTATCGCTGTGCATGGATTTCACCACAAGCTGTGTAGCAACCAGAGATTCCATGAGCCAGGCATAGCTTATTCCATGACTGCATGTGTGCAAGATGTGGCGAACAGTGCGAAAGATATCATGTGTTAAACTGTAGGATGATATCAGAACCGTTGCTGAAACTCTGCAGTGACTAACAGTAAGAACAATCTTACTTCAATGTTGTGTGCATTTCATAATAATAATAATATTATTATTATTATATGTTTGTTAATGATATAATTTGTATACAATTTTGTTACGAGTATGGCGGACGATAGAGCGATTTCTAAATTTCTGCTTTCAGATAAACATGCGCCCATAATGGCCGGGTTTCGGTAATTACTTCAGAATTCTTTTGTCATTTTATTTCAATATCATATACCGAGTTTAGTTTTGATAAATCTAAAATTGAGACAGATAGAGCGACATTTAAATGTTCGAATCAGGTTAATCCCCACTCATAATGGTTAGATTTTCCTGGTTAACAAACTCGGTGTTTTCATTTATAAATTGATTTTTATAGCGAATTTGGATCCGAAACAAGATGGTGTCGCCAGATCGTTAATAGATGTATGAAATAAAGTGTCTTTTAAGATAGGCTACATAAAAATATATTAAAAAATGTTTCCATGAGAACAACCTCAATAACTAGGCCTATATTATTTCGGAATTTGAGGAAATAAAATAAAATGTGGCAATACTCACAGCTTTGTAACAATAGTATATATATATATATATATATATATATATATAACGGGCTTCCAATATAAAACCGGACCGGCCTTACGGAGTTTCACCCGGCACGTAGTGCTGTCTCTTCCTCCCGCAATTCACCCTGCCTGCCACCCGTCCTTGAACTGTTTCTTACCTTAGAGAAAATGCTGGAAATGTTGTCCTCCCGCAGTTAAACAGGCATTATACCGAGTAAACACATTTAGATTGACACGCTGTAGTTCGGGCACTGTCAAGTTTCTGATTTCATTTCTTATGTTGTTCTTCAGTTCTTCCAATGTGTTCGGATTTGTTTGCACACTTTGTCTTTCAGGCTACCCCACAAATAAAAATCACTCACTGTTAGATCTGGGGAGCGAGTGTTTCTTATTTTGTACTGAACCAGTATTCTCAAATTTAGTCACAAGATCGTGGATTGTCGATCTGGAAGGAGGTAATTGTCCAGGGAAGTTCCGAATAAATTCCTCGCGAACGCGACGAGCTGATTCGTATTTATAATAACATTTACACACATAAATGCGCTGCTCTAATGTAAGCTGACGTCTCATCTTGACGAACGATAGTAAACTGACTAGTTCAAGGACGAGCGGCTGGCAGAGTGAAATGCGGACGAGGAGAGATCGCTGCCTGACGGGGGAAACTCCGTGAGGCCGGTCCGGGTTTATATTGGAAGCCCGGGTATATATATTGCTATACGCCAAGTTTAGTTCTGATAAAACAAAAATCGCGGCTCCTAGATCGTTAACATTAACAAACACACACACACCACACGCATATATATATATATATATATATATTAACACTCTTGCGGCCGCACTATTTGTTTTATCAGAAATAAACTTGACAATAGCATTAATTTAAACAAGTAAAGTCGAGCTGTTAACCAGCATATTCTTACGCTTAGTGCAGGAATTCACTTGAAATGAAAATTATAAAATCGCTCTAACGGTCGTAATTTTCGATTTTTGCAATGCCACTCAGTAAATGATATTAAAATAAAACGAGGAAACTAATCTCAAAAACCAGCGAAATCCGACCATTAGAAGTTGTGGTTTTTCTTAAATCCGAAATTAAAAATATATTCCAGCAACCGCCATATTTGCTTCGTCGCAAGTATAGCATACAATTTAATTATCCTTTAAATTGACAATGTATCTTACAAGACACATTGGTTTAATGTATTTTATATTATTAATTGTACACGCTGTACTCTCCAGGTAGCGTGCTGCCTTGTCACGCAGCGGGCCCGGTCGTGACAAGTTTCCTGGGTGTTTTTTTTTTTCGGGGTTTTTCCTCACTGTAAGACAAACGTCAGGAAACTTTAAGATAAGACCAAACGGTCCTCGAATATCATCTAGCCATCATTATCATCATTATCATATTCATTAAGTTTAGGATTAAGGCCTCTCCTGGCGCATCATTACCATCATCATCACTTCCTATCGTATATCATCGGGGCAACGTAACTCCGCCTTCCAGGCGCCCCAAACTCAGAAGTGAGTTACCAATAACGCCACGCCAGGAGACAATACCAGAATGTCGAAATGACAACGTGGTGCATTGGGCAAAACAATTAAGTAATGAGAAATGAACCAATAGAAATTATTTAAATTTGTGTAAAATTATACAATATCTAAATCTGTAATAACTTACGGTTGTACATGTTTTATTATTGCAATTCCACACTTTTTAAATAACCTGGCACCAGAAATTGTGTTTCACCAATTTAACAAAATAAATATATATTCCGTAATCCAGCACAATCGGAACACGAATTCGGTTTGTTGAGGAATTCGTCTAGTTTAGGCAGCGAGTGATGAACTTTCATATTATCCTTTAAAGTTTGAGCATTGATTTTTGCTACGTTCTGTATTATCCGGTGTTGTTTATATCAACGTAATGTGTTCAAATGTGACGTAGTGTACAACTGATATTTTTATGATACATTTTGTTTTTTAATTAAATAGTAGCGGAGATGCACTATTTCCTATAATATTTAATTTTGTACTAGAGCATGCCATCAAATCTGTAGAGGGTGAATAATACATACAACTCAATGATACTAATAAGCTGTTAGTTTAAGCTGATGATGTACTATTGGACGATAGCGAAGAGATACTAAAGACCAATATGCATACACTATTGAGTAACTCTAAGGAATTGGGACTGGAAGTAAATATCAATAAAACTAAATATATGACCACACATAGAAATACATTATATAATGGAAATGGACAGCTAGTGACAAATGAGGGAAATTTTGAGGAAGTGGCTGCATTCAAATACCTAGGAACAATAATCACAATAGGAATGAGATGCACAAAGAAATTAAACATAGGCTCAATTCTGGAAATGCGTGCTACTATGCATTAGCATTATAGTTCTCCTGACGTCCCAACTCCTTTCAAAAAACGTTAAACTGAAAATATATAAAACTATTACTCTACCGGTTATATTATACGGTGCGAAACATGGATTCTTACTTTAAGGCAGGAAAGGAGATTACGAGTATTTGAGAATAAAGTTCTTAGAAAAATGTTTGCAGATGATCAAATAATTTTTGCAGGGGATAAAGATGATATGAAATATATGATAAATAAACTAATGGAAGAATATAAAAAATGGGGACTGAATATAAATTTACAGAAAACAGAATATATGTGTTTGGGAAAGGATGTGGGTGACCTCATACTTGAAACAGGAAAAATAAAAAAGTGTGAATTTTTTTAATATCTTGGGTCAATAATTACAAGTTTTGGTACCTGTGAGAGAGATGTACAGACTAAAATATCAATGGCAAATAATGCAACTAAGACATTACATGGAATAATTTGGAATAAAAATATTACAAAGGAAACTAAAATGAAAATTTATAAGAGCATAATACAGAATATTTTGTCATATGGAAGTGAAACTTGGTGTTTGACGGAATTACAAAAGAATAAAATTAGAACAGTTGAATTTGATTATTTTAGAAGAAGCCTCCAAGAAACAAGACAGGATAAAATAAGAAATGAATTCCTTTGGAGAGAAATGAATGTCACTACATCTGTTGTTAAGAGGATTAAAAATCAAACACTTAAATGGTATGGCCATGTACAAAGAATGGAAAATGAAAGATGGCCAAAAAAATATATACCAATGGTCACCCCCTGGAAGAAATAAACGTGGCAGACCAAGATGAAAATGGAAAACCTACGTCAGAACTATAATGGATAATAGGAATTTGGAAGAGGGAGATTGGAATGATAGAGATAAATGGAAACTGAAGACGGCAAACCTATAAGTGGGGGAAAGCCGAAGAAGAAGAAAAATGTTTGGACCAAAGAGAGGTGAACAGACACGTGAATGGAGAAAACTACATAACAGTGAACTACATGGTCTTTATGGGAAGCCTGATATTATAAGAACAGTTAAGTCTCATAGACTACGATGGGCAGGACATGTGGCACGAATGGGGAATGAAAGACGTGCATGAAAACTTCTTGTAGGAAAACCAGAGGGAAAACGTCCAGATGGTAGACCAAGAATGAGGTGGTAGAATAACATTAATCAAGATTTGAGGGAAGTAGATTATACAGGGGATGATTGGAAAACATTTGCTCTGGATAGGGATGTATGGAGAGCTTATGTCCGGGCGGCCATGAACCTATGGGTTCGATAGTGCCAGTGAGTTAGTTAGTTACTTAGTTTAATTAATACTCATTCACCTTACAAGTAAGTGAGCCAGGTTAGTAAAAAGCGTTATGGACAAACAATAGGCCCTACGTAGTTTTTTTTTTTTTTTTGGTAACGTATTTGTGGTAGCAAAATCGCGATGTATTTTTACGGTTGGCTCTAAATTTCTGTTAATTGCTCAAAGCATTACATTGGTAGTTAGGAGGGCTTTATATCTGTGATCGTTTGACCCGCCTATATAAGGTATTACATAAACCAGAAACGTTTGCCTAGATTTACCGCTATTCATTGCATCACATAATTGGTTTTGTTATTTTGCGGTGATACCGGTGGCCACATTTAATGCAGCTCCGCTTCATACAGTCATACTTACGTCATACGAGTAGCATTAAATGCAAATACATTTTTGTTTTTATTCACTATATCTACATCAAGTTTCATATCGAAAATGTTATTTTTATATCCATTTCTGAATTAGCTTTGTATTTACGGGCTGAAGTTTATTCCAATTTACTACGGTTTATTTTTAAACCCATGAGTCATGATCTCATGAAACAAATTTTGATGTAAAATTTAAAAAAATACATCACATAGGAATTGCGTAAACTAACCGCATGTAACTAATTATTGGCTCTATCGAACCCGTAGATTTATGGCCGCGCGGAGATAAGCTCTCCATACATTGCTATCCTGAGCTAATATTTCGAATCATCTCATTCTCCCATCTCATTCTTGGTCTACCATCTGGGAGTTTTCTCTCTGGTTTTCCTACAAGAAGCTTTCATGCATATCTTTCATTCCCCATTCGTGCAATATAGGAAACTTAATGTCCTTATTATATCTGGCGTCCTATAAAAACCATATAGCTTACTGTTACGAAGTCTTCTCCATTCACCACTCTGTCTCTTTTAGATCCAAAAAATTTCCTAAGAATTTTATTCTCAAATACTCGTAATCTCCTTTCCTCTCTTAAAGTTAGACTCAATGTTTCACATCCATATAATATAACTGGTAGAATAACAGTTTTATATATTTTCAGTTTAACGCTTTCTGAAAGGAGTTGGGACGACAAGAATCCCTGTAATGCATAATAGCATGCGTTCCCAGAATTGAGCCTATGTTTAATTTCTTTGTGTATTTCATCACCATTTGTAATTATTGATCATAGGTTTTTTTTTGAGAAAAAGAATAATTTTCATCCACAAATAAATTTTGTAACGGTATTGACACCGGAATGAGGATTTGCTTGTCCTCGGGTGCAGATCAGTTTCAGAAATAATACAAGATGTTTATATCGGCTATATTGAAAAATTTTAGTTAAAGGGAAACGAAAAACAGAATTTATAAATTTAGAAAAAAATTTATATAAATTTATAAGGTACTAGCTAATACCCGGCGCTCGCTGCTACGCCCGAATAAATGAAAATTAATGTGCTTTTATTTAGTTGAATAAGTAAAGGGAAAAATAATTATAAATTTATATTTTTTTAGATATCCCGTGATGATTACCCGGCGTTGCCCGGGAATCCACTTATCCCAATCTTCTCGACATAAATGAGCTGAAATACGAAAATTAATGTATTTTGTATTTAGTTAAGTAAGTAAAAGTAAAAATTAAATTTTATTAAATTATAGTTCCTACTAAAAAAAATAAAAGCAATAAAATTAATGCTAATTTATATCGTAATTATTTTTAGATACCCCGTGCTGTTTACCCGACGAAGACCGGGAATATATTCATCCCGATCTTCTTGGCATAAATGAGGTGAAGAAAAAAAATTAATGTACTTCTTATGATTAGTTGAATAAGTGAAATGAAAAATAATTATTAATTTATATCGTAATTATTTTAAGATTCTCCGTGCTGATTACCCGGTGTTGCCCGGGATTATAGGCTACTTATCTCGATCTTCTTGGCATAAATGAGCTAAAAGACAAAATTCGTTATTGTGAGTTATCCGTAAAAGAATACCTGTCATGTGCTGCTATGCTTGCACAGGAATCTACGTACTCCTTGGCATCAATGAAAGACAAAAATGATTATTGTGAGTTATCCGTAAGAGATAAACATATGCTATCGCGGACGTTTTTATAGAGCTTTTTGAGATATTCAATTCTGTATAAAGTGATCCCACAACAAGCCCGGAGGCCCTTGGGGTAGTAGGAGGTTAAGGCTCCCACTTTTTCTAGACAATCGGCACTTCATGTCAGCCGGGTTGTCAGCCCTGCGTGACCGCCGCCTTTACCCCCAGAACAAGCGTCTGGTACTCATTTTAGTTAGAGGCTAAGTCGACCCCAGGGCCATAGTGCCGCCAGAGGGTTTGGGTCAGTTTAAAAATCCTGACCCCAACGGGACTTGAACCCTCGACCCTCCGGCTTGTAGCTCAGTGCCTTAACCACTACGCTACGGCGTGCCCCCCATTCAATTCTGTATACATTAATTTTGTGTATTTGTTATGGTTTAGGCAGCGTAAGCCATTGAAGCGTCCAAAGAGCTACTTTTTTCAAGTTTTCCACTACAAAAGGCGATTTTTAAGGGTGTAGGAGTTGAGTATCACAACTCTCTTATAGCCTATGTTCATCCCGGGAATCTCCTGAACATTTTGTAAAAAGCCCCATCACAATCTGACCAACGGTATGGCCGCGCATAAAAGTACGAACAAACAAACAAACAAACAAACATCCATTTTTATATAGTAGATAAAATTAATTCTAGCTCATAAAAATAAAAATTAATACAAGGAAAAAAATACAAAAAAAAACATATAGAATAGATTAAATACCAGATTGAAGAAGGCAATTAAAGACATTAGGAAACCAATATAGTTTCAAAATATAAAACGCACTCCGACACCAAAGATTTAATGCAAGAGACAGTGATATTAACAAAGCATTAGGATATATAATAGACTAGCTAATACCCGGCGTACGCTGCTATGCATAAATAAATTAAATATTTAGGATTAATTAATGATACTGTATACACTGCGACGAACCAATCGTGACGGTTGCTAGAGTAAATTTTTCATTTCAAATTTCTGGTAAACTCCCACTTCTAACGGTCTAATTTCGCTGACATTTGGATACATACCTCGGTTTATTTTCATACGATATTCCGAGTTTTGTTGTGAAACATCGAAAATGTCGATTGCTAAAGCGATTTTTAATTTTTCGTTTCAGGTGAACTCCTACACCTGATGATTTTAGAACATAATAGATAACGGTTAACACTTGCCGCATCTGAAACCCTCTATATATAATTTTTCTCGAAGATCGGTTGGATGGTTTAGAAGTCTGAAAAGGACAAACAGACATATTTTCGTTTATATTCATATAATGTAAAACTAATGTTTCATATAAAGTTCAGTTCATTTAAAAATGCTGTGATTTGTCTCGTATAATGTATATTAACACTACCTTTTGGATATATTTTTGTATATACATTGTACGTAGTATACATAAAGTGCAGTGGATTTACTTCCTTCTGCGAGGGAACAATATAAAACAATAAATACGTACTTACCGCCATTTTATTATTGATTGGTGTCACAGCCTTCTGTAGCCGCGAGGATGTTTACGGCCAAGTGTGCAATGGCAACCAACACTTTTCAAGCTCTATACATCGATTTCTGCGAACTGGATTATAATTTATATTAATAACAAGTGAATCAAATTATTTCGAATAAATAAATAAATTATATTTTAATTATACATGCTTGCGGCCGAATTTTAATAGGCAACTTGGCAAAAATGAATTCAGTTATGAAAAAAATTAATTTTATTCATACACTCGATGAACGCAGTAATCTTGCAGCCGGATCTCGGACTATATGTTTAGTTAAATAAGTGAGAGGAAAAATAATTATAAATTTATATCGTAATTAGTTGTAGATACCCCGTTTTAATTACCCGTCGTTGCCCGGGTATCTACTATAAATGAACTGAAATGCGAAATCAAGATATGTATAGTTGAATAAGTGAAAGGAAAAAAAGTGATATCGTAGTTATCTTTAGATATTCCGTGCTGATCACCCGGCGTTACCCAGGAATTAACTTATCAAGATCTGCATGACATAAATGAGCTGAAAGACGAAAATTGTGTTTTTTATGTTTAGGTGAATAACTATAATGAATTATTTATACCGTAATTATTTTTATAGATACCCCGTAATGGTTACCCCATATTGCCAGGAATCTACTTATCCCGGTATTTTTGGCATAATTGAGCTAAAGGCGAAACTTAATTTGTTTTTATGTTTAGTTGCATAAATAAAGGGAAAAATTTATATCGTAATTATATTTAGATACCCCGTGCTGATTACTCGGCGTTGCCCGGGAATTTACTTATTCCAATCTTCTTGCCATAAATGAGGTGAAAGACGAAAATTATTGTTTTTATGTTTAGTTGAATAAGTGAAAGAAAACATTTATAAATTACTTAGTTGTAGAAGCCCCGTGCTGATTATCCGGGTTTGCCCGGGAATCTACTTATTCCAATCTTCTTGGTATAAATGAGCTAAACTACGAAAATTAATGGGTTTTATGTTTAATTGAATAAGTTAAACGTATAATTTATATCGTAATTATTTTAAGATAGTGCTGATTAATACAAACTGACGAAAGTAACATAATTATATAAATGAAGTCAAATTTAGGCTAAATTTTCAAAATATAAAACTCACTCTAACATACAAAGAATCCATCAAATGGAGAATGATATAAACAAAATAATGTATAATATATTAATACCAAACTGAAGAAAGTATTTAAATAATTAGCTTATATATATATTCTTGTTATTGTAAGCCCTTGTTTCTCTCAACGAAATTTAGGCGCAATCCCCTACAGGGGGGAGAAATATATATTGGTTTAACGGTACTTTTTATTCAAGCCATAGCCTCTCGATTGTTAGGAATTTCTAGACCAGACCAAACTAATTTGGTAATGCTTATTTCCCTATAGATACAATGAATGGTATGTGGTGGGCCACACTGGCACATTTCGGGTTTTTCTCGGGCTTCTCCCGTTTCCAGAATTTCATCTTGCCAGTATCCGCCCTTCCCCACCATGTCAATATAATCTTTCATATCATCTCATATCAAGAAAGAAAATTTATTGTCGGTTTAGCAAACCACAGGTGTTTGAAATGAGTTTGTGGTGATCTAATGGACTAACACTTATGTACTTTCCCATGACTCCGAGCCTGTGTCAACGTAGGGTAGAGTAGGGTAAAAAATGGTTTGTAAACCACTTCTCGAGGCCTTGGGCCCAGACCAAATAATAAATGGGGGTATGATTCATGTCTCTGAATGCCAGTTGTGTGTGAAACAAGGAACACCATAACAGACTGCATAAACTTCATAGAGTAGATTTCATCTCTTCATTCCATAAAAGTAATAATGGATAATGCAATGTACCTAAAATAAGTTTGCTGCCTAGAGTTTTAAGTATTAAATTGGCAATGTATCCTATAGGATATATCATTTGGTTTAATTAATTTTAATATTTTAATAAAACGAAGAAAACGAAAGAGAAGAAATTACTTATATGTGTGTGGAATTGCACAACGTATCTCATAATAACATTTATACATTATTTCGTTTTCACTGCGGTCCGCCACATTTCAATAACCGCCTCGAGAAAGAAATTTGGCTGCCATGTTTATCCCAGGGTGTACAGAATGCAGCACACGGACTGTGCCTTGTCACCGTCAGCAGCCAGTAACAGTGGTTTGCCATTTAATCTGCTAGTGTAATCTTGTATCTCCATACTTAAGCTTTTATTTTTAAATAAAGTTCTCTTATTATTAGATTTATCTTCTCATTTTTTAAGTATGTGTAACAAACTTTCAAGAACTTTAAAAAGCATATTTCGCCGAGACTCCATGGAACGAGAGGCCAAATAGGCTCTTGGCCTACCAGCCGACTGCTGGCCCTCACATCCTCATGTGTTAATCACAGATGTAGACGATCATCCAGTCATTGTAGAAGGGCATATGGTCAGCATGTCGGATCCCCAGCCGTTTTATCTGGTATTCTCAACCTGGAGCCGCTAGTTATTGCAACTGCCCAAATGCCTCACGAAGATGGGTGAGCACCGGTTCCATACTGGTAGAAATTACATGAGCAAATGTCTTCCCCCATGAGGACACGAACCAGCGTAAGTCCCGTAGCTGTTCGCCAAGGCTATGGCACTCTGCCAAAATGTTCTAGATTCATAGCAGTGGCATACGGTCAAGTTCACTAAAAGAACTGACTACGAATACAAACTCGTGCAGTAAGAAGTGGCAGGTTATAAATTAACATATAAAAAATAAATTATAACCTAAGGCGAAAATTAAATATATTCAATTTAATTGAAAAAATAATATCCTATATTCTATGAGAAAATGTCTCCCTCTTTGGGACATAATGCCTAGTCTCGAGGATCCGGTCTGTGGAGTTTTAGGATGGAAAATTCCGAGGAACAAGTTCTCCGGAAGGGGCTTTAAGCCATGAGCCCCGTGTGTGAAGATTTTCGGGCTTGTAAAATAACCTCAAGTCGAATAAAAAGATATCTGAGCAAAATTAACCGATCTTCATCCATTCCATCCGACTAACATCTTAATTTCCTACTAGATGTCACCTCCAGGAGATGTATTAACCACATATCCCTCGCTGATATATGTAGGGAAATAAGCGTAACTAAATTAGTCTGGTCAAGAAACTTGCTTCTAGAGAAGTGCCCATGTCCCAGGAAGGAACAAACGTGGATTTGTCATCTATCATCATTGGGATCTAAAGCTGCGCACATTCAATAACTCTGCGACATATGACTTATACCGCTCGGCAATGACACAATGGAACAGGGTGAAGAAGGAGCTTACCACTTATTTTCTTTTATATTTTAGGAATATTTTTTCTAAGAATTAGCAATTATGCATTCTTAACGTTGGTTTGTTTTCTTTGAAATGAGCTATTATTTATTCGCCTTTTGTTTGAAGATTCTTCTTCAGCTGCGTTTTAATCACTTTTCGTCGTTTTATTGAATTTCTTCCCCCTTTCCCTTTTATCTCAAAGTTTCGTTCATTCTTCTCTGATAAGTTAGCTCCTATTATAATCTTGAAAATCTAATTTCTCATCTTTCCTTTCTTTATATTTATTCTCGTTCACAGTATTTGCTACATCTCCAAATACATGATTCTTCTTCTTTTCTTTATTTATTATACTTTTCTTAATTTGTTATTTATGCGATAATGGCATGAGAAGTTAAACGGTGCCCTAATATTGATTTACGTTTCAAGGAATGAAAGCGAGATTTTAATAATACTATAATATTAATAGAAATAGTAATAATAATATATGGCATTGGGGACTAAAACTACCTATTTCGGTGAAGAGACATTATCTATCGAAAGGAAATTGTCACAACTATTAAATAAAAGAAAGGAATGTCACAAGATGCCATAGTGACAGACTCTCTAACAGCTATCTTAGCCATAGTGTCTTCCATCTCTAAAAAAAATGTATTAAAAAAATTATTGTAGGGTAATTCTACATATCTGTGCAATGTACTTACTGTATATAGCAATTAAATAAGAGTCTAGCGAAGAAAAGCATTACAATACTGCAAGGAAATGTACCTTTCTACTCACCAAAAATTCTAACAAACAAGTTAATAAGATAAAGATTAAAGAAAAATGGATTGCTGACAGCATAAATTAATAATGGATAACTTTAATTGAAAGTCTGGGCCTGTTTCACCAAACCATGAAGCAGTGGCTTGTTCCGCCTAAGAACCGGTCATGATTGCTTGGCAGCCAATTCAAATAAGATACCTAGTCTATATACCTATAACTTCAATTTATGTGTTATGTAAAGGAGAGTTCAATCATAAATGGAGACCATCTCGCAAAATGCTCGGCAAAATTTTATTTCATATTAGATAGGATTTCATTATTTTTAATTAATATGAACATGTACAATCTGAGACATTAAAATGTGTTGAGAACATAATTATGAACTGACGAATTGTACAGTGACGTTCATTTTATAATTTTCGGTAGTTCTGAACTACTACCCAAGACGTTGCTCTAGGTAAAAACCAGATCACATGACGAATACTAAAAAATCGTATATATATATATATATATATATCCATCCATAGTAATTCTGCCCGAAAGCAGGCCCTTCACTGCAATCATAGCATTTTCATGTTATGCTTGCAGCTTTATTAGGGAATTGTAGGTGTCGTAGCTTCCCGTTGCTTTCCACACCGGTGAAGGATGATGATTATAATGATAAGGGTGATGATGATGATGATGAATTCGGGGACAATTTGGGCCTTAAAGTTTTCCTGGCATTTGTCTTATAGGTGAGGTAAAACCTCACCCAGAAAAACTGGCCCTACCGGGGATCGAACCCGGGCCCGCTGCGTGACAAGGCAGCACGCTACCTCGAGACCACACACACACACACACACACAAACACACACATATATATATATATATATATATATATATATATAGCAAGTCCACCGCTGTGGTCTCGAGGTAGCGTGCTGCCTTGTCACGCAGCGGGCCAGGGTTCGATCCCCATCGGGGAAGGGTCCTGGGTGAGATTTTTTGGGAGTTTTTTACGGTCCCCAAAAATCATCGGGCCATCATCATCATCCTTCACCGGTGTGGAAAGCAACGGGAAGCTACCACACCTATAATTACCTAGTAAAGCTGCAAAACATAGTATGAAAATGTTATGATTGCAGTGAAAGACCTGCCCTCGGGCAGAATTACTATGAATGAATGAATGAATGAATGAAATATATAGCAAGCTTCAAATACTTGGGTTGTACTGTAAGTAGTAACATGAACTGCGGTCAAGAAGTAAAGCAGAGGATAAAATGGCAAAATAAGTTTTTAACAAGAAGAGGAACATTTTCTGCGGACCTTTGGCAATAGAATTACGGAAGAGGCTAGTGAAGTACTTTGTGTGGGATATAGCATTGTATGGTGCAGGGACTTCGACATTACGACGGAATGAGGAAAAGCGACTGGAAGCTTTTGAGATGTGGATATGGAGAAGGATGGAACGTATAAAATGGGCAAACAAAATAAAAAATAAAGATGTGCTAGACAGAGAACAATGTTGGAACCCATAAAGAAGAGGAAAAGAAATTGGATTGGTATGTGGCTAAGAAGAAACTGCCTGCTGACGGATGCCCTAGAAGGAATGGTCAACGGAAAGAAAGTTTGAGACAGAAAAATACATCAGATGATAGACAATATTAAAATAAGTGGTTTGTATGCGGATACAAAAAGGAAAGCTGAGTTAAGGAAAGAGTGGAGAATGCTGAGTTTGCAGTGAAAAACATAGTATTGGGCAGAACGTGTGTATGTTACTGAACTACTCCAAAAGGACTAGACCTATTTTGATTAAATGGTTTTGTGTGTGTTTGAGTGAGTCCCTGGATGAATTAGATTCACAATTGGACCCGTTAAAACCATTAGGTGTAGTTCACCTAAAAAATTAAAAATCACTCTATCGGTCGCAATTTTCGATGTTTATCAACGAAACTCATTATATTATATTAAAATAAACCGAGGTAGATATTGGCCAGAAATCGTCGAAATCCAGCTGTTAGAAATGTTGGTTTACCTGAAATTCGAAAGTAAAAGTTGATTCGTAACCGCCATATTTGGTTTGCCACTGTGTATACCATATAATATAATTAATCCTTAATATTTAATTTATTTAGACGTAGCAGGCACGCTGGGTATTAGCTTGTGTGTACATATTTATCCAGTCATCCATAGTAATTCTTCCCGAGGCCAGGTCTTTCACTGTAATCATAGTAACATCTTCATGCTTTGCAGCTTTACTAGGGGATTATAGGTGTGGTAGCTTCCCGTTGTTTTCCACACCAGTGAAGGATGATGATGATGATGATAAGGATGATGCTGGCCGGATGATTTTCGGGGACCGTTGGGCCGTCGTACAAGTGAAGAAAAGCCCCGAAAGAAACCTCACCCAGGAGCCTGTCCCGACCAGGAATCAAACCAGGTCCCGCTGAGTGACAAGGTAGCACGCTACCTCGAGACCACAACAGTAGACGTATATATATGTTTTTTTTAAATGCCCCAGGTTTGTCTTTCGACATTCCTGGTTTCTCTCCTGGCATGGCGACTTGTAACCCACTTCTGAGGTTGGGGCGCCTGGAAGGCGGGATTACGTTGCCCCGATGATGATGGTAATGGTGCGCCAGGAGAGTCCCTAATCCTAAGCTTAACCTAAGATGAATATGATGATGATTGCGATGGCCATATGATTTCGGGGACTATTTGGGCCTTAAAGTTTTCCTGACGTTTGTCTTACAGGTGAGGAAAAACCCCGATAAAAACCTCACCCAGGACTGACTGACTGACTGTTTTGTGGCAATGACTAGCATTGCCCAGTGTGCCGCTTTTTGGGAACCAGTTGAGGTCCCTTGGCGGCCAAATACCATTGTGTTTATTCAGTAGGGGTTTTGTTCCTTAGCCTTGCTGTCTCGCGGCTTATGTGTTCATTTCCGTAGCAGGTATGGATGATATGAGGATGGTCATGGAAGTGGACCGTCATCGGGGTCTCTGGTGAATATGTTTCGGTGTACAGCACGTTGCTGTAGCATATGCCCTATATTGCGAACAATTGGATTCTCATGATTTTCTATATGTTGCAACATGTGCACAACTCTTTTTTCAATTGTATCAGCAATATAGGGCATCTGTGCTTGGTCGTGAAGTACTGAGATCCTAGTGCGTAGTGGAGCTGAAAGTATAATTTTTAAGCATTTATTCTGGATTATTTGAACTTTTTTCTTGTGTCCAGCAGCTAGGATACTCCAGGCTTCACAACCGTACAGCAACATGCTGCGGATCGCAACTTGATATAAAGTAAGTTTGATCCTGATAGATAGCATAGGCGACTTGAAAAATGGATATAAAAGAGCAATGGCAGCGTTTGCTTTATGTTTTAGATTTTCAATATGAATTTTGAACGTAAGCTTGGAATCCAAATGGATTCCAAGATACTTGGCTGAAGTCTCTGGACGGAGTCTAAGAGTTCCTAAGGTGAGTCGGGCAGGAGTGCGTTTGTGGGTTTTTGCAAATACAACGAATTTTGTTTTTATTTGCATTTAGTTTTATATTCCACAGACGCATATAGGATTGGACTGTATTTAGGGCAGTTTGGACCACACGAATGTGGAACGGTACGGAACGAAAACGTGCCTGATAAAACAGACACGTATCATCAGCAAAAGATGCGATATTTACGCTAGGAAAGGTAGGGAAGTCGGAAACATAAAGGCTATATAGGATAGGTGAGAGTACTGCACCTTGAGGAACTCCCGCCAAGAGGGTCTTGCAGTCAGAATTATACCCACTAACCGACACATAAAATTGTCGGTTAGTGAGGTATTTAGCTATCAATTTAATTAAATGAGCCGAAATGTTGAATTTGATAAGTTTGTAAATAAGTCCATTTATCCAAGTAGTATCAAAAGCTTTCTCAATGTCAAGAAATATTGCCACAGTACTTTTCCTAGCGTTGAAGCCCGTAACAACATGGTCAACCAGTCTTGCAAGCTGCAGTGGAGTGCTATGTGCTTTTCTAAATCCAAACTGATGAGTAGGAATAAGGTTTCTCTCAGAAATTGCAATTTTTAATTTTGCCAAAATAATTTTTTTCCATAATTTTGCCCAGCACTGGTAGCAGACTGATTGGACGCAAGTTGTCCGGTATGGTTGGGTCTTTACCAGGTTTAGGAATAGCGATTACCTTTGCTTTCTTCCATACTTCCGGGAAGTAGTGGAAACGAAAGCAAAGATTCACTATTTGTAGGAGTAGGAGTAAGGTTTTTTCAGGTAAGTGTTTTATGGCCAGATTAGAAATCTGATCATGACCAGGGGCACGGTGGGACGGGAGGTTATGTACAATAGCTTTGAGTTCACAAAGCTGTACATCAGGATGGGGTATAGGAATAGGTGCTTCTAGAAAAGTACTGATTGTATGTTGCACCTCAGCTTCGTGAGTCGGTGTTGTAAGCTCATGAGGTCTAAACCGGTTCGCGAAATTGTCGGCTAGAACCTGGGCCTTCTCCCTAGGGAGATACGCCCAAGTTCCGTCCGACTGGATGGCTGAGGGAGGAGGCGGAGCTCGACTCCTTTTGAGGCGTTTTATTATCTCCCATGGTGGAGTCTTTGTGTCTGAGAATTGCTGAAGGGAAGAATCCCAATCAGCATTTCTCAGCTCTTTAAGCCGGCTTTTGACCAAATGAGCATAGTGATTGTATTGCTGTTTGTGATGTGGAGCTCCGAAATCGCGGTACATTTTTGGTACTGCCTTGTTAGATTTAAAAATAATTTGAAGTGCTGGATCGTTATATTGGGTTCGCGTATTATTAGTTTCTTTTGGTCGCGTTGTAGCAAGTGTAATGGCCGTTTTTATTGTGGCCTGTAGATTAAGGACAGTGTGTTCTATTTGTTCCGTAGACTCGCCAGAGAGTGTAGGCATAACCCATTGGTTAAGCATGTTAGTGTAACTCTGCCAGTCTGTGCAATGTTGTTGTAACTTAAATGGGGAGGACAATAAAAATGTGGATGAAATTTTAAAAAGTATTGGCGTGTGATCAGAGTCAAGTGCGTCTGTAACAGTAGTGATGTGTGGTGAAATAGCAACATTCTTCGATAGAACTATGTCCAAAATATCGGACGTGAGACCGTAGGCGTGTTGGAAGAACAGTGTGTGTTCCCTTGGAGCAGAGATTTCAATGTTATGAAGTTGGCAGTAGTTTTGAAGGATTGTACCGGAGACATTCTGGACACGACAATTCCAATAATGATGTTTTGAATTAAAGTCTCCCGCAAGCAGATAGTTTGGGGAGATAGAAGTGAGGATATCTAAGTCGTGTCTTGTCAGAAGTCTTCGAGGAGATTTGTAGATTGCTGCTATGAATAATGTTTCGCGGTCTGTGATTGGTAGGAAGATACCCGTGGCTTCAATAAATTGAAGTCCCGGGATTTGGGCCACCCTATGGCCAATGGACTTTTTGATACAGATGGCAGTGCCTCCAAGGGGACCATCAAGACGGTCATTCCTATACGTGTAGTACTGCGGAATTTGGAATTTCATTCTTGGTTTTAAGTGCGTTTCGTTCAGAAGAAGAATGTCGATATCTCTTGTTTGTATAAAAGTAATTAACTCATGAATCTGGTTGGATACACCATTGGCATTAAATGCCATGACATTAAGATAGCTTTGTGAAGGATGCCTAGCCATCTCCGAAACATGAGTTCACCAGGTTAGTCAGGAACACAAACCTCTCCATAGGTGTCGACAGACCACTCAGCAGAGGCTGAATGTCATGGAAAAGTTTTTGTCCCTGATCCGTCATTGGTTATAGCAGCCACAGACCCTGGCTGACGTGGAACAGTGCCTGCAGTAGGTTTAACTGTGTTGCCAGAATTTACCATAGAACTATATGAGACTGTAGGATTAACAGGTTTTGTTGTGAAAGTTCGAGGTTGGGACGCCGGGGTTGTTGGACTTTGGTTTGGTTTTCTTTTTTCATAAGTCTCTTTTGCTTTCTTATAGGCTTCACAACCCCGGTAGGAAGCGGGATGTCCCTTTTCCCCACAGTTCGCGCACTTCAGCAGGCTCTTGTCCGTGAGTGCCGCGGTTCTCACCGGACACTCACGATGACTATGAGTACCAGCGCAAATTACGCAAGATGGGGTCAAGGAACACCCCATGAAAGTATGGTTAAACTTCTGGCATCTGAAGCACTGCTTCATGCCAGCTCTAGGTCTGTATGGTTCCACAGCCACCACTGTCAAACAGAGGCGGTTTAAGTTATATATTTCTCTACCAGCATCATTGTTCTGAAGTTCCAGGATATATAATGGTAAGGGAGTAATAACTTCTCCTTCTTTTTTGGTGATTTGCTTTACCGATATTATTGGATATTCTAGTTCTTTAAGTTCTTCCTTGACTTCATCAGCAGTGATGCTGGAGGGAAGCCTCTTTAGAACAGCCCTCAGAGGCAGATCTTTTTTGAGTTGAAATGTATAAAATTCTTTCTTTGCATTTTTGAAGTACTCTTTGAGTAGGTGAAAGTCTGCCTCCGAGGTAGCGTAGTATCTCAAACCGTCCTGGGTTTTAACTACTTTTACGTCTTTTTCGAATTTTCCTTTTAATTCCCTATTCATCCTGAAAAGGTCACCATGTCCAATCACCGTTATGGGTGGTGGGCGTGGTTCCCTTTTCGGCTGCGGCATTACCTGAGGCTCCCTGGACGGTTGGTTACTGCTGTAGTCTGCTTGTCCCGTGACGGTCCAGGTTGAGGAGCCTGAGGGTCGACAGTGTCCATTGATTCCGGTAATTCGGATAAAATTGAAAATCTATTTTGCACTGGCACAGTCGACACCTCATTTTGTCGTGATGTGACCGTAGTTGCCTTATTTGTGGATGGTTTCTCTTTATTTGAAACTGTATTCATGTTATCTTTTGAATTATTTTGGGATGGTTTCTCTTTATTTGAATTTGTATTCATGTTATCATTTGAACTATTTTGGGATGGTTTCTCTTTCTCATGTGTTTTAATCTTTTTAGGTTCAGGTACATATTCTGTATTCGCTGTAGGAATTTGATCTGCACCGTGAAAAACAGGATACAGGGAGTTCCATAAGTATTGATTTCAATTCATGAAGCATTTTTTCAAAATAATCTTGGTTAGATTTCATATTGAAGCTTACTCTCACTTAAGCTTTTTAGGCAATCATGTGTAACATCACGAGCAAATTCGGACTGACCGAACTTTGGGAACGTGCTTATGAAATTGATAACTATAACGAGGGCACCACGCACCTCGCTATCTACTGCTCGGATATGTTTTTTTGGGGGATCAATGGAAATTTTTTGTTAACTACGTATCTCTCAAAATTTTTTGAGCGCAGTATCCCAAAGTTCGTAGGCCGAGGGCTCCTCATACTCAAGGTCCATAGCCTGCTCGGCACTCACGCTTTTTAGTGAAGCAGCCATGGTAAGACTGTTCAGCACTAATTACTTATTACTACACTAGCACTTGGCTTGATTGAAACTGAACTAAAAACTGAACACAATAAGCCAGTAGACAAGGCTTAACAAAGCACTCGCAGTTAATAGAGTTGCTTTGCAGGAACCAAACACCACTGTATAAACACACACACTGAAAAAATTTCACTGAAAAACACTGAATACTCTTTTAATGGGTGTGGCCGCCAGGCCCCACCCGGAAAAAAGCGACACGCTGCACAACACTATTCACCAATTCACTATTTTCAGCCAGCAATCAGAAGAAATAAAGATTTCAATCTGCAACTTGGAGTAGAGAGAGGCAAAAGCCCGAGCAGTAGCGCTCAAGACTCCAAGGTTGACCACAGGTTGCCAACCAGTTCGCGTTGGCTCGTCGGTGATCCTTACTACCAGTAACAGGAGCTGACGTTACCGCCAACAGGAAAGTTTGCGTACTCGGTGTATCTAGAATGCCTTGACTTGACTTCACTGTTCCACTGTCGTAAGCTGAATGGTCACCCAGGAAAACTGTCCCGATGTTTTATAGTAGATTTTCACCGAAATAAACATGATTAAGTCGGACCACAGTGAAAACTCGATGTGTTTGATTATATAAGACCATTCCTTGACTATTTAACTCATGCCCCAAATGGGAGGCAATGGCCTTTCACGTTTCAATTAATTTTGATTTACAACCAATCACAGTCGATTTTATCAAATTAATTCTATCATATTAAAGAAAGCTCCTCCTTTTTAACAGAACATTATTTTGCAGTGACTGACTCTCTAAGTAATACGTTGAATATAACAATTTATATATTAAAATGTAAGAATTCTAGAATGCATGTGGCTCGCTGATTGTGTGTATATATATATATATATATATATATATATATATAGAGAGAGAGAGAGAGAGAGAGAACAAATATAACCCGATACTGCTTGCGGGATAAAATAGAAAAACATTTGTAGCAATTTATTATACCACAAAAAAACACTGTTTGCACTTTCTTAATCGTATTATTTGTCAGGTATTTACGTTCCAGAAAGATATAATTGACGTATTTACATCATAGGACTTCAAAAATTAATTAATAAGCTATAATGTTGGTTATAAACAGTTTGATGTTTCATTTTTTTCTTCACTAATGTGCATTCTTAAATTGTTGCGATCCTTTGGCAATAAATAATATGATCTGGTTGCAGTGATGAACAAATGAAACATAACAAACGTTTCCCATTTGTTTTCAAGCATCGCCGTTTACACTAAATATATAAATATTTTTAAATAACTAAATTTAAATAATGATTTTTGAGGAAACAGCTTAATTTTATTCGTTAAATAGTCCTAACAAATGCCACTCTTGATTACCAAATTCTCTAGATTAATTCACTCGTCACTTCGTGAATTTATCGATAATTTGGAAATCACTCGTAGCATTACTTGTTTTAATGGCATGTGGGATCATGCTGAAACGTCGGAATCAGTGGCCAGAGGCCGACCTTGAATCCATACGCGGAAAACCCAAGAAGGCTTTCTTAATCATATATATATATATATATATGTTATAATTAAATGTTTAACATTGAGCAATGCAAGCTTAATATGGTATAATAAGAAAAATAAAAGCCTGGACGGGATTCGAACCCGGAACTCTGAGTCTGTACCTCAGCGTGTTATCCGTTACACCACCAGGCGAATCCAATTCAAACACTTATTTTTCTTATATATGTATTATATTCTCCATTATATATGTATTATATTCTCATTATTCTCGCGACATCTAGTAATAATGGAGAATATAATACATATATAAGAAAAATAAGTGTTTGAATTGGATTCGCCTGGTGGTGTAACGGATAACACGCTGAGGTACAGACTCAGAGTTCCGGGTTCGAATCCCGTCCAGGCATTTATTTTTTCTTATTATACCATATATATATATATATATATATATATATATATATATATATATATGAGCTGTATAACAACGACGTTCGTTTTTTTGACTTATGTCTTTTTTTTCCCCCTTCATTCATAGTTTGTATTGAAGTAAATAATATAGACTAGACACAAATATAAGTAAGCACCTATAAAAATGGATACTAGGTCTTCTTATATACATCTGGCCAAAAATAAAAATCGTACTTGGCTCTACGTAGTCCAGTCTCTTAGAACGTAGTAGGCGTCAAGATTTTCTACTTGAGGACTTTTTTTTTTTTAATTTTCACTGGTCACTTTACGGTTTATTAAAAGTTCATTTATGCTATCTTCCCATGTTTTCTATAGGTTTTACTCCGAGTCTCCTTTTACCTCGACAACTTGTTCAGGAGAGCGCGCAGTAGCCTAGTTGATTAAATCAAGATACTATAAGCTGCAAGTTCAGTGGTTCGATTCCCGGTAGTGTCGGAATTTTATACTGGCGTAAATATTCTGGGGACACCATTGCCCTGGGGTCGAATCAGTCTCTAACGAAAATGAGTAGCAGACGAGAAAAATCGGCGTCGCGCAGGGCTAACGTCAAGTCCGAATACCTGGAAATATAGGAAGCTTAACCTCGTACTAAAGTCTGCAGTGGTATCACTGTATCTTTTAGCTATTCGGGATTCCGATATACTACTTGTTTTAACTAAAAATTCATAGCCTAGAAGGGCCTTGGCCGATTGCTGGCTATTATCCGTATGTGCTAATCACCTTATATGGAAGATAATCCAGCCAATATAGAGATATGTGATCAGTATATCGGGTCACCCAGTCGTTTAGCTGGTATTCTCCATCTTTGCTATTCCTTAGGATGCTCGGTGGGCATCGGTTCTACACTGACTAGAAAATAACTAACAAACTCACTAGCACTACCGAATTCATAGGTTCATGGCCGCGCGGATATAATCTCTCCATCCCTATCCTGAGGTAATGTTTTCCAATCATCCCCTGTATAATCTACTTCCCTCAAATCACAGTTCATGTTATTCTCCCACCTCATTCTTCGTCTACCAACTGGGCGGTTTCCCTCTGGTTTTCCTACAAGTAGCTTCCATGCACGTCTTTCATTACCCATTCGTACCAAATGTCCTGCCCATTGCAGTCTACGAGATTTAACTGTTCTCGTTATATCTGGCTTCCTATAAAGACCATGTAATTCACTGTTATGCAGTCTTCTCCATTCACCTGTCTGTTCATCTCTCTTTGGTCCATTTTCCTAAGTACTTTATTCTCAAATACTCGTAATTTCCTTTCCTGCCTTAAAGTAAGAGTCCATGTTTCGCATCCATATAATATAACTGGTAGAAAAATAGTTTTATATATTTTCAGTTTAACATTTTTTGAAAGGAGTTGGGAAATCAAGAATCTCTGTAATGCATAACAACACGCATTTCCAGAATTGAGCCTATGTTTAATTTCCTTGTGCATCTCATTCCTGTTTGTGATTACTCTTCCTAGATATTTGAATTCAGCCACTTCCTCAAAATTTTCCTCATTTATCATTAGCTGTCCATTTCCATTATATAATGTATTTCTATGTGTGACAATATATTTAGTTTTATTGATATTTACTTCCAGTTCCAATTTCTTAGTGTTACTCAGTAGTGTATGCGTGCGTGCTGGCCTTTAGTATCTCCTCACTCTCCCCCAATAGTACTACATCATCAGCATAAACTAACAGCTTATTAATACCATTGAGTTGTAGGCCTTCTTCATCCTCTAAAGATTTGATGGCATGCTGTAGTACAAAATTATATCGTAGAGAAGATAGTGCATGTCCTTGCTTCAACCCATTCTGGATTTCAAAAGTATCCGAAAACTGTTTGCCTACACTGGCTAGAAATTGTATGATAAAATTTCCTCTCCCATGGTGCACCAAGGCTTGATGTTCGCTTAAAACAGCACAGATTCACTCATTTATTTATTGTTTTATTCGAAATTTAACCCACTTCTAGAGTGGGGCGCGGTGTTATGATGGATGGTAAATGATAAATGAAACGCCAACAGCTCCTTAAATTTTAAACTTAATCTATACCCAAGACAGTGGATGGCCACAAGAATAATCCCCTTTAAAAATGCCTATGGTCTGACGAGGAATCGAATCCAGTAACTCATGATATGTAATCAGAGGCTCTCACCATAAGACAAAGAGGCTTCTATTATCTTGCTTTCTATTTATGTGACCAAACTGACTGAGTTGAGATTGATAAAGGTGTAGCCCATATTGAGCCATAGCCTCTCCTTTATAAGGAGTTTATAGACCAAGTTCATTTTTAGTTACCATATTTGTCCAAAGATGGCAGTGGCATCCAGTCAACATCCGGACCCAATGAGACATCTAGCGGGCAACTAAGGTACTACTAGGTTAAATCGTAAATAGATAGATAGATCATTGGTTGATTAATGTCTTTGACATCGTCCGATTCCTAATAGCCAATATTGTTGGTCCATCCAATCTCCTGGTTGTAGATGTTTCTCCTTCATATATAAACATTCCCCTGAATCCAGGAGGTTTTAGGTCTTCCTCTGCTTCGTCTTCCCTCAGTTTCCATTCCAAAACAGATTTTGGTAGTCGATCCTCTTCCATTCGCTGGACATGTCCGTACCATCTTAATTACTGAGTTTTAATATAATTTAAATAGTGTCTTCAATCTTCATTTTCTCCCTTATAACTGAGTTCCTATTTTTTTCTCTTCTGGAAATACCTATAAAATCCATTTCCGTTGCCAAAAGGTACTTATTTGTTTTTGTTGTTAATGGCCAAAGTTCTGCTCCATAAGTAATGATGCTTTTAACAATTGTATGATATATATATATATATATATATATAGGCCTATATATATATATATATATATATATACATTCATTTTATTTTTATTACTTATATTTTTATCCCACAATATTCCATTGAGACAAGCAATTGCAAATTTTCCTTCATTATTTATATTTCTTATTTCCTCCTCATAACTCCCATTTTTATTTATTTTAATTCCTAAATATGTGATCTCACTACAAGATTTTTTTGTTTCTCCAGTCTCCAAAATTAAATTTTGTTCTGGTTCACCAATTGATAAATATTTTGTTCTTTTCATGTTCAAATTTAATCCCCATTTTTCATATTCTTCTATTAATTTTCTAGTCATATGTTCTAAATCTTCATAAATCGTAAATTAGAAGATTAAAAAGTATACGCTCAGCCTGGGGCTTGAATCCAGGACCTTTGGGTTTCTAGGCCAAGATTCTACCGACTAAGCTATCTGAGCAAGTTCCAATCTTAACGCAATGCTTTATCTTATATACGCTGTTAATTCCCGCGCACCAAATGCTGAAACATTTGCATCTATCTTTCAAATGGCGGCTTATTTATTAAAAAGACATTTATTTTGGAATTTTACATCACATTATAAAACCAGTGCGTTTTTTTCGATGTTTTTATTATTTATTTCATACATCTCAATGATGGATAAATTATATTTAAAGAGAAAAATTATACGCTCAGACTGGGGCTGAACCCAGGACCTTTGGGTTTCTAGGCCAAGACTCTACCGACTGAGCTATCTGAGCAAGCTCCAATCTAAACGCAATTTTTTCTCTTATATACGCTGTTAAATATTACTAGGATGTTTGCGATCGATCGGTAAATTTTGCACGGAGGCCTCTTTGTTCAGGCTTAAGGGTCTTTTATGAGCCTGAAAATATTCAAACTCGGGACCCACGGCTTAGAGTCCCTCCCGGAGGACTTGCTCCTTGGATTTTTCCATCCTAAAAAATCCATCGACCGCGGCCGGATTTGAACCCACGACCCTCGGAGCGGAGGAGTTGAGATTAATATTATTTTTTAGAGATTGAACATTCAAAGCTGTTCTTATTGTTTAATTTCTAACTTTGTTCTCATTTATTTTCCGATTCGCCGGCTAAAAATGACAAAAGAAGCATCCGACAGTTTTTCATCACACAGTCGGCCGTGATTCAAAGAAAACGGACGAGTGACAATTATTTTTTCTCTGGAATGCGGTTCTTTGGTCAAATTAATTACTGTCGAGTATGAAGTGATAAAAAAGGAATGAAACGAATGTTTTCTAACGAATCTAATATCTCGTTATCTTTGTGAAAAGCCATGTAACATGCCCTAATGAAAAAAATCCTCATTATGGATGTTAGAACTAATGAAAATAATCTCTTGAGAAGAAATTCAGGAGTAATGCGAGGACTGACAATTCAAACTCCACACAGCGATAGTGGACTTATCAAAGATATTAAAATAATTATTTCCCTGTTCTTAGCAAATTTCGAAGGAATGGGCCTATTGAGGTTGTTCTCATGAAACAATCACTGATTTTTTTCTCTCCATATTTTCATTGATCCTACATATAATGTTACCATTACATGCCTAAACCTACTTTGAAATTTCTTCCAGAGAAGCGTTGTGATGTACCAAAGCCGTGTCCAAACAATTATCTGCCGTTTTTAACTGCAAGACACCAAAATCTAGCGCCAAATCTCCCATTTAAACTACAAGGAAGTAAAGCAACTTCTGAATTGGTAGAGTGGATAACCCTCACTATCTACCGAGCCGCGCCGCCATCCCGCCTCACTCCACGTGCTCTTACTGAAAGCAGAGAGTCCATGTGTTCCGTACAGTGGGTTAAATATTCCCTTGTTGTAATGCACTAATTTAAAAATATATAGTAATATAGCCACTGCTGGATTCTTGCTTCGATTTCTTAGCCCTGCAGTTAAAAACGGCAGATATGTTTTGGACACGGACTTGGTACATCATAACACTTCTCTGGAAGAAATTTCAAAGTAGGTTTCGGCGTGTAATGATTAACAGATCCCCTGTTAGCAGACACCGAAAATGTCCATAATAAAATTGTATTTATTTAGACGGATACTCTATATAACGCTCTAGCGGTTGCAATTGTTATAGGATCCAAACCTCGGCATACGGCAAACATATGAAAATGTAATGTGTTCTTTAACCAGCAAAATCGGATCATTATCAGTTGGAGTTCACTAGAAATGAAAATTAAAAAAGAAAAAACAAAAATTCTGGCTGTCGCAATTTTAAATATTTCGCTACGAAACTCAATATATGCTATTGAAATAAATTTAGGAACTTTTCTTCAAACATCTGCTGAATCCGACCATTTGAAGTGGGGACTTATTTGAAATCCCAAATTAAAAATTCGCTCTAACAGCTGCCATGTTCGCTTTGTCTCTTATAGGCCTATCTCTATGCAATATAATTTAATTAACAAAAGAGAGATATATTCTGTAAACCAATGAAATCGAACTGTAATTTATATTTTCTTAGGAATTCTCTTAGTTCACGTAATAACTGCTTGACGTAATTTTCTAATTATTTCATTTGTTTTCATGAGAGTTACAAAATATTGATATGGAATTGCCTGTAAATTTCAATGAAAATGTCTATACTATTTCAGGCGTATGCATCAGATTTTATTAACACAACTGGCACCATAAAACCCAATGAGTTATGGCTGCACATATATAAGCTTTCCATACTAACCAATTCTGATTTTTTTTTTCCAATTATTCCCATATAATTCACCTCCCTCGAATCAGATTAATGGTATTCTCTTAGCTCATCCTTGGCCTACATATCTGTCACAAATGCAAACCGTAACGTGGAATAAATTTAAACTATTCAGCTAGGTCATCCTTCACTGCAAGCATTATTGCGTCATTATGACGCATACTTAAATCATTCATCACAGCATCAGCATCATGGAGGGAGATATTACGTCGCCGCTCAGTAGTACATTGTGTCACAGATGAACATTCTAAATTCTGCTACTACTCCTCTCCTCGACCTATGTCGTATTTTTAGAGGTAACTGGCAAGTTAGACTTTCCTGCCATATGAATCACGTTGGCCAAAGAGCATCATATTGAAATATGTCTATGTCTTCGGAACAATTCACTCTCACTGGCACCGCGTAAACATAAGCTCTCCATACATCCTTATTCTTAGCTAATAGTTTTCGATTATCCCCTACATAATTTACCTCCCTCGAATCATGGTTAATGTTATTTTCTCACCTCATTCTTGGCTTACCTACTGGGCGCTTTCCCTCTTGTTTTCGTACATAAAATGTCCATGTCTCTCTTTTGCTCCTCATTTGTGCCACCACATATTCTACCCATCGGAGTCTAAGATATTTAATTTTTCTTCTTCTTTTTATATCTAATTTCGCATAAAAATCATTTAGCTCGCTCTTTTTCTTTCTTTTTTTTTATTTTAATTATTCACCTGTCTGTTCGTCTTTCTTTTGTCCATACATTTTCCTACGTCTCTTATTCTCAAATACTCGTAATATTTTCACCTCCCATTAAAGTAAGAATCAATGTTTCGCATCCATATTAAATGGAAGAATATCAGTTTAATATATTTTTAGTTTATTGTTTTTTTAGATAAGTTGGGATGCTAGAGTCCCATAATGTGTTGGCCTAATAGCAAGTATTTCCACAATTGGTCCGATGTTTAATTTACTTCTGCCCCGTATGCTTGTATGTAATTATTTTTCCTAGGTTTTGAATTTGGTCACTTCAAAATTGTATTTATTAATTTATAAACAGGCTTGCAATGTAATAAAACATCATCCTGTGCCCAAAGTTTTTTAAATGTATATATTCTTTCTCCATTCTTCTCTATCTTAGTATTCCGTTTCTTCCAGACCTATTTCCCTCATACCTCTTCTTATATCATCCTCCATTTAAATCTAGGTGGACCTCTCTTTCCTTTCCCAGGTGGAATCTATTCCAAAGCTTGTAATAAGTAATGCCACGAGTGATTTCCAAATTATCGATAAATTCACGACTCACGAAGTGAGGAGTGAACTTATCTAGATAATTTGGAAATCAAGAGTGGCATTTGTTAGAGCTATTTAACGAATAAAATTAAGATGTTTACTCACAAATCATTATTTAACTATAGTTATTTTAAAATATTTATATATTTAATGTAAACGGCGATGTTTGAAAACAAATGAGAAACGATAGGTACGCTTCATCTGCTTCTTTTGTTTATCACTTCAACCAGATCACACTATTTATTGCCAAAGGAACGCAATATTGTAAGAATGCTCTCTAGTGGAGAAAAAATGAAACACATCAAACTGTATATTAATTCATTTCTGATGTCGTATGATGTAAATATGACAATTATATTTTTCTGGATTATTACCTGGGAAAAAATACATTTAAGAAAGTGCAAACAGTGGTTTCTTTTTTTGGTGGTATAATAAATTGCTACAAATGTTTTTATATTAACTCCTGCAAACGCTGTGTGTGGACATCTATGCACTATATATACAATCTGGTAGCCGTATTTCTTATAGGCTCAGTCACTACAAAATAATGGTCAGATCTGTTCAGAATATTAAAAAGGAGGAGCTTTCTTTAATATGGTAAATATAACACTGATAAATATTTCGTGAAACACGACTCTGATTGGTTGTAAAACAGAAATCATTGAAACGTGATTGGTCATTGACTCCCATTTGGGGGCATGAGTTAGTCTGGGTAATCTTGTCGCTGGCATTCTACATACAGTATGTCAATTGAACGGGTGAGTGGAAAAGGATAACATTCCAAAAATTTGAGAAATTAAACTGAAATAGCCATTTTGTAGATCTTTGCTTAAGCTATCCAATGAGTGTAAAAAGGGTTATATTCCAGTATTATATATTGTTAAAACCAGCATTGAAATTTTAGTTGAGTGGATAAAGGATAACATTCCAGGAATATTATCTTTTTTCTACTCAATATTGTGTATTCATGAAGTTGGCATTATTGTCAGTAACAAAATTAATAACCTGGAGTTCATTGTTGTTATATTACTCACTGTATAAAGTTGCATATCACAGTTCTCTGAATAAAAGCAATGACAATAATTATTATTGTCATTGCTTTTATTTTATATTTTACATTATTTTGTAGTTCTGTTGTAAGACAGGGTATTGTGTCCTTAAGTATCCAACTTCAAATACAGCAGACAGTGATAAGGATGAATGAAGACTCGTATCATGGTCAGCATTGTGTAAAGTAAAAACAGTTTAAAGTGTTTTTTTTTTTACTATTAAAACATTTTATGACACAAAAAACATAATAGTTAATTATTTTTATCGATTGACAAAACATTGAGTGGAAAAAGGATACTATTCCAACAGATTTAATAATTAATAATTACTAAACAAGTAAGTATTTAACTATGAGATTTTTTGAGCGAACACTTAATGATTAGCTCTACAATTCACTAATAGTAAATTTTCCGATAGCACTCTTAGCTTTTTCTGTAAACTTATTTTTTTTGTTTTCCCACAACTAGGAAGTTGGAATGTTATCCTTTTTCCACTCACCCGTTCAATTTGTTATTCATACACTTAGATTTTATAATTGAAATAGCACAATTTTAATTCTCAGAATATTGCAATTATATTTTGCCATTAATTAAACATTTTCAGGTACACTTCTTTACATAATATATACAAATCAACAAATTCTATAAACATTTAACGGATAATATATTAAAAAACTTTAAAAGTTGTAAATTTTATAGTCACTTTTATATTCATACAGTCAGAATGGGGGAAACAATAAAAAAATGAAGGAAAAAAATGAATTGTCCTTAATACTTTGCAGGGTAACCTTTAGCTTTAATAACAGCTTGACATCTACGCTGCATGTATCTAACAAGCCTAACTCATGTCTGAGGACTGATTTTGCACCATTCTTCAGTAATCACCTTCTTCAATTCTTCTTTGGAAGAAGGATTTCTGCTGTGGACCCTAGGTTTCAAAAACGCCCATAAATGTTCTATAGGGTTTAAGTCTATAGGGTTTAAGTCAGCAGATTGAGGAGGGGTTTTCAATTGCTTTGGCACGTTCCATATCAACCAAGTCTTATTTAAGTCCGCCGTATGTTTGGGGTCGTTATCTTGTTGGAACATGTACGTAGGGAGCATATCCAATTTTGCTGCACTTTGTTTAACATTCTTACGAAGAATGTCGTTATACACAAATTTCTCCATAACATTGTCAATGAACTGTATATTGCCAACACCTTTTGCCGACATACACCCCCACAACATTATAGACCCACCCCCATGTTTTATTGTAGGTGTTGTATTGGTCACATCATTATCCGCATTGGCTTTTCTCCAGACTCTATGAACGCCATCTGAACCGAACAGGTTGATTTTAGTCTCATCAGACCAGAGAACATTATTACAAAATGCCTGCCCCTTATTTACATGTTCTTTTGAAAACTGTAGTCTTACAACACGGTTCGTCTTACTTACATACGGCCTTTTTCTAGTCATTCTTCCATGATAGCAATTTCTGCTTAACACCTTCCGAACTGTCTCAGTATATACCTTTTTACCAGTAGAAACTTCTAGGGTAGACCGCAATTTTGGAACACTAATTCTGGGGTTGAATTTCATTCACTTGTCTCACAATGGTTCTCTCCTCCTTTTCACTTAACTTCTTTTGTGTAGGTTTTCTCGGAACATTATCTACTGACCCTTTATACTTGAATTTATTTAGTATATACTGTACCGTTGCATGACATTTGCCTATCAGTCGCCCTATTTTTCTCAAAGAATATCCGTTAAGTGTAAGATTTACAATTGTATTCTTGAGATCAGAACTGAGTTCTTTACATTTACCCATTTTGGAGGCGACAGACTGCCAGTGTACACAACCAGTACAGTAGGCAGATGTAAACAAATGCTCAACTTAGAGTATCCATGTTGCATTAATGTTTAAGCAAGTTAGACAAGCAAATACACTGCACTGTTTTCTTTAGTGTATGAATAGCAAATTGGCTTGTATTTGGGTGTAATAAAGATTATTTATTTTTATAAATTATGTTTATTTTATAATTAAGTTTTGAACTACATATTTAGATATAACTTAGTGTTTCCTTCAAACCACATTAATATTTTTCTTTACTTTTAAAAACTTTCTGAAAATTGAATTTTTATTAATAAAAATGCCTGTGTATGAATACCAAATTGACGTACTGTATATCACCATACTATTTTCGTTTTCTGTATATCACAAAATCTAATATTGAATTTTGGAGATTAATTTGTTGTCTGATGATTGTATTTCTGTTTTTTGTTTTCAATTTAGAATGTCTAGTTGAGCGTAAAAAGCAATCCATATCAGTAGACATAAGTTTTAAACTCAATTTTTTATTCAACTGGCAACTTCCTGCGCCGTATGTTAGCGTACTTCGAATTATGGATTTACAAATTTGCAATTTGGTATCTATTCATATGTTCTTATCCCACAAAATTCCGTTTAACATTGTATTACCGATCTGCCTATTTTAATTCTATATTTTATGTCATTTTCTTGGATACACTTTGAGTTAATTTTGATCCCCGGTAATTACATTCTTCACATACTTTGATAGGCCTACATCCTATTTCATCTTCCAAAAATTATATATTTCTTTTCTTCACCACAGGGTAAATAAAATGATTCAAAATTGTTATTGTATTAGAGATGGAATATGAACCTATTTGCTTGATTTAGCTTAGTTGTCCTTATATAATTACATTTTGGTGTATGATGCACAAGAATGATATCATTAACTGTGCATTTCTTGGGAACTACTGTGAAATGAATTAATTAATTAATTTTATTACTATATAATTTAAGTGGTAAGCCTAATGCCTATTACGGCATCCTCCCGTATCCTAAATGGCCGACCTAATTTCTATTTCTCGAAATAGTTTGTATAATTTTAAGGATTTGTGAAGACAATCCGGGAATGATACATTCTGCTGATATGTACGCAGTGCGTTGTTCATGAATGGAGATTGTTTAATTATTCTTTGCACGATAGTGCGTTCTGTCGTACTTACAGGAATGGCGACCATGATTGAAAGTTCAATATCCTAAATTTCGGGGTTGCCAACTTATAAATAACTAAATAAGTATACTGTATTATTATAAATTGCCTATGTAGGGCGGGAAGTAAAACCAATGCTCTTTATGTATACTACGTACAATGTATATATTAAAAAATGCAAAAGGTAGTGTTAATATACATTATACGAAAAAAATCACTGCATTTTAAATGAACTGAACTTTATTTGAAACAATATAAAACAATAAATTCGTACTTGCCTGATTGGTGTCACGGCCTACTGTGGCCTCAACTAAATTATTTTCGGCAATTAGCGTACCTATATTGGCCAGACTACTAACGTCAGTCAGTTGTTTATTCCATTCCATAGTAATTCTGCCCGAAGACAGGTCCTTCACTGCAATCATAGCATTTTCATGCTATGCTTGCAGCTTTACTAGGGAATTGTAGGTGTGGTAGCTTCCCGTTGCTTTCCACACCGGTGAAGGATGAGGATGATGATGATGATGATAAGAATAATGATGATGGTGATGGCCATATGATTTCGGGGACCGTTTGGGCCTTAAAGTTTTCCTGACATTTGTCTTACAGGTGAGGAAAAACCCCGATAAAAACCTCACCCAGAAAAACTGCCCCGACCAGGAATCGAACCCGGGCCCGCTGCGTGACAAGGCAGCACGCTACCTCGAGACCACAGCGGTGGACAGTTGTTTATAATGAACACAAATATTGCCAACAAAGATGTTATTATTTTACTATTATTTATTATTTTGAAAACACCATCGTGCAAAAAAATAGTGTACAACACATGTTTGTGAAGTGTTTACAGAATCTCGGAAATTAAAAACCTCGCTATCGTTCGGTTTTTAATAATTTCCTGGTTTCTGTAAAAACCACTTCGCAACCTCGCATTGTAATATACTTTTATGATGACTTTTTTATGATCTAAGTTACTGTAACCAGTAATTTTCATAACAATTTCACTTCTATAGTTGTTACGCGTTTTATTTCTTCATCCGGTACAGACGAGGCCTGACTACAGTTACATGAGAGTGGATCTTGCCAACCCTTTGTATGCTTTCGACCTGGTGTGTTTTGTACACCATTTGCTATTGATGCTTGATTAATGACTTTACAGCATTATTGGAATTTTGAATTTTCTTTGTTTCTTTTTCGGCATGGCATATGTTAAGTTGTAACCTAAATATGAAAGAGAATGGACCTATTCCGAAATATACATTTATTTATTCATAAAGGGATAATATTCAAAGTCTTAATTTTTTATTTTTAAACACTGTAAAGAACAAGGTACTGAATTTAATTACCTCGGTTGTAATCTCTCCTACATAAACTTCAGCGCTGTTGACATAACATTAGCCAGAATCCAAGAACGTTTAGGTAGGATAAAATCTACATTTCCAAGAAATCTCAGACTAGAGACAATTTTTAAATTCTATAGAATAATAATAATTATATTGATGATGATGATAATAATAATTATTATTATTATATTATTATTATCATTATCTTCTTCTTCTTCTTCTTCTTCTTCCTTCCAAGGATTAGGCCAAGGCCTGTTACGATCCTATAGAAAATTTTCCCTCCAGCGTTTTATAGGACGGCCCAGAGATCTTCGTCCTCTTGGTATATAATTATAAACAGCTTTAGGGATCCGATTTCAAAACATTCTTTCAAGATGGTGTTTCCAATTTAGTTGGTACTGTTTAATATATTCCAAAATTGGCGTAGTCTTCAATTCTTTTAAGATATCGGTGTTCCTTTTCTGATCCCATCTGGTGTAACCCGCTGTTCTGTGCATGAATCTCATTTCACAAACAGTTATTCTGATTTCATGTTGTCTTTTTAGTGCCCATGCTTCACTACCATAGGTCAACACTGGTCTAGCCAAAGTGTTATATAAACGTAATCTGGTGTTTTTTTTTTTCTTTTTGTACAAGGGATGTTTTCATAACATGATTAATAATTCCCAAACTTTTATTATAACTAGACCTTAAGGCCTTAATTCTGCCAGGTCAAATAAAGCTATTATTATTATATTATTATTATTATTAAAAAGATGGTTGGATGGATGGTGTGTGAAGAAGTATAAGTGAACTTGGACCTATCCATGAGGATGTTCTGTACCGCTACAAAATGGTAAAGGCGAATTTCTTGAAGATGTTGGAAAGCCATTGTTTTGTGGATAAATTCCGAGATAAATAATTAATAATAACAATAATAGTAATAATAATAATCTTCTTCTTCTTCTCTTCCTGGTTTAGGCAAGAGTTGCCTGTTCCGTCTTCACTAATAGATCTAAGACCATCTCTTCCGAGGACGTCCGACGTCTCTTCTTCCTCTATAATAATAATAATAATAATATTTTTTTTTCTTTTCCACACTTCGCTGTCTTGCTTGTCTGCTTCTGTCATATTTTTTTCATGTTGACTTGAATTCCATGTTGGCTTTGGTCTACCACGTTTCCTTTTTTCCAGGAAGTATCCATTTCAATACTCCTTTGTTTCTGTATCCCTTCTTCTCATTATATGCCCATAACTAATAATAATAATAATAATAATAATAATAATAATAATAAAACTTGAATAGAATGGGTACAAGCGGCTATGAATATCAGAGGATTGGAGGAAGATCATTGAATGGACAGAGAGGAATGGCGTTTGGTTTCCGGAAGACGGCGACAGCTGCCATGATACCAAATGAATAATAATAATAATAATAATAATAATAATAAGAGCTTTATTTTACTTGGCAGAGTTGTTATAAAGGTTAAGAAATATGGGCCTAACATCAAATCAACTCAGATGGAAAGAAGCGACTGAGTTGACAACTGTTTTGTTTATAAACGAAGGGTTTGACTCCGAGAATAATTAAACTACGCAGTCATCACCGACCTATAAAAGTTTACCGAGATAACTGGTACAGATGCCAGAAACTGTTAGCTTACAAATCTAACGAGAAGATAGATCTTGGAAATCCGAATAAGCGACAGAGAGACCAGCTCATCTGAGACAGAACAGACCAGAAGCCTAATATTTGATAGAATTTGAAGATGATTTATTTCTCTTCTTCTTCAGCTTTCTCCCACTTATAGGTTTGCCGTCTTCAGTTTCCATTTATTTCTATCATTCCAATCTCCCTCTTCCAAATTCCTATCATTCATTATAGTTCTGACATTAGTTTGCCATTTTCATCTTGGTCTGCCACGTTTATTTCTTCCAGGAAGTGTCCATTGGTATATATTTTTTCGGCCATATATAAGGTTTATTTTTCATCATCATCATCATCATCCGGTACCATGGCAGCTGTCGCCGTCTTCCGGAAACCAAACGCCATTCCTATCTGTCCATCCATTGATCTTCCACCTATTCTCTGATATTCATAGTCGCTTGTACCCCTTCTATCCAAGTTTTTTTTTTTCGATCTTCCTCCTTTCCATTGGGATCCATTCCATAACAATTTTAGGCAAGCTTTGCTCTGGCATTCTTTTGGCGTGGTCATACCACTGTAATCTTTTTTTTTTCTATAATATGTGGAGTTGCCAGTCTCCAATCGGGCGCCTCCCCAGGTGGAGGATAGGGGAATGTTCACCAGATATGGCGGGTTCTGGGGAAATAAAATAACCAGGGCGGACCAAAACTGGCGCTGCTGCCTTGCAGTAAGATACTGAACTATCAAAGGCTAGAGGAAGAAAACCCGTCCCCCAGGTTGGGGGTTGATGCAAGGGCCAGCTCCTCGTTCAACACAAAAAGAAAAACAATGCTAAAAACCAACATCATTGTTTATTTTTAAGAGTGTATAAAAGAGAGATTTTGTTGATGTTCTTATATAAAATGGATCTTAGAGCTAGGTTCGGTACTTGAACAAAGACAAACAGTTTCCAGCGCAACTGATGTGAGAAAACAAGAGGTTAGAGACTGGACACATTAGTAAAGTCAGTAAATTCACCGAGGCGAGTAAACGTGCGGCTGTTCCAGTAATTGAGAGCTCTCTGTCCACTCAAGACGCTTTCAGGTGATGCTTACAATCACGCTCTAATAAATATCACAGGACATTAAGTTCAATTGACATCCTTCTCAGTCCCGCACCAAGAACGAGCGATTCTTGCAGCAGAAGCAGAGCAGTGGCATCCATTTTGATTAGAGTTGTTATGAGGGAAAAACTTTTCTCACCCTGGAACTTGCCCCGATCGGGGATCAAACCCAGGCACGTTGCGTCTCAGGCAACAACGATATCCCTAGACCACGGCGGTGGGCATTATGGAATATTGTTTCAGGAAAAACCCTATATATAGGTCAAGATTGAGGTGGGAGAATAGCATTTACCTTTACAGACCATCATCATCACCAACATTCACGGATTAAGTCCTCGTGGCTTTTTCCAGTCTCATAGATTCTCATTCAAAAAGTTTAATCCATCTCTTTTTCGGTCTACCAACATTCCTGTCTCCTTTTGGTTTGTATTAACTATAATTTTTGGTATGCGTTCATCTTTCATTCTTTGAACATGTTCTTTCCACTTTTTTCTGGGTTCTTTTATTTTACCTAAAAATTTTAAAATATTTAGCTCTTTTCTATTATCTTCACTTCTTATTTTATTTAGAAGTTTGCCGCCAGCTACACTTCTCAGAAATCTCATTTCAGCTGCTTGTATTGATCTTCTCTTTTAGTTAAAACCCAAAATTCACTATCGTACAATAGTAAGGGGACTGCCACTGCTTTATAAAATTTTAGTTTTGTTTCCTTTTTTTCGTTTTTAAATATTATTTTAATTGTGCCAGATAATTTCAGACCAAATGTAATTATTTTCTTTACGATAGGTCTTCATGAGCGTATATATCCACAGTATATACGGATTTGTATTAAATGTAAGACGGCTTGGAAAATGAAGAATTGGAAGACCAAAGATTAAGCTGGATTAATTATGTCTGTCTGTCCACTCCCATATATCCCTACATGAGGCAAGGGTTACCCCTTTATGAGTTGCTTTACAAAACTAATTTAGTTACCCATATTTCCCACAGATGTCATAAGAGGTTATCACATCGCCTCAAAGAGATATCTAGCAGGAACCTTAGATATTACTTGGATAGGAAATCTCGTTTAAATTTTGCACACAGGCTCTAATTTAGGCATTAGGTTCTTTTGAGCTCGAAAATCTTCAGACTCATTATCCACGGCATAACGTCCATTCGGATAACTTACCCCTTCCCTAAAATAATTAACTTCACCCGCGATCCTCGGGACCAGAGAGAAGGAATGTAACCAATGGAACACCGATGCCGATAATTAACTAACTAAATCACTGGCTCTATCGCATCGGTAGTTTCATGGCCGCGAGGTCATAAGCTCTCCATATATTCCTTTCCTAATGTAATGTTTTGTAATCATACCCTGTATAATATATTTCCCTCAAATCATGGATGATGTTATTCTCCCTCCTCATTCTTGGTCTACCAACTGGGCGTTTCCCTCTGGTTTTCCTACCTGAGGCTTAATTAATGATGACTTTTTATTTCAAAAATAGGTGTAAGAAATTGGCACTGTAGCCACGTAATTTAAGACATAATGCATTGGTCCTGGGCTTACAAGCTTTTTCGAATTTGAGGTTTTGAAAAATATGTATACATAAGTTACGGACCCTCAGGGGATATGAAATAATTCGCAATGCTCACTACTAACTAACTCACTGTCGAACCCAGAGATTCATGGTCGCGCTCTACATATATCAACTAACTCGCTGGCATATAGAAATCGGACCTTCGTGATAACGCGCACATAACCCGCTATCCTGAACTAATGTTTTCCATTTACACTCTATATAATTTCACTCCTTCAAACGAAGGTTAATTTTATTTTCCCATCTCATTCTTGCGTGCCTACTGACGTCTTCCCTCTGGTTTTCCTACAAGACCTTTATATGCCCCTTTTTCATTCCCATTCGTTCAAATGACCTGCCTATTGAAGTATACATGATTTGTTTGTTCTAATTGCATATGTTTCACCCTAATAATGGTTATGTAGTCTTCTCAATTCACTTGTATTTTCATCTCTCTTTAGTCCATCGATTTTCTTAAGAAGTTTATTTTCAAATACTTGTAATATTTTCTCCTCTTCAAAGTAAGAGACCTAGTTGAAATCCATATAACATAAAGATTAAAAATGTTATATATTTTTAATTTAACTCTTTTTTATAGAAGTTGGGATTACAGATAGCTCCTGTAACATGCATTTCTAGAGTTTAACCTATATTAAATTTCATTTTGCACCTCATTCCTGTTTGTGATTAAATTATTGTTCTTAAGTATTTGAAATCAGTCATTTCTTCAAAATATCACTCATTTGTCATTAACTGTCAATTTTCATACGATAACTGCAAAAAGTAATTGAATTGTTAAAAATTGACGCATCAGTAAAGTCATGTGGTGAGGTAGGAAGAACAGACCCTACACTTACGGTCCTAAGTTCATCAGGTAAAATAAACAATAATAATAATAATTATTAATTAAATAAAAATAAAACTTGCAGTTTATTTGATTTTCGTATTTATATTAAACTGTAAGTTTTATTTTTATTTAATTAATAAATATGGATTTTCATCAAGTAAACGCCAACTCAATTGATTAACAACAATAATAATAATAATAATAATAATAATAATAATAATAATAATAATAATATTATTATTAAATATTATTATTATTAATAGAGGTGGTAGTAATACTAACGGCTGTTACAAGGGTATTGTTTATCCCCGATATTTTCCAAAATATATATTAATATATTTTAAGAGAGTGTTCTAGAAAATGCAATGTTATGGGAATACCAAAGATTTACAATATTTACTACGTCACTTTCTTTTTTTGCGGATGACGAAGTTAAGAACCATGAATATCTAGGATATATATAACAAGAACATTGGTTGTCGAATATAAAAAATGGTTGAATATTGGTTTTAAAATGCTCAATACTTAACATTGAAGCTGGAAGATACGAAAAGCTGGCGATTGAAAGAGAGGAAATTCACAAATATTTCCTATTCATTTTAGAAGCTGGTGGAAGAATGTCAGTCTAAATCGAAAAAAGAAAACATTTGATACGCTGAATTCAGTTCCTTGGAGCAAGAAAATTGTATTAACACAAAAATAATAATTTTAATTCACTAGTTCAAACTATAATGTTATGTAAACTGAAACGTGGACATTAGCCACATACAAATAGATTATTGGCTGCTATATAAATAGACTATTGGCGTAGAGCGGCAGAAAATCAAGAACGAATACATTTAGAAACCTAAGAATCAGAGGGATGATGAAAGTGGATAAAGAATATTCTTATCTTTACAAAAAATGTACTTTATAGAATATACTTCAATTAAACTGACTCACTGGTATTTAATACTATCGAACCCGTAGGTTAATGGTCGCGCGAAAATAAGCTCTTCACACATCCCTATCCTGAGCTAATGTTTTCCAATCTTTCCCTGTATAATCTACTTCCCTCAAATCATAGTTAATGTTGTATTTCATCAATTTTGAAAATTAATTGTCTGTATCACTTCGTCCTTGTGGCAATCCTCTAACGAGGAATGTTTTATATAATAAAAAAAACGGAAACTGGGATAGTGTGGACACTTCAAAAGAATAGAAAAAAGACAGAATCTCAAAAATTATTTTGGAATGGAATGCTGAAGGCAGAAATAGAAGAGGAAAACAACAAAAATAGTAGATCGATGGAATCAAGAGGTGTATGAATACAATGGAATTGACAGAAGAAAATGCGCAAGTCAGACATTTTTTGGAAGAGTAAAATTACTTTAGATTGAAGGAAAAAGTTCTATAATGTAGAAACATTTCTTCTTCTTCTTTTCATGTCATAGACTTAATAATAATAATAATAATAATAATAATAATAATAATAATATAAATAATAATAATAAATAATAATAATAGCAATAGTAATAATGTTATTATTATTGTTATTGTTATTATTATTATTATTATTATTGTTATTATTATTATTATTATTATTATTATTATTATTATTATTATTATTATTATTATTATTATTATTACTATTCATAAAAAGGTTATGTGGAGATTTACACTTTTTTTTCTGTTTGTTTCAGGTAAGTTGACCAACCTAGATTTCCTTGATCATTGCACCTTAACAAGTAAGAAATTATTGTTATTATCACAAGTCTTAAGATTTTATGTTTTCAGTAATAATAAATTTACCTTTTATATATGAAAAAATATGTTTCATTAAATTGGTAAAATACTACTACTACTACTAATTTGTGGCAATGAGTGTGCATTATCCAGTTAGCTACTAACTGAAACCGATTTGGCTCCTTGTTAGCTAATTGCTTAATGACTATCATTATGGGGTTTGGTCATTTATCCTATGTCGTTAGAAGGTGTTGGATTTGACTGGTGTAAACATGGTTTTAAGAGATAAGAGGGTGGCACAAACTTAGAACAGGGCATCGTATATAGTACTGCCGACGAGCCGAGAGTCGGAAGACCGACAGCCAGAATGAGCCACACTACTCTAGATGAACACATCACACATTTCAATTTGATAGGTCGCTATAGGTAAATTGCTTCCAAAACATTACTTTGTCAATTGAGACATAAACAGAATACGCTCCATTGTGTTATTTAACCCAGCCAGTATAGGCTGAATATCATGGAGCAATTTCTATGTACGCTTAGATAAAGGATAGGGAGAAGAGGGCATGATCGAGCAGTGCTGGTTAACAAAGGAAGTTTAGTATTTGCTTTATTTAGCATAGTGCTACACGATATGTTTGGGTTGGCTCTAGTTGTTTATTTTGTTTCCCTGTTTCATTTTTATGTTTAGACTCCCTTTGCTTGAGGTATGCTTGGTTAGTACCCTCATACGCAGGGCAGCCTCTGTATGATGCAGGGGAAACGCTAATTTCTCGTGTCAGTTTTTTAAATGTATCGGACCGCATTGAAAACAAAATCACTTGTAACTTGAAGTATTAGGAGGTTAGTTACATATATTACAATATCACCGTTATTATAAAAATTGACATAAAGAAACATACGAAATTGCTCAGTTTTAGACATTTAGATAAAGGAAGTTACATGGTTTGAATCTGATTTTATTTTTTCGATTTTTATAATAACATAATAAATTAAACTGTAAACAACAATTAATACATGTATATTAAGCGTGTAGATAAAGTTCAAATCTAAGTTCAAACAATCATTCAAATCAAAGTTAAAACAAATATAGATGTATATTCCTTTTTTAAACGAATCTAACGTTCACCAGCCACTGACTTTCTATGACTATTTAACTCATGCCCCAAATGGGAGTCAATGACCAATCACATTTCAATGTTTTTTTTTATTTACAACCAATCCCAGTCGTGTTTCGCCTCGAATTTATCAACTAAAATTTATCATATTATAGAAAACTCCTCCTTTTTAACATTCTGAATAGGTCATAGCATTATTTTGCAGTGACTGACCCTTTAAGAAATACGGCTACCAGATTTTATATAGAGTGCATGAATGTCAGCAGATAGCGCATGCGGGAGATAATATAAAAACATTTGTAATCGATGCTGAGTGGGCTGCGGTCTGATGCTGACCGAATTTCCATGTGTAGTTTTCTTCCTCCGTTGAAACCGAACCAGTGCAAGTCTTAAATTAATTAATAAACCATTACGAATTAATAGAAATATATTATATAATGGAAACGGACAGCTAATGACAAATGGGGGAAAATTTGAGAAAGTGGCTGAATTCAAATACTAGGAACAAAAGGAATGAGATGCACAAAAGAATTAAACATAGGCTCAATTCTAGAAATGCGTGCTATTATGCATTGCAGAAACTCTTGACGACATGTTGCACGTATGGGGAATGAAAGATTTGCATGGAAGCTTCTTGTAGGAAAACCAGAGGGAAAACGCCCAATTGGTAGACCAAGAATGAGGTGAGAGAATAACATTAACTATGATTTGAGAGAAGTATATTATACAGGGAATGATTGGAAAACATTAGCTCAGGATAGGGATGTATGGAGAGCTTATGTCCGCGCGGCCATGTACCTACGGGTTCGATAAAGCCAGTGAGTAAGTAAGTGCTTAAAATTGAAAATAATGCCTTGTTCGGTCCCGTAGCTCTCCGCCAAGGCATATTGCGTTAACCACTCGGCCACGGCGCGGAAGCGATATCAGGACTCTGGGTACAAATAAAAAATCTGGAAAGCTAAATAAAGAAGGTTTAAAGAGAGCTTCCTAATAAGAAGGAAGGTTTAAAGAGAGCTTCCTAATAAGCACAGGATAAAATGGGCTGTCATTTATGAGTATGATGATGATTGGTATGTATGGAGAGCGGCCACGAACCTCCAGGTTTAGTAGGACCAGTGAGTTAGTAAGTTAAACTTGGAATGAATGTACTGGGTTTCCAAACATTCGTGCCACGTCCTGAGTAATTGATGTAGCCTTTGAATTTAGCTAAATTTGTTTCATTATGTAAAGATTTGTGAAAGTGTTAACCAAACACTTTGAAGCGGAGAGTAGTTTGTTTTCCTGAAAGTAAGTCTGATCCAATTCAGTCCTCACTCACTCATGAGTCCCAAGTCGACCAACATGCTCTAGAAATCGTTAAACTTGTAAGACCTTACTCCAACTCACGAAGTTTACGATCTCCGCTGGCGCTGATGGACTACCAACCTAAAGAAACTTCATGAATGTAAATGATTCTTCTTGAATACTTCTTACAATTATTGTGTTCATTTGTATTTACCTGATGTTAAATTGAAATTTACAATATTTACTCTTAACTGTAAAGCTGTTCTACTATCGTTTATTAGAGAGGTACGTAACCTGCCCAACTCAATATCGTAAAATTAATAACGCTAATAATAATTCTCCACGTGAGTCAAATGTGCTCTTTTGCGGAAGTTGCTTAACGAAGCTAATTTAGTTACGAATGGAGAATGAAAGAGAGGCATGAAAAAACGAGGCAAAGTGTCCAGCAGGCAGGTTAAGAATGAGGTGGGAGAATAATATCTTCTTCTTCTTCTTCCTTCCAAGTATTAGGCCAAGGCCTGTTACGATCCTATAGAAAATTTTCCCTCCAGCGTTTCATAGGACGGCCCAGTGATCTTCGTCCTCTTGGTATATAATTATAAACAGCTTTGGGGATCCGATTTGAACTCATTCTTTCAAGATGGTGTTTCCAATTTAGTTGGTACTGTTTAATATATTCCAAAATTGGCGTAGTCTTCAATTCTTTTAAGATATCGGTGTTCCTTTTCCGATCCCATCTGGTGTAACCGCTGTTCTGCGCATGAATCTCATTTCACAAGCCGTTATTCTGCTTTCATGTTGTTTTCTTAGTGTCCATGCTTCACTACCATAGGTCAACACTGGTCTAGCCAAAGTGTTATATAAACGTAATCTGGTGTTTTTTTGTACAAGGGATGGTTTCATAACTTGATTAATAATTCCTAAACGTTTATTATAACTAGTAACTTTTTCAGGGATATCCTTTTCATCCCAGATAGAGAGATAATATCCAAGATATTTAAATTGATTAGATCTCTCTAAAATTTTATTCTGGAGACAGATTTTACTTTGTATGGGGTCCTTCCCATGAAATGCCATAATTTTAGTTTTGTTAATTGATATTTCCATATTAAATTTGGCACCTATTTTTTGTAAATTATTGCAAATCATTTTCGGAAAGTGCCAGAAGAGCTAAATCGTCTGCAAAAAGAATAGCATCGAGTTTGAGGTTCCTATTGATGGGTATATATCCTCGTTGTGTTTTCCTCCATTCATTTATTAATTTATTCATGTATATTCATGTATATAATGAAAAGAATAATATTAACGATGATAAGAGGGGAGTAGATTATACACGCGATGATTGGAGAAAAGAAAAGCTCACGAGAGGATTCGATAGTGTCATTAAGTTATATATATATAAACATCAGCCGCGGTGGACTAGTGGTTATGCTCCTTGCCTCTGGTCCCAAGGTCGCGGGTTCAAACCCGGCCGGGGTCGATGGATTTTTTAGGACGGAAAAATCCAAGGAGCAATTCCTCCGGGAGGGACTTTAAACCGTGGGTCCCGAGTCTGAAGATTTTCAGGCTCGTAAAAAATCCTTAAGCCTGAATAAAAAGGCCTCTAAGCAAAATTTACCGAATTTTCCCGTCCTAGTACTACCTTGGTTTCCTAGATGTCAGTATGAGGCGGAACGCTGACCACGTACCACTCAAAATGACATATATACGAAAACAAGTGTAACTAAATTAGTATGGTTCAAATTCTTCCCTGTAGGGGGAGAACGCCTAAATCTCTGTTAAGGGAAAACATAGGCTTGCAATATACAAAATATATATATAAACGCTACTGCTATAAACTAGATTCTAATTGAAAATGATTTCTTGTTATAGAGCCGCTGCCTCTTACGATAGAGAATTGTGTATAAAGAAAGAAAAATTGATGTTTGCAGTGGGTGCCTTAGTAGCGAAGATGGTATCGCACTAACGTATAAAATTAGAGGTCTCAGGTTCAAATCCAGCGATATGTTTTATGTAATATATATATATATATATATATATATATATATATATATATATTTCTCAGTGTGCGTATGTATGTTAATGATCTATTGGTCACGAATTTTGCTTTTCGGAATCAAACTCAAGATAGAGCAATCAATTAAGAAAAATAAGATTGAATTCGTTATCCAGCAAAGTCGTTTTGTAAGGACAAGGAATTCACTAGAAACGAAAATTTAAAATACTGGCTTTAATTGTACAATTTGCGCAATGAAACTCAGTATATGTTATTGAAATATATCAAGGAAGGTATTGTCCAAAATTCAGCTAAATGCCATCAGTGAAAATGGTGGTTTACCTGAAATCCGAAAATGAATGAAAAAAAATACACCATGTTTTCATTGCGATTCGACACATTTAAATAAGCTGCACGAGAAATCAGTTTTCCTCCAATTTAGATATTAGCAAATGAAAAATATATTTCATAAACACGGACAATATGTGTTTGGAAAAGGATGTGCATGACCTCATCGTCGAAACAGGAAAAATAAAACAAAGTGAATTTTTTAAATATCTTGGGTCAATAATTACATGTTTAGGTACATGTGAAAGAGATGTACAGACTAAAATTACAATGGCAAAAAATGCAACTAAGACATTGCATGGAATAATTTGGAACAAAAATATTACAAAGGAAATTAAAATAAAAATTTATAAGAGCATAATACAGAATATTTTGTCATATGGAAGTGAAACTTGCTCTTTGACGGATTTGCAAAAGAATGAAATTAGAACAGTTGAATTTGACTATCTTAGAAGAAGCCTTCAAAAAACAAGACAGGATAAAATAAGAAACGAATTCCTTTGGAGACAAATAAATGTCACCACATTTGTTGTTAAGAGGACTGAAAATCAAATTCTTATATAGTATGATCATGTACAAAGAATGGAAAATGGAAGATAGCCATTTTCTCTTCGATTTTTTTTATTGCAGTTATCTTTTTAATTTTTGATGTAGAGATTGCCCTTCTCCTGCCAATAACAATTATTATGATAAGTTCAAGTATAAAATAATGACTAATTATCAAATAAATATCTATCTATCTTCGGGTTTTTACATGCTGCCGTCTTCCCGTGCCAAACCTCCAAAGCCTACGGTCTTGGGCATCTTCGATGCTTAGCCCTCTAGCTTGCATTACTGTCTTCATGTGTTCCTTCCATGTTAACCTTGGTCTCCCTCTTTTCTTCTTTCTGTTCGGATGCCATTCATATAGTTGCTTCGGCCATCGCTCATCTTCCATTCTTTTTTTATAATAAACCGATGTAGATATATTTCAATTTAATTTTATCCCCCTTTACATAAAAGCTCAAACAATGTTATAAAGTAATTAATTAATATTAATGTTCACTTATTTATATAAATTTTTAATAAATATATTAATCATCAATCCATATGTTATTTTAAATATATACCAATGGTCACCCCCTGGAAGAAATATCGTGGCAGACCAAGACGGGAATGGAAACCCTATGTCAGAAGGAATGGTAGGAATTTGGAAGGAGGTTGGAATGATAGAAATAAATGAAAACTAAAGACGGCAAACCTATAAATGGGAGAAAGCCGAAGAAGAAGTCGGTCAATAAAATCAACTTGTTGAGGAATTCGCTTAGTTTACGCAATTCCTCCTTGACGAGTTTTTAAATGTTGTTAGTTACGTTATGTTTTGAATCTCAGGAGAGTTTAGTGATAAAATATGGTAAGAATATTTGCAGACATTCTATGTAATACAGTCTTTCACCGCGTGGAATAATGTTTTTGACTTGTAAATTTAATCTCGTTATAAATTGAAGCCTTAGAGAATTTTTTCTGGCAAGATAACCTACAAACACATTTTTCACGTCTGCTATAAACAATTGAAGTGAGCTGGAATAAGAGTATCAGATGCAACTTTTCACTGTGGGCTTAGAAATCGCTTTCTCAGATCTGGCATCACAAGAATTTACTGGCGCAGGAACTACGTCGCATTTTCTCCCTTTGGAGCAGTTTCCATTCGTGTTCTCCCAGGAAAACAAGACCTTTCTCTTCTTTATCACCTCACACTCACACTCACTCACTTCTCATAGTGATTTCCTTTACTCGTCTGACTTACATTCTCCACAAAGTTAAAGCAGGTGCATCAATACTAATAAAACAACAAAAATCCTTTCCTTTTCACAAATGGTTTCTTGTACAGGATGATTGTGTCCTAGTATAAGAAGGCCTATAGATTATTATTACATCATCATCATCATCGACATCAAGGTTTAAACCTTTTGGCCTGTTCCGCTTATAACTCGTCATGCTATCTCTTCATAGATAGGCCAACACTTCTTTTTTCTGTAGGATTATAGTTCAGGGCAGCTATTACTAAGTAGCCTGACGTGTATATATTACACGATAAGAAAAATAAATGCTCGGTCGGGACTTGAACCCAGACGTATGGATTGATACCCCAGTGAGTTATCGATTACGCCACCGAGCAGGTCTAGTACAAACATTTTTCTTATATATTCTCTTATTATTACGAGATGTAGTGGGAATTCGGTCTCCACTGCCACCTAGTAGCTGGTCCTATAACAAGTAAGCAAATTAAAGAGAATAATTTTACTTTATAGCAGTGACGCTATATATATATGACATGAAAATAAAAATACAAGAAAATAAAAGGGCCGGGATTCGATCCCGATACTTCTAACTCGGGCGTCGGGTTCAAATACCGGTTCAAGCGTTTATATTTCTTTCCGTGTCATATTTGGCCCTCAATGCTAACTGTCAAAAAATAATTATAATATATATAAAGTAAATGCCTTTAATTTTTATTTTTATTTATTTTTGTCCAAAAAAGTTCAGTAATTTATAAATAATAGCTCTCGGTGGTCTAGGGAAAAGTTCCTTGTCTCTGGTTCCACTGTCGCGAGTTCTAGTCTTGTTACATAAATAAATAGAACAAGTGAACCTCCCAAAAAAATTAAGAATAAGAATTTAAGTTGGAATATATCTAACTCGCAATTATCAATAATTACAAATGATTGCGATTGATTTTGTAGAATCGAAACATCGAAGAGATAAGTCCTTCAGGAAGCACTTCAAGCCAAAGGTCCCAGGTGTGAAGATTTTAGAGTACGTATAAGATCCTCAAGCGTAAATTAGGGCCTCTGAGCTAAATTTAATCGGCCTTTCCCATCAAATAATACCTTAGTTGTCTACCAGGTGTCTCTTTGAAGCGATGGGGGAACCATATATAACTCGCTGACATGTATATGGAATAATAATAATAATAATAATAATAATAATAATAATATGGAATGAATAATAATAATAACGATAATAATAATGTATCTTGTAAGCCCATGTTTCCCTTAACAGAGATTTAGGCGCTTTCCCCGTACAGGGAAGAATTTGAACCATACTTATTTAGTTACACTCGTTTTCGTATAGATGTCATTTGAGTGGTCCGTGGTCAGCGTTCCGCCTCATATTAACATCTAGGAAACTAAGGTAGTACTAGAACGGGAAAATTCGGTAAATTTTGCTTAGAAGCTTTTTCATTCAGGCTTAAAGACCTTCTACGAGCCTGAAAATCTTCAGACTCGGGACCCATGGCTTAAAGTCCCTCCCGGAAGACTTGCTCCTTGGATTTTTCCATCCTAAAAAATCTATCGACCCCGGCCGGGTTTGAACCCGCGACCCTCGGGACCAGAGGCAAAGAGCATAACCATTAGTCCACCAATAATAATAATAATAATAATAATAATAATAATAACAACAATAATAATAATTTATTCAAGCTGGCAGAGTTAAGGCCATTAGATCTTCTCTTCCACTCAACCTGCAAATAATAAAATCATTCAAAAATTAAACACTTATTACAATTTTAATGTATTATTAGAATATGGACTAAACGGATGACAATGCGGGTTTGGTCTAATATTAGCTAACGTTAACAAAACATGGAATAGAAATAAAACAAAAGAATGTAAGAAATGCTTCCTATATGAATATTTATAGATATATACATGTTGTGAATGAAATAAATATACTTGATGAAGGTAACTTCCTCTAGGAAGATCCATGTCCCCACGTGAGGATGTACGTATATAAACTATATTGGTTTATAACAAAGTAAAGTGATCCCACAACAGTCTTATGAGGCTCTTGGGATAGTAGGAGATAAAGGCTACCACATTTCTAAACAATCGGCACGTCATGTCGGCCCTGCATAACTGCTGCATATAATACACCCCGAACGTAGGTACGTCTGGAACTCATTTCCATTAGAGATTAGTTCGACCGCAGAGTCATATTGTCATTTGAAGATTTAGGCCAGTTTAAAATTCCTGACCTCTTCGGGACTTGAATCCACGACCTACCAGTTTGTAACGCATTTTGTTAACCAACTATGTATGATACAGCGTCCCCAGAATTCATTTATTGGGCGTTTTTCATAAAGTACGCAGAGAACGTAAATATTTGTTTAGATAAATTGCCTTATTAAACGAACTACATTTTACATTATGTTCTATGCAAAGCCACCAGATAGTATTTTTATGACATTTATGGTATTCTGTCCTGGCATGGCGGAACCCACTTCCTAAGTTGGGGCGTCTGGAAGGCGGATATGCGCAGCTCCGATGATATAATGAAGCACCAGGAGAGTCCTTAAACATAATCTTAGTCTAAATTCAGACCGTGGGCGATCACAGCAATAATTCCCTTTAAGAAAAAAAGATAACACTAAGCAACAAAAAAGAAACTTTTTTGTCTCAGAAAGAAAAATATGCGATTCTGATAGTATTTTTTCTCCTGAATTTAAATATGATATCGACTTTTCTCCATCACGCAAGTTTCCGAGAGACAGGAATTTATAATTCCAAACACTTTAATATTTTCTACATTCGTAACTACACAATATTCGAACATTCGGACTCGCCTAGAAAGTAAGAAATGACGATTTTATGCTATATTTCGCCTGTGGAGCATCCCTCTTGATGGTCCATCAATAATCGACCAGTATATTAGGATTCTATTTGCCTTGATATCTCTTTTACTTACCTGAAATCTCCTGATGAAAGAGTTCCCCGTGCTCATCGCTCACTGCGCGAATATTTTCCTGGAAGAAATATAGGTTTATAAAAAAATAATTATTTAAATCCATTAATTGAAATTGAAATAAAACTGGGGTGATGGAGAAATTCCGAATACATATTTGAAAACACGATAAAAAACTGCATTAAGTACTACTATTGGCACTCATGAGACAAAAATCATGTTGATCAGTATAATCGAACCTGGGACTCCATGAAATATACTCAGAAGCTCTGACTACTAGCCCGTGAGTCTTATCCTTTACCTTATTTGGACTAGCTAATATTGGTATATGGTTTTCAGGTAACACTTACAAAATTTTAAAATGCTTTATATTGGTCCTATAAATATCTAAATTGCCTCTTTGTAACCACATTTACAAAATATCAATTACGCAGGAACTAGGTAAACTAAGCGAATTGTCGGATTTCACTGATTTTTGTAGAGTACGTTTCCCGTTTTATTTCAGTGACATATACCAAGTTTCGTTGTGAGAAACTGCGGCTGATAGAATAAGTTTCTCTGTTTTCATTTCAGATCAACCTCCACTCCTAAAGGTCCCATTTTTCTGACTATTTACTCATGCCCCAAATGGTAGTCAATGGCCAATCACGTTTCAATGAATTTTGTTTTACAGTCAATGAAAGTCGTGTATCATCTCGCTCTTCATCGATTTACCTATATCTGCTCCTGCTTTTGTGATAAAGAAAGCCCTTTCTGTTTTAATATTCTGAAGGGTCAGAGCATTATTTTTCTCCAACAAATACTTTGAATAACGAACAGATTCCTTGATTTTACTGAGTTATTTACTAAAAAAATAAATTAATAACCTATATTGTTGACTATAATATACAGTTTGATGTACGTTTTAAATCATTGTATTTTAAAAGATACATTGCTAATTTATGGGTTAAATTCCATGGTATACAGATACATTGCGACGAAGCTTACATGGCTATTCCTAGAAATATATATATATATATATATATATAGTAAAGTGATCCCACTGCAGACCTCAGGAGTCCCATGGGGGTGTGGGAGGTTAAGGCTCCCACTTTTTTTAGACATTCGGCACTTGATGTCAGCCGGGTTGTGAACCCTGCGTGACTGCCGCCTTTACCCCAGAACAAGCACCCAGTACTCATTTCCGTTAGAGGCTGAGTCGACCCCAGGTCCATGGTGCCACCAGAAGGTTTGGGTCAGTTTAAAAATCCTGAACCCACCGGGACTCGAACCCTCAACCTTCCGGTTTGTAGCGCAGTGCCTTAACCATTACACTATGGCGTGTCCCATATATATATGTTTATTTATTTATTTATAATGGTAATTTTCGGTGTCTACTCGATAGTATCGGTTAATGTCTGTAGTTTTTTTTTTCAAAATTATATTTTCATGATATCAACCGCAATAACTTCATTCCTACGAAATTTTATATATCTGTAATTATATTTATTTAGGAGTCGAAAGGGATCCTGAAGGAACGAGGCCAGAAGGATCGAATCCTTGATTAATTTTCATAATCGCATCTTCAAGTAATTATTCCTTCTGGATTTGTTCCTCCTGGATCCGTTCATTGATGATGATGAATTTTGAGAATTCAGCTGTAATTTGAATTTTCCGTGAGTTATTAATTCTCGCACGTTTCTGACATTTTTATTTATTTTCAAGTTGATGACAAGCAGCCTGAGTGTTTTTTCGATGTGATTTGTAATAACGATGGCTTGTGTTTGGTTGAAAACAGCCGATGTATTGTGGGATCAGGGAAGGGTTGGGTTATTTCTCAACGTCACGCCTCATCCTCGTGTTTCTAATAGCAACGTCATTTATCAAAAACAAAACCTTCCTGCGTTATAAGTGTCATACTACACACAACATTTTTCCTGCGCCATTTATTACAAGCGCACTGCTATTTAATATCTAGTAGCAGCAGCAGCAGTAGTAGTAGTAGTAGTAGTAGTAGTAGTAGCAGTAGTAGTAGTAGTAGTAGTTACAGTATTGTTAATCTTTTTTTATTTTTCACTGCCTCAGGTTGTCGTTTCGACATTGCTGGTGTTCTCTCCTGGCATTGGCGTAATTTAATGATGTTATGCATCAACCGGCTACGCGCCTTTCTTAAAATTGATATTTTTATATCATGTGTTGCACTGGCTCATGAAGTAAGTGTTCACACACTTTTAGCGCCAAATATTTAAATATAGCCATATTATTAAAGAAAAATGTAAACACCATCGGTCCTATTAGAGATTCTATGTTTTGCAACAAGCGGGTATGAAACAAGATATTCATAAATGCCAATATAAATGTTGCATCATGCACCTTAGCGCCAAAAGCTTCCGCTCTTATATTGTTGATGTATAATTGTCAAACAAGAAAAATAACTAGCAGTATGCAATATTATTAGTTTGGCGTTACAATAAATAGGGAAGATTGACTTACACTTCAAACGTATTTATCTCAAATCTTACATAATGACGCGTAGCTGATTGATGCATATCGCCGTTCAATTATATCCCGCTTCTGAGGTTGGGGCGCCTGGATGGCAGGGTTACGCCTGCCTCGATGAAATAATGTTGATGATGATTATAGTGGTGCGCCAGGAGAGTCCTTAATCCTAAACTTAATCTAAGGCGAATATGAATGATGATTATGATGACCATGTGATGTTCAGAGACCGTTTGGGCTTTAAAGTTTCCTGGTATTTTTTTCAGGGTTTTGCCTCATTTGTAAAGTGAGGGAAACTCCTAAAAAATGCTTCACCGTGGAAACTTGTCCCGACCGAGGATCGAACCCGGTCACGCTGCGTGACAAGTCAGTATGCTACCTCGAGACCATAGCGGTGGACATATATATAACATTCTAGCCTGTATAAACCTATGTTTGTACTCGCAAAACTTGAAAAGTAGTCTGTCGATTGACTTGAAATGTTGACACAACGTTCCATTCCGTGTTTTTATAGCAAAATGAAATTTTAACACAAAGTTACATTCGAATACGCGCGTGTTCGAGTTCAAAAGCCTTCAATTTCCATTGCGCCTTGTGTTCGCTATGATTATAAGTATAGCGTAAGGGCAATCTTTGTAAGTGTGCGGTTTGAGTTTAGAAAATATCTCGTGTAAATTCGTTAAATTCGGAAAAATGAACAAAATTTGTACGCACTACAAAGCAATTAAATTTAAAGGAAAATTCCGGGAATGTACTGCGCGAGCGGGAATTGATTTATTAATGAACTTTATGAAAATTATTTGTACATACTGAACTAAGAATAGAACAACATATTAATGTATTTAGGCATAGCAGCGCACGCTGAATATTATGTACTGCGCGAGCGGGAATTGATTTATTAATGAACTTTATGAAAATTATTTGTACATACTGAACTAAGAATAGAACAACATATTAATGTATTTAGGCATAGCAGCGCACGCTGAATATTATGTACTGCGCGAGCGGGAATTGATTTATTAATGAACTTTATGAAAATTATTTGTACATACTGAACTAAGAATAGAACAACATATTAATGTATTTAGGCATAGCAGCGCACGCTGAATATTATGTACTGCGCGAGCGGGAATTGATTTATTAATGAACTTTATGAAAAATTATTTGTACATACTGAACTAAGAATAGAACAACATATTAATGTATTTAGGCATAGCAGCGCACGCTGAATATTATGTACTGCGCGAGCGGGAATTGATTTATTAATGAACTTATGAAAATTATTTGTACATACTGAACTAAGAATAGAACAACATATTAATGTATTTAGGCATAGCAGCGCACGCTGAATATTATGTACTGCGCGAGCGGGAATTGATTTATTAATGAACTTTATGAAAATTATTTGTACATACTGAACTAAGAATAGAACAACATATTAATGTATTTAGGCATAGCAGCGCACGCTGAATATTATGTACTGCGCGAGCGGGAATTGATTTATTAATGAACTTTATGAAAATTATTTGTACATACTGAACTAAGAATAGAACAACATATTAATGTATTTAGGCATAGCAGCGCACGCTGAATATTAGCTAGTAGTAGTATAAAAAAATAAAGTAGTTCCTTTACAAGAATTAAGGACCCTTTTGGTCGTAGAAGATGTTAAATTCCATGGCGTGGAAGGCCTAAAATCTTCTGTACTACCAACCGATTGTTGAGATCGGATCCACATGTGTTCTTCACGGAGATGGACAATCGTCCAGTCAGTTAATGTTAGTATTAGATCATTTTTGGACCGAAGAGAGATGAATAGATATTGAATGAAGAAGACAATACGTATAACAGTAAGATGTTCTCAATAGAAAACCAGATATAATAAGAACAGTTAAGGCTCATAGACTGCAATGGGCAGGACACGTGTTACGAATGGGGAATAAAAGAGGGTAACGGAAACTCATAGGAAAACCAGAAGAAGGGCGCACAACAGGTATGCAAGAAGGAGGTTATATAATAACATTATCCATGATTTGAGGGAAGTAGATCATACAGGGATGATTGGAAAACACTATTTCAGCATAGGGATATATGGCCTTATATCCACGCGCTCATGAACCTATGGGTTCGATAGTTCCAGGGTATTAGATAATTATTAGACCGAATTTACATTGTGCATTGTTTAGTCTATGCATATATATTAACATTTTAAAACTATACTAATTATATAAAATGTATTATTTTATTATTCGCTGGTTAGTTGGCTTAAATGAGTATTATTATTATTATTATTATTATCATTATTATTATTATTATTATTATTATTAATATTAAAATAATTATTTTTTAGTAAAGAGTTTAATTTTATTCGTTAAATAGTTCTAACAAATACCACTCTTGATTTCCAAATTGTCTAGATAAATTCACTCCTCACTTCGTGAGTCGTGAATTTATCGATAATTTGGAAATCACTCGTGGCATTACTTATGAGAATGATTGAATAATATTAATTTAGGATAGGCACGAAATGAGAGCCTTTGTCCGCCTGGCCATGAACCGACGAGTACCTGTTTGGTAGGGTCCTAGTTGCCAGTCTCGTTACACAACAAATACCAGGAATATTTTAAAGAATTCGACATTTTCTGCGCTGATGTCATATCTGCATTGAGGAATTGTGGTCCAATCTTTGTTCAATTGCTGTGATCTCTAAGATGTTGCTATTGTTTTGATATGTTGCGATAACTTCTTTTGCTGGAAATAATAATATTTATTCTATCAAATGTATTTATCGAAGGATAAAACATGAAATATGCATACGGACATATATTCCTTATATCAAAATGTTCAGTTTCATGTTATATCCAATTTTGATCCGAAAGTTTTAAAGACACACTGTGTGTGTGTGTGCGTGCGTGTGCGTTTGTCTAGGGTGTTTCAAATTAAGTATTACAGACATTTAGAAGTTACACAAGGGACTTAGTAGATAAAGTTTTGATAAAGAACCCATTTCCAGAAACGTATCATTTCGATGTAAAATAAGTTTGAAGATCGAAATAGAGTGGGCTGATATCGTATGTCTTGTGTTTCAGAATAAGAATACAGACTTCTAGTAGTTGTACCATACTGTCGAGTCAGCGGAAGATCTCTGGCGGCAGCAGAAATTATTGAGCACACATTAGGTCTTGTGGGGCGTGTGTATGAAAACATGCGTCGCAGGTACACTTTGTGCAGCGAACAACAAGGGTCGCCATGTGGAATCACATTTAACCCCTAGAAATCTGCAATACTTATTCTTAAATACAAAACACACGATATCAGCCCATTGTGTTTCGATCTTCAAACCTATTTTTACATCGAAACGGTACGTTTCCGGACATGGGTTTCCTTATCAAAACTTTATCTAATAAGTCCCCTCATTAACCCCTAGAAGTTTATGATAATTATTCTGAAAGACACACGATATCAGCCCATTGTGTTTCGATCTTCAAACATATTTTTATATCGAAACGGTACGTTTCCGGACATGGGTTTTCTTATCAAAACTTTATCTAATAAGTCTCCTCATTAACCCCTAGAAGTTTATGATAATTATTCTGAAACACCCTATGTGTTTATATTTATTAGATATTTTATTATTATTATTATTATTATTATTATTATTATTGTTATTATTATTATTATTATCATTATTATTATCACCATCATCATTTCAGAATTGTTTCTGTTATATACGCAGGTATTAACCAAAATATACAGTTATTTTTTTCTTCCACACTTCCCGGTCTTCCTTAACTGTTTTTTGTCATATTTCTCTTCTTCATGTTGTTTCAAGTTCTCTTGCATTGATATCCGAGGCTATATATTTTGGTTTTTTAGTATTAAGGTTTTTACAATGTATAAGGAGCTGGTCCATAACACCAACCCCAAACCTGGAGGACCAGAGTCTTTATCTGGAGTCCACCATAAATCAGTTGCTTTCACTGCATCTAAGAGTATGATCCACCATTTATTGTCTCATCCGCGTCTGCACCATACCGTAGGTCTTCTATTCTCCTGCATCCGCCGTTGGGGTCTTCACCATAACCCTGGCTAGGGATCCTTACAATGTACTATCAGTCGGGTCAGCTGAACCTAGGTTTTTTAACGAGGTGTTACTCCTCCCTCTCCTCCTTTCTCATCCGGACTTGGGATCGGCAACGGTGGAGTTATCTATATATATATATATATATATATATATATATAAAGGTAAAGCAACCCCACTACAGGCCTCAGATTAAGGCTCCCGCTTTTCCTGGACAATCGTCACTTAATGTCAGTAGGGTTGTCAGCCCTGCGTGACGGCCGCCATTACCCTCAGAAGAAGTGTCTGGTACTCATTTCCGTTAGAGGCTGAGCCGACCCCAGTAGCGCCGCCGGAAGTTTTGGGTCAGTTTAAAAATCCTGATTCCACCGGGACTCGAACCTTGGACCTTCAGGATTGTAGCGTAGTGTCTTAACCACTACGGTACGGCGCGCCCCATGTAGCCTATATAGTTGACTGCTAATTAGAATAGATGAAAAAAAAATATATATATGTATTTCTTTTTCTAAAATATTGTCATCAAAACAACCACAATAGCTACATTACTACGAAATTTGCTAATTCTGAAACTGGACTGAAAATATATTGTATTTTTTTTTCATAAAAGCGTCGAATTTAAAATAAACATAGGCTAATAAAACAAACTACGAAATGAATATGAATTTTAAGCAATGCCATAAAATATTGTGCGGTGAATTAAAATCTGGTGGTGAGATTTTGGGTTCCCTGACGAGTGTATTGTGGGGTATTATCCCCCTCCCTTCTCACCGCTGAGGGAACAATAACTGCTGCATTGCAGGCGATAATGTCCAACACCACAACTATCTCGTGCGAAATTCAGGAAACCCTGACGCCAATTTAACATCCATGGATGACTGGCCTTTATAAACAAATTTAAATTGTTTATTCATACCAGAATGTGGCTTGTAATTCTCAGCGTTTGCGGTTATACAGGCTGATGGGAATGTTTGTTTACATTGTTTGAGGGATGAAACAGAAGAACAAAATAGACTACTTTTTAAGTGCAGCAGTAAAATTGATATGGCTTAACCTCATGTGAAACCTAAAAGTGTTCTCTTTTTTTGATATTACAACAAATGCAGGTATTTGAAATGTTTAATTGTTCTTTTGGAGATCTGAAACATAGAGTGAACTTAAAATTTTTAATCGTTATTTTAGCGAATTCCGATGGAATAGATCTATTGAAGTTATGCTCATCAGAAACATTTTCAAACAATTTTACAGTTCATCGCCGTTCCTATTAAGTAGATACCGAAAATGGCCATGATAAATTAGATATTACAAATACGAGAACAAGGAGAATAAATCTACAGTATTAATATCTAAATCATTATGCATATAGTCATAACCATAAAGAATTGCTAAATTAGAAATAAAAACACAAATTCCTTAAATATCAGTGACATTTAGTCTATAATCTAGCGCTGCAATTTTTTTCGCAAACAAACTCTGCATATATCAGTCAATTAAAGAGAGTAAGGTTGAAATTGCTAACCACCAAATCAGACCAATATAAATAGGAGTTCACCTGAAACAGTATTTTAAAATGTCTTAAGAGGTCCCAAATTCCAATTTTTTCCAACGAAACTCAGTATGTGGTTTGGAATAAAACAAGAAAAGTATTCTCCATAAACCAGCGAAATTCGACCATTAGAAATTGTGGTTTACATGAAAGCCGCCATGTATGCATCGTCACAATGTTTATTTAATAATCGTTACATTGGCTATGTATCCTAAAAGATACATCGGTTTAATTTAGTTAATTTTTTTAGTAAATGAATTTAAAAATGGATCAGTGAAAAATTATTCAGATTTGTTCCAAATTATACAACATACATTAAGTAATAACTTATGCTTACAAATTATTTCACTGCAGTCCGACATACTTAAATCAGCTGGCGTAAAAAATTGAGTTTCTCCAATTGTATGTTTAACGAAGAAATAAATATTCAGTAAGTCCAAAGCAATATAATCGGACAGTAAGCCCAAAGCAATATAATCGGACCATAAATTCTCAACATCAAAAATAACAATTAAGCTATTTTTACAAATTGTATACTTATTTTCTAACTACCTCACTGGGTCTCTTGATCCCGGAGAGTCGTGCTCTCGTGGAAATACGGAGTAAGCTCTTCATACATCCTTATCTTAAGCTAATATTTTCCAATTAAAACTCTATGGCACGACAGCTCTAGAAGACCCTTGACCTATCAACCAACTCAAACCCACATGTGCTAATCACAGAGGTGGGCGATGTGCTAGCCAATATAGGGGTAACATGTGGCCAGCACATCTGGTTCCCCATTCGTTATAACTGGCTTTCTCAATGTGGAATCACCACTCATTATAGCTACTAAATTCCTTACTATTCTGACTGGATACCTATCCCATAGTGGCTGAAATTCCAAGAGAACATTTCTTGCTGCGTGCTGACTCGAACCAGCCAAGAACCGTATCTTTGCACTAAGCCTTAAACCGCTCGGCTACGGCGTGGGACCAATTAATCCCTGTATAATTTATATTTCCCTGTAAGAAAATGTTTGTCACAACCCTTTCGTACAACAAAAGGACTCGACCAATAATGTAGCATTTCGCCTCCTTTATTATTTAATTCGTAATTGTAAGATACTCCACAACAATGGAATAGAAAATGTAAATTGGCATCCCCAATAATGACGATTATTTATTTATCTTGAATCCTACAGTTGACCAAGTGGTTTTTCCTCACGATGTTGACGATTTAGAATTTATGCTTATAATACTATATATTACTTTTATTATATACATTCTATCTTGGTTGTCGAAGATACCAAGACAAGATTCCATAAAACAGCCATACGCCCGATATCTGCCTATTCTTCTGACACAAGAACGGACACTTCTGGTACGAAACAGATTCTAGTGATAAATAAAATTAATATTTTAAGAAGAAATGTACATAAAATAGAAGAGATAAGATAATATGTGAATACATTAGAAACCAGTTAAATGTCCAAGCAAAAGGCGATTGGTTGGATAGAAAAATAACTGGTTAGAACCAACATGTATCTCGCATACCATCGGAGAGAATTGTACATGTGGCAAGGGACAATTCACCTGCTAACGGGAAGATATCGCCTGGAAAACCGAAAATGAGATGACGATTCTAAATTTCTGGAAAGAACAGGCTGTGGATATAATATAACGAGAAGAAGAAGATTATACAAACAATACAAGGATTATGGAATGGAAATTAATGTTAATAAAATAATTTTTAGTAACAAATTCAGATGGTGAATATGAGAATTTAATTTTTGAGAGAGAATCAATTAAACAAGTAGATACATTTAAATATCTGGACACCATGATACTAAAGAGGTAACTAGATCTGCAGATATAGGATTGCGATTTCAACAGGCAATAAGTGTATTAGAATTCCTGAATTCGATATGGTGCAATACGAATATTTCCAGTTGCACAGGATTGCATATGAGAAACACGTTGGTTGAATGTGTTTTATGCTACAACAGTGAAGTATGGGTAACGAATGAAAAATGTAAAATAAAGCTTTTGGTAGTTCAAATGGTTTATTTGAGAAGAAGCAAAATGATATCATGATTCCAAAGAATCCAGAATGAATAAATTAGGAGACGGATGGGAGCAGTGGAAGATGTGATAAATAGAATTGAAGAGAGAGAGAGAGAGAGAGAGAGAGAGAGAGAGAGTGGGAGACTTAAAATTGTTTGGACACCTACTGAGGATGCAACAACATCGATAGTCTAAAAATATATTTCAGTGGGCACCAGCCGGAACAGGTATTCGAGGAAGACCAAACAGATCATGGTACCAAAAGAGTTAAATAAGTTATTTCGTCAAAGGGAATTCAGCAATAAGATGCTCTGGATATCCTTTACAAGATATGACGTGACTTTTTTTAATTCCTCCATAAACTCCTGCCAATTTTTATTCTTAGGGTTTCATTTTTCAAATTATTTTCTACCATTTACAATGATTTTTAATTTTTTTCTAACGATTATTTCAATATATTTTTCTTTTATATTTAACTGCAGCCATATTGATGTTAACGAATATTCTATACAACAACAAATACTGTTCCAGTGCAGCCAACATAGAGCATGTACTAATTAACTGTACACGTATACTTCAGAATTTCAGAACTCAGTATTTATTTTGGGCATTGCATTCTTTCACAGATTAGAGTGTATAAATTGCGTTAGATTAGCTTTTAGGTTGGCCTTTCATAGGTTAGAGTACTTATATTGAGTTAGGTTGATTAGCTTTTAGGTACGTTAAATATTGTCTATATGTTCCTGAGCTAACGTTTTCCAATCATCCCCTGTATAATCTACTTCCCCCAAATCATAGTTAATGTTATTCTCCCACCTCATTCTTGGTCTACCAAGTGGGCGTTTTCCCTCAGGTTTTCCTACAAGAAGCTTCCATGTACGTCTTTCATTCCCCATTCCTGCCACATGTCCTGCCCATCGCAGTCTACGAGACTTAACTGTTCTTATTATATTTGGTTTCCTATAAATACCATGAAGTTCACTATTATGGAGTCTTCTCCATTCACCTGTCTGTTCATCTCTCTTTGATCCAAAAATTGTCCTAAAAACTTTATTCTCAAATACTCGTAATCTCCTTTTCTCCCTTAAAGTAAGAGTCCATGTTTCGCACCCATATAATATAACTGGTAGAATAACAGTTTTATATATTTTCAGTTTAACCGTTTTTTTAAGGAGTTGGGACGTCAAGAGTCCCTTTAATGCATAATAATTGACTGTACACATATGTTTCAGAATTTCAGATTTTTGGGCAATGCATTCTTTCACAGGTTAGAGTGCTTAAATTGCGTTAGATTTGCTTTTAGTTTGGTGTTTCACAGGTTAGAATACTTAAATTCCGTCAGGTTGATTAGCTTTCAGGTTCGTTAAATATTATGTATATGTTGATTGCATCCCGTGATTCCATAGAACAAACCGCTCCGCATTCGTTGGTGCATGCGCATGATTGGAACTTAGAAAAATGTTTCGCTTCACATGTTGTAAAGAATCCTCGATGCTCTTAACTGAGAAAAATGGGGATTGGGAATGGGAAGGCGGCTTCAGTTGCAAACTCTACGAATGATTACCTCCCTCAATCATTGTAAATGTTATTTTCGCATTTTATTCTTCTCCTACCTACTGGGCGCTTTAACTCTGGTTTTCCTCTTGGTCTACCTATTGGGCGTTTTCCCTCTGGTTTTCCAAGAAGTTTCCAGTCCCTCTTCCATTTCCTTTTCGTGTCTGCTGTCCTGTCCATCGCAGTCTACGAGGCTTAACTGTATTTATTTTATTTATTTATTTATATTTATTTTATTTCATTTTTTGCAAATGCCCCAGGTTGTCTTTCGACATTCCTGGTGTTCTCTCCTGGTATGGCGTACTTGTAACCCACTTCTGAGGTTGGGGCGCCTGGAAGGCGCGATTACGTTGTCCCGATGATATGATGGGTGATGATGATGATAGTGGTGCGCCAGGAGAGTCCCTAATCCTAAGCTTAATCTAAGATGAATATGAATGATGATGATTGCGATGGCCATATGATTTCGGGGACCGTTTGGACCTTAAAGTTTTCCTGACATTTGTCTTACAGGTAAGGAAAAACCCCAATAAAAACCTCACCCAGAAATACTGTCCCGACCGGGGATCGAACCCGGGCTCGCTGCGTGACAAGGCAACACGCTACCTCGAGAGCACAGCGGTGGACGTTAACTCTATTTATTACATCTGGTTTACAATGCAGAGGATTAAATTCAGTTCACGGTAACAAAATTAATTTATTTAATGAATTTGGTATATAATTTATCTTGCCCTGGGGGACTGGAAACTCTTGTTCAGAGGAATACGAAAAAATAAATAAATAAAATGTCTAAATACAGTAATTATATTTAATTACAATTACAAAAAGCATGAATATGTACACATAATTGTAGAAATGTCCTAATGGAATAGCTGAAACAAAACTATTAATCATAAAATTAAAATATCATTACAAGATTAATAATAAAAAGTTCATCACGCAGAAATTGAATAAACAAAACGAATTCCTCAGCAAGTCGAATTTATGGTCCCATTTTGATAGTTTACTGAATGCGTATTTATTTTGTTAAATTGGATAAACTAAATTTCTGATGCCAGCTTATTTAAATCGTAGGAATGCAGAGAAATCAAATCATCCATAACCACAAATTATTATCTGTAAGTTCATTGTTGTATAATTTGACACCAATTTAAATGATATCTACCAATTCATTTTCCCCTTATTTCATTAAATATATTAAATAAATTAATGTTTCTTACAACATACATTGCCAATTTAAGGGTTAATTAAATTGTAAGATTTTTTTCCCAAATGCCCCAGGTTTGTCTTTCGACATTACTGGTTTCTCTCCTGGCTTGGCGTATTTGTAACCCACTTCTGAGGTTGGGGCGCCTGGAAGGCGGGGTTACGTTGCCCCGATGATATGATGGGTGATGATGATGATAGTGGTGCGCCAGGAGAGTCCCTAATCCTAAGCTTAACCTAAGATGAATATGAATGATGATGATTACGATGGTCATATGATTTCGGGGACCGTTTGGGCCTTAAAGTTTTCCTGACATTTGTCTTACAGGTGAGGAAAAACCCCGATAAAAAACCTCACCCAGAAAAACTGTCCCGACCGGGGATCGAACCCGGGCCCGCTGCGTGACAAGGCAACACGCTACCCCGAGACCACAGCGGTGGACAAATTGTAAGATATACATTGCAAAAAACTAATAATGGGGGTTCTACAATCAATTTATTTTTATGTATTGACGTAGACTTTCACGGCCGGAGTTGCTATGATGATCTAGAAGAAGATTTTCTGGCTGTAGGCCGTGGTCGTGAGGCTTATAGTTCCCCGACGGCCTACAGCCGAAAATCTTCAGGATCATCATAATTTCTTTTTAATTTCGGATTTCAGGTAATCCGGTTCTAATGGTCTGATTTTGCTGATATATGGAGAATACCTTCCTCAGTTTATCTTAATAGTATATACTTACTTATTCACTGGCTCTATCGAACCCGTAAGTTCATGGCGCGCGGACATAAGCTCTCCATACACCCCTATCCTGAGATAATAATTTCCAATCATTCCCTGCATAATCTACTTCCTTCTAATCATAGTTAATGTTATTCTCCCACCTCATTCATGGTCTACCAACTGGGCGTTTTCCTTCTGGTTTTCCTACAAGAAGCTTTCATGCACGTCTTTTAATCTCCAACGTGCCACATGTCCTGCACATCGCGTCTACGAGACTTAACTGTTACTATTACATCTGGCTTCCTATAAAGACCATGTAGTTAATTGTTACGTAGTCGTCTCCATTCACCTGTCTGTTCATCTCTCTTTGGTCCAGAAACTTTCCTAAGTACTTTATTCTCAAATACTCGTAATCTCCTTTCCCCCTTTAAAGTAAGAGTCCATGTTTCGCAACCATATAATACATCTGGTAGAAAAATAGTTTTATTCATTTTCAGTTTAACGTTTTTTTTAAAGAGTTGGGGTATCAAAAGTCTCTGTAATGCATAAATAATAGCATATACAGAGTTTATTTATGAAACATCGAAAATTGCGGCAACTAGAGCCATTTTTAAAATTTCGTTTCAGATAAACTATATCTATTGGTCCAATTTTGCTGGTTAATGAACTCCACCTTATTTTTTAAGTAATCGCTAATTGCCAAATTTTGTTTCGATGGAACAAAAACTGCGGCCTCTAAAGTGTAATAGACACACACACAATAAATAAATAAATATATATATATATATATATATATATATATATATATATATATATATATATATGGTTTTGGTCAATTTCGGTGTCTACTAGAAACGATCGCTGAAGATGTGTAAAATAAATGTTTTAATGAGAAGAACATCAATAGATTCATTCCTTCGGAATTCGCTATAAAAGGCCAAACCTACAGTTCATTACTAACCTATTAAAATTAATGATAATTATTAAATCAGAATTATGTATATTCATTCACAATTACTTTTTGATGAATATAATAATAGGCCTAATAGATTAATTTTATTGGGATAGTGAAGTAAGACCTTAAGGCCTCATCTACCATTCAGCAAACACTAGTCTTATCAATCGGGCTAAGATTTTTTTACGCAATAAAAGTTAAGATTGCAATATAATGAGAAGTTAGACTCATGTCTGTCTTTTGTTTTGGTTTCACACACAAACAGTTGAAAAGTATAATGATAAGTTAGACTTATGACCATCTTTTGTTTTGGTTTCACAAACAAACAGTTGAAAAGTATAATGAGAAGTTAGACTTATGACCATCTTTTGTTTTGGTTTCACAAACAAACAGTTGAAAAGTATAATGAGAAGTTAGACTTATGACCATCTTTTGTTTTGGTTTCACAAACAAACAGTTGAAAAGTATAATGAGAAGTTAGATTTATGACCATCCTTTGTTTTGGTTTCACAAACAAACAGTTGAAAAGTATCATGATAAGTTAGACTTATGACCATCTTTTGTTTTGGTTTCACAAACAAACAGTTGAAAAGTATAAAGAGAAGTTAGACTTATGACCATATTTTGTTTTGGTTTCACAAACAAACAGTTGAAAAGTATAATGAGAAGTTAGACTTATGACCATCTTTTGTTTTGGTTTCACAAACAAACAGTTGAAAAGTATAATGAGAAGTTAGACTTATGACTATCTTTTGTTTTGGTTTCACAAACAAACAGTTGAAACGTATAATGAGAAGTTAGACTTATGACTATCTTTTGTTTTGGTTTCACACACAAAACATTTGAATAATATCTGTATTGCAATCCTGACTCTAATTGTTATAAGGTTTCCTTTCATCTAACAATAAATAAAAACACAAGACAATCGTAAATAGTTTTGAACGATGAAATTACCGAACAAGTACTGAGTTTTAAATATTTGGGATGCCACATATCTTACAATTGGAAAAATGGTATAAATGAAAAAAATATAAATTTCGAGGTATGTGAGGGACTATTAAAATAACACTACAAACAAAAAAAAACAAAAGAAACAATGCTAAAGTTTTATAAAGTAATGGCAGTTCCCATTGTGACATATGGATCAGATAATTGGGTCATGAATAGATCAGACAGAAGATTACTATTTGCATTGCAGTCTTATATTTTATTACATAAAAATCCTAGCCCTACTTATCGATAACTTACATAGGCTCAACCATAGAAAGTCTTGCTTTTACGCATTACAGATACTCTTCTCATTCCATTTCCTCTAAAAAAATTAAACTAAAAATATATAAAACAGTTATTTTTCGAGTTATATAGATGCGAAGCATGGTTTCTTACTTTAAGGGATGACAAAATGTTACGACTATTTGAGAATAAAGTTCTTACTGTTAGGAAAAAATTTGGAGCAAATAGAAACGAACAGATATTTGAATAGAGAAGACTACACAACAGTGAGCTAAATTATCTTTATGGGAAACTAGATGTAATAAGAGCTAAGTCTCCTACACTACGATGGGTAGGGCATATTACACGAATAGGGAATGAAATAGGTGCATAAAATGTAATTCCTTGCATTAAAAGTTAAATACTGTGTTGTAAATACAGATTAATTCGAAAATGGCAAATGAATATTTTTTTTAAATACTACGGTGAAAGTACATGATTCCGTAATACATTTTATTAACTTACCAACTACAACAAAAGAACATTTATAAATATACCCTCCCTGTATTGACGACCTTTAATAATTTCTGAATCTACTTATCTTGCTATTTGATATGTTCTTTTAAAAAATATACATTATGGTAGCTCTATCACAAAATAGAAAACTGGTCACAGAAATTCTGTCAAGTATTTTCTTGAAGATGTAGTATTGTATACTCATTGAAAATCATTTTATTATTATTATTGTTATTATTTATATTATTATTGTTATTATTATTATTATTATTATTATTATTATTATTATTATTATTATTATTATTATTATTATTATTATTATTACTTTTTTGTGGTGGAAGGTTTCAAAACGAATAGTAAGATCTTTGATTTTGGCTTCGCATTACATTTTGTTAATGCAAGATAATATTAATACGCTTATTGTTGTCTTTATCAACAATGCAATACGCTTGTATAGTAAACTGTAAATCCTTTAGAAGGGAGACTGTTTGCCAGGAGAATTCTTATATTGTCAGTCGCTTAATTTTCCAAAATGTCTAATTTTTTATTAGGTACTAGCTAATACCCGGCGTGTACACCTAAATAAATGATGTGTTTTTGCATTTAGTTGGATAAGTAAAAGGAAAAATAAATATACATTTATATCGTTATTAATTTTAAATACCCCGTGCTGATTACCCGGCGTTGCCCGGGAATCTGAGCATCCCGATCTACTTCGCATAAATGAGCTAAAAGACAAAATTCGTTATTTTGAGTTATTCATGAAACAATATCCGCCGTGCGCTGCTATGCTTGCCGGGAATCTACTTATTCCGATCTCCTTGACATCAATGAAATACAAAAATGTCTATTGTATGTTATCTGTAAAAGATAAACATATGCTGTCGCGGACTTTTTGTACAGGTTTTTGAGATATTCAATTCTGCATACATTAATTTTGTGCATTTGTTAATGTTTAGGCAGCGTAAGCCATTTAAGGGTTAAAAAGACACTTTTTCATGTTTTTCACCACAAAGGGTGTTTTAAGGCTTATAGCCTATGTTCATTCTGGGAATCTCATGAACATTTTGTAAAAAAAACATCACAATCGGATCAGCGGTATGGCCGCACATAAAGTATGAACAAACAAACAAACATTTTTATATATTAGACCAATTACTTTAAAAAAAACATTAACTACCGTTGAGATTGTTAAATATTTAAAACAATAAAAACTGTACCTCTAATGACAGTTGTCCTCAATACATTAAAATTGTTTAAAATAGTCAGCTAGGCCTTTCGGAATTAGATCCATTTTCAAAGCTATTCTGTTGGGTACTGATGGTGTTTGGAGTTGTATATGTTATATAATGAGATGATCTGGTAGGGTGTGTTGTTGTTCAGCACGTTATAATTTTTTGTATCTTTCAATATTTATATTTCCTCTAGAATGCTTATAAAAAAATAGAGGAGACCAATATATATATCCATCCATAGTAATTATGCCCGAAGGCAGGTCTTTCACGCAATCGTAGCATTTTTAAGCTATGCTTTGCAGCTTTACTAGGGAATTGTAGATGCGGTAGCTTCCCGTTGCTTTCCACACCGGTGAAGGATGATGATTATGATAAGATGATTATGATAAGGATGATTATGATGATCATGGCCATATGATTTCGGGGACCGTTTGGGCCTTAAAGTTTTCCTGACATATGTCTTACAGGCGAGGAAAAACCCTGATAAAAACCTCACCCAGAAAAACTGCCCCGACCGGGGATCGAACCCGGGCCCGCTGCGTGACAAGGCAGCACGCTACCTCGAGACCACAGTGGTGGACAATATATATATAGGCCTATATATATATAGATGTATGGAGAGCTTATGTCCGCGCGGCCATGAACCTACGGGTTCGATAGTGCCAGTGAGTAAGTAAGTAAGTAATATATATATATATATATATATATATATATATATATATTATTTACAGTGTTATGCCCAAGGGCAGGTCTTTAACTGCAATCTTAGCATTTTCTGCTATGCTTTGCAGCTTTACTAGGTATTTATAGGTGTGGTAGCTTCTCGTTGCTTTCCACACTGGGGATGATAAGGATGGTGATGATGACCAGATGATGTTTGGGTGCCGTTTGAGCCTTAAAGCTTCCTGAGATTTGTCTTACCGATAAAAAGAAACGAAAAAAAAAAATTCACCGAGGAAGCTTGTCCCGACCGAGAATGAACCCGTGTCAAGGTAGCACGTTATATATATATATATATATATATATATATATATTATATATATATATTTATTTATTTATTTATTTATTTATATAACAGCAAAGGATTATATAAACTTAAGTGCAATGATTGTGGATGAACCACCAGAAATTTAATACAAGATATAACGAGCACTTCAATGACTTCAAAATCACCGGGGGGAAATCAAGCTTCAACAAACACGATACAAACACAGCTAATCAATTCAACACTATTGACAATACACAGATAATATGATAACCGGAATATAGCATAGAGGAAATATAAATATTGAAAGAAACAATAAATGTTAACCTGTTAAACGAGTACGCACCCGGCTTGATCAACGCATTGTATAACATACTCGTATACACAATCAGTACCCAATAGAATGGCTTTGAAAATCGATCTTGTTCCGAAAGGCCTAGCTCATTATTTTAAACAAATTTTATTTGTTGAGAACGGCTATCATTACAGGTGCAATTTTTATTGTATTAAATGGATATCAATTGTCAATAATGTATTTGAACTTGCAACTATGGGAATTGCATAACTCTTAAATTGGAAATGTTTCGGGTACATTGATTTGATATTGTTTTTGCAAGATGAGTTCGTTCTGTCTTACTTACAAGAATGGCGACCACTATAATATTACAAATTACCTGCCTAGGGCGGGACGTAAAACCATTACCCTTTACGTATACTACGTACAATGTATATACAAAAATATATCCAAAAGTTAGTATACGAAACAAATCACTGCATTTTAAATGAACTGAACTTCATTTCAAACAATATAAAACAATAAATTCGTACTCGCCGCCACTTTATGCCTGATTGGCATTCAGCGTATATACATTGGCCAGACTGCTAAGGTCAGTTAGTTGTTTATAATGAACGCAAATATTTCCAACAAATATGTTATTATTTTACTATTATTTATTATTTTGAAAACACAATCGTGCAAAAAATAATGCACAACACACGTTTGTGTAATGATGTACAGAATCTTGGAAATAAAAAAAAACTCGCTATCCGCTCGGGTTGTAATAATTTCCTCGCTTCTGTAAAAACCACTTCCAAACCTGGCATTGTAATGTATTATTATAAAACAGAAAAACAAATGAGTAGAAATTACTTAAATTTGTATGATATTACAGAGTAATGCACGAGAATAACTTAGGCATACAGTTTCTATGATTTTGTTCTCATTGCGGTCCGGAATATTTAAATAAGTGGGACGAGAAATTATTGTTTCGCCAATTTAAGGGTTAAGATCGATTTTCGCTTTGAATTTTTGATGTTACAACGTAGTAGTAAATGGTAGTTGTGAAGCCACAACTGTAACGAGATAAATAGTGTTGTGGCAGAACAGTATGTCTCTCCATTATAAAGCGTGGAAAGTTATGCGTCTGGTCATTTTGCCAACAAATCATCCTAGATAAAGGGAACTCAGAGGTCGACATGTTGATACAACAAATTTGGAGTAATACACTACCCAATACATCTATACAATAGTGTTACAAAATTCAATGGAATGGAAATAATATATTACACAAAATGTCCACCTCGCTAGGTCAGGAGGTAACACCCTGCCCCTTGACTAGTGGGTCCGACTTCGACATTAGGTGGAGTTAAAAATGCAGTGCCGTCTCTGCAAATGTGTTACTATCGTGACCTGCTCTTCCAACTTGGATCCTAGATTCGATTCCTGGAATTCGAGAGAGGTATTGTAAGTGGGCCATGCAGATATTTTTCGGGGTTTTCTCGAGGTTCTCCCATTTCCCGAATTTCATTCCACTAAACTCTCTTTTGGAGTGAAATATGATGCATTAGGCATCAATGTAGAAGATAATATTCGCGCTGGAAATTGATTATTTGTTGAGAAGTTCTGGATTATCGAAATGGACAAAATCCCATGTCAGAAAATAAGAAATAGAATGGATTGAGAGGATATAATCATCGAACAAATTGAACAAACGATAAAGATGGTTGGAACGTCTGATGAAAATATACTAATTGGCAATATTCTGGGAAAGATAAGAGAGGAAGACCTACATCTAAATGAAACGAAAATATGTTGAAATGGATGAGAACCGGACGACTGAATTTTGAAGGTGCATTGATAGAAATATCTGGAGATTTGGAGTGGGTAATTTCCCCGTCTTAGTCGTGCGGTTCAAAATATCATGCCTTGGTGCAAAGCTAAAATACTTGCGCTGTTTTGAGTCCCCAATAGGGAAGAAATTTTCTCATGAGATTTCGGTCTGGATTATCAAAAATGGAAACAATACATAAGATGGATAGCGTGTATATAATCATCCAACAAATTGAACAAACGTCATTAAGATGGCTGGAACATGTTATGAATATGACACTAATTGGCAACATCCTGGCAGGGCGAGGGGAGGGTGACCTAGATCTAAATTAAAGGAAAATTTGTTGAAAGGAATAAGAACCGGAGGACTGGATTTGTAAGATGCATTGGATGGAAATAACTGGAGATTAGGAGTGGAAAATTTGCCAGTCTTAGTCGAGCGATTTAAGACACTATGCCTTAGTGCAGAGCTACAGGACGTGCGCTGTTTTGAGTCCCCGTGGGAGAAGACATTTCTTATGGGATTTCGAACAGTAGGCCTACAGGACCGGTGTGTACACAGTAACGTGATTAAAATAGGTAGCTAAATTTAGTAACGGCTCCAGATTGAGAGAACTAGCTACAATGACTGGGAACCCGGCATGCTGACTACATGTGACTCCTACACTGTTTGGATGATCGTATACCTTTGTGATTAACACATTTGGATGTGAGACTTACAGCCGAAGAATAGGCAAAAATGTTTATTTTTTATTTATTTATTTATTTAAGAGTGATAAGAGTGAGAAAGCTGTCACAGTCGTATCAACTATATACAGCTTGTTGGAAAATGCCCCTTAAATAAGTCCAGTGCTTGTATATGATAATTTATATATAAGTATATATATATATATATATATATATAAGTATATAACATTTTCAATGTGTAGAACGTACCGTGCTATTCAAAACTTTATCTACTTAGGCCCTTCTACAAGCCCTAGAAGTTTGATAAAGGCATTTTCCAAACATCCTGTATATCACCATTAGCACAATAATCATCTTTGTACAACCGCTTCCCTTATACTACTTTTTCAGGCTTCTCTATCCCTGGCAACCAGCCACCATCATTTAATTCTCAACTGCCTATGGTCCTCCTGAAATCCATCGCAGTCTTGATCGAGCCACACTCCTCCTTCCTGCAGATTTATACTCCATAACTTTCTTAGGAATCTCGTGTTCAGTCATTCTTTACAGATGTTCTGCCCATCGCAATCTTGAAACTTGAATATTGGTGTTTGAACATCAGCAAATTATTAAAGTGATCACTAAGGGACCAGGTATAATAGAAACAGTTAAGTCTCGTAGATTCCAATGGACAGGACATGTGGCACGAAAGGGGATTGAAAGAGGGGCACGAAAGCCCCTTGTAGGAAACCCAGAAGAGAAAGCGTCCATTTATAATAATAATAATAATAATAATAGCTTTATTTTACCTGGCAGAGTTAAGGCCTTAAGGCCTTGTCTACCACTCAACCAGGTTTAAAAAAAATACAAACAAAAAATAGTCTTAAATATAAATTACAATATATATCTATAAATATAAACGATTACAAGTTATGAATACAATACAATTAATATTTATAATGTATTTTGATTTACTCTAAATTTAACGAATTAAATATATATGTACAATATATATAAAAAAACAGGAAAAGATTAATGACATAGTATAAAATTAAATAAATAGAGAAAAATTAATTATTAGACAACAGGTAACTGTATAAGCGTGACTTAAAGGTACCAAGTGTGCGGCAACCCCTGATATCTTGAGGAAGGAGATTCCAGGAGCGGGCAGAGGCTACTGTGAAGGAAGTAGAATAGGAGGAAGTGCTATGAAGAGGAATTGTTAGCAGACTGCTATCTTGTGATCTAGTGTCAATATTGTGGTAAGAGGATAACTTCTCAAATCTAGACGCCAGGTAAGTAGGGATGTAGGAATTCAGAAGCTTGAAAAGTAGTGAAAGAGAGTGCAATTTACGTCTGTCAGTAAGACGGAGCCAAGAGAGGTTATTAAAGTGTTCGGAAATATGGTCATAACGGCGGCGGATATTGAAAATGAATCGAACGCAAGCATTATGAACACGCTGCAGTCTCTGCGACAAGTCATAGTTTAGATCATTATATATAATGTCACAATAATCGAAGTGTGGTAACACAAGATTCTGCACAAGGATTTGTTTTAACGAAACTGGGAGAAAATTCTTTAAACGTCTAAGATAATGTAAGATGGAGAAAGTCTTTTTACATATGTGTTTCACTTGTGTTTGCCAGGTTAGATTTGCGTCTAGATGTAGTCCAAGATCTATTACTGAAGAAGAATAAGGGATAATTATATTATTTATAGTAATGTTTGGTAGTGATGTTGTTAAATATTTAAAACGATAAAAATTATACCGGTAATGACAGTGTTGTCCTCAACAAATTAAAATTTGTTTAAAATAATGAACTAGGCCGTTCGGAATTAGTTCCATTTTCAAAGTTGTTGAATTTGGTACCGATTGTGTTTAACGAGTATGTTGTATAATGTGTTGATCTGGCTGGGTGCGTACTCGTTTAGCAAATTAACATTTTTGTCTTCCATTGATGCTAAGAAGATCGGGATAATTGGTTTCCCAGGCAATCGTTGTAGCGCACGACAGTATTATTTTACGGATAACTCGCAATAACAAATTTTCTCTTTCAGCTAACTTATGCCAAGAAAATAGGGATAAATAGATTCCCGGGCAACACCGGGTAACAGCAATGGGTATTTAAAAATAATTACGATACACATTTTTAATTACTTTCCTTTCACTTGTTCAGTTGAACATAAAAACACATTAATTTTCGTCCTTCAGCTCATTTATTCCAAGAAGATCGCAATCAGTAGATTCCCGAGCAACGCCGCGTAATATTTCAAATGATTACGATACAAATGTTTCCTTTTAATTAAACATACAAACATTAATGTTTCATCTTTCAGCTCATTTATGCCAAGAAGAATGGGATAAGTAGATTCCCGGGCAACGCCGGATAATCAGCACGGGGCATCTAAAAATAATTACGATTTAAATTGTTCCTTTCACTTATTCAATTAAACATAAAAAATATTAATCTTCAATTTTCAGCTTATTTATGCTAAGAAAATCGGATAAGTAGATTCCCGGACAACGCCGGATAATCAGCACGGGGTATCTAGCTAAATGTACTTAACTTAAGATACTTTTTCATTTTACTTAAACATAAAAACACATTAAGTTTCGTCTTTCAGTTCATTTATGCCAAAAAGATCGGTATAAGCAGATACTCTCGCAACGCCGAGCAATTAGCACGGAGTATATAAAAATAATTACGATATAATATATTGAATTAGGCTTTCACGGCCGGAGTTATTATGATGATCTTGTAGAAGATTTCCGGGTTGTTGGGCCGTGGTCTTGAGGTTGTCTCACGACAACCCTTGAGGATGCCGGACGCAGTCTCTGGCGAAACGTCGGGGAACTACAAGCCTTAAGACCACGGCAAACAGTCCGGAAATCTTCTACAAGATCATCATAATTACGATATATTTTTTTCCTTTTACTTAAACATAAAACACATTCATTTTTGTTTTTAGTTCCTTTATGCCAAAAAGATCGCGATAAGTAGATACCCGGGCAAAGCCGGGCAACCAGTACCGGGTTTCTATAAATAATTACGATATAAATGTTTCCTTTTACTTAAATATAAAAGCATATTAATTTTCGTCTTTCAACTCATTTATGCAAAAAAACATCGGAAGAAGTAGGTACCCGGTCAACGCCGGGAAATCAGCACTGGGTATCTAAAAATAATTACGATTTTTTCCCCCCTTTTACTTAAACATAAAAACACATTGATTTTCGTCTTTCAGCTCATTTATGCCAAGAAGATTGGGATAAGTAGATTCCCGGGCAACGCCGGATAATCAGCTCGGTGTACCTAAAATGAATTACGAAATAATTTTTTCCTTCTACTTATTCAACTAAACATTAATCACAGTAATGTTCGTTTTTCAACTCATTTATGCCAAGAAGATCGGGATAAGTAGTTTCCCGCGCACCGCCGGGTAATCAGCATGGGATATCTAAAAATAATTTTGATATGGTGCTTTTTGCAAAATGTTCAGGAATTTCCCGGGAAGGTTCTAGGCTATAATACAGTTGTAATACCAATCCCTTCATCCTTAAAAATTACCATTTGTAGAGAAAAACGTGTTTTTCGGAACATTCTGGACGTTTAAATGGCTTACGCTGCCTAAGCCATATCGTATGTACCAAATTAATTCACACAGAATTGAATATCTAAAAAGAAATCTACAAAGAAAGCCCGCGACAGCACATGTCTATTTTTTACGAATAACTCTCTATATCCATTTGTATATTTCTGCTCGTTGATGCCCAGAAGATCGGGATGATTTGATTTCCGGGCAAGCGTAACAGTGTACAGCGGGTATTCTTTTATGGATAACTTTCAATAACCATTTTTGTTTTTCAGCTCATTTAGACCATGAAGGTCGGGATAAGTAGATTCTCTGGCAACGCCTCACGAGGTATCTAAAAATAATTACGATATAAATGTATAATTAGTTTTTTTATTTATTCAACTAAACATAAAAACATATAATTTATTTAGGTGTAGCAACGCACGCTGGGTATTAGCTAGTATATATATACCACGCTACCAATTACAAATCCAGTACAAACACTTATTTTTCTTATATATATATCGGCCTCATTGGCATACGTTACTTGCCTCTAGTCCCAAGAGTCGCTGGTTTACATCCGGGCGGGATGGATGGATTTTTTTAGGATGGAAAAAATCTAAGGACAAGTTCTCCGAGAGGTAGTATAAGTCCTGGGTCCCGAGTCTGAGGATTTTCGGGCTCGTAAATGAACCACAATCTTAAATTTGAGCCTCTGAACAGAAATAATCTGCCTTTTCCATTCAAACCATACCTTAGTAGCCTAATGGATATCTCACTGAGGAGATGTGCTAGTCACTCGTTGACATCTCTAGGAATATAAGCATACCCAAATTAGCTAATTAATTAATACTCGTTATGGAGTACTCGTGGGAATGTAATGGTATAAACTATATATATATATATATATATATATATATAAATAATAAAAAAATAAATGTCTGGACGGGATGTGAATCCGGACCTCAGGATTGATATTCCAGGGCGTTACCAATTACAAATCCAGTACAAACGCTTATTTTTCTTATTTATATATATATATATATATATATATACTCTATTATTACGAGAAGTAGCGGAAACTCGTTCACCACTGTCATCTAGTAGCTCCTATACCAAGTAAGCAAATTAAAGAGAATATTTTTTTTATAGCAGTGACGCTTTTTAGATGTTATAATTATATATATATATATATATATATATATCAAATGTCAGGAAGACTTTTAAGGCCCAAACGGTCTCCGAAATCATATGGCCATCTTCATCATCACCCTTATCATTATCATCAACATCATCATCCTTCACCGGTGTGGAATGCAACGGGAAGCTACCACACCTACAATTCCCTAGTAAAGCTGCAAAGCATAGCATGAAAATGCTATGATTGCAGTGAAAGACCTGTCCTCGGACGGAATTACTATGGATGGATGGAGATATATATATATATATATATATGAGATATAGAGAGACAGAGAGAGAGAGACAGAGAGAGAGAGAGAGAGAGAGAGGAGGAGAGGAGAGAGAGAGAGAGATGGAGAAAGAAAAGTATAAGATGAATAAAAATAAATGTGTATGTTAGGATGCTTGAGTAGCGCAGTTTATGCGCGCAAACATGTGAAGTTAGAGGTCTCGGGTTCAAATCTCGGCTCCGGGGTTTATTTTTATTTTCACGCCACACACATAAACGAACAGTCACACACACGCGCGAACACACACACACACACACACACACACATATATATATATATATATATATATATAATTGGGGAGGTGATTTGTAGTAACCCTGCAGAATGAAATATTTTAGAAGTTTGCAGTATAATTTATTATAATTACTTTTATTAAAAAATAAATTAGTATATTTTTACTTCACCCTACAGATTTTACGATAATTGCTGTTTGTTCCCCTAAACTATGTGGTAGTAATTAAAATAATTAATTGTAATGCTGTGAAATTCAAACAAATGTTCATTATTTCATAACAACATGTGAATAATAAAAAAAAAACTTTATGAACTGCTGGATTACTTGTTTCACCTGTTAAATAAAAATATGGTAACAAGGGAATTTATATAAATATTATAGCAGCTTAAATGTTGCCCAATCATTCACGCGGTTTCATTAAAAAATAATTCTAAAATTAAATAAAGGGATTAGTTTTCGTTCTTATTTTTCTTCCTGTAGTTTCATGTCATCATTCCGGGGATCCAGTTTTGGACAAGAACCATTTTTCTTAAAAAAAATTCATATTTCTTCCTTGAATTCTATTTACATCGTTCTTTGTTACTAATCATAATTCTGATTTATAATTTAATATAGATTTTAAAAATTATTATACATTATCTTTTTACAATTCAATCGTATATTCTGACTCCACAAAAGGTTTTTAATTAAATGGTAGCATTTAACATAATTTTTCTCCTTCTACTTATTATTATTTTTTTTAATTTGCCTTCTTTATTAACATCACTTCCTAAATAAAGGAGCTCTTTGGCTTGTTTAAGATGGTGTCCTCTGATCCTTTTCTGTTATTTTGATCATCACTGTTTTTTTTCTTCAAATGGCAATCTACTTTCGGATATAAAAATAAAACGGTTATTTCTTCTTCTTCTTCTTCTTAGCCCATGTTTCTCTTAACAGAGATTTAGGCGCTCTCCCCCTACAGGGAAGAATTTGAACCATACTAATTTAGTTACACTTCTTTTCGTATAGATGTCATTTGAGCGGTCCGTGTCAGCGTTCCGCCTCATACTGACATCTAGGAAACCATGGTAGTACTAAGACGGGAAAATTCGGTAAATTTTGCTTAGAGGCCTTTTCGTTCAGGCTTAAGGATGTTTTACGAGCCTGAAAATCTTCGGACTCGGAACCCACGGCTTAAAATCCCTCCCGGAGGACTTGCTCCTTGGATTTTCCATCCCTAAAATATCCATCGATCTCGGCTGGGTTTGAACCCGCGAGACCAGAGGCAAGAAGCATAACCACTAGTCCACCGCGGCCGACGTTTATTCTTGATCTTTTGATTTCCTCTTATACTACAGATTTGATTTGTTCAGCTGTAGTTACATGGTCTTTTATTTAAGAGAAAATAAAGGAATAAGAGTTCTTGAGAATGAAGTGCTTAACAAACATTTAGCCAAATAGAGACGTAAATAGAGGAGAATGATGGAAGTTTTATAAAAATGAGATCTATGATAATAATCAGGTTTATATAACTTAGTAGGTTTTTATGCCAGTATTTGATTTTTATAATCGTATTCTAGGTGAAAGGCAATGGTACAATATGATGCGGGACATAAACATTAAACATTATTTGAAAGAGTTGAATTATGCCAACCTGCATTTTTCAATATAAAGGGCAAGTACTAAGGTAGAACAATGCTTATTTTTATTTAGAGGTTGGGTTACGTGATCGGTTATTTAAGGGAGGAGAAAATATTCTGAGTTTTTTTTTAAGAAGAAAACGCTTAAGAAAAAAAATAACCAACCTAGAGGTAAACATAGATTATTTAAAGAAATTTTATAATAGTGAGCTATTATCGTTATGTAAACCAAATTTAATAAGAAACAGTTCAACCCACGACAGACAGGGCATGTGGCAGGAATGACGAATGAAAAACAAAGCATAAAAACTTCAAGGAAAAAATGGATGAAAGCGACCAGTTGGTAGCCTAATAATGAGGTGGAAGTGCACCCTGCGTTCTGCTAACATTAATTGCACCTCGCTCTGCTAGCATTTTTGCAACCACTCGCGTGTGCGTGCCGTGATCGTACCAATCTTTTTAAAACTACCTTGAGTTTGAAAGTATTGAGTGCTTAAATCAACATACCTTTGCCCGGGCCCATAGAAGGCAAAGATTAATCCACCTTTCCTTAATAAATTATTAAACATATAGTACTGTATACTTAACAGTATTATAATCGTGGAAGCTAGAAGGAAAAAGGGGATTAAATTCTCTTGAGAAAGCTTTGGAGTTTATATCAATATATAATATGACTAGCTAAGCAATTAGTAAACAGAAGTTAACTAAAAATGATTTAACTTTAATGAGAGTCATAAGTCAGAAAATAATTTAACAAAAGATAGTCTTCTTGACCATTGAAAAATAAGTGAAGAAAGAAATAACATTAATTGGTCATCCAAACAGAAGTCAATAATAATAATGATAATAATAATAATAATAATAATAATAATAATAATAATAATAATAATAATAATAATAATTCATACATACATCCACTCACTCCAGTCCAGCCAAGGGCTAGGGTACACGGTCCTGGTGGCCCTACCCTGGCTTATCGGACTGATTAACCAAACAGCTCCTTCGAGCTACTATTGACTTGACTCCGCCGAAACCAAAATAGATGATGACCCTGATGTCCACGTGTACAGCTTATTTGAAGACTTCACTAGCAAGGGGAAGATTCGCAGTAACACGCGACGCATAAAGGATAAAGGAGGGGTACGTAGGAGAGAGGATAAGGAAGATAGGAATTTGACACTGTTCAATAAGATCACTGAAGAATGAAGACATGAAGACGTAGTAGTTGCATAGTATTACGTACCGAAAAGGTGATTTAGGTACAGAACAACAACATTAATGACGACTTGAGGGAGTTAAATTATACAGAGATTGACTGGAATTATTAGCTCAGAATATAGATGAATGTCTGTGCGATCAAGAGCCTCCTGGATGGATGGAGATGAACTCAGCATAGTTGAGGAAATATGCTCATATTTATGAATGCTACTCTTAAAAACATTGGGATGTAGAAATTATATCTCACACTAGAAACGTCAACAGGATGTCATCTATTATTTATTTAAATGGCAGTGTACAATTTAAGGGAACTTGACACTCATGCTGGTCCTTTGAATACTCTCATAGTTGGCAAAGATCCCTAAGAATTGAAATAAAAACAACCGTTCCATTTTGGAGTACAATATTTTGTCGACAATGGTGATGCGATGATAATGAATTATCAAGCGGCGAGAATTCACCATCTCACAATTGGCCAGACTTCAAGAATCTTCGCACACATTAAAACTCCCTCAGTATTTTTATTATTCTAGCTTCCATTCAAATCTAGGTCACATTTATTATATTTATTATGGAATGTCTATATTTCATTCTTTATTTTTATTCATAGTCGTTTTAACTATAATGGTAATACCTCAATTTCTGTAGGTTATTTTCGTATCTAATCTGTAAAAATCAGCTACCTTTTTTAATTCTAGAAATCATGTAATAATAATAATAATAATATAATAATAATATAATAATAATAATAATAATAGTTTTATTGAATCTGGCAGAGTTAATGCCACAATGCTTTCTCTTCCACTCAACCAGCACAAATATACAAATAAGTGTTTACTCTAAAGATTTTATCATAAGTAATGCCACGAGTGATTTCCAAATTATTGATAAATTCACGACTTACGAAGTGAGGATTGAATTTATCTAGAGTATTTGGAAATCAAGAATGACATTTGTTAGGACTATTTAACGAATAAAATTAAGCTGTTTACTCACAAATCATTATTTAAATATAGTTATTTTAAAATATGTATATATTTAATGTACAGTAAACGGCGATGTTTGAAAACAAATGAGAAACATTTGTTGTTTCATTTGTTCATTACTGCAACCAGATCATATTATTTATTGCCAAACGATCCCAATATTGCAAGAATGCACCCTAGCGGAGAAAAAATTAAACATATCTAACTATTTATTAATTAATTTCTGATGTTCTATGATGTAAATATGTCAATTATATTTTTCTGGAACGTTAATTCCTGTGGAATAATACTTTTAAGAAACTGCAAACAGTGGTTTAGATTTATTGTGGTATAATCAATTTGCTATAAATGTTTTTCTATTATAACCCGCAAGCAGTATCTGCTAACATTCGTTCATTATATATATATACAAATATATATATATATATATATATATATGTGTGTGTGTGTGTGTGTGTGTGTGTATGTGCATATGTACAATCTGGGAGTCATTTGTGTTCTAGGATCCTTATATCTTAATATATAAATTGCTGTATTCAACGTATTTCTTAGAGAGTCACTACAAAATAATGAACTGGCCTATTCAGAATGTTAAAAAGGAGGAGCTTGATTTTAAAGTGATAAACTTAAACTGAAAATATCGAGGTGAAAAAGACTCAGATTGGTTGTAAATCAAAATTCATTGAAATGTGTTTGGTCATTGACTCCCAATTTGGGACTTGAGTTAAATAGTCTATGTAAAATGTAAATTATAAAGAGTTAAAAATACAATAAAAGTTGCAGTGTAAATTGCACGTACAAACAATAATTTATACTATAAAATGTAATAATAATAATAGTAATAATAATGATAATAATAATAATTAATAATAATAATAACAATAATAGTAATAATAATAATATTAAGAATCAAACGAAAAACATCATTTAATACATGTATCTTAGACGGTGTAATGATCAGGCCAAGGTTAGAGCAAATATAAATTTAGATTTCTTTTAAAAGATGCTAACATCCAGCAGCCCCTGGTAGGGAATTCCAGTTACGAGAAGTGAAGATGTGCGTCAGAATTAGATGTTTTAACCCATTAGTAGCTATCAATCAAATCATATAACTTAAGGATTTGAAATTCTTCGCTCTGATTGAAACATACGTTCCCTCTATTTCTCATTCCACACTTTGTCTACCTCAAACCCCTTTACCTTTCTAGTTACTTTTATTCACTATCTTCCTATCATAACTTAAATACACGATCGAGACCCAATTTAACTCTAGTTGTACCTCTACATCGAACATCTCACTATGTCTCAATATTTATTATTTCTATTGCCCGTCTTTAGAATTGCCACCTCACTTATATCAAGGACTTCTCGACTCAAAAACAATTAAAACAAGCTTACTGAAAATTCCTTAGCAATATAATAAACATATAGTGCCTGCTGATGGATACTCTAAAAGGAATAGTCAAAGGAAAGAAAGTTAGAGGCAGAAAAAGACACCAAATGGTAGACAATATTAAAGTAAATGATGTTTATGTGGATACAAAAAGGAAAGCTCAGTTAAGGAAAGAGTGGAGAATGCTGGGTTTGCATTGAAATACCTGCTCTTGGCCAGAACACTATGTATGTATAGTGTCTCATAAGTAACGTTTTTGTAAACAAAATTTTATTTGGAATATTTTCTGACAAGAAATTAAAACTACTCAAAATGGAAACCATCAATTTCCATGGTCGAGAGCCATCTTTCAGTGAAGATGGTACCGTGAAGTTTGTTATCTCGAAACGGTACCAGTCCCTGATTTTTTATATGAAGAATTCATTGAGACCCACTTCCACAGCTTCAATGTTTTCGAAATTTCACGCAACAATTTGGTCAGATCAAAATGTTAGTCTGAAGGTGCAAAATCTATGGTATAACAGTTCGATTCCTTCCAATTCCTGAATTCGTGTCATGTTGTTCATGGATTATGGAGTCTCGCATTGTTCTGCAAGGCAACTCTATTTCAGTTAACAAATGCTGGGTATCTCCGTCTCAATTTTTACTCAACTCGTACTGTTTGTTGAGAATAAAAATCCATCGATTGCAGGCCCGTTTGGAACAAACTCTCATTGAATCATATATTCAAAATTCCACCAGACACAAAACATTACACCCAGCAGGGGAACAACTGAGTGGCACGGTTGTTCGGTGTAAGCGCAGTACGCTGTCACTCTCACCGCAACACACATTTTTACTAAATACATCAGTAACTGAGAGAATGGAGATACTAAATCTCTCTCATCATAACAAGATATAAATTCACCATCATTCTTCATGGATTAGGTATTTGCCTGTTCCGATCTCACATCTGTTCAGCCCAGCGCTTTGTTGGTCTTCCCACCGATCTTCGTTCCTACAGAATTATACATTAGTGCCATCTTTGGTATCTTACCCTCTATCATTCTTTGCTGATGTTCTACCCAATTGTTCGTGTGTTCTTCTATTTAGATATACAAGACCTAAATCTTTGATGAAGCTATACCAAGACCGTCCGTGCGTGGTGAAGAAGAACCACATCCTGTAAGAGGTGGCCCTGCTTTAACTGAATATGACTGTCAATAAAAAGCCCCAACACTCTTTACCCCAAGTGTGAGTATTGGTAAGGGTGAAGTAGAAGGAAAACTCCGAAAATAAAGCCGGGAAGAGGACTCTCGTCAGCCGAGGAGATAGTAACCATCTAAGGGAAAGGGACCCCAACAGAAAACCTCCGGTCCTCCAGGTTGGGGGTTATACGTCGGGCTGGAATCACACCACGTAAAACGATCTTTCTCAAAAGTCTCACACGAGTAAGCTGGATGGAATTATTAGAAAATTAATTAGAAAAAGAATGTCAAAGTATAAAAAATATGACATGGAAAACAAGATACAAATTACACTACATTACACACATTAGGGACGACTTTATTCTTCGTAGGGGCGCTAGTAAACCCTTCGACAGTTTACAGCTGAAGGTAGTCTCTTATCCGCCAAGTAGGGGGTTACAAAAAAAGGATAACGACCCTTCAAAAAAAATTGCTGTTCCTGAAAGTCACAAGGCAACCTCAGATTGGATCTGCACCCAATATGACGACCCGACAAGAAATATGGACTATGGATCCTTGTGACAAAGGCACCGAATCTCGCCGTAGGCAAAAATTCCCTTTTTCAAATAAGAGGTGACATGACACGAATGGATTACATTTTTTTTAAATGCCGATAAACCAAATTCAGCACTTTTTTATGACCCTTTAACTAATGCCCCAAATGGGAGTCAATGACTAATCACGTTTCAATGACAAATCACGTTTCAATGATTTCTGTTTTACAACCAATCAGAGTCGTGTTTCACGAAATATTTATCAGTGTTATAATTACCATATTAAAGAAAGCTCCTCCTTTTTAATATTCTGAACAGGTCTGACCATTATTTTGCAGTGACTGAGCCCGTAAGAAATACGGCTACCAGATTGTATATATAGTGCATGAATGTCAACACATGCCGCATGCGGGAGTTAATATAAAAACATTTGTAGCAATTGATTATACCACCAAAAAAAGAAACCACTGTTTGCACTTTCTTAAATGTATTTTTTCCCAGGTAACAATCCAGAAAAATATAAGTGTTATATTTACATCATACGACATCAGAAATGAATTAATATATAGTTTGATGTCTTTCATTTTTTCTCCAGTAGAGAGCATTCTTACAATATTGCGTTCCTTTGGCAATAAATAGTATGATCTGGTTGCAGTGATAAACAAAAGAAGCAGATGAAGCGTACCTATCGTTTCTCATTTGTTTTCAAACATCCCGTTTACATTAAATATATAAATATTATAAATTAACTATAGTTAAATAATGATTTGTGAGTAAACAGCTTAATTTTATTCGTTAAATAGTCCTAACAAATGCCACTCTTGATTTCCAAATTCTCTAGATAAATTCACTCCTCACTTCATGAGTCGTGAATTTATCGATAATTTGGAAATCACTCGTGGCATTACTTATGATAAATAGTATTAACGAAAGAAAAATGCTATGGTAAGAGGACCATTTAAAATAGTAGGACATTTCAATGACCATGTTGGATCCTTACAAGGTGTAAATGGTTGAGGAAAGGATCTCTCTTAGTAGAAGCAAAATCAAATTATCAAATCGCGAAACTTGTTTCGATAATAAAAGTAAACGAAATAAATAATTATTTGAGAGAGATAAATTAGACAGAAGATCATTGGAAAACATTATATATGGAATAGAGATATATGGAGAGCTTATGTCCGCGCAGCCATGAATCTGCGAGTTCGAGAGTGCCAGTAAGTTAGTTATGTTATCGTGCTTCAAATGAAGTCCGCCGCCGTGGCGTAGTCGGTAGATTACCTACCTTCCACTTCGGCGACCCGGGTTCGATTCCCGGCGGGGTAGGGGATTTTTAATCTCCACCTTGGGTCTGGATGTGTGTCTTGTCCTTGTGTCTATGTGTGAGAATAACAGAAAGTTAATAAAAAGGTAATACAAGAAGGAAAACAGTGAAACGAAACGAGGGAAAAAAATGCTTAATTTCCTGGACGATTTGAAAGTTATAATTTCCTATTTGAAGGACGCCATTCTCAGAATTTTTACTTCTTGAAAAAATTAAACGACTCAAGCTGGCTTTATGCACGTGAATTTCGAAATCAGATGTTAACTATCATTCTACTACTATATTAAACAAGAATAAAAAGTGCTGTCTTAGCTTAAAATAGAAAGGGTATAAGATCGACATAGCTGGAAGAGATGCCATCTTCAATAAGAATTTGAATCATGGCCGCCCGTAGGTAGAGAAATTCTTGTGAACAAGCACAAATTGAAATACGAGCTTCTGAAGATCCTTGTAACCTCAACTTTATGAGGAAAAGAATAAGAAGGAGAAGTTATAAAATTCCACAGTTCTGTATAAACTACAGTTGAACTCGGTATTTACTGAACTTGGAGAACACAATTTTCTCTATACAGAAATAAAATGTAAAATCAGTTGATGAAAATATAACCATTTCTTGAATTCCTTTTGTAAGTTATTTTTATGCTATGAAGATGTGGAATGCTCCAGGTTGGAACGTAAAATTCCAGAAGTTGAACATATTTTTACGAGGCTTATTTGCGCTTCGGGAGGAATGTGATTTGCGTGATGGTAGCTTCATTTCCACTAGTGCTGACGCTTTTTGATTTCCAATCTCTCCCCACCTGAGTCAAAAGGATTGTACTAATTCCTACACCAAGAGTCGACGGAGCTGGCTATATGCAATTGTAGTTTTAGCAAATTCCGATGGAATGAAGCTATTGAGGTTTTTCACATTTTTTTTTTATTTTTATGTAGTAGACACCGAAAATAACCATGACCAAAAACATATAGATCTCGAGTTCAAATCCATGTTCAAGCGTTTATTTTTCTTTTCGTGTCATATACATATATACTAGCTAATACTTGGCGTGCATTAAATATTAAAGGTTAATTAAATTATATGGTATACGCTGAGACGAAACCAAACATGGCTGTTGTTAGTTTTTAATTACATATTTCAGGTACACCTCCACTACTAATTGTCGGATTTCTCATATCTTTGCATAATACCTACCTCGGTTTATTTTAATAGGATATACTGAGTTTCGTTGTGAAACATCGAAAATTGTGACTGCTAGAGCGATTTTTAAATTTTCACTTGAGGTGAACTCCTACACCTTATGGCTTTAGAGGTTTAAGTTGTGAATCTAAACCGTCCATGGACCCACTCAAACACACACTAAACATTTCATCAAAATCTGTCCGATCGTTTAGGCCGTTTCGAATTTCAGGTAAATCTTCATTTGTAATTCTCGGATTTCGTTAATTTTCGGTTTATTTTAATAGGATAAATTGAATTTCGTCGACGGGCACGCCGTAGCGTAGTGGTTAAGGCATTGAGCTACAACCGGAAGGTCGAGGGTTCGAGTTCCGGTGGGGTCAGATATTTTAAAACTGACCCAAACCTTATGGCCCTGGGGTCGACTCAGCCTCTAACGGAAATGAGTACCAGACGCTTGTTCTGGGAGTAAAGGCGGCTGTCACGTAGGGCTGACATCAAGTGCCGATTGTTCAGAAAATGTGGGAGCCTTAACCTCCCACTACCCCAATGGCCTCCTGAGGTCTGTAGTTGGATCACTTTACTTTACTTTTATATTAAGTTTCGTTGTGAAACATCGAAATATGTGACTACTAGAGCGATTTTTAAATTTTTACTTCAGGTGAACTCCTACACTTAATGGTTGTAAGAGGGTAAAATTGTGAATCTAGACCATCGAGGGACCCAATCAGACATACACAAAATATTCATCAAAATCGGTCCAGTCGTTTAGGAGGAGTAGAGTGACCACCACACGTACAGACTAGTTATTTATATTATATACTAGTGGTCGCCCAGCGGTCGAAGTTCGACCACATTTCATTAAAATATTAAGTTTGTCACAAATATGTCATTACGTATTAATGTTCGATTTATTTTAAAATACGAACGATAGGAAATATGTGGTATAGCCACACTCTGGCGACTCGGGTTCGATACCCGACGGGGTAGAGGATTTTTAATCTCCACCTTGGGTCTGGGTGTGTGTCTTGTCCTTGTGTCTATGTGTGAGAATAACAGAAAGTTAATAAAAAGGTAATACAAGAAGGAAAACAGTGAAATGAAACGAGGAAAAAAAATGCTTAATATCCTGGACGATTTGAAAGTTATAATTTCCTATTTGAAGGAAGCTTGGCTAAAACATATTTAAAAAAAAGTAACGCGTCATTTGACATTAGTATACTATTTACACTATTTACATTTGCATTTGGCCTATTATTATGTGTACGGGAACATATATCCCATCTTCTTTGTCTCTCACTCCGACCCGTCAATGGTTTGTGTCGAGGTAGGTGCGATTATCCAAATATAAAAAAGGTATGTAGTGAAATTACTGAAACCAAGATTAGAAAGGCTTTAATTTAAATTTAAATAATAAAATGTACTCACTTTTTTAAACCGCTAATAATAAATACGTGAGAATAAGTCAATTAACATTGCTGCTGCACAATTTTGATTTTAGAACAATGCGCCTTCAGTATGAATGTAAACAAATTAGTACACTAATTAATATTACACATAAATTCCTTAGAGAAATATTAATTTATTTTGTTTAATTTAATTTACTTGTAACACATATTGTACACACAAATTATTTTTCTGCACTCCTCTGTATGAACTTAATTATGCCAAATATCACACTCCTCCGTGCGCGCAATGTGCTTAAAAAGGGGTACAAAGTTTTTCCTTCACGTATTAATATATAAAAGATATATAATCCAAGTTAATTAAAACTGAGACATTTATGTGGTTATGGATGCGTTTCAACTTAGAATTTTAGATAAGGAACCTAGTTAAATGAAACATGCTGAAATTAATCTATCGGTTGTTGGAGTCGTTTAGATGTGATACCCATAATCCAGCATTAAATTAATTAAATGTATAGAATGGAATGATATAGCTTTAGACCTTATTTAGAGATTGCAGCAAACCAAACTGATAAAATTTGGCCAACCGTATTTTGAAAATGTACGTTTTGAAAGTATAGTTCAATACTTGCTGAAATATTCTGTGAAGGTTAAATTTTGTAAATATAGTTGTTATTTCTTGTTGATTGTCGAATTTAATCGAATCCCTAATTATAGTCCGAAGCATCTCATGCTAGTCAGTATCCCTACACCATTTGTAATGGTGGGGCGTGAGTTTAAAAAAAATAAACAGCTTATAACTTAGATTAAGTTTTGTCTGAAGCACCTTGGATCTGCTTCTTCAAAAATATCCCTCTTTTGTCATAAACTGTCAAATTCCATTATATAATGCATTTCTATATATGAACATTTATTTAGTTTTATTAATATTTACTTCCAGGCCCAATTTCTTAGTGTTATTTACATTATATAACGCATTTTCCTTAATAGGTTCATATATCGTTCTGAGTACCTTTCTTTTAAAAAGCTAGTTGAGATTTGTCATACTCAGTCAGAACCCAGGTTCACTCCTGTAAGTTAACACTGGTGTAATTAGTGTTTCATTTCAAATATTTTGAATTTAACTGTTATTTTTATTGAAAAATAACATTTCTTAGCATTTTGTACTCTTTTATTTGTTTATTCCTGGATATTATTATGTTTATTTAGTCCTATTAAACATGAGTCCATAAATTAATCGGTTATGAAGTACTATCAAATGTACTGTTTGGCACTCGCTGATGGTAAGTGCCAATTCTAACAAAACCATCACAGTCTTATTCAATTCCCCTCTCGATAAAGACAACGAAAGTCGTAACCTTAAACTGGCGAAACAATAATTTCTCCTGCCTGTTATTTAAATGTTCCGGACCGCAAAGAAAACAAGATTATATAAAACTCTAAGTTAATATTGTACAATATCCAATACCCGGCGTGCGCTGATACACTTAAATTAATTAAATGTGTATTGATTAGCGAGAAAACGGATAATTGTTTGGCCGGATACCGAATATCCTGTCAGTCTTGAAACCGGATTCCGGCCGCCGGATAGTCGACGAACATTGCCGTTTGGTGCATCTTAATGACCGAGCTCCCATAGGTGATGCATGAACGATCGGAGGGACTCGGCTGAATTAGGGTGTTTTCGTTCATGAGCGAAGTCAGCAAGTGTTTCATTGGCTTGAAGAATTGATTGCTAACATGATCATTTGAGCGTATTAAAAACGTGCTATAGCATAGTAGTTTGAGATAATTATAAAGTTATTTTTATAAATAATTCTATAAAGATTTAGCAACGAAAAATTACACCAGTAAAGAAAAGTTCGCCTTTATGGGAATATTTTCATATAAACTGTGAAGATCCAAAGTCTGTTGTTCGTTTGTTATGCAATGTTAAAATTCCTCATAGCGGTGAACAAACAAAACTAATAGGCCCATATATATTTTTTTATTACTTCATGGAATTGATCGATCTATATTTCAATTAGATGTTATGGTTAGTTAAGTAGGCGGTCGTATATACATATGTCGAATTCGTCGAAAACATATTGTCATTGTGAATAAATTTGATTCAAGAATATTTTATTGATCTAATTGGTGTAAATTGTATCTTCTTGTAAGGCCATGTTTTCCCTTAACAGAAATTTAGGCGTTCTCCCCCTACAGGGAAGAATTTGAACCATACTAATTTAGTTACACTTGTTTTCGTATAGATGTCATTTGAGTGGTCCGTGGTCAGCGTTCCGCTCCATACTGACATCTAGGAAACCAAGGTAGTACTTAGACGGGAAAAGTCGGTAAAATTTTGCTTAGAGTCCTTTTCATTCAGGCTTAAGGATCTTTTACTAGCCAGGAAATCTTCAGACTCGGGACCCACGCTTAAAGTCCCTCCCGGAGGACTTGCTCCTTTGATTTTTTCCATCCTAAAAAACCCATCGACCCCGGCCGGGTTTGAACCCACGATCGTCGGAACCAGAGGCAAGGAGCATAACCACTAGTCCACCGCGGCCGATGTAAAGTTTATATGATCTTATATAAAACTTATTTTTTGAATAAACTTACGACTCACCTTACAGAGAAATTAATATTCATTCACCATAATTTGCCCTTAGTGCAGTATGAGTACTAATTTTTTGTTGTAAAATGTAAATATGGTGATTATATTGCTAAGTAAATAAAATAAAATATCTAAATGTTACGTTTCGTAATTTTTGTGTTCCAGTATCCTACTGGATAGTTTCCAATTTATCCGTTTCAACCCCAGTTTTTATGTTTAGTTAAATAAGTTAAAAGAAAAATAATATAAATTGATATCGTAATTATGAGTTGTGAGGTTGTTTGGTCGAGTTAGAGATAAATTGGTCGGTTTACGGGTAATTCGATCGTTTTAGAGATATATTCATCGGTTTAAGGGTAAATTTATTGTTTTAGATGTAGGTTGATCAGTTTACTGGGAGTTTTGATCTTTATAGAAGTAGTTTGTTTAGCTACTGGTAATTTGGTCGTTGTAGAGGTAATTCCATCGGTTTAAGGGTAGTTTGGTCGGATCAGTTGGACATTTTAGATTATGTTTCTGGGTTAGGTTAGGTATCGGTTAGGTCAGATATTGACCAGGTATCGGTCTGATTAGGTTCGGTTGGGTTAGGTTCGGTTAGGTTCTATTAGGTTTGGTTAGGGTAGGGTAGATTTAGTTACGCTCGGTTAGGTTAGGTTATGTCAGGGTTAGGTCCGGGGTAGGATAGTCTTATGTCCGGGTTAGGTTCGGCTTTGGGTCCGGGTTCGGATTCGGGTTCAGTTTGGATTCGGGTTCGTGTTCATTTTGGGTTCGAATTTGGGTTCAGTTTGGGTTTCAGTTTACAGTTCAGTTGTCTTTCAGTTTTGGTTTTTGTTCTGAGTTCGGATTTGGGTTCGGATTCGGATTTAGGTTAGGTTCAGACTAGGTTCAGTTTGTGTTCGGATTCGGGTTCAATTTAGGTTCAGTTTGAATTCAGCTTGGGTTTGAGTTTTTATTTCAGTTCTTGCAGTTTTGTTTGGGTTTTGGTTTTTTTGTTCTGAGTTCGGGTTTGTGGTTCGGATTTGAATTCAGATTAGGTTCAAGTTAGGTTAAATTTGACTCGGTAAGGTTAGACACTGTAGGTTAAGCTCGGTTGGGTTAGGTTCGGATTAGTTTGGGGTTCAGTTCATGTTAGTTTCAGTTTAGGGTCAGTGACGTTTAAGTGTACGTTCAGTGGAGGTTCAGTTTAGATTCGAATTATGTTCGGTTTGGTTCGGTTTAGGTTCGGATTAGGTTCGATTTAGGTTCGGTCTAGGTTTGGTTTGGTTCATGTTAGGATCAGTTTATTGATGTGAGGTTAAGGTTAGGTTCAAGTTAGGTTCACGTCAAATCAGGTTACGTTCAGGTTAGGGTCAAGTTGGGCTCACGTTAGGTTAAGGTTAAATTCAAGTTAAGTTAAAGTTAGTTTCAGGTTAGGTAAAGGTTGGGTCAGATTAGATTCAGGTAGGGTTCGATTTAAGTTAAGGTTATGTTCAGGTTAGGTTTAAGGTTAGTTTCAGTTTAGGTTCAGGTTAGGTCTGATTAGATTCAGGATAGGTTAAATTGGTTTGAGGTTAGGTTCAGGTTAATTGAGGTTAAGTTCAAGTTAGGTTCTGGTTGTTATGTTCGGTTGTGTTCCGTTAGGCTTGGTTAGGTTAGGTTAGGTTCGGTTAGGTTACGTTAAGTTCGGACAGGTCCGGTCATGTTCGGCAGGTTGGATCAGTATAGGTTAATATAGTAGAGGTCAGGTCAAGTTATTTAATTGTCCAGGAAGCTACTTTTTTCACGTTTTTCATTACAAAAGCTATTTTAAAAGTGTTGGAGTTGAGTATCACAACTCTGTCACACCCTATGCTGATCCCGGGAATCTCCTGAACATTTTGCAAAAGCCCCATCAAAATCGGATGAACGGTATGGCAGCGCATAAAATACGAACAAACAAACAAATAAACAAACATTAATTTTTATACATTTATGTGTGTGAAAGAGAGAGAGAGAGAGAGAGAGAGAGAGAGAGAGAGAGAGGGTGAGTGTTTCTGTGTGGATGCTTGCGTGTGTGTGCGTGCATGCCCGTTAACCCTCTAGCAGCCGCAATTTTCATTTTATCAAAACTAAACTTGGTAATAGCAGTAAATTAAAATAAAGTAAGTTCGAGTTCTGTAACCAGAAAAATTGGAGCATTAGGTGAAAGAAAATTAAAAGATCGCTCAAGCGGTCGCAATTTTTTATGTTTCACAACGAAACACAATAGATGCTACTAAATGCACCGAGAAATGTATTTCCCATAAAAATGATGAAATCTAAAAAAATGATGAAATCTAACTATTAGAAATAGGAGTTTACCTGAAATCCGAAATTAAAAATTGGCTCTTGCAACCGCCATGTTTCGTTCGTGGGAGACTCGTACATACCATACAATTTAATTAACCCTTAAATTGGTAATGTATTTTATAAGGTACGTTATTTTAATATATTTATTCACCATCATCTACCGATTATTAAAATCATTTATAATCAATATAACTGTTTATATAAGTCACAACAGCTAAAATTATGACAATAATTATTAGGGCATGATCATGAAAATAAATCAATTGTTCTACAATAGGGGAGGCTCTTTCATCACCCTTCACGGATTAGGTATTTGCCTGTTCCGATCTCACATCTGTTCAGCCCAGCTCTTTCTTGGTCTTCCCACCTATCTTTGTCCTACAGGATTATATATCAGTGCCATATTTGGTGTCCTATCCTCGGTCATTCTTTGCAGATGTTATATCCAATTGTTGCTGTGTTCTTCTATTTGTTGAAGAAGTGGTTGTACTTTTAGTTCCTTTCTAATAATTTATTTTTTTTCTGATGGAAAGAGACTCCTACAGAAAATCTCCACTCCTCCAGATTGGGGGTTGTGCGTCGGGCTGGAAACCCATCACGAAAAACGATATTTCTCAAAAGTCTCACATGCGTAAGCTGGATGGAATTTATTTATTTAATACTTTAATGGAAAAATGGATTGACACATAACTTATTATTTATGTGTCAAATTACACAAAAAATTAAAATACGTAAGCAAAACGTATGGTTTTTCATTATTTATGTTCACTATATTCCGACACATTTAAATTAGCTGGCATCAGAAATTGACTTTCTCTAATTTAACAAAAGGAACAAAATTTCCCTTAATCAGCAAAATGGGACCATAAATTCCACTTGTTGAGGAGTTTGCTTACTTTAAGCAGTTCCCTTCTGACGATCAGTTTCAAAATTTATTTGAGTCATTCCATCCTAACGACCGTATTATAAATATATTTTTAATTTTAACCACTTATCATTAAATAATTCCTTTCTTCTTCTCCATCGCCGTTTAACCTCTCACTTTGCGGGTACATTTAAAAATTGTGGAAATTAAATTTGAAAGAAGTAATGTGGGACCACCGAAACTGCGTTTGATGGATTTAATTTTGGAGGTTTGAGGAGACTGAGTATCGACAGATGGTAGCTGGTTACAAGAGACATAGACGCCAGGAAGTGAGAACTGAGGGAAGCTCAGGATCGAATCGAGCTGCAGTATTATTAGAAATTAGAGAATAGAAGCTCTTCCTCTATGAATGGGGTATGAACCCGCTGCTGCTGATGATGATGAAGGACATGCAGGGTCTCGCCGAATGAGTGGTCAGCTCAATCCAGGGCCTCTTCTAAGACAACACAATGGTGAGACAATACGTACAATTCACTCACATACTCGTACTAAACATGACGAACTTGATGATGGTGATCATGATTGCCAAATGATGTTAGGGATCTGTGCCTTAAACGTTCCTGATATTTGTCTTACAGGCAAATAAAACTCCTGAAAAACCAGTACCCAGGAAAATAACCAGACCGTGAATCGAATCTGAGACCGCTGGGTACGAAGTAACGACACAACCCCTCTATATAGGCAGGTTGCTTCCATCACAGCTAAAGAGTTCTGCTAAACCTACCTGTTGGTTCACGGGTGGTATTTTATTTCCACTACCCGCCAGTCAATAAACTGGTTAGGGCATTCTGCTATCCACCACCTCCTTTAGAGGTTACAGATTTCCTCCCCCACCCCAATGAAATTCTAGTTTCTTAAAATCTGTATGATAAATTTATCCGCAATTAACACAAATACTGTTTATCATTACTTTATTTTTAGTTTAACATTTTTTAGAGAAGTTGAGATGACAAGAGTCTCAGTATGATAGAATGCATTTCAATAGTTGAGCATGTGTTTAATTTCTTTCTAGACCTGAAAGAATTTAGTCATATTAGTTAATTATGAAACGTCGTGTTTAATAAGTTTTAATTAATTAATGCTGTGCGCGCATTAAAGTTGTCTTTACATTTCCATTAGAGTTTCCATTTCGTACAATGCTGTAATTATTGCGCCGTAATTTCAGTGAACGAGGATAAAAGACAATCACATAATGGCTGGGCATTAATTATGAACACTTTCCCCCTTACCTGGCAGTTTCCATTAAGAACGTTTAGCTACCTGAAATAGTTCTGCGAACTGGTTGTAATTCCACCAACAGCTAGCTGACCACTTCCTCACTAGTGAATGAAAACTTTGTGAATTCTTAACTCTTCTTCTATGTGATTTTTAGAAAGAGTGTTAAAAGTGATCGTACAATTAATTTTTTACAAAAAAAAAGTCCTGATCTTTGACAATCGATAAACATTAATATAAAATAATAATACAAAAAAGGAGATATAATATAAAATAGAAGATGTTGTACAATTAACAGTGCATTTTCTACGTTTCAAAAAAATATGACATACCTGGTTCTTCCTCTGTATCCTCCATTTACGAAAACTTTCTATTTTAATACGAGGTTTTTGTTTGTAGTTTCATTATACAAAATTATATTTTTAAGAAATGACACCGTAAGTGTTTAATTAACTGTCATTAAAGGAATCAGATTTTGAAGCAGACGCCAGGTGACAATGAGGAGGAAAAAATCCCTGAAACTGGTCTTCGAAGATACAAATATGAGGTGAAGTGTGAAATCTGATTCCTTTAATGATCATCATTTTTTTCTAGCAGCATACAATTTCGCTTTTTTTTTAAATAAGTTCATATCTAGTTCATATATAAATTACTAAGGGCTAACACGCACACTCTGTTGAGTAACACTAGGAAATTGGGACTGGAAGTGAACATCAATAAAACTAAATATATAACACTAGGAAATTGGGACTGGAAGTGAACATCAATAAAACTAAATATACAGACACTCATAGGAATGCATTATATAATGTAAATGGACAACTAATGACAAATGAGGGAAATTTTGAAGAAGTGGTTCAATTCAAATACTATGGACCAATAATTACACATAGGAATGAGATGTACAAAGAAATTAAACATAGGCCCAATTATGGAAATGAATGCTATTATGCACTACACGGACTCTTGTCTCCCGACTCATTTCAAAAACATTAAACTGAAAAAAAAATATATATATATGGTATGATAAGAAAAATAAATGCCTGGACGGGATTCGAACCCGGATCTCTGAGTCTGTACCTCAGCGTGATATCCATTACACTACCAGGCGAATCCAATTTAAACACTTCTTTTTCTTATATATGTATTATACTCTCCATTATTACTAGATGTCGCGAGAACACTGTCTTCACTGCCATCTAGTAGCTGACTATATCAAGTAAGCAAATTAAAGAGAATATTTATTTTACTTTATAGCAGTGACGCTTTATCGATGTTATAATTAAATCTTTAACATTCAGCAATGCAAGCTTAATATGGTATGATAAGAAAAATAAATGCCTGGACGGGATTCGAACCCGGATCTCTGAGTCTGTACCTCAGCGTGATATCCATTACACTACCAGGCGAATCCAATTTAAACACTTCTTTTTCTTATATATGTATTATACTCTCCATTATTACTAGATGTCGCGAGAACACTGTCTTCACTGCCATCTAGTAGCTGACTATATCAAGTAAGCAAATTAAAGAGAATATTTATTTTACTTTATAGCAGTGACGCTTTATCGATGTTATAATTAAATCTTTAACATTCAGCAGTGCAAGCTTAATATGGTATGATAAGAAAAATAAATGCCTGGACGGGATTCGAACCCGAATCTCTGAGTCTGACCTACCTCAGCGTGATATCCATTACACTACCAGGCGAATCCAATTCAAACACTTCTTTTTCTTATATATGTATTATAGTCTCCATTATTACTAGATGTCGCGAGAACACTGTCTTCACTGCCATCTAGTAGCTGACTATATCAAGTAAGCAAATTAAAGAGAATATTTATTTTACTTTATAGCAGTGACGCTTTATCGATGTTATAATTAAATCTTTAACATTCAGCAATGCAAGCTTAATATGGTATGATAAGAAAAATAAATGCCTGGACGGGATTCGAACCCGAATCTCTGAGTCTGTACCTCAGCGTGATATCCATTACACTACCAGGCGAATCCAATTCAAACACTTATTTTTCTTATATATGTATTATACTCTCCATTATTACTATATATATATATATATATATATATATATACCGTATATAAAACTGTTATTATCTCAGATATATTATACGGATGCGAAACACGGACTGTTACTTTAAGGGAGAAAAGAAGATTACGAGCATTTGAGAATAAAGTTCTTAGAGAGATGAATATACATATAAATGGAGAAAGCTACGTAACAGTGTGCTGCATGGTCTTTATAGGAAACCAGATATAATAAGAGTTAAATCTCGTAGACTGCGATGGGCAAGACATTGGCACGAATGGGGAATGAAAGAGATGCATGGTAGCTTCTTATAGGAAAACCGGAGGAGAAGCGCCCAGTAGGTAGACGGAGAATGAGGTGGAGGAACAATATTAAACATGATTTGAGGGAAGTGGTTTATACAGGGGATGTTTGGAAAACATTAGCTCACAATGTAAATATATATAGAGCTTATGTCTGCGTGACAATGTACCTACGAGTTAGTGAGTTAGTTAAGTTCATAAATTCAATAACAATAGTAGTTTATACCAAATAGCCATGTGTTAAAATATACACAAGTTTTTGATTAAAATATTTTGAAAATTTGAGGCAAATCCCTTGATAGGATAAAGAAAAAGTATGCACTTCCCAATCTGTATTTTAACTTTAGCTGTATAGGTCATTCTGAATCCACATATCGGTATTTACAATTTAATTTATAATTCTATTTAACTGTTCATTTCTATTCTAACTATAAAAATATTGAATTACTGACCGATGTACTAACATATTTAATTTCACTGGGAATTTAATTCCAAACCTGCCTCTAGCTATTTTAATAATTTCATTCGATATTTTTGTGTTATTTAATTCAACTTGGTACATTTTCATTGTGGATACATTCCCATTGTTCCTGTGCTATGTATAGTTATCAATATTGAAACTTCAGCAGGCGGTACAACCGCGTGGATCTAAACATTTTATATGCAAATTAAAATACCGTACAAATGTTATAATTTGATCATTTCCAGGATCTCTATAGGCTGTTCCATTAAACCATTGTATTCATATACAAACAGCTTAAGGCAACAGTATTTAATTTCTCTTGCTAGAGCTGCACATGAAAAAATATATAATTAGTGAAAACTTTAAACTATATCTCGGTGAAATTTCAACCTCCCAACTCCAGAAAATAAATATTTTGCTTTACTCTCTGATCATTGCATGTTCCTAGTAATATGTGCCTGTGTTTATACTTTTGCCAAGTATTCCTTGAAGTTGTCCCCGTCCGAAGAACCGAATGGGGCACTATTTTACCTCTGTAAAATGTTACCCCAGTGGAACCCATGTCCTCGTTTCTTGACTATTGTATTTTTATGGTTAAAGATTGTAAATCTTTGGACCAATATACTTTTTCGTCTGGCTTATCATCTTCGACCCTGAGTAACCTTTTTAATGCTACCGTCGGTATATAAATTAAACATAAGGTTAATTCTAGGAATGCAAGCTATTATATTTTACAAGGACAAATCAATTATCAACATAAATAACTCTGACCTCACAAGTACATGGAGAGCTGCTCCAAATCGGTGTTCAGTTCTATGCCAGGGCCACCTCCGAGACAACACGAACATTTTATACAATGCACACCATTCAGTCATATTATAGTTTATGACTGTCATATTTCATTACAAAATATATATGTTTTTTTATTTTATTATGTTAATTCCTGTAATCTCAGGTTAACGTTGTTGCCTCGACGCAGCGGGCACAGGTTTGTTACCCGGTCGAGACAAGATTCCTAGATTTTTTCCTCATGTGTAAGACAAATATTAGTAAGCTTTAAGGCCAAAATGGCCCCCAAACACCATATCATAGTCACCCATATCATAACATTCTATTTTAGTATGAATGTATGGCAGAATGATGTGTCCTGTGTTAAATGTCCGTGTTGTCTCGGATATAGCATGGTATTGGACTCGTCATTAATTCGTGGAGGTCCCCTATATCCTTCCATCCACAGTAATTCTGCTCGAAGACAGGTCCTTCACTGCAATCATAGAATTTTCATGCTATGCTTGCAGCTTTACTAGGGAATTGTAGGTGTGGTAGCTTCCCGTTGCTTTCCACAACGGTGAAGGATGATGATGATGATAATAATGATAAGGATGATGATGATGATAGCCATATGATTTCGGGGACCGTTTGGGCCTAAAGTTTTCCTGACATTTGTCTTACAGGTGAGGAAAACCCCCGATAAACACTTCACCCAGAAAAACTGCCCCGACCGGTGATCGAACCCGGGCCCGCTGTGTGACAAGGCAGCACGCTACCTTGAGACCACAGTGGTGGACCCTATATCCTTGTGTGCTCAAAAAGTAGGTGTATGATGCGAAATTAAAAATCCTCTCCCGACGGTCGTGTCTCTGTAATGTCAGGGTAGTGCGTGACAAGCAAACGTACCTGTAAAGGGAGATGTTAAATTAAGGTAAACAGAGAGAAACTGTAATACAAAATTAATTATTCATTTTTATGGTTACTTTATAATATAACTGATAGATACATCCGTGATTAAACTCTTCAGAAACGTTACTTGATACCCGTTTTTTATGTATTTTCTTTATAATAATGACTCGCGCTGTAACCGATTAGATTGAGGTATCATACTTGATACTGAGCTACGGGATTTTAATTGATTCGGTCCCCACGGGGAAAGAAAATATTATTCCTAAAAATTTCTAACAGTATGAGACCAGTGTCCGCTAAGATTGTGAGGAATTTTTGCAGTCACAATAAAAGTGGGTCCAAGTTAAGAAAATTATATTTTTTTTTACATAATTTTCAGTAGTATAGAATTATGTCAGCATAAGTAAAAAATCTAAAATAATAATAATAATAATAATAATAATAATAATAATAATAATAAATAATAATAATAGTAATAATAATAATAATGCTTTATTTTAGCTGGCAGAGTTAAGGCCATTAGGCCTTCTCTTCCACTCAACCAGCTAATAGTAAAATTATACAAAAAATTACATATTTATTACAATTTTAAGATATTAAAATATAGACTAAAAAAGACAATGGTGATGTGATCTAATACTAACAGAAACATGGAATATAATAAAATTAGAATAATATAAAATAATATAAAGTAAGTAAAACTTCCTAGATGATGTATTTGTTGTCTACATATTATTCTACAATAACACAATATTTTAGAAAAAAATTAATCCTATCGAGAATCGAATTAATGCAGCAATTTTGTACCTTGAATATGACGATGTCATATATATATATATATATATATATATATTACGTAAAATCCTATTTCTATAAGTAACTTTACGAGAATTAATTCACAAATATAGGAAAGGATGGAGTTGGTAAGTTGATTGGAGACGTGACGTCAATGGAAGCCGGTAATTACGTAGCGGAAGGTTTTGCCTATTTTCTTTGGCAAGCAGGTGGCGAATTCCAGACCGAGAGAGTTGCTGAACGTCATCTGGATCTCAGCATCTGGTCACAAAAACCAGCTCAACTTCTGCATCAGCACAAACTTTCCTTGATTACTCTTCCAAATCTAACGTGTTGGCTCTGAACACCCCTCCCTCTAATCACATTCATATCCCCTTCAAGCTTTCTCACATCTAATCTATTAACTCTAACTCACTGGCACTATCGAACCCGCGCGGACATAAGCTCTCCATACATCCCTATCCTGAGCCAATGTTTTCCAATCATCCCCAGTATAATCTACTTCCCTCAAATCACAGTTAATGTTATTCTCCCACCTCATTGTTGGTCTACCAACTGAGCGTTTTCCCTCTGGTTTTCCTACAAGAAGCTCCATGCATGTCTTTCATTCCCCATTCGAGCCACATGTCCTGTCCATCGCAGTCTACGAGACTTAACTGTTCTTATTATAGACCATGTAGTTCACTGTTATGTAGTTTTCTCCATTCACATGTCTTTTCATCTCTCTTTGGTCCACAAATTTTCCTAAGCACTCGCGGCTGGGAACGGACAGCGTAGGATTCCGTTGATACAATCACACACATTTTCGTAACTATTTTACAAATTGTCGTACTTACGAGCTTTACTGAAGTAGGTGTTGGAACTGTTCACCTTCGTTATCCCTACATTTTTGGCACATATTTATAAAATTTGTTGTACATATTATGGACTGTTGAATGTGGCGGAATTTTTACACTCGGGAATCGTGTTCAAAACGTCTTCGTACTTGGCTGGCAGACTGAGTTAACAAATATTGTTCATAAATAAATACATGTTGTTCAGTAGAAACATTATTGCCATTATATGTTTTACACTTTACATTCATACAGACGTGATTCACTTTACACTTACGTTTTATAAGATACAAATTTTAAAATTGAAATAACTTATACACACGTCATTCAGTTTGCATTATACACACGTCATACAGTTCACAAGGAAAAACCATCAAGCACATTATCTACTCGAGATACATTATCTGAATGTGAATGCGTGTCAGCGCACATTTCAAGTCACGTGCCTGCACGTGTAAGTCTTCGTTATCGCACAGCACAAACCCCGCGCCTGCCGTCCACTACTATACTGATCTCACTGTAGTTGCCTTTATTTCCCTATATATGTCAGCGAGTGACATGTAGTCAGCATAATGCCTCAAAATGACATCTAGTAAGTAATTAATGTACTACGTGGGCGTGAGAGACCGATTAAATTTTGCTCAGAGGCACCGATTTAGCCTTGAGTTTCTTTACGAGCACGAATTCAGACTCGGGATTCGCGGCAGTCCCTCCCGGAGGACTTGTCCCTGATTTCTCCATCCTAAAAAAAATCAACGGCAGACAGACTTGAATCCACCACTCTTGGGACCAGAGGCAAGGAACATATCCCCTAGACCACTGAGATCGACAGATATATATAATATTCCCTAGTAAAGCTGCAAGCATAGCATGAAAATGCTATTGATTGCAGTGAAGGACCTGCCTTCGGGCAGAATTACTATGGATGGATATATAAAATGATAGACAGAGGCCGGATGGATTAATAAATGGATAGACAGATAGCCTGTGCAGATATAAGAACAGACAAATGGATGTATAGATGGCTGATGGATATCATCCTAAGGCGCGACAACTTCAAAAGTGAAAGTTTTGGCCTTCTCAATAATCCTCCTCCATGACAATCTGTCTCTTGCCATTATCAAATTAGTCATTTTCATTTTCTTTAGATCGTTCATTGTGTCATCCTCCCATTTGATCTTCGGTATTCCAACAGCTCTGCCTCCTATAGGTTTCCATTTATAGAGTTTCTTGACCAGTCTCTGATCATCCATTCTTATTAAATGTCCAAGCCAACAAATTCTGAGATACCTTATATGGTTTACTATATTCTGATTTTTGATTAATTTGTTTAGCTCGTTATTTGTTTTGATTTTCCAACAGTTATCAGTTCCTCTATCTGGTCCAAATATTCTTCTTAAAGTTTTTCTTTCAAAAATTAATAATTTCTGTTTTATGTTTCTTTTAGGACCACGTTTCACTAGCATATGTGACTATTGGTGTAATGAGTGTTTTGTATAACCTTATCTTTGCAGTTATACGCAGAGGTTACAGATACTAAATGACTTTAAAAATGCATATATAAGTAAGGATAAAATAAAGTAAATATAGTTACACAGAAACACATACATTAAAGTGAGTTGTGGAAGATATGAAAGCCAGACATATTGTGTGCATCACTTGGACAAAATGGAGATGATAATGTTCACTCAGGAGTGATTAATGTTCATTCCCACAGCTTCGTGAAATTATTCCGGTAGCAATAAATCCTGATTTGTTGTGGCGTCACAATCACTTCCCCTGTTAGGGCAACGATAAAGCATATGGAGTGTAAAATGTAATAAACATTACAGAATTGTACATTTATGACCGCTAACTTATATATATGGGGCACGCCATAGCGTAGTGGTTAAGGCACTGCGCTACCGGCCGGAAGGTCGAGGGTTCGTGTCCCGGTGGGGTTAGGATTTTCAAACTGACTCAAACCTTCTGGCCGCACTATTGCCCTGAGGTCGACTCAGCCTCTAACGAAAATGAGTACTAGACACTTGTTCTGGGGGTAAAGGCGGCCGTTACGCAGGGCTGTCATCAAGTGCCGATTGTCCAGAAAATGTGGGAGCCTTAACCTCCTACTACCCCAAGGGTCTTCTGAGGCTTCTAGTGGGATTACCTTACCTACCTTTTAACTTATATACATTACTTTTTGTAATTTTCTTGTGAAAAATAAGAGAGGGTATTGATGGTTTAACCAAATATTATTTTATTTTTTATTTTGATAAGTAAACATAGGCCATATACAAGTAAATAGTTCACACATAAAACCATATTATAAAAGTAAATGGGCAGTTAATGCCAAATGAGCGAAAACTTGAAGAAGTAGTTGAATACAAATAGCTAGAAATAATAATTAGAAATAGGAATGCAATGCTCAAAGAAATTACACATGAGCTCAACTCTGGAAACGCATACCGTACTATTATTCAGTACATGGACTATTGTCATCCTACGTCTCTAAAAGAAACTTAAAATAAAAATATATAAAATTGTTATTCTTCCAGTTAACCTGAATGGATGCAAAACATGGACTCTTATTTTAAGGTAGGAGAAAATATTATGAGTATATGCGGGTTGCAACCTCGCTGCCTGCTACCGTTAGGTGCTGAGTAGATCGTCTTTTTGTTTCCGTTGCATCTACTAGCGTAGAGTTCATTGCATCATCCAAGGTTATTAATCACAAAGCTTTGCCCCGGGCCCATAGGAGGCAAAGATTGATTCATCTTTCTTTCCTAAGCACTTAAGCATGAATCAATAATAGTTCTCAAAACACCAGAGTAACTTAAAATGAATGTTTTCATTATAATTATTAATCATGAAAGCTAGACGGAAAAATAAAGGGAGCTAGAATGATCTCCTAAATAAGTGAGTTTTAGTACAGGAATATCAAACAGCAACATGCACATAAATCACTTGAACATTAAATTGAATATGTATAAAAATGATGTTTAATATAAACAAGAAGTCTGAAGTGCCTAGAAAACATAACAAAGATAAACATTTGATCATTCAACAAAAGTAAATAAATAATAATGCTTTTACATGACAAAAAACCATATCATACCTCACACCACATTCATACTATGGTCCAAGCCAGGGTGGCTTTCCCCGGTCTTCAGGACCAACTTAAATTCCACCGCTCGCGGCTCCAGACGACCTTGTCAACTTAAAGTTCCGATCCAAAGAATGAAAGAATGAATGATAACGTTCTCGATGTGCATAGCGTATTTGAGCGTTCCGAGGTAGAAGGGGAGATGCGCCGCACAAACAGCGCAACAGGAGAGGCAAAAAGGGAGAGTGGGGGTAGATGCATAGAGAAAGGATATTGGCATAGTTCACGAATCTTACTGTCCAGGGAGGATTACGACACTACAGTAGTGAACCGAAAATCACACTTTCGGTTCAAGTATTTGAGAATAAAGTTCTTAGGAAACATTTTGAACCTAAGAGAGGTGAATAGACAGGGGAATGGAGAAGACTGTATTACAGTGGACTACATGAATCTTTGTGGGAAACCAGACGTAATAAGAACAGTTATGTCTCATAGACATCCGATGGTAGGGCATGTGACGTCAATAAGGAATAAAATTTAGACATGGAAACTTCTTGATTTGAGGATGATGAATTATGTAAGGAACGATTGGAAAATATTAGCTCAGAATTAGGAATGTATGGAGAGATTATGTCCGCCCGGCTATGAACCTACGGGTTCGATACTGCCAGTGGATTAGTTTATATATATATATATATATATATATATATATATATATATATATATAAATAAAGTTGATTCAGTGACAATGTTAGTAAATTTTAAGGATAACAGATACGGCAATTGTGCAGAAATGTCTTTGAACGGGTGCATCAAAGTGTATTGCGTGCCATGCTGCAATCCTGAATTTGGTAAAGGACATTTCTAATAGCTCCTGTGACGTTTTACAGTGTTTTAATTGTATCTATATGACTTGACAGTGTATTCAATACATAAAAGTTAATTTTACAAGTAAATATTTTAATAATAATAATTATTATTATTATTGTTATTATTATTATTATTATTATTATTATTTTATGGATTCAGTATGTTTACCGTAGAAGGTATTCCAGTATCAACTTAAAGAATACCAGAGGCAGAGAAAGGCCTAAACAGTGCTGGAAAAATCAAGAACATCTTGATATATAGGAACAGGCTTAACTGTGCCTAGACCTAAAACGTTCATATTATTATTATTATTATTATTATTACTACTATTTTTTTATCTGATGAAATTAAATACCGTTGGCCTTAGGTCTTCTTTTACACTTGACCAGGTTTAAATTGTATAGATACTAACAATTTTGTTATTTTGACTATATAATTACATTAATAAAACATCATATACAACACATATAGAACCAGTACTTACTTACTCACTGGCACTATCGAACCTATAGGTTTATGGCCGAGCGGACATAAGCTCTCCATACATCCCTATCCTGAACTAATGCTTTCCAGTCATTCCCTGTATAATCTACTTCCTCAAATCATAGTTAGTTATTCTCCCGCCTCATTCTTGGTCTACCAACTGGGCGTTTTCCCTCTGATTTTCCTACAAGAAGCTTGCATGCACGTTTTTCATTCCCATTCGTGCCTCATGTCCTGTCCATCGCAGTCTAAGAGACTGTATAGAACCAATACTATAAGTAAATAAAATCTTTCTTCTTCGATGGATTCCGGTGACTGTCCAATCTCTCATGTCCTGTCCATCGCAGTCTAAGAGACTGTATAGAACCAATACTATAAGTAAATAAAATCTTTCTTCTTCGATGGATTCCGGTGACTGTCCAATCTATGGTAATGAACAAGCAGACTTATTACCTAAAAGAGGAGCTTCCTTCATCACCCACCAGTTTTTCAAACTATGCGCCAAAATGAGAATCAATTAATCATTCGCCCAGGAATTGGAACACAGAGCAACTCAAAAAGATTGGAATACCTCCTTAGCCAACATTCCAGCTCAGCAAGAATAGAAACAGTTGCGATATTTCTCCTGACCCTTGCCAAACATCTCCATTTGTTTTCCATCTCCGCAAACTCCAAGCTGTGTGCCCTTGATGATGAAATGAATCGAGCTCACCTTCAATCCTGCCCTCGGCTACAACAATACACTGATTTTAAGCGATATTGGTAAGAAAAAAAACTGATGGCCTAATTATATATTTATCAATGTGCTTGCCATTTGCGAAAAATATTAATTAAATTAATCATACACAATAAATAGCCGATACTAAGGGTCGAATGTTTGAACGCATTAGACAGTAAAAGGCGTTCTCTGCTGAGAAAGTTTTATCCAAATACATTTTGCTTACTCAGAAATCTATTCATGCGATAATAATTGTAAGCTACCTGACGAGGTACCTTAAGCTCAAGATAGAAACTTATCGTGAAAATCCCGAAGGGAACCGATGGGAACCGATTGTAACCGATGTAGTTTGAAACCTTTGCAGCTTTATCCAAAATGTCGGACCTTGAAGACTTCGATCGTGTTTTCGGTATACGCGGAGAAGAGGAATTTGATAGAGTCTACCAAAGAATTCAACTGGAAGAACAGGAGAATCGGCGTAATATTGCGCGACGCAGACGTCGTTGTATACGGTATTATTTGCGGGACGCAAGCGTAAATGCGTTCCTCTATAGCAGACGAAAATAACGGAAGTGGTTTTATCGCTGAGAATTCTGGGTCAATTCGTTGTCAATATTACGAAAACGTCAACTTTCATGCATGACCGGTAAGTCGGCCGTTAATTCGATCTCAGCAATTGCTCACGGTGAGTCAGCTCACCAGTGATTTCAAGTAATATCAGTAGAGACTAATGTATTTGCATGCGGCCCTAAAAGTACGAAAAAAATAATAAAATAATAATATGTAAGTCTAAACTTTATTAGACAAAATATTGACATAATAATGAGAATATAAATTAATAACACTGGATAACAATGAAAATATTCCTCTGCATGTTTTAAGTGTTTCTGATGTATTCTTTTGCGCTGATTTCAAATATGTTATTATTTTTCTCCAAATGTCGACGGTTCGATAGTAATCACAATTTTTGTTTTCGTTATTTTTTCAATGTTAAGTATATGATCGGTTAATATTTTTCTCCAAATGTTAACGGTTCGATTGCGTCCATGTATCCATGTTTCCATTGTTTATGGGACAGATGAGAAACTGGCCAACACTACATCCAACAAGTGTGGCTTTCAAAAAACGAACTTGTTCTAGTAGAAAATAATGTTCTACATGAACCTCTTATCGACAGGAATAAGATCTTACTACCACCTCTCCACATTAAATTGGGACTAGAAAAATAGTATGTTAAAGCTTTGGTTATATCGTCAGATGCTTTGCAACATATTCGCTCCATGTTCCCACGTTTGTCTGATGCAAAAGTATTTGTTGGAGTTTTTACAGGACCTCAAATAAGACAGATTCTGGAGTCCGCAGAATTAGAACAAAATATGACACCAGTTGAAAAAAGTACATGGCAAGCATTTCGTAATGTGGTGCATGGATTCCTTGGAAACAAGAAGAGTCCCAATTACTGAGAGTTGATTGAGAACTTGGTGAGTACATATCGTACATTAGGTTGCAGAATGTCAACTAAACTACATTACCTGCACTCACATTTGGATTTCTTTAGACCAAATTTGGGCGTTGTGGCTGAAAAACAAGGAGAACGATTCCATCAGGATCTCAAAACATGGAATCAATATATTAGGGCAGGTGGGATATAAACATGATGGGGGACTACGTTTGGAGTTTGGTGAGGGACAGGCCACAGCAACAAAAAAGAAAAGGGCGGTCACAACTTCATTTTTAATCAATTTCATAGCAAAGTCAGTGATGCTAAAACAAAATCCCATTTCATATCATCAGATACAATACCGTCATAAGCTGGCATTTATTCCATCTATATTTGTGGATACATTTTTGTGTTAATTCCCACATTTTCAAATGTATTAATTTTCCATAGAACTATTGATGTGAAACTGACATTTTTGAACTCAGGGTGCCTGAATTATATAAGAACCATGAATAACTTGAGATGTACAAAAAGTTGCCCAAAATGTGTTACCCAGTGTAACAGAACAGGGAATTCATTATATATTTCTCAAAGGAAGTATTCAGTAAGGTTATATTTAAACTGCAAACCTTGATGTGAATAAAGCAAATTCCAGAATTAAATATCGTAGACTGCGATGGGCATAACATGTAGCACGAATTTGGATTGAAAGAAGGGCATAAAAACTTAATTTAGGATAACAAGAAGGATAGTGCCCAGTAGGTAGGCTAAGAATGAGATGAGAGTATAACATTAACCATGACCTGAGGGAGGTGAATTATACAGGGAATGATTAAGTCAGGTTCAAAATGTATGGAGAGTTTATGTCTGCAAATCGATAGTACCAGTGAATTAAAGCCTTCAAGTAAAACCCTAGAAAATATGTGGGCTATTTATCTCCTCTCTCTTTCACTACGTGAGGTACCAACCTCTTTGATGATGTGTGTTACCTTCACAGTCAATAGAACAAACCACTACACAGTATTGTCACAAGAACGGTTTATTCACTTATTTCTTCAACGCATTCGAGAGAGGGTCAATAATAATAACATTAGAGCTGAATTTTCGGCCGCCAATTTTTTGTTACTGGGTTTGACAAACTGTCAGTGCAACTCCTCGTAAGAACGTAAGGAAATCTATGTTGCCGAAGTCATTCTTGCTCACTCAGTAGCTGTCTATGAGTAATATTGTAATACAGGTGTCAGTAATAGCATTGTTTCTTATTATCGTCGTATTTCATACGCGATGCAATGGCGACTGGTAAAAATGTACACAGCAAAGGAAGAAATATTTTTGACAAATAGTTTTCCACCCTGAACATCCTAAGCAGTTATGGTATTATTTTATTATTTAGAGCCCCATCACCACCCCCCGGGTTACCTCGGACGTAATGCTCTTATCCCCGGGTCTGCTCTATGCCCCTATTTGTATTTAATCTTTATTGAAATACAGTTATGGTAGTATATATCTTCTCTCTTTCTCTCTCTCTCCCTCTCTCTCTCTCTCTCTCTTTCTTTCTCTCTTGTTCTCTCTCCCTCTCTCTTTCTCTCTCTCTCCCCCTCTCCCTCGCCCTCCCATCTCCGTCCCCTCTCCCTCCCCTCCCCTCTTCTTTTCCCTCTCTCTCTCACTCACGCTCTCACTCACTCACCCGCTCATTCATTCACTCTCACTCACTTACTCTCTCACACTCACTCTCTCACTCACTCTCTGTCACTCACTCACTCTCTATCTCTCTCATTCTCTCTCTACCTCTCACTCACTCTCTCCCACTCACTCGCTCACTCTCTCACTCACTTACTCTCTCTCACTCACTCTCTCACTCACTCTCTCTCACTCACTCTCTCTCACTCACTCTCTCTCACTCATTCTCTCTCACTCTCACTCACTCACTCTCACTCACTATCTTTCACTCACTCACTCACTCTCTCTCACTCACTTACTCTCTCACTCTCACTCACTCTCACTCACTCACCTTATTTCTCTCACTCACTCACTCTCTTGTTCTTGACACACAGCACCGTGCCAATGGATAGAGGTCAACTTAGGTATATCCTACATCCTTAGAATGATAAAAGATGAGTAGGAAATTCTCAGGTTCAAGCCAGGGTTTTACTTGTAGTTGTCAGGCCATAGATAGTTAATTCCAGAAATGGGTATGTAACATGAATATTGAGGAATAGTGAGATACGATTTAGAGGTATATTTTGTGTTAAATTAATTCTAAATACTCAATTTAAATTATGATGGGATGATTATGAATGGAAGTGAGTTAAAAGGTAAATGAGTGATGAGGTTGACGAAGTGTGTTTCTCGAAGTAGAAGCAACGTATACGAGTATTTCACCTGTCTTCCAATCAGAGTTAAAATAACATTTTTAGTTCCACAGTCATGCGAAGGGATAGATAAAAAACAAGTTTAGTTACTTTTCATCAAACTTAGAAAAAGGAATTTTAATTATACATGTCGGCTACGTTGAAGTAGTGGTTATTTTCCTTGATTTTGGTCCCGAAGGTCCCGGGTTCAAACTCGGCCGGAGTCGATAGATTTCTTTAGGATGGAAAAATTCAAGGAGCAAGATCTCCAGGAGGGACTTTAGGCCGTGAGTCCCGAGTCTAAAGTGTTTTAGACTCGTAAAAGATCCTTAAGCCTAAATAAAGAGGCCTCTAAACAAAATTTACCGACCTCCTCCATTCTAGTAATACCTTAGTTGCCTACAAGATGTCTCATTGGTTCTGTATGTTTACCGCATACCATTCATAACATATTTAGGGAAATAAGAGTAACTGAATTAAATTTGTCTAATAACTCCTAACAAAGGAAAATATAGGGCCCAACATTGGACTGTTACGCCGTTGTAGATGAAGAATTATACAATATACCTACTTATTTTCCTGCATACGAAAATGATGTTAAATATACTCATTGCTAAGGAGTTTCTTTTACTGTTTCACACTTCTAATAGATATTCACTTGCATGGAGTATTTATCTCAAGCCCCAAATGGGACTCAATGACCTATCACGTTTCAATGAATTTTGTTTTACAACCAATCACAGTCATGTTTCACCTCGATAATTATCGAATTTTGATTACCAAAATAAATAATGCTCCTCCTCTTTAATATTCTGAATAGGGCAGAGCATTATTTTGCAGTGACTGACTCTCTAAGAAATATGTTGAATATAGCAAATAATGAACAGATTCCTTCGACCTACACATTTGATAAATTGTGTGTTCAATAATTGTGTTTTTAAGTGTACTGATTTAACTGAGTTGTTTCCGAAAAAAAATATTTAATAACCTAAAGTGTTGGTTATAATATACAGATTGATGTGTTCCATTTTTACTCCTGTAGGGTGCATTCTTACAATATTGCGATCCTATTTGACAATAAATAGTATGAACAAGTTGCAGTGATGAACAAATGAAACATAACCAAACATTTCTTATTTGTTTTCAGACATCACTGTTTACATTAAATATATAAATATGTTTAAATAACTATAATTAGGGGACACGCCGTAGCGTAGTGGTTAAGGCACTGAGCTACAAGCCGGAGGGTCGAGGGTTCAAGTCCCGTTGGGGTCAGGATTTTTAAACTGACCCAAACCCTCTGGCGGCACTATGGCCCTGGAGTCGACTCAGCCTCTAACGGAAATGAGTACCAGACGCTTGTTCTGGGGGTAAAGGCGGCCGTCACGCAGGGCTGACAACCCGGCTGGCATTAAGTGCCGATTGTCTAGAAAAAGTGGGAGCTCTAACCTCCTACTACCCCAAGGGCCTCTGGGCCTGTTGTGGGATCACTTTACTTTTAACTATAATTAAATAATGATTTGTGAGTAAACAGGTTAATTTTATTCGTTAAATAGTCTTAACAAATCCCAATCTTGATTTCTAAATCCTCTAGATAGATTGGAAATCTCTCGTGACATCACTTATGATAATCTAATGGCACTTCAACAGCATTTCGACAGATAAGTAACTTAACTGGTTCTTTCACTATAACATTCATGTAATCAAGACAATGAAGTAAGATGAATCCAATATTTATTATTTATAGTACACATGTTTTTTTATCTAATTCTCGGTCATTAAATGTATGACTTACGAAGGTCGAATTTAGATAAATGGGATGAAAGAAATATAAAATTGAATTTTCAAGTAAAATCTACTGTATGTACTCATAAAATGCGAAACTCTGCTAGAGAGAGACTGTAAAAACGCTTTAAAATTATTGCATAAAAATGTGCGTGACATAATACTATAAAAGCATGTAATTTGCATCTGTATTGGACGTACATTCCGCTGGTATGAATCAGCGTTTCAGTTGGAATTCAAATTCTCCGGAGAGTTTTATTATGGGCGGAAGAATGTAAAATATAATTCAACCATTCAGTTTTGAAATAGGCATGTATTTTATCGGGAAAGTTGTTATTCCTGAAGGGATTTTCTGTATGTAAAATTCGTTAAAGTTTAGATGAATTGCCAGAGCAGTAAAATAAATTTGCCATTAAATACAAACATTGTTGAATTAGGTCAGATAATCATTCCAAACTGTTTGCCGCGCTAATTCAGATTAACGGGCCAGGGTTTTGATACACCTCTGTATAGGACATTTTATTTATAATTTTTTTTTTAATTTTGAGGTTAGAAAAGATCATGGTATAATTGCTAGATTTTTACACCAGAGCAATCAATCAGGGTCTATATCAGGGCTGTCCAAACTACGATCCGAGGGCCGGATACTGCCCTCCATCTCTTTCTATCCGGCCTCTGTATGCCTATACCATCCTAATAAATTAAAATATGCTAAGCTTATAATATTAGTCAATCATTAATGGAACAAGAACTTGGGAAATATGTTATAACGACATAACAAGAATAGCAGCAAATCAATATACCCTTATAATAATGAAATATAATGATAATAATAATAACAAACAATTAAAATGGTATGGCCATGTAAAAAGAATGACAGAAGATACATTCCCAAGAAGAATACAAGAATGAGTGACACTTATTAGAAGAAAAATAGGTCGGCCAAAAAAAAAGTGGTTTGATGGTATTTTGAGTAGCATCAGATAAAAAGGATTGGATGTTGGAGAATATATGTGGAAGAGAATGACAGTAGATTAATAGGAGGCAGGAAGATGTGAAAAATTGAACGTTGTGAAACCGGTAAATAAATAAATGAAAACATAATAATAATAATAATAATAATAATAATAATAACAACAATCCACAACAGCTATACGGAGGCCCTATGGCCCGACTTCTAAGTGTGGGCGGCTCTGGTCTATAGTCTTTACCGCATACCACATTTTCATCGCCATATCTGTCATTCCAATAATATTTTTCAATTTCCCTGTCGAACACAGCTAATCATCTCTCCATCGCATTGTAAGGTATTCATTTTCCCATTTTATTCTCTGAATTAAAATTCAAAGCTCTTCCTGGTCATCTACCCTCTTCCATCCTTTTAACATGCCTAGTTTCTACCCTCTCAGCACTTGTAAAAAATCCTTCCAGTACATCTTCGAATTACTGCATTCGGCACATGTTGCAATTTAGAGATCCCTCATGCCCTCCTTAGGAAGTCTATTTCCACTGTCTCAATTATACTTTTATCTTTTCCTGATATTTGACAACACTCAGACCCATATGATAATATTGGCTCCATCATATAGGGCTACTCATATTTGTATTAATTTTCGTTTTATTTGACCATAACACCTTATTTTAGAAATAAATAGAAGTTTCTTATCTGAAATTTTAGATAGTTGGAGACGACTAAAATTTCAGGTAAATATTTTATTATTTTAACTTTTTATATTGCGATGTATTATTGGGCGAGCTTTCTAATTCCGCAAGTGGCAGGAGTCGGGATAACGCCTTGTATGGTAAAAAAGGATTCGTAAGCCCGCGGAGAACTTTCCACGTGCGTCTGTACCTCTATACTAAAAAGGTCGATTTTCGAATCTTCCACCCGAAACCAAATGTCGACTGGGCACCCAGAACGTTAGTACTTTCGCATATATTAAAGCAGTTACTAGAGTCGGATGAACCAGTTGTGAATGGCTTGAGAACCGGTGAAGCGCTCTCAAGAGCGAAGAAGTCGATCTGAGAGTAAAAAGAACATAACTCCAACTTCCAGGCGCGCCAACTTAAAAAGTCGGTTACAGTTCCGCCAATGCCAGGAGAAAATGCCAGAAATGTCACAAAGACAACATTTTGGCATTGGAAAAAAAAATTGAAGTGGAAGTATTTGTAGTCCTAAACAAAACAAAAATGTTTACAATACATGTAATTATTATGTTGGAAATTTATACTTTTTAATTTCTCTTTGTTTCAGGTAAGTTTACCAACCGGATTTGCTTGCTCATTGCATCTTATCAAGTAAGAAATAATCACTATTGCATGTACAATGTGTTTAATAATATTTATTAAAAAAATACTTTAGTTAAAAATAAAAACTTTAATCGAGTAAATGGACTTAAATCTCTTGAGGGGACATGCTCGGTAAAACCTCCGCCTCGGGAGCGCATATATTTGCGTCAGAATTGTTGGATATCATACTTTGTAATCAGGAATTTTACAATGATCTAGTATCTAGAGTATAGGCGTAGTAGGCTTACATTAGCGAAAAATTGTTTTATTATCGGGACCATTATTTTTGTTCCTAGCAGTAAGTATTTATATTTCTATATTTAGACTGAGAGGGCAGACTGCCCTAGCACTTGAGACCTAAAAGATATATTCTGCCGTAAAAAGCCAAAAAAAAAAAAAAAAGAAAGGTACATCTCAAGATCTTAAAACATTCGGTAAATGAGCGAATTCGACACCAATTTGCTTGTCACCATATTGTTTTATAATATATCGTATTTTAAATAATACTGTTTTAACTAACGGTAGTAATACTCATGTCAGTATAATAAACAGCTTAGAAACAATGTAGGTGGACTGAAGATAAATTATATTAAAACAGAATATATGATAATCGGAGCAAATTCATAAGATCTACAAATAAATATGATAATTAAAAGTGTTGAAGATTTTAAATATATTGGATCTATTATAGATAAATCTGGTACTTGTGAAAAATATATTATTAACAGAGTAAATTGTGGAAGGAAGGCGATTAGATCCCTGAGTGATATTTTATGGAATAGAAATTTGACCAGAAAAACAAAAAAAGAGATTATACAGACAATAATAGAAAGTATACTTACATATGGATCAGAAAGCTGGACAATAAATGAAAGGATGCAGAAAATAATCTTTGCGACAGAAATGGATGGATTATGGAGAAGTATGAGAATATCCAGCCTACAACATATTCGAAATACATATATCAGACAAGAAATGGATGCACAAGAGACTGTTATCGATAGGATAACAAAGAGAGCTCTGCAGTGGTATGGACACGTACAACGGATGTCGGAAGACCAGTGGACTAAACAGGTGTCGGATTGGATGGTACCAGGCAGAAGGAAGAAGGGGAGAAGTAGAAGAGCATGGTATGAGGGAATATATGACGCCATGATGAAGAGGGGTATGGAGGATGGACAATGGGAAGATAGGAATCTCTGGAAAGCAGGATCAAAGGCAAACTGCTATAAAGTGGAAAGTCTGTATTAAGTATAAGTAAGTAAGAAACAATCTAGGCCTACTGCCATATTGCTTAACATTTTAATAACATTTTTATCTATAATTCATTAGCGTTTATCGTGACATTCTGTTCAGAAATTACTATTTAGTTTACTAAATAAATAGAGTGACCAATAAACACTACCATGGCAAGAAAAATGAACATTAAAAAAACTTGAGATACGTCCTCTTGGGTAAGCATGGCTTATTACGCTTTGCCAGTATTATGGGAATGAATGGAATGTAAATCTGCTCCTCAGTGGTTATGTAGTTTGTTATAGGTTTCCTTCCTGGTCCGACACAGTAAGTTCTACACCCATGGCTCATGTCATTTTTTGGGTTGGATCCATGACGCGAGGAGGTACTACAATTCTCCCGTTGGCTCCTGCTGCCCTCTTAGATTGTTACTCAGTCTCGGAGTCATAAGCAGTACCCTGGCGTGTCCGAACTAGGTTCTCGCAACCACATATTTTTCAAAACTTGTGGTTCGCCAAATCAACTATATTTCATCTAATATGAGATGAGGCGAAGGGTATTTGAATGAATGAATGAATGAATGAGAAATGAAATGACATAAAGGGTAAGGGTGCTAATGGGATGAAATTCGGGAAGCGGGAGAACCCCGACAAAACACGAAAAATTCCAGTGTGGTCCATCGCCAATACTCTTCCGAATCGTCCGGGATTTGAATCTGGGATCCCAGTCGGGTCAGCCGCGCGCGCTAGCCACTCGTCTACCGAGACGTTTATATAATTGTAAATATTCGGACCGGGTGGGCAGACTGCCCTCAGCACTGTCACCTAAAAGATACCTTTAAATCGTTAATAATTGTATTTATTTTTCAATCTTTATATTTTTCCGATCTTGTTAGATAGTCCATTTCCGAAACTTGTTTTCTTTAGTAGTAGTAGTAGTAGTAGTAGTAGTAGTAGTAGTAGTAGTAGTAGTTTACCCCGTATGTCCTCATATAGGGACATGAATCCTCCCTAACGGGAGTTTCTTGGCCAAACTAAGTTAGTTACGCATATTTCCATATAGATGACATAGGATCACCACATCGTTTCAAGGAGACATATAGTAGGTATCTAAGATATTATTCCGATGAAAAGGAAGATTACATTTTATCAGAGGCTTGAATTATTTATGAGCCCGAAAACCTTGAGAATTGGAACCCACAACTTAAATTCCCTCTCAGAGGACTTATCCCTTGGATTTTTATAGTGTTTCCTTGGCTCTTCCTTTTTAAACATTTCACTTCCATAACATTTAATGGATTTAGTAAAAATGAAAATTTTGTTACAAGATTAGTTATAAACTAAGTTTTAAATTAATATTGTTAAAATGAACTACAGAAAGGTCTGTATGAACTTAACAAAATTACAGAAGAATATGGATTAAAGATATCTACAGAAAAAACAAAAATTATGGCATTTCAAGGTGTAGATCCTGTCAGAAGTAAAATTGTACTGGACAATAAAATTTTGGAGCAGGTGAATAATTTTACATATCTAGGATGCAATATCTCATATGAAGAAGAAAAGGATGTAAATGCAAAAATATCTAAATTTTTAAGAATTTTAGGGTTAATAAATTCTATCTTCAAGCCACAGTTAGTCCAAAAGCATTCAAGACTGAAAGTGTATAAAACACTGGCTCTTCCAACTCTTTTGTATGGTAGCGAAGTATGGACGTTGAAACAGAAGGATATACAGAGACTTAGATCTGCTGAAATGAGATATCTTCGGAGGACTGCAGGATACACACTACTAGATCACAAAAAAAATGAAGACATCTTAGAAGAATTACACATGGAATCTTTAGAAAACAAAAATTTCTGATTATAAGTCAAGATGGATACAACATGTTCATCGAATGGAAGATCACAGAATACCCAAACTAATGTTAAGATATCAACCTGCAGGAAGAAGAAGACCAGGACGTCCACTCAAAAGACTTCTGGATGGTGTTTCTCTTGAGGCCGAAACAGGTCAACAAATGGCCTAAATTCGTGAAATGTACTATGATGATGATGATGATGATGATGAAAATGAACATTTGAAATTAATTTTTAAACCTAAAGAAGTTGTTCTCAAGATGCATACATATTAAATACCCTTCAGATGTAGATTTTACTGTAGAAGTGGAAAGCTCTGTGAGAATTTTGGATGGTATGATTGTTTTATTTAGTGCTGTAGATGGAGTAGAACCTCAATCTGAGACTGTGTGGAGACAAGCAGATAAATATTCGATTCCTAGAATAGCTTTTGTAAATAAAATGTACATACTTCCTTTAAATGAAATATTTTAGGATCGAAGCAGAAAAACGGTTATTTTCCTGAAGCAACTAGGAACTGGTAAATATCTGAGCACATATTTTAACTATCACGCTAAACGAGTCTATCTCCATCCTAAGTTTTAATCTATATGATCAGTCTCCAAGTTCGTGTTCTTGATTTTCTCCTTCATTCATAATTAGGCTACCTTTTCACTTATACTCTATTAAAAAGTTGTCTCTGTTTTATCAATATTTTAATTGTTTTATAAACAGTATATGTTATGATGATGTTGAAGAAGATTTTCAGGCTGTAGGCCGTGGTCGTGAGGCTTGTGGTTCCCCGACGTTTCGCCCGAGACTGCTTCTGGCATTCTCAAGGGTTGTCTAAGAAAATCTTCTTGAAGATCATCATAGCAACTCCGGCCGTGAAAGTCTACGTCAGTACAGTGTATATGTTATATTTTATTTCTGACGACCAAGTAATCCTCGCAGTTTCTGAAAATGAATTACAAAGAAAAATATATAAATTGCAAGAAATTATATTACATTATAATCTACATATATCAACAAGCAAATCATAAGTTATGGAATTTGAAGAAAAATATCCTATCCGATCAAAAATAGTTTCACAAAAGAAAACAATAGGTCAAGTAAGATTTTTCAGTTATTTAGGATGCTTATCATATATTATCATATAAAAAAAGAGAAAGATCTAGATAATAAATTATCAGAATTCCAGCATATGTGTGGCACAATTCAAAGAACCTTTCTTAATAAAACCAGGAAGAAGACAATGATGAGATTGTATACGGTCTTGGCAGTCTCGCTCCTAACATACGGAAGTGAAAACTGGACTTAAAATATATTTGGAAAAAGGAAGATAGAAACGGCAGAAATGCGTTTTTGAAGAAGGATAACAGGACACGCTTTAAGAGATCATATCCGCAATACTGACATTAGAGAACAATTACAAATATATATGAATTAGCAAATAAATTGACAGACAACAAATTAAAATGGTTTCAACATATAAACAGAATGGAGACATCTCATCTATCGAAACAGACTTTACGATTTATTCTAAGAGGTAAACGATACGTTGGACGCCCCATGATCAGATGGAGGGATATGCTTTGAGTCGGCACAGGCTTAGCAGCTTAACCTTGAAGTTGAAGATCAATAAGAAACAATATATGTGAATCACACATCATTGGAAGTGGGATAATTCTGTAGAATATGTAGAACAAAAACTGAAAATTAATAAATGTAAGATTTTTCGCCGTCTGAAGTCCGTAAATCCAAGATCTTCAGCTTTATCCGGTTGAGGTCTACCACTGATCTACTTGTATTTATGCGTATTTTCTAGAACAGTCACAAATTCCTTACCTTAGTGAAAGTACGTTAGCAAGATTTAATGCAGTGGACTTAGTCAATTTTTTTGAAGCTATTATAATGGTGTATTTGCTTTAACGTAAGCTAATTAAGAAGTTCAAATGGCAGTTCATTCTTCCAAATTAGCTATCTGTTTTCTTTTTAAGTAATGATAACTACGGCCGACAGCCGACTAATTTGGAGTAATTGACCATAGAATAAAATTATTTTTTATTTCAACTTATTTATTGACTCTTTAACATGAAGACCATATTGACAGACTTACAGTCTTGCGGTCAGAGCTTCTGACTGCAGTTCGTTATGTTCCGGTTTCTACTACCGCTACCCCGAGTCCATAGCTTTGGACACTATGATTATTATTATTATTATTATTATTATTATTATTATTATTATTATTATCATCATCATCATCAAACTGGAGCAAAAAATGTTCAGGATGGAAGTACCAATTGGAGATGGATCAACAGATTCAATATATACATTGTTATTTGCGGATGACCAGATAATAATTGCTCAAGAATATGAAGACATGGTGTTTATGTTCAGAAAATTATTGGACGAATACGATAACTGGGGTTTAAACATAAATTTAGGAAAAACATTTTATATGGGATGTGGAGCCGAAACCGAAGATTTAATGTTATAAGATCAAACGGGATATATTAGAGGATGTGAAGAATTTGAGTATCTGGGAGTAAAAGTAGATAAAGCGGATAAACAAGAAACTGATATTAAGAACAGAATAAATAAAGGTAAAGCAATAACAGCAATGATGAACGGAGTCTTATGGAACAGACATATAACCAAAAAAATAGGTTACACATATATAATTCAATAGTGAGAAGTGCTGTCACATATGGAGCTGAAGTTTGGAAATTCAACAAAATCGTATGTCGATAGAAATGGATTTCATGAGGAGAGCAGCAAGATGTTCAAAATTAGACATTATAAGAAATATTGTCATAAGAGAAAAAATGAATACTGGTTATTCAATAGCAGATTATATACGGTATAAGCAATTAAATTGGTATGGGCACGTACGACGTATGCAAGAAGGAAAACATTAGAATGGTGTCCACCTGGAAGAAGAAGGAAAATAAGACCTCGAAACTCGTGGATGCAAGAAATAACAACTGGAATGAGAACAAGAGGACTGAAGGACATGGAGTGGATTGGATAGAGACGAGTGGAGAAGAAAAATAAAACTTTTGGCACAGAAAGATGTGTAAACATTAAAAATCTGTATATAAATAAAATTATTATTATTATTATTATTTTTGTTCTTATTGTTCTTATTGTTGTTATTATTATTGTTATTATTATTATTATTATTATTATTATTATTATTATTATTATTATTATTATTATTATTATTATTATTATTATTATTATTATTATTATTATTATTATTATTATTATTCCTCATAAGAGTGGAAGAAGATAAAATACAAAAAAGATCCTTGATTGGAAAGCTAATGGAAGAAGTTGAAAAGGCAAACTTAGAGATCGTTGGATAGGTGGAATGAAGAGAAGTATGAAAGATTCTTTAGACAGGAAGCAGATGAGGAACTTCTGGCGACAAATCACTTTGGATTGAAGGAGAAACACTGAATGGTGGAATGTCCCTAAAAATGTCATAATTATTATTATTATTATTATTATTATTATTATTATTATTATTGTTATTATTATTATTATTATCATTATTATTATTATTATCATTATGTCCACCGCTGTGGTCTAGAGGTAGCGTGCTGCCTTGTCACGCAGCGGGCCCGGGTTCGATACCCGGTCGAGGCAGTTTTTCTGTGTGAGGTTTTTATCGGGGTTTTTCCTCACCTGTAAGACAAATGTCAGGAAAACTTTAAGGCCCAAACGGTCCCCGAAATCATATGGTCATCATCTTCATCATCATCATCATTCTTATCATTATCATCATCACCATCATCCTTCACTGGAAAGCAACGGGAAGCTACCACACCTACACAATTCCCTAGTATAGCTGCATGAAAATGCTATGATTGCAGTGAAGGACCTGCCTTCGGGCAGAATTACTATGAATGAATTATTATTATTATTATTATTATGTGTGTTTCTTTCACGTATTTTCGTTATACATTTTTACAACAAAACTAATATAATATGGACGATTATGGCGGCCAAATGATGTTCTATTACTATTTGAGTCTATATTTTTTCTGACATTTGTCTTATAAGTGAGAAAAAATCCCGAAAAATCTCATCCAGGAAACTTATCTCGATCGGGGATCGAAGTCGGACATATTACCTCAGATGGAACGATGTTACTCGTAGATCACGGAGTTAGTAAACTGAAATTGATATCAACCGGAGTTTGAACTCGGAACTTCCTATTGGTTGTGACTATTCGTTCGATTTTAAATGTCGTTTTCACAAAAACGTTATTTTCTAGAATTAAGTGTATTATATTTTAAATTGTAAAATTGTTAGTAACATGGGTATGTTGATTGGCAGTTTAGCGTAGAAATTTATGTTGAAGTTGATGGGTGATTTTATGTTTTCATATTTAACTTAATTTCTGTTAAAAAAAGAGTTGAAGTCTACAAAATTAAACCACTAAATGTCAATTTAAAATTCAATTGGGAAACAAATAACTGTCAACTTATCGCAACAAGAGAGAGAGAAGAGGGAAAAAATTGAATGTCGAAACATGCTGACCCGAAATAATGTGGTATCTATCCAGGGGCTCTTGTATTGAAACTCAAATGTAATGAGAATTTCCATTGTGTAATAAAAACAACGTGGATGTTATGTATCACTAATTGAAAACATTCTGACAGATTTCCCTCCATGAATGACATTTATAAACGAGGATCCAGACTGACAAATAATAAGAGAATATTAAAAATTACGAATATATTCAAATATTGATATACAGTGTGTTCAATAAACTCTGTCGCTTAAAAATTACGAATATATTCAAATATTGATATACAGTGTGTTCAATAAACTCTGTCGCTTAAGAACAGGACATCTGTCAGAGCCGTTAAAATTAAATATTAATATACAGTGTGTTCAATAATCTCTGTCGCTTAAGAACAGGACATATGTCAGAGCCATTAAATTAAATATTAATATACAGTGTGTTCAGTAATCTATGTCGCTTAAGAACAGGATATCTGTCAGAGCCGTTAAAATTAAATATTAATATACAGTGCGTTCAATAACTTCTGTCGCTTAAGAACAGGACATCTGTCAGAGCCGTTAAAATTAAATATTAATATACAGTGTGTCCAATAACTTCTGTCGCTTAAGAGCAGGACATCTGTCAGAGCCGTTAAAATTAAATATTAATATACAGTGTGTTCAATAACTTCTGTCGCTTAAGAGCAGGACATCTGTCAGAGCCGTTAAAATTAAATATTAATATACAGTGTGTTCAATAATCTCTGTCGCTTAAGAACAGGACATCTGTCAGAACCGTTAAAATTAAATATAATATAGGCCTACAGTGTGTTGAATAATTACTGTCGCTTAAGAGCAGGACATCTGTCAGAACCGTTAAAATTAAATATTAATATACAGTGTGTTCAATAATCTCTGTCGCTTAAGAACAGGACATTTGTCAGAGCCGTTAAAATTAAATATTAATATACAGTGTGTTCTATAAACTCTATCGTTTAAGAACAGGACATCTGTCAGAACCGTTAAAATTAAATACAATTATACAGTGTGTTCAATAACTTCTATCGCTTGTGAAAAGAACATCCGTCAGAGCCGTTAAAATTAAATGGATTTGGCATCATTGTAGAATTCTAAGTACGGAAGAAAGGAGATTTGTGTAGGTATGAATATGTGCGCAATTATCATTTGTCTTTGAAGTGAATGCACTTGTATATATAGACCTACAGAGAGGGGTGTAAGATGAATATATGTTTAAGTTTAGGCCTACCTAGGAACAATAATTGAATAGTTTCCCCGAAAAGAGATCTAACCCACAGAAATTCGAAAGTTGAGTTTTCAGTAGATGTGATCTATTCAGAGAATATCACGACATGGTGCATATAAAACTATCCCTTCTCTCTCCCAGACCTCCGTATTTATTTGTTTTTAAAAGTTGGCATTCGAGCGAATAGTGATCTATCTGTAACAAAATGGCGGAAGCAGTTAAGTCATGAGTAGCAGTTTGAGTTGGTCTGTTCAACTACAAATGAAGTGCAGAAAGAAATTAAACATAGACTTGATTATACAAAATCATGATATTACGAATTAGAGGGAGTCTTTTAATCCCAACTTCCCTCCAAGAACGTTCAACTGGAAATATATAAAACTATTAATTATATTATATGGATTGGAAACATGGTCTCTTACTTTAAGGGAGGAGAAAAATATTAAGATTATTTGGGAATGAAGTTGTTAGAAATATTTTCGGATCAACAAGAGAGGAAAGAAAGGAATAGGAAATATTACAAAACAGTGAGTTACATGATTTATGGAAAACAAGATGTAATAAAACAGTTAAGTCTCTTATGCTGCGGTGGGCAGAATATGTGGCACAATCAAAGAATGAAAGAGGGAAGTGGAGGACCAGAGGTAAAGCCCTCAGTAGGCAGGCCAAGAATGAGATGGGAAAATAATATTAAGTATTAGAGGGAGGTAAATTATAAAGGGGGTTATTGGAAAACATTTGCTCAGAATAGGGAAGTATGAAGAGCTTATGTTCGCGCTGACATGAACTTACGGGTTCGATGTGTCAGTGAGTTAGTTAATTTATGTATTGTATAAGGAATTATGATAATATTTGACAGTTATGTTTTAAGGACATCGAGGATCCCCGGGAGAATAAACACTTCAATGCCATAGCCATCTCTGACATTTTCTTTAAGATTACATTTTTCGTTCGGCCCGCCGCACTAGCTCAGTTGGTACCATGAATGCCTCTTGACTAGCGGATCCGTGTTTGATATCTGGCAAGGTTATTTTTCTTCTTCTTTCTCAGCTCTGCAGCCCAGACTGGGTTTTGGCTTCCTTTTGAATCATCCTCCACTCATCTGACTTCGTGACTTTCTTTTTCTATTCTCTAAATTTTATCAAGGTCATTCTCTAATTCTTGCAGCCACCTTTTACTTGGTCTTCCTCTTCTTTTACTTCCTGGTATCTCACTATTTTTAGGCATTCTATAATATGTCATCTTACCCGGTTTGAGCATGGTCTTTACACTCCATATAGCCATTGTCACCATGTTCATTTTTTCGATTCTAGGCCCTGTACATTAAAAATAAAACGTTATTAATGCAATTTAAAGTCATGGATCAGCTATAAATTTTATAAACTAATTTTAAAATTTATTTCATCCGGTTTATTACCGGTATTTTTCTGTGAAGATTTTTAGACCATTTTTTTTTCGAGATGAAGTTGTTAGTGTTGTCTCCCTAATGTCAATGAGAGTAAATGTGCACAAATGTGCAAAATATTATTTATTTAGTCTAAGAAAGACTTATTGAAAGATAAATGTCTTTCTATACACTTTTCGACGTGATATCGTTCACATGGATTGTTGAACAGTTCGCATATGCATTCTTGTTTTGGCTCATGGAATCTCTTCGTGCTGCAAACCTTATGGTGAAAGTCATGGATTGCGTATCGTGTTTGGCTGTGCCTCATATCGTAGTTTGGTCATGTCCACTCTTTTGAACACACAGCCTCTGTTGTGTAGAGTTCGCTGCAGATATAATTCCTCTTCTCCTGTAGTCCTTACAGTGTTGTCTCGTATGCGCAGGTGTTCGGTAGGAATTAGCTGCTGTCTAATATCTTCAATGAAGAAGGTCTCTCATTAGGACGTACGTCATTCTCGAAGGTGCCGTTTTTTTTCAACTTCCAGCACTCTCTTCATGAAGCGTGCTTTTACTGTTTCTATTTGTGCCAAGTCTCTGTTTGTAAGTTTGTCCCATATATTAATTCCTTAAGTTGCTATGGGAGTTATGACTGTCATTGCTGTTTCTGTTGATAATTGTTGGAGATGGTTGATTCTGTATATTGCTCTAATTTGCTGCTGTAACCTTTGTCTCCCTAATTTGATAAGTCCCAACTATAGCGTCAAAAACTCTCTGTTCCCATCCGGCGAGATTGGAAATTATAGATGTAAGCGTGTATAATTTTTAATCGCTTATGTGCGCCAATTAAGAGTATAAAATTACATACATCTGTATCATTTTTGAGAAGGCTCAAGGTTCTGTTGATAGCGATTAGATACCTCTTAATAATGACTTTAAGATTGGCAGTCCCCTTGGTGTTTTTCGACAGGAGTAAACGTTGTGTCTGCAGGAGGTTTCAACCCCCTCTTCCTCTCCATTATCATCCCTCATGCATGTTATGTACAAACATCTGAACATATACTAATATTTCACTCCTCTCTGTACATAATACAAGTGCACATTTTTCATACGAAAACTTTTATATTTTTTCATTGACATTACTATTTCTAATTAGTAGATTCTACTGTTGTTTTGTGTTTGTTAACTAACTTACTAGCACTATTGTTTCCGATCATTCACAGTTTAGTTCTTCTCCCTTAAATTATGATTAACATTATGCTAACACCTCATTCTTGGCCTACCTACTGAGCACTTTCCCTCTGTTTCATTCACTTTTCCTCACATATGTCCTGCCCATCGCAGTCTAAGAGACTTATTTTTTTATTACATCTAGTTTCCCATAAATATAATTTAGCTCACTCTTATGCAAGCTGTTCCATTCAATTGTCTATCGCATCTTTTTGGTCCAAAAGTGTTGCCGAGCACTTTATTCTCAAATACACTTTCATATCTCTCCTCTCTTAATGTGAGATATCGTGTATTTCATATCCATATAAAATAAATTCAAGAATAATCATTTTATATAATTTAAGCTTAAAAATTCTAATAGATGATGGGATAACAAGAGTCGTTTTAATGAAGAATATATTAGATCCTATGTTTAATCTCTTTTTGCACTTTATTCATGTTTGTAATGTTTTGTTCCTATGATATTAATTCTTAACGTGAAAGTATATAAAACTGTTATTCTTCCAATTATGGATGCGAAATATGGACTTTTACTTTAAGGGAGGAAAAAACATTACTAGTATTTGAGAATAAAATTCTTAGGAACATTTTTGGACCAAAGAGAGATGAAAGACAGGCGAATGGAAAATACTACATAACAGTGAGCTGCATTATCTTTGTAGGAAACCAGATATAATAAGAACACTTAAGTCTCTTAGACTGCGATGGGCAGGTAATGTGGCACGAACGGGGGATGAAAGAAATGCATGTAAGCTGCTTGTAGAAAACCAGGGGTAAAACGCCCAGTTGGTAGACCAAGAATGAGGTGATTATACAGGGGATAACTGGAAAATTTTATCTCAGGATAGGGATGTGTGAACAGCATATTTCCGCGCGACCATGAACTTACGGTTCAATGGTATCAGTGAGTTAGTTATAGTTAAGTATATTAAGTCTGCCACTTCTACAAAACTTACCTAATTTGTGCTTAGATGTCTATTCGCATTTAATAATGTGTTTATAATACGTGTGACCATACATAGTTTTATTGATTGATTTTAGCTTCCAGTCCAAGTTTCTTAGTGTTTTTGTTTGACATAGTTGGTGAAATTTCGTTCCGTAGTTATAAAACAGTCAAGTGAGAGGTGTGGTCAGCACATTTACGAGAGAATAAGGCTGTCAACTTGTGTTTTATGCACGTATTGGGAAACTGCGTCGCCAGACCAGAGCTTTCAACATAAATTGCAAAGCAAGAAGAGTTACTTTTCCAATATGCGAAACAACAAGCTACAAGGGAAGAAAGCGAAACTACAATATTTATTACAGACGACATCTAGCTACTGGAATTGGGCGCTCAAATCGCCCGTAAACTTGGCAACGGTTTTTATGAATTTTCAGCTTTATAAATTTTATCGCTCATGTAACTGTACTTTATTAAATCATAGCCATTCTTCACTGTCAAACATTTTATGTCGTACCTTACATACAGACAGATGGCTGCAACATGTATAGATATAGGAAGGTAGATAGATCGATAGATGGATAGATAATTGATAGTTAAATAGATAGATAGATAGATAGATAAGGGGAGGTCCGAAGCTTCTAGGTGTATTGATTTCAATTTCCTGATACATTCACACAGATAGATAGATAGATAGATAGATAGATAATGGTTAAGTGGAAGAGAACGGTTTATGGCCTTATAAATAAAATATAATAATAATAATAATAATAATAATAATAATAATAATAATATAATAATAATAATAATAATAATACTTACTTACTTACTTACTTACCTACTCACTGGCACTATCGAACCCGTAGGTTCATGGCCGCGCGGACATAAGCTCTCCATACATCCCTATCCTGAGCTAATGTTTTCCAATCATTCCCTGTATAATCTACTTCCCTCAAATCATAGTTAATGTTGTTCTCCCACCTCATTCTTGGTCTACCAACTGGGCGTTTTCCCTCTGGCTTTCCTACAAGAAGCTTCCATGCACGTCTTTCATTCCCCATACGCGCAACATGTCCTGCCCATCGCAGTCTACGAGACTTAACTGTAGTAATAATAATAATAACAATAACAACTAATATGCCCCAAATATCATCTAGCGAAGTGTAAAAACAGGACCCTACCACTAAACACTATAACTAAAAACTGGTAAGAAGCAAAATTAAATTTAATGTACACATTGTGTTTAATAAAGTCAAAAAAAGTATTAATATTATTATTATTATTATTATTATTATTATTATTATTATTATTATTATTATTATTATTATTATTTTGACTAGGTAGTAATTGATAAATCAGAAGATACGATACAAAAGGCTTATTTACTCTACATAACATCACAAAATACTATGGTATGAAAATTTCAACTGATAAAACCAAAGTAATGGCATTCCGACCACCGATCTAATACGTAGCAACATATCAATAATACGATTTTAGAGCAAATTAATAACACCTAACTAGGATGTAACATCTCCTATCATGGCTAGAATGATCTTAATCTAAAACTCATAATTTTTTACAAAAATTACATCTTGTACAAAAGCATCCTAGACTAAAATTGCATAAAACTTTCAGCCTCCCGACTTCCTTGTATAGAAGTGAAATCCGAATTCTAAAAACGAAAGACATTACCAGATTAAGAGCTGCAGAAATGAGATTTATGCGCCAAACTGCTGGGTATACTCTGCTTGGCCATCAGAGGAATGAAGATATTTTAAAGAAACTCCACATGTAACCTTTAGAAGAAAAGATATCCACCTACAGAGGCAGATGGCTGCAACATGTATCCCGAATGTCATCAACCAGGATCCCTAATGCAGTTCTTCGGTATCGCCCATGAGGACGACGATGACCTAACGGCTTTTAGATCTGTCTAGTTCAGACCGAAAAAGGTCAATATTGGCCTATATTCATGAATGGTGTGTGATGATGATTACTATTATTATTATTATTATTATTATCATTATTATTATTATTATTATTATTATTATTATTATTATTATTATTATTATTATTATTATTATTATTATTATTATTAAGTAAATGGGACTGGAAGTAAATATCAATAAAACTAAATAAATGTTAACTTAGAAATACATTACTTTACTTTTTGACTTTACGGTTGTTTTGAGTATAGCCGTAGTCTTTTCTTTATTAAGAGTTTCTAGTCTAAGCTAATTTGATTACGCTTACTTCCCTACAGATGTCATCAATGGAATGTGGTCAGCAAACCGACTCAATGAAACATCTGGCAGACAATTAAGGCTTTACTAGGATGATGAAGGTCGATAAATTTTGCTTAGAGGCCTCTCTCTGGCTTAAGATTCTTTTAAACGAACCTGAAAATCTTGAGACTCGGGACCGATGACTTAAAGTCCCTGCAGGAGGACTTATTCTTTGGATTTTTTCCTTCATAAAAATCCATCGACACCGGTCGGGTTAAAACCCTCGTGCCTAGGAGCAAGGAACATGGCTCAGAAAATAAAATAAATAACTGATGAAGTAAATTATCAGTAGGCCTACTGTTGTGCAGAATACTCAAAACAGTAAAATTGCTCCGAAAATAATAGATAACAGAAGAAGGACAAAACATTACTGTTCAGTTCCATAATAAATGCAAAGCAATAGGCTACCTGAAATATCGAAAGTGATTCCACAGTTGGTAATTTCCTAAGAGAAAATGTTACTATGGCAGGGTGACCCGAAGGAAGTGCTTTGTAAATTGAAGAAATATAAATTAATTGATCGAAATATCCACTGTACGTTCACATTTTACATTCACTGTATAAACGGTACTTGTATACTCGTAATTTAAAAACATATATTCTGAGTTGAACAATCCATTGCGTTTTAGGGATTATATATATATATATATATATATATATATATTAATGTATTTACAAATTGTATTTCATCAATTCCAAAAATTAATTGTCTGTGTCACTTTGTCGTTGAGGCAATCCTCTAATGAGGAAAGTTGTATATTATATATATATATATATATATATATAGAATGGAATTTATTGCATTTTTCAGAAGAAAGGAAATACATTTACATTACGCACGGGCCTGCTTGGCCATACGTGCCTTATTTTTCATGAATAAAAAAAATAAAAAAATAATAATGTAAATAAATAAATCCCTACATGACTACACACCTATATAAAAAATGTATCAAAACAATGAATATATATATTCTATATCTACACTACGTACACAATAATACACATCTACACTCATCCATGAATAGACCATGTTGTAGGAATAATGTTCTTGCAGAGACGTCAATGACCGGGTGAGTGTGTCAGATAAAAGTGTTATACATTTTTAAAACATACTACTTCCATTATTCAAAACAGTCAAACTTGAGACGGAGGCTTGATGGTCAACGTTCCCTGGATTAATGTATACGATTTCTTCCCTACAATTATACTAGCTCCCCCCACATGATTTGTTTTATTCGTTCTCTCCCGTACAACGGATTGTACACTCAGCATATAACAGAAATTCATCCTCTCTCCCCCCCTCTCTCTCGCTCTCTTTTCAATGTATAAATAAATATATATATATAAGGTAAAGGCCCCAAATAAGAGATAGATACCTTTTGAAAAATCGCTTCTGTATCAGAATGGTAACTGATTTATTACATTTAAAAATGATAATACATGTTTCATATTCTTTATTTTGATATTCCATAAAATAAAACCTCGTTACATAGTAAGTATTTTAAAAAAACTCTAAGAACAATAAGAATTGTAAAAATTGAAAATTTCGAAGAGGGTTCCAAATAAGAGATACCTACATTTGCTTCTATATCTTTAGCAAAAACATTCAAATAATCCAGTACATTCAAAACAAAAACACTTTATCACACACAAAGTAATAATTAATTTCACTCTACATGTTAATAGTGTCTTTTCAGAGTAGATAATTAATTTTGCTTCTTTGAGCAAATAAGCAGACGAATGGTTCCTCATCAGCCCCGTAATCTTCATGAGCCCAGCGATGACAGTCAATGCACTGAGCTCATTTTTCACCTCTTGTGTCCTCTGAATACAAACCAGTGCAAAATAAATCAGCATCATCAGCACCAAATTCTGAATAATCATCGCCTGATTCCATTTCCGTGTCTGTTTCTTCGCTTGAAGAACTCAGTTGGCGTTTTCTTGACCGAGACTTTTTAGATTTTACTGAATTTGTTTTTTGAAAAAGTTGCTTCTTACACCCAGTTCCTTTTACTTTCTTGGTTCTATTCAAACTGTCCTTTAGTTCTTGGCGATACGGACTGCCTGTCAGAAGGGCTGCTTTTCCGGTTCTGCCTTTCCTTTTTTCTGGTTCTCCACTTATTGATGGTTTTTGGATCTGAGGGAGTGATGACACATCAGTAGGACCCACGAGAGTTGCTGAATCAGGAACTACGATTGCATCACTCTTATCTCCGGTGTGGATGGCAGAAAAAATGTTCCTGTTGCACGGAACAAGCCCTGTCTTTCGAAATGCATTGATCGAAATTTGTAGAGTAGCAGCCGGGGTGACAGCCCGGTTGATTCCTCGGTCCGATTTTCTAGACAGAAGAAACCATAACCTTCTGCTATCTAAATGACCTCTCAGGGCCTATAATGTGACCACTTTATTTTTATAAAGTTAAATCACGTATTTATCAAACGATATGAATTTGTTTAAGAAAACGTAGCGCACTTGTATACAGGAGAATCTGCATATGTCAGTGAAACAACTTCTGGTTCCTAATAAGAGACACTATCTCTTATTTGGAACCACAAGTATCTCTTATTAGGCAACGGCACGGTCGCCAATTCCATGGCTGGTCAGACTGTGATAAATTATGTCACTCATAATCTCTCTAGTTTATAATAGTCTGCATTTCATGAGCTTTTCGGGAAAATAAGTAAAATTAATATCAGAACTTGCCTTCACAGTTATCCACAACTTTGAATAGCGTTACTACAAAAATTCAATTGTCGCGAAAACAAACACAACCTTCTCTGCTTCGTTTCAATCAACCAAGTGACTCCAAACAAAGAGCACGATGCTATAATAGTACAAAGCTCAGATTTTTGTTACAAACATCAGATGACAGCTGTTCATGGACTAGATAATGAGGTATCTCTTATTAGGAGACTATCTCTTATTTGGCGACTTTACCTTATATCACCGCTGTCGGATTGCGTCCTTCATAAATTAGAATATAACCTTCAAAACAAACCTTAATGCACACAGTGCATCATATGACAATTCAACTAAGACATATATAACAAAATTGATTACTGGAAAAATTACCATATTGAAATTAATTTGAATATTATTAAAAATATTCGATCAGCAAACATTGAGATATTCATTGCAAACTTGTTAATACCCGGCGTGTGCGGCTACGCCTAAATAAATTAAAAGCGTTTTTATGTTTAGTTGATTAAGTAAAGGAAAAATAATTATCGATTTATATCCTAGCTAGTTTTAAAAATTCCGTGCTGATTACCTAGCGTTGCTCGGAAATCTATTTATCCCGATTTTCTTGGCATCACCGAGCTGTAAGACAAAAATGGATTATTGTGAGTTATCGGTAAAAGATAGACATATGCTGTCGCGGACTTTTTTGAGATTTTTTTCTTCAAATGTCCAAGGTTGTCTTTCGACATTCCTGGTGTTCTCTCCCGACATGGCGTACTCGTAACCCACTTCTGAGGTTGGGGCGCCTGGAAAGCAGCGTTACGTTGCCCCGACGATATGATGGGTGATGATGATGATAGTGGCGCCAGGAGTCCCTAATCCTAAGCTTAATCTAATATGATGATTATGATGATGATGATTGCGATGACCATATGATTTCGGACACCGTTTGGGTCTTAAAGTTTTTCTGACATTTGTCTTACAGGTGAGGAAGAAACCCGATAAAAACCTCACTCAGAAAAACCGTCCCGACCGGGGATCGAACCCGGGCCCGCTACGTGACAAGGCAGCACACTATCTCGAGACCACAGCGGTGGACTTTTTTTTTGAGATATTTAATTCTGTATTTGGTGATTTGTTGTTGTTTAGGCAGCGTAAACCATTTAAGCGTCCAAAAAGCTACTTTTTTTTTGTATCGAAGCAGCTTTTTTTATTGTTTATTTTATTTTTTAGCTCCGGCTCTATAGTACTTACAGTAATATGTTATATACGTTAATTGTCCAAGAAAAGTCCTTAAATTATGGTAAAACCCCCATTCAAATTGATCGAGTAGCTTTTGAGTCCATAAAGGAGACAGACACAAACAAACAGACTCTCACTCATGTTTGTATATAAAGATTTTATAAAATCTTTATTGCAAATATTAATGCAAGGGAACCATGGCATTCTCTCAGTTTTAGACATTTAAATGGATACATTTAATTTTTTATATTTTTATTTTATTCTTTCAAATCATATTTGTTGTATTAATACTAATAAAAAACACCCAATTCAAAACCATAATATAATATTTCTGTTTTACAATGTATAATATAATATTGTTATAGTAAGCTACAACCCTAACATGGCTTTATGGCGAAATAGTGTTTGAAAATGTTTGGAGATTCAATAATAATAATAATAATAATAATAATAATAATAATAATAATAATAATAATAACAATAACAATAATACTAATAAAATTCATATCAAATTCCGTTGAGGTGAATAGTCATAAGATAAAAAATTAAAATATGTACCTGCTGGCAGTTGTAGTCTTCCTCAACATTGTTAAAATATATTCTTCTTCTTCTTATTCTGCTTCTTCTTCACTTCACGGGCTAGGCAAAAATTGCCTGTTCCGTCTCACAGTTGTTCTGTCCATCTTTTCACTGGCCTTCCTACATTCCTTGAAACTCGTGGCTTGTAATCTGCTCTTGGTAATCTTGTTATATTCACTCTTTCCACATGTGTAAACCATTTCTCTCTATATTCTCTGATTTTCTCATTCAATGGATATATATTTAACTCTGTTCTTATATCTCCATTTTTATCCGATCCAATCTTGTGCAGCCTTTTTTTCTTCTAAGGAAGTTCATTTCTGCGCTCTGTATTCTACTTTGTAATTTTTTGGTCATTACCCAAGTTAAAATATATTTAAAATGTTATCAGAAGGCCTTTCGGAAGTTAACTTCCATCATCACCAGGATGAGTGTCTCCTACTAATTGTTGTTTACGACGTTGTAGACTTGAAGTGTCGTTAGTAGCAACTGACTTATTTTTGACGATCTCGTATGATGGGTTGTACGACTGGGGTTTGTTCTCATTGAGCAGTAAAGTGTTGTTTATTTATTTTATAATTTCAAGATCTTCAATTACATTTATATTTCCTGGAGTTTATTTATTATTTGTTGTAGGCCTACAAAATAAAATGTATTTGACCTCTGTGTCGAAAGGAAACTCCAGTTGGTGTCAGATTTGTATTACGTAGTAAGGATAATATTTATATTGGTTTTGTTCTGTATGATATTACAATCTGCCCGTTTTAATTTTAAGAGCAAAACAATGTTGGTTTCACTGCAGCAGCGAACATTTCTTTTTCTAATCAAATAAAACTTCTGCCAAGTGTAATTCTGTTCCTAAAACTCTAAAAATATGCAAATTTCACAACACTGCACGCTCAACTTTCTCTAATCTATGTTATCATAACTCCTCGTGTTTGTTCCTTTACAACACCAAATATCCCTTTCTTTTATATAAAATAAAGTATAATTATATGCTTCAGGGAGTACCAACAACTTAACAACTCATAAGGCCCATTACATTAATTTCGTCTGTGACTTTTATAACTCATATATGCAATACTACATTCACCATGGCCTTCACTGGTTCCTATAACACAGTCAACGGAATTAAGTTCATATTCCCTATATAGCCTACACTTGTCTAAGATCCATCCGAATATTATTCCCCTAAATACGCCTAACTATCTAACTCATTGGCACTATGGAAGTTCATGGCAGAGCTGTCATAGCCTCTCCATACATCGTCATCTTCAGGTAAGATTTTTCAGTCATCTCCTATATAATTTAGCCTACTTCGCTCAAATCGTAATTAATGTTATTCTTTCTCTTCATCCTTGGCCTACCTACAGGGCGCTTTCCCTCTGGTTTTCTACAAGGAATTTCCATGCCCCTCTTTCAATCCCCATTCGTGGCGCATGTACTGTCGATCATAGTCTACGATAACACCGAGCAACATAAAAGAAACCTTTTTTTTGTCTCAGAAAGAAAAATATGTGATTCTGATAGTATTTTTTCTCCTGAATTTAAATATGATGTCGGGTTTTCTCCAACACGCAAGGTTTCCGAGAAACAGGAATTTATAATTCCAAACACTTTAAAATTGTCTACATCCGTAACTACACAGTATTCAATCATTCGGACTCACCTAGAAAGTAAAAAATGACGATTTTCTGCTATATTTCGCCTGTGGAGCATCCCTCTGAATGGTCCAACAATAATCGGCCAGCATATTAGAATTCCATTTGCCTTGATATCTCTTTTCCATAGCTGAAATCTCCTGATGCAGCGTTCCCCGTACTCATCGCTCACTGCGCCAAGATTTTCTGGGAAGAAATCTAGGTTTATTAAAAATTATTATTTAAATTGAAATTGAAAGAAAAAAACCGTGGGTGATGGAGAAATTCCGAATACATATTTGAAAACACGATAAAAAACTGCATTAAGTACAACTATTGGTACTCATGAGACAAAAATCATGCTGACCAGTGTTATTTAACTATTCTTTATATCCGGTTTCCCGTAAAAAATAAAGTAGCTCACTGTTATGTAGTTTTCTCCATTCATCTCTCTATTCTTCTCTCTACGGTCCAAAAATGTTCTTAAAACATTATTCTTAGATACTAGTAATATTTTCTTCTTTCTTAAAAAAAAACACAGTTAATGTTTCACATCCATATAATGCAACTGGAAGTATAGCAGTTTTATATATTTTTATTTGAACGTTTTTTGAGAGGATTTGGGATAACTAGAGTCCTTTCATTGCGTAATAGCGTACATTACCAGAATTATACCTATGTTTTATTTCTTTCTGCATCTCATTACTACCTGTATTTGTAATTATTGTTCTTAGGTAATTGAATTCAACCACGTATTCAAGATTTTCCTCATTTACCATTTACTTTTCATTTACATTATATAATGTATTTACATGTGTGACAATATATTTAACTTTGTTTATATTTACTTCCAGCCCCAATTTATGCTTCTTACTCAAATACACTACTCAAAAAAATTAGAGAAACACTTGTTTAAACCAAAACCACAAATTAAATATTCTAACAATTTAATTTTTGAGTCGGATGTTTTGAGTTCAAGTATTGTTTAAAATGAGATTGAAGATCTTCTGGGTTTTATTAATTTTTCTCTGAATATGTTAGTGAAATTCCAAGAGTTGCTGAAAAGAAAGTGAGTTCGTATTGATTTATTTTTTTAAAAACAGGATTGAAGAATAATATGTGGTAGGGAATTGTTATTTTTGTGTTCTCTGAAGCTAATACAGAGCAATGAGACATCTGAATGAAACATCAGTTGCATGAGCAGTTGCATTGATTGAAGATGGTCGTTCCATTCACCATGTCTCTAGGATTCTTGATGTCAGCACTTCCATCATCCATAGGCTGTGGAGGTGATATAGAGATACACATGAATACAAGAGGAGACCCGGGCAAGGTCGTAAGAAGAAGACTACAACCGTACAAGGATAAATTTCTTGTTTTATCAGCTTTGCACAGAAGAAAATCTACAGCCAGAGATCTACAAAATCTTTTACACACAGTAATTGGGACGGTAATTTCTGATCAGACTGTAAGAAATAGATGAGAAATGCAAGGTTGAGGTCTAGAATCCCCTTTAAAGCCCCTTGTTTAATACATCAGCACAAAGAAGCCTGGCTGTGAATTGCTCAAAATCATGTCAACTGGCAGCTCCACCATTGGAAGGGTGTTTTATTCACGGACGAATCAAGATTTCGTCTAACAGGTTCTGATGGTCATACACATGTATGGAGACGTCCTGGTGAATGTTTTGATCCAGCCACAATTATTGAACGTGACAGATTTGGAGGTGGTTCGGTTATGGTTTGGGCCGGGATTACTATTGAGTCTCGGACAGAGCTTGTAGTTGTCCCACAGCACATGAGTGCTGATATTTACATTAATGACATTATCCTCCAACATGTTGTACCCTTTGCTTATGGTATGGACCCTAATTTTCTTCTAATGCAAGATAATGCTAGATGTCATACAACACAGGCTTCCAGAGATGTCCTTGCAAGAATGCCAAATTCGGGTGATGGACTGCCCTGCATGCAGTCCGGACCTTATTCCAATCGAGCATATGTGGGATAAGTTGGAAAAATTTGTTCATTAGAATCCTGCTGTACCTCAGAACCTTGAAGAACTTTCACATGCACTCACCGAGGAATGGGAGAGAATCTCACAAGTTTCTGTAAGAAGGCTTCTGCTAAGCATGCCTCGTAGGTGTAACGCGGTCATTCAGGCTCACGGAGGACACACTAGTACTGAGTGTTGAAATAACCATGGAAACATTGATTCCAAAAATTGTAAATCTCAAATTTCCACTTTGTTTTCTGTTACAAATGATAACTTGTTCGTATTGCTAATACTGTACAAGAAAATATTGTTTGAATGTCTATTCTAATTTTACATAAATCTTCAATTTATAATTACAAAAGATCAAACATTAAATTGTTTCAATATTCATTCTCGTGTTTTGGTTCAAACATGTGTTCCTCTAATTTTTTTGAGTAGTGTATAATGTGCGTGATGGCCCTTAGTATTTCCTAGCTCTTGCCTAATAATACTAGGCCTTCCAAATGCTTTATCTTCGAAGGTTTAATAATACAAAATTGTACTATCGCCCATTTCAGTTACATCTCATTCTCGTAGATCTGATAACTCTAACAATATTGGGACAAATAGATAGGCATTTTTTAAATTGTGGACTTACTCATTCTGTACTTTAAGAGAGATGAAAAGATTATGAGTAACTTATTTGAAGATATTGTTCTTAGGGAAATGTATAGACCAAAGCGAGACAACATATAGATACATGGAAAAACTACTTAAAATGAACTACGAAGGTTCGAACCCCGGTGAGGTTAGGAATGTTAAAATAACTCAACCTTCTGGCGGCACCGTGACCCTGGGGTCGACTCAGCCTGTAATGGAAAAGAGTATCAGAGACTTTTTCTGGGTGTGAAGGTGGGTGTATCAACTCGGTTGACATCAAGTGCAGATGATCTAGAAAAGTGGAAGTCTTTACTTCCTATTACCCCAAGGGTCTCGTATGGTCTATAGTGACATAACTTTACCATTTTTATGAGAAATCAAGTGCAGTAAGAATAGTTAAGTATTGTAGACTGCGATGGGCAGAACATGTTGCACGTATGTGGGATGAAAGAAGGACATAAAGTTCTTGTAAGAAACCCGGAGAGAAAGCCCCCAATAAGTAGACCAAGAATGAGGTACGAGAATGATATTAAAATACTATTAGGAAGGTGAATTTTAGAGGGAATGGTTGGTTAGAGATCCATGGAGAACTTACGTCCGCGCGCCCATTAATTCAATAGTGCCATAGAGTAAATTAGTAAATTATCGAGAACTGCAATGGATAGGAATGTAGCATTGTACCACGAATGGTAAGTTAAAGATGGGCGTGAAACTTCTTATAGGAAAGCCGAAGGGAAAGAGTCTTAGTGGGTAATCCAAGAATGATCGCGAGAATATTTATTTATTTAGCATGGTGGAGTTAAACTATGTTCCCTTCTCTAGTACTTGCCAGGACAAACGTAACTTACATTATAATACAGCAATCACAATTAATTCTAATTTTAAATGCTAAATGAACATTTATCCAATAAACTAATATTAATAAGAGTAAGATCGATAATAATGTTAATGATAATTAAATTGAAAACTAAAACTAGAAATAAAATTTTCACAAACAATAAATTAAATTATTCCATGGAACAGTCCATATCTAATCATAAGTAATGCCACGAGTGATTTCCAATTTATCTAGAGAATTTGGAAATCAAGAGTGACATTTGTTAGGACTATTTAACGAATAAAATTAATCTGTTTGCTCACAAATCATTATTTAAACATATTTATTTTAATTTTTTATAATTTTAATGTAAACAGCGATGTTTGAAAACAAATGAGAAACGTTTATTATGTTTAATTTGTTCATCACTACAACCAAATCATATATTATTTATTGCCAATGGGTCGCAATATTGTAAGAATGCACCCTAGTGGACAAAAAAATTAAACACATCAAACTGTTCGTACTAACTGTTAATTTCTGAAGTCCTATGATGTAAATGTGTCAATCATATTTTTCTGGAACGTAAATACCTGGGAAATAATGCCTTTAAAAAGTACAAACAGTGGTTTATTTATTTTTTTGTGATATAATCAATTGGTATAAATGCTTTTCTCTTATATGCCGCAAGCAGTATCTGGTTACATTCGTGCACTATATATACAATCTGGGAGCCACTTCCATTCTAGGATTCTTACATCTTAATATATAAATTGTTATATTCAACGTATTTCTTAAAGTGTCAGTCACTGTAAAATAATGCTCTGACCTATTCAGAATGTTAAAAAGGAGCAGCTTGATTTTAATGTGATAAAATTAAATTGATAAAATCGATTGTGATTGATTGTAAATCAAAATTCATTGAAATGTGATTGGTCATTGACTCCCATAAAAAATGGCACAGAGACTTTAACCCATGCCCCAAATGGTAGTCAATGACCTATCATGTTTAAATGAATTTCCTTTTACAACCAATGATATTAGGAAGGTGAATTTTACAGGGATTGGTTGGTTCACTCGTGATTCACCTCACTCTCTATCGATTTATCTTTATCAGCTCCTGTTTTCGTGATAAACAAACCTTCATTTTCATATTCTGAACATATCAGAGCATTATTTTTCTCCAACAAATACATTGAATATAGCAAATAATGAACAGATTCCTTGATTTTACTGAGTTGTTTACTAAAAAAATTAATAACCTATAATGTTGATTCTAATATACAGTCTTGACGTGTTTCATTATTTCTCCACTAGGGTAAGTAAAAGTAAAGTGATCCCACAACAGACCCGGAGGCCCTTGGGGTAGTAGGAGGTTAAGGCTCCCACTTTTTCTAGACAATCGGCACTTTATGTCAACCTGGTTGTCAGCCCTGCGTGACGGCCGCCTTTACCCCCAGAACAAGCGCCTGGTACTCATTTCCGTTAGAGGCTGAGTCGACCCCAGGGCCATAGTGCCGCCAGAGGTGTTTCTTATAATATTGCGATGATCCTATTTGGCAATAAATAATATGATCAAGTTGCAGTGAATAAACATAACCTCACATTTGTTTTATTTGTTTTCAAACATCGCCGTTTACATTAAATATATAAATATTTTAAAATACCGGTAACTATATTTAAATAATTATTTTGAGTAAACAGCTTAATTTTATTCGTTAAACAATCCTAGAAATGCTACTCTTGATTTACAAATCCTCTAGATAAATTCACTCGTGGCATTACTTATTACGTATATTGAGATATAATATACTAAATTGTCGGATATAGGCCTAGGCGTACAATATTTAAAACACCAACGTAAATTATTTGTCAATCCTAATACTGTGTTTTTATAAAATAAAATAAATTATTTTTAATTGCTAAAAGAATATTATCAACGAGGCGGGTAAATTAGTTTGTTATTAATTGTCAGTTTGTTTTTGAACGATATTTCACTTTGACAATATCTGACATAATGCGGAAGAGAATTCTATGTTCTGGCAAATGAAACTGCAATACACAGTGTGATGAGGAGGGCTATTAAAGGACATTGTAGTGACAGGATTAAAATAGTCTCCCATTCGGTTCACCGGACGGGGAATACTTCTAGGAATCCATGCCAAAAGCTGAAAAACAGGGACATGTTCCTAGGAAAGGAAGAATGTTAGGACATTATACAGTAATGGGGAATTACATATATTAAAGTACTCGTAGGAATTAGATAAATCGCCAGGAAATGTGTCACGAAAGGGGAATGAAAACGTGAGGGAAAACACCCAGTTGGTACACCAAGTATTAGATGGGAGAATAACATTAACCATGGTTTAAGGGAAGTAGATTATACAGGAGATGTTTGGAAAACATTACCTGAGGATAGGAATGTATGGAGAGCTTATATCCGTGCAGCCATGAACCTACAGGTTCGATAGATCCAGTGAGTTAGTAGCGATGTGCTCGATTGTCTAAATTATGTATGTCGGGGAGTGTAATGAATCGGCGTGATAAATAATTAGGTGATGATATGTATATATTTTATAGTGGGCCTACTAACCATGATTTGAGGAAGTAAATTATTTAGAGATGGTTGTAAAACATTAGCATAGGATTAGGATGTATGGAAAACTTATGTTCGCTCGACTATGAACCTCCGGAATCAATATTGCTACATGTGTTACTTATTATTTATATTCTTATTTTATACAGTGTGCTCTAAAATTCTCCTTACAAACTTCTAGGACTTGTAGAGGGAACTGAATTGATAATATTTAGAATTGGAAACCATGTCCGGAAACTTACAGTTTCCGTGCTACAGCCGTTTGAAAACATGCTTTTAACGCTATCACTTTCACAAGTAATTTATTATGAGACGTGATACAATACATCACTTGTTTTACAATTCAACTCATTAATAACCAAAGAAACAAAATGGAAACTCTATCATGACTCAATAATCTCGGATACACCCTCCACAATCAATTTTTGCAGTTTTCAAAATGTCGAAAAAAATTGACATTTTTTTGAAAAAAACAAGTCTTGGAATACTCGATACGGAAATTTTCGATTTAGACAAATCGTGAAGCTATTACTTGTTGAAAAACGTGACGTACGTTCAGGCAATGCTTGTTTTCAAACGGCTGTAGCGCGGAAACGGTACATTTTCGGACATGGTTTCCAATTCTAAATATTATCAACTCATTCCCCTCTACAAGTCCTAGAAGTTTGTAAGGGGAATTTTAGAACACTCTGTATTTGCGTGATCAGGTCCGGTAATTGGTCTTCAACCTCCAAAATAAGAGTCTCGGATACTAATGTGAGCCAACTGGATCGGAAAACGTTCTGGAAGAGGCAAGTTGAATAAATCTGAGAGGTACCTTATAGAATATGTTCACTTCTTAGGAATTTATCTCTCTTCTAAATTAAGAAAAAAGGGGACGACGGAAAGCTGTAGAAGCAGACAATCTAGTTTCTTCTATTACGTACTTGTAGGCTACTTTTTTTACTTCTTTCGCTTCAGAAAATCTTTTTTTGAAATGCGAAGCTCTTCAATTCAGCATCTCGCCGCTTTCATCTTGGAAAAATGTAATAATAGAAATAGTGTGAGTGCTCCATATATATTTACTTCAAGTAGGATCTCTTTTCAGACGCGGATGTAACTGACGACTTCTCCCGCATATGACAGACAATCATTCAGAGGAAAACTCTGCCAAATTCTTGTCCCATATCAGCTATATTATTTATCATGTTTGTCTGTGACATTTTTAAAGTGTTTTCTCGTATGTACATGTATGGGATTTCCTATTTATTTGTATCTTTTATTGAAGTTTCTTACGTGCTTTAAATTAGACAGAATCAAAAACAATATTATCAGAGAAAAAATTAACTTTAACTAAACAATTGTACTAAACAATTATAACCCCACTGGTCACACTTCTTGCGGTTTATGTATGCAACTAAGTTATCGAAAACTTTACAAAAAGAGAGGTGCACTCACTGTGTATCTAGAAACCCGGGCCTCCTCTAGCAGTTTCAATTTTTTATTTAATCAAAACGAAACTTAGCATGTAGAAATTAATTAAAAACAAAATAACATCGAGTTCGTTAACTATCAATGTCGGGCCATTAGGCGGGTAGGAATTCACCGGAATCGAAAATTTAATAATCGCTCTAGTGATTGCAATTTTCGATGTTTCAAGATAAAACTCAGTACATGCTATTAAAACAAAGATACCTTATTCTCCAGAAATCTGTGAAATGCACCGTTAGAGGAGGGAGTTTATCTAAAATCCGAATTAAAAAATTTACTTCAGCAACCGCCATGTTTGGTTCATTACGATGTATACCATAGAATTTACTTACTTAATACTTACTTAATGAAGGCTTTTCACTTTACAGCAATTCGCCCCTTAATTCCTGCTTTCCAGAGATTCCTATCTTCCCATAGCCTTCTTCCATACCCCTCTTGATCATGGCATCATATATTCCCTCATACCATGCTCTTCTACTTCTCCCCTTCTTCCTTCTGCCTGGTACCATCCAATCCAACACCTGTTTAGGCCACTGGTCTTCCGACATCCGTTGTACGTGTCCATACCACTGCAGAGCTCTCTTTGTTATCCTATCGATAACAGTTTCTTGTGCATCAATTTCTTGTCTGATATATGTATTTCTAATATGTTGTAGCCTGGATATTCTCATACTTCTCCGTAATCCATCCATTTCTGTCGCCAAGATTCTTTTCTGCATTCTTTCATTTATTGTCCAGCTTTCTAATGCATAAGTAAGTATACTTTCTATTATTGTCCATACCAATTTAATTAACCTTAAATTGGCAATGTATCCTGTAATATATATATTAGTTTATTTATTTAAATTTAAAAGTAATAGAAACATTAATCGGTAGATATTATGTAGCCTAATGGTGTCAAATTATACAACAATATACAAATAGATGATACCATATGCATGATTTGTTTTCACTGCAGTTCGACACTTTGGAATAAGCTGATATCAGAAATCGAGTTTCCACAATATAATAAAAGAAATATACATTCCGTAAAACACCAAAATGGGATCATTAATTCGACTTGCTGAAGAAGTAGCTTAGTTTACGCAGTTCCTGCGCGACAGAATTTTGTTTGTAACAAATGTTACATCTAATTACTCAAACACCACATCCCGAAAAAAAAACACAATTTCCATTGCAATTTGTTTGTGGTTATCAATGTTGATTAAATCCACAAAAAAGAGACAGAATTTTATTTAAAAAACGATAAAGATAAAAAAACAAACGATGTAGTATAAACATTTGTGGGAAACAAAGGACCTAGTGGTCGAGTTTATAATGGTGTCGTGTGAAAATTCAGATGTATATAAAATAGTTTGTGTTTTGATTAAAGAGATCCGCTTAGCGGTCATGTTTGTGATTGATCGTCGGGTTATTTTGGCGGTGTAGTTTTGCATGTTACAAATATCGATTCCTAAGTTAGACAATGCATTCCAGATGAAGCACCGAGTGAATCCGCTGTCATCAAACGACCTCTGCACGACTTTACAAATATTTAATATTCAGATTTTAAGTTTTTTAAGCTTAGATAGATAGCAGCTATCCCTTACACATTAACACGTCAACTTTCTGTGTTAATATTCTGTTGTTTTTAGTTATTTTATTATAAGTAATGCCATGACTGATTTTCAATTTATTTAGAGGATTTGGAAATCAAGAGTGGTATTTGTTAGGACAATTTGACGAATGAAATTAAGCTGTTTACTCACAAATCATTATTTAAATATAGTTATTTTAAAATATTCATATATTTAATGTAAATGACAATGTTTGAAAACAAATGAGAAAAAATTGGTTAGTATCATTTGTTCATTCACTGCAACTTGATCATATTATTTATTGCCAAATAGGATCATAATATTGTAAGAATGCACCATCCATCCATAGTAATTCTTGCCCGAAGGCAGGTCCTTCACTGCAGTCATAGCATTTTCATGCTATGCTTGCAGCTTTACTAGGAAATTGTAGGTGTGGTAGCTTACCGTTGCTTTCCACACCGGTGAAGGATGATGATGATGATGATGATGGCCATATGATTTCGGGGACCGTTTGGACCTTAAAGTTTCCCTGACATTTGTCTTACAGGTGAGGAAAAACCCCGATAAAAACCTCACCCAGAAAAACTGCCCCGACCGGGGATCGAACCCGGGTCCGCTGCATGATAAGGCAGCACGCTACCTCGAGACCACAGCGGTAGTCCCTAATGGATAAAATGCACCCTAATGGAGAAAAAATGAAACACATATAACTGTATTTATAACCAACTTTGTAGGTTATTAATTAATTTTTAGGAAAAACTCATTATTTAAAAACACAATTATTGAACACACAATTATCAAATGTGTAGTTCGAACGAATTATTCATTATTTGTTATATTCAACGTATTTGTTCGAGAGTCAATCACTGCAAAATAATGCTCTGGCATGTTCAGAATATCAGAATATTAAAAAGGGGAGCTTTCTTTATTTTGGTAACCAGAATTCGATAAATATCGAGATGAAACACGACTGTCATAGGTTGTAAAACAAATGCATCGAAACGTGATTGATTGATCATTGACACCTATTTGGAGCATGAGATATTTAGTCATATAAATGTCTCTGCTCAGTTAATCTACTTATATACGTACTTATATAAAAATGTATACATGCTTGTACTGGTATATATATATATATATATAGGCCTATAGGCCTATGTTTGTGCCGGCATAGCTCTCGAATGCCTGGAATAAATTCAACCAAATTTGGACAATTAAGGTAAACTTCAAACTTGAGACCCACATCTTAAGTTCTCCAGGAGAATTTGTTTTTAGAATGAAATCTCTGTTAAACAAGATGGCAAATTATCTTCTTGGGAAAAGATCAACACTGGAGTAAGACAGGGATGTGGGCTTTCACCGGTGCTTTTCATTATACATATGAATAAATTAATAAATGAATGGAGGAAAAAACAACGAGGATATATATCCACCAATAGGAACCTCAAATTCGATGCTATTCTTTTTGTAGACGATTTAGCTCTTCTGGCACTTTCCGAAAATGATTTGTAACGATCAATTTATAATTTACAAAAAATAGCTGCCAAATTTAATATGGAAATATCAATTAACAAAACTAAAATTATGGCATTTCATGGGAAGGGCCCCCATACAAAGTAAAATCTGTCTCCAGAATAAAATTTTAGAGAGATCTAATCAATTTAAATATCTTGGATAGTATCTCTCTATCTGGGATGAAAAGTATATCCCTGAAAAAATTACTAGTCGTAATAAAAGTTTGGAAATTATTAATCAAGTTATGAAACCATCCCTTGTACAAAAAAAAACACCAGATTACGTTTATAACATTTTGGCTAGACCAGTGTTGACCTATGGTAGTGAAGCATGGACACTAAAAAGACAACATGAAAGCAGAATAACGGCTTGTGAAATGAGATTCATGCTCAGGACAGCGGGTTACACCAGATGGGATCGGAAAAGGAACACCGATATCTTAAAAGAATTGAAGACTACGCCAATTTTGGAATATATTAAACAGTACCAACTAAATTGGAAACACCATCTAGAAAGAATGAGTTCAAATCGGATCCCCAAAGCTGTTTATAATTATATACCAAGCGGACGAAGATCACTGGGCCGTCCTATGAAACGCTGGAGGGAAAATTTTCTATAGGATCGTAACAGGCCTTGGCCTAATACTTGGAAGGAAGGAAGAAGAAGAAGAAGATTTCGATTTTTCGCTATTAAAATAACTGAAGGACTCGGTCATGACTGGTCCTATGTATTCACACTAATCTTTATAGGTTGACCCCTAGAGTACCATGGGGGATAGAAGGGATGAAAAATATCTCTAAAATCACCGTGATTGTCTAATCCTAGTTTTTTGAGTTTTTAAGCTCATTGATGACAGAACAGATGTCATAAAAGCCTAAGTTTAACCCTTAACACCCTTTCTAAAATTAACATGATTACAATATTAGGCTTATCTAGAATTAGATTAATTTTTTTAAGTATTTGTTTTATTATGAATGCATTAGTTTTTGGGATCCCTTAGCTCATTGGTTAAATACCTCATGATATTTAAGCCCAGTTTTATCCATGGCATCTCAAACGGAGCGAGATTAGCTGACTTGTAAAATTAATCATAAAGAACCAAATTGTGAAATCTATAGTTTTCGAATCACTGAGAAAAAGATTGACTTCCCGTTGCTGTTTAAGTTCATGTTCATTCCCCATATTCAAGGGGGTAAGTAGGGGTGAAAAATGAAATGTTCAAATGATAGATAATAATGTCGAAGCCATATTTTTCGAGGTCAGTAAATTGATTGGTGCAAGAAGATTGGGATAAAAAAGTATCCTGGTTTTGCCGGACAATCAGTCTTGTATCTAATATATAAAAATGAATGTTTGTTTGTTTGTTTGTTTGTACTTTATGCACGGTCATACCGTTGATCCGATTGGGATGTGGCTTTTTGCAAAATATTCAGGAGATTCCCGGGATGAACATAGGCTATAAGAGAGTTCTGATACTCAAATCTTACACCCTTAAAAATCGCCCTTTGTAGTGGAAAAAGCGTGAAAAAGTAGCTATTTGGATCCTTAAATGGCTTACGCTGCCTAAACCATAACAAATACACACAATTAATGTATACAGACTTGAATATCTCACAAAGCTCTACAAAACGTCCGTGACAGCATATGTTTATCTCTTACGGATAACTCACAATAACCAATTTTGCCTTTCATTGATGTCAAAAGATCGAGACAAGTACGTAGCTTCCTTTGCAAACATAGCAGCATATGGCAGGTATTCTTTTACGGATAACCCACAATAACGAAAATTGTCTTTTAGTTCATTTATGCCACGAAGGTCGAGATAAGTAGATTCCCGGACAACACCGGGTAATCAGCACGGGGAATTTTAAAATAATTACGATATACATTTATAATTATTTTTGATTTTACTCATTCAACTAATCATAAGAAGTACATTAATTTTTGTCTTTCAGTTCATTTATGCCAAGATGATCGGGATGAGTAGATTCCCGGGCAACACCGCGTAAGCAGCACGGGGTATCTAAAAATAATTACGACATAAATGTTTCCTCCTACTTATTAAAGTAAACATAAAACATTAATTTTCGTATTTCTGCTCATTTATATCAGGAAGATCGGGATAAGTAGATTCTCGGGCAACGCCGGTTAATCAGCACGGGGTATCTTAAAAATATAAATTTATAATTATTTTTCCTTTTACTCATTCAACTAAACATAAAAGCACATTAATTTTCATTTACTTAGGCGTAGCAGCGAGTAGGCTACAAAAATAAGTGTCTGTGAGTCCTATAATCCCTCAAACACTACTTGGCCGATTTGAATAGGGTTTTTACCATCATTTACATATTTTTGGGGCAATTAACGTACATAACATATCATCGTACGTGCTATAGGGCCGGGCGGAACTAAAAAAAAAGTATCGCTGCACTAAAAAGTTGATTTTTGAACGATTAAATGACTTACGTTGCCTAAACTATAACAAATACACCTAATCAACGTACAAGGAATTAAATATCTCAAGAAATTCTACAAAATATTAGCCTCAACACAGATAGCTCACAATAAATAATTTTGTCATTCAGGTCATTGACGCCAAGAAGATCAGGATAAGCAGATTCCCAAGCAACGCCGGGTAATTAGTATATTATGAAAATCGTATATTTTAATCAGATTTTTTAATTATGAAAATAAACAGATTTAGTTATTATTATTGATTTCGTACATCTCAATGATGGATAAATCATATTTGAAGAGAAAAATTATACGTTCAGACCGGGACTTGAACCCGGGACCCTTGGTTCTCTAGACCAAGTGCTCTACCAACTGAGCTACCTGAGCAAGTATCGATCTAAACGCAAATCTTTCTCTATATACATTGTAATTCCCGTCCACCAAATGCTATGAAGCCATGCTTCTATCTTGCAAATGGCGGCTCCTTTATTAAGAAGACATATTTCGGCTTTTTTTGGAAAAAGCCGTACTGGCTGTAATGTATAATTCCCAAATATGTCTTCTTAATAAAGGAGCCGCCATTTGCAAGATAGAAGCATGGCTTCATAGCATTTGGTGGACGAGAATTACAATGTATATAGAGAAAGATTTGCGTTTAGATCGGTACTTGCTCAGGTAGCTCAGTTGGTAGAGCACTTGGTCCAGAGAACCAAGGGTCCCGGGTTCAAGTCCCGGTCTGAACGTATAATTTTTCTCTTCAAATAAGATTTAGTCAGGTTTACTAATACATTTTGAATAGACGCTATTTTTAACAGTTAAAACTGTTGCATTTGGTTAGCTGTGAAAGTTAAATTTGTTCTGAGAGGGATTTTTAATGAAATAACATTTCATCTGCATCACGTATCAAGTTACGAGATTAACTGTGTCGAGTAGGCAGCCCGCACCACACAATGCATACAAAACCAAGAGAAGTCGGTAGTTGTGCATGTTAAGGCAGATTCTTCCTTCACTAGACTTTACTAATTAAATACAGGCCGAACAAAAAATGTGAACAAGGTCATCACCATAATATTTTCTACAAACAAATTTAATTTCTTATTTTTAAAATATTATATTATTATCATAAGTAATGTCACGAGCGATTTCTAAATTATTGATAAATTCACGATTCAGGAAGTAGGGACTCCTGAATTTATCTAGTAGATTTGAAAATCAAGAGTGGAATTTGTTAGGACTATTTAACGAATAAAATTAAGATGTTTACTCATAAATCATTATTAAAACATAGTTATTTTAAAATATTTATATATTTATTTAATGTAAACGGCGATGTTGAAAACAAATGAGAATTTTTTGGTTATGTTTCATATGTTCATCACTGCAACTTGATCACACTATTTATTGCCAAATAGGATCGTAAAATTTATGAACGCACTCTAGTGAAGAAAAAATGAAACAAGGAGGAGTTTTCTTTATTTTGGTACTCAAAATTCGATAATTATCGAGGTGAAACACGACTGTCATTGATTGTAAAACAAAATTCATTGAAACGTGATTGATCATTGACTCCCGTTTGGGGCATGAATTAAATAGTCGATATATTATTATATAGAGATTATTTAGAGTTATTGGCTACCTCAGAGAACTATTTTAAAAACTAGTTTTATGACTTAAATATAAATTAATAACAGAAAAATAATCAATGAAAATGTCAGTTAAAAAACGTTCGTCAGGCAGGAACTGCGTGAACTAAGCAAATTGAATTTCTAACCCCATTTCTCTGGTTTACGGATTATATATTTTCATTAAATTGGAGAAACTCAATTACTGATCTCAATTTATTTAAAAGTAACACGCTGCTGTGAAAACAAATCATGTATAACAGTAGCCTAAGTTTTATTACATATTTACATATTGTATAATTTGATACCCATTTAAATAATATATACAATGCATGTTTCCATTACTTTATTAAATATATTAAATAAATTAATCTAATGTATATTATAAGATAGTTCGGACAAAGATAGTATTCAAAAATAAATCAATAGAACAAGTGGTAAGATATAACTTCCTAGGTTGCAAAATATCATACACAGCGGAAACAGATATAAATAACAAACTAAATAAGTTTAATTATATAACAGGAACACTAAAGAGAACTTTGAAAAATAAAGCCAGGAAAGACTCTATAATGAAATTATACAAGACAATGGCAGCGCCTATTATTACTTATGGATCCGAAACATGGACAGTGACAACACAAGAATCTGCAAGAATACAAGCTGCTGAAATGAGATTCTTCAGACCAATAGCAGGCTAACAAAGAACAGACAAACAACATAACACAGAAATAAGACAATAACTAAAAATAGAGGAATTAAACACAACAATAGAGAAATACAGAACAAACTGCAAAGAACACTTGGCAAGGATGATTGAGAATAGAATACCAAAAGCTACCTGAGCAAGTATCGAGCTATTCACCACGAGGACGAAGAACTTTGGGAAGACCAAAAAAAAGATGGAAAGAGGAGCAATTTGGAGCCGGAACAGACTAGTAAATAAGCCTAAACCGTGAAGAAGAAGTATATTATAAGATATATTGTCAATTGAATGGTTAATTAATTGCATCGTATACATTGTGACTAACCAAACATGATTGCTAGAGTGAATTTTTAATTTGAATTTTGAAATAAACCCCCATTTGTAATAGTTGAATTTCGTTGATTTTTTGGACAAGATATTTCTCGGTTTGTTTTAACAGCATAATGCGTTGTGAAAAATTGAAAATTGCGATAGTTAGCTAGAATGATTTTAAAATGTTCATTACGAGTGAATGGAAATATGAATGTTATTGGTATGAATTACTTTATTTTTCATTATTTATGTAAATAAATACAATAAATATATAAGAACAATAAATGTGAAATTAAAATGGTGTCTCAATTATCAGAACCTTTTGGAAATAGTAAAGGATTGTTACAAGGATATAGACATTTGTTTAGTAAAATGGTCACGTAAGTGTACAAAAATGGGACTAGAATTGACAGAAAGAAGATATCTACATAATTTACTTTTTGTCAACGATCAGATAATTATAACCCAGAATGGAGAAGATGCAATTTATATGTGTAATCAGTTGTCAACAACATATCAGAAATGGGGTTTGAAAATCGACAAAAACAAAACAGTGTGGAATGCAGGCTTTCACGGCCGGTAATCATGGTAATAAAAGATTCCGTATAGACCACGGCCACATAGCCCGGAATCTTTTATTACCACAAAACAGAGTATTTAACAAAATGACCCAGATGAGTTATATATTGATGGGGTAAAGATAAAGATGAGCGACAGTTTCCGTTATTTGGGATCAATTATAGAGAAAGATGGAACATCAAATAAAGAAATAGCAAAAAGGATTAGTAATGGAAGAAAAACCATAGGAATGTTGAACTCTATACTATGGAGTAAAAACATCATTAACAGAACAAAACAATTAATTTATAAATCCATACTAGAAAGTATAATGTTATATGGATCGGAAGTTTGGACAATGACACAACAACATGTCACCAGAATAACTTCAGTTGAAATGGATTTTTGGAGAAGGGCTGCCAGAAAATCTCGACTGGAAAAAATTAGAAATACAGAAATTGGAAAATGGATGAACGCAGAAAGAAATATAATGGATGAGATTGAACACAGGAGGCTAAAATGGTATGGACACGTAAGAAGAGTGAAGGATGGAAGACTACCAAAGGCCGTCTATGCATGGAAAATTGAAAGAAGGAACAGAAAAGGAAACCAAGAACAACCTGGAAGAACAACATTAAAAAAATTCAATGAGGAAATTTGGTGTAAGAAATGAAGACACAGAGGACAAAGAACGATGGAGAACTTTAATTAAGGGAAATTTCTGAATGTTTGTTGCAAAATGACAGTCTATAAGCCCGTAGTAATTTATATTTAATTGATGTTAATTACTAAGATTGGTTGGAGAAAACCCTCAAGGATGAGGAAAATTTTCAGAATGAATTAATGATTTATGTAAAGTTATGAGACCTCATAAGATCGCTAAAGTATGCTTTATTATTTGTTAATTTTGATTTAATTTCATGTCTACACAGCGGTTATTAATTTTGTTTGTATTAATTTAATATATTGACTCACATTTAATTTAATTTAAAATATAGTTAAATTTATTTTGCATGCTGGTTTATTATTTGTATTCTAGGTCACTACTTGAATATCAGTATAATTTAGTTTAAACTTACTTACTCACTGGCACTATCGAACCCGTAGGTTCATAGCCGCGCGAACATATGCTCTCCACACATCCCTATCATGAGCTAATGATTTCCAATTATTCCCTGTATAATCTACTTCCCTCAAATCGTAGTTAGTTATTCTCCCACGTCATTCTTGGTCTACCAACTGGACGTTTTCTCTTGGTTTTTCTACAAAAAGCTTCAATGCACGTCTTTCAATCCCCATACGTGTCACATGTCCTGCCCATTGTAGTCTACGAGACTTAACTGTTCTTATTATATCTGGCTTCTTATAAAGACCATATAGTTCTTTGTTATGTAGTCTTCTCCATCTACCTGCATGTTCATCTGTCTTTGGTCCAAAAATTGTCCTAAGAACTTTATTCTCTAATACTCGTAATCTCCTTATACGATAGTTAAATGTTCCCTATGCCAGACTCATGATTATGAATAGCATACTCACATCAGCTTAAACTATCTTAACATAGATTGTTTCTAGAACATGTTGACGGATTATTCATGCATAATAGTTTGCCAACTCAGAGTAATGAAACACGTCCGTGAACAGGGCCCAGCCACGGATACTCTTCCTGAAATGTATAAGGTTAATCTATTTTGCTCTTTGGTTCTCATTAGGTACGCGATACATTACATTATGTTGTATTAACGGACACTTGTTGTATACGCTATGATCTTTGTCTATATTTTTATGTATATGTATTCGAACTTACCGGAACCCCGAGCTTTGAGCTTTATGGTAGCAGCTTTATGTATTGTTATATTCACGGGGGACCTCAGAGTACACATTTTGTATAATAACTTTTGAAACCCCGTGCAAGGTTATTACTTAAAAGTTAAAATATTAAAATTTGTACCTGAAATATCAGTCGTCCTTACAAATTAAAATTCATTGAAACAGGGAAGGCCTTTCACAAATTCTTGTTCCGTCCTCACTCAGCTGGTGGAAGTTCTAAAATAATCCTCTAATCATCTTCTTTATTTCCTATCAGGAGCATAGCGCATCCACAATGCGTCGCCAACGAGTCTTCATTATTTGAACGAATTTATAATTTGTTGACAACTAATATTTTAATTTTCTATTAAAGTGGTTGTGTGGTGTGGTAGCAAAGATGAGTAACACAGAAAATTATAAGACCAAGCCTTGAACACTGTATTGTTCGCAGATGATCAGGTGATTTTTATAATACAGAGGACGAGTTACAAAAATCTAACCAAAAACTGAATTAAGGTATATAAGTAAATACAATATGCACATATCGAAATAACCTAAAGTAACGGCTTTTGAAAGATTAAACCACAGAAGATGCATCATAATGAACAATAATAAGTTAATAGAACAAGTGAACAATTTCAACTACTTAGAATTTAACATATCTTACTGCCAAAATTAAACAAATTTTATAACTAGGGAAAGGATTTTGAGGTGCGACACCTTTCCAAAAATATAGCTGTTTTCATACCAATAGTGCAATATATGTGTTTGGGGTCATGAAATGAAGCGAAATGGACACAATTTGTTGCACCTTTTCTTGAGATTACTACATTTCGCCCCCCTTTTCCCTCTTTTTTGTGCTTCAATACCTTTTCCTCCGCGTTTTTAAAAGATAGTACAGAGAAATGTATATTTTGTTCTTCTTGAACAGCTTTTTAAAATCTCAATCAGAAGTCAACATTATTAAATAAATATTAATTTATAATTTATATCACAGCAACAATAGCCAATCTGCAGCTGTGAAGTCAAATTTAAATTTCAACTGTCTTGCTGTAACAGTTTAAAATAAGTTCAGTTATTACTGGCAGTAATTTAAGTTTTCTATCTACCGACTTGTTGTTGGCTGTGTTTTACTAGTCTGAACCATAATGTATTTTTATAACTGGATTTTCACAACAATATCATGACGAATGTTAAGAAGGATAAGTTGTATGCACTTTCAGAATTCAAAATGAAATGTATCGAAACTTATTGCATCATTCGTTGATGTTCCATCTGCGAAGTAAATATTTCAATAAACTAAAGAACTATGAATTACCTCTTGTGGTCTCTATAAAGAAAGAAAAAAAATGGTACAAAATTATATGCGTATTATATAAACTGAGTTCATGTCATTAGTTTAAACCTTAATTCAATTTTTCAACAGCACCTTTTTATATGTATTTTCAGAACCTCCCCTTTTAAATCAAAATTTGCACCTTAACATCCCATCCTATTTATAACATGTGCGGAACAATAAAAATAAAACATTAAAAATCACACAATTAAAATTCTATAAAACAATGGCAGTATTATTGTTAACATATGCTTGTGAAAACTGGACACTTAATATCAGATAAAAAGAAAACAGAAGTAGCTGAAATCAAATTCTTATGTTCAGTAGGTGGCTATACATTGTTGGATAAGAAATATAATGAAGATTTAAGAACTGAATTAAACATTTAAAGGGTCGTAGAAAAAAATCAAAACTGAACATGACTCCAACATATAGAAACAATATGACACCCAAAAGACTCCCACAAATTTTGTTTCACTACCAACACAAAGGAAAAAAGAAATATTGGGCGCCCAATAAATAGATGGAGGGATATGGTTCTAGATGTGGAAACAGGTCTATCACCTTATTCCATACATAGAATAAGAAGAACATAGAAGAAGAAGAAGAAGAAGAAGAAGAAGAAGAAGAAGAAGAAGAAAATTATATGCGTATTAAATTTGGCAAAGCTGTGGTCTCCATTCTACAAAATAAACGAACAAATAACACGGCATATTTTACACAAGATGAGTACAAAAAATAATTCTTCTTCTTCTTCCTTCCAAGTATTAGGCCAAGGCCTGTTACGATCCTTTAGAAAATTTTCCCTCCTACTTCCGGGAAATTCTCGTATAAGATTTGAAAGCATAATAATAGTCCCTTCGATTGGTTGCTGGCCAAAGGAAGGCAAGACCAGTGATGGGGCTGCCATCTTATAGCCTCTGGTCAGGCTTTTCTGGAGAAGAAAAGAAAATAAAGGAAAGAAGTAATGGAAGAAAGGAAAGACTCCCAGCCCTCGGATGCCCTAATAGCGTCGGGGTCGAAAAAAAACAAGAGTTAACCAAGAGAGGTTAGATAGTAAAGTAATAATTTTACCATCAAAAGCGTGGAGTGCTCTATATCAATTGATATATTTGATAATAAAACAGATATTGGTACAAGTAAAGTCTCTAAGAAACAAATGTAAAAATCATAAAAAGCACCCCACGCTTTTGATGGTAAAATTATTTTCTTTTTGTTGATAAATCTAGTTTTATTCTGTATGTGTTGGAGATTATTTTTTTGTTGACCATTTTAATTTTATCCCAAGCGTGTTGGAAATTAAAATTATTTTTCATTTTTTTAAGTTCGGTTATCTGATAAAGCGTGTTGTTTTAGTTTTTTAAAACTATTATTTATTTTTTATTTTTTAGTTTTAATATTTCACAGTATAAGATAAAATGTAAATATCTTTAAATTCGATACTATTGTAGTATGAGCTAAAAGTAATACTCTTCTAAAAAAATCTCCCAGCCAGATTTGAACCAGCGACCTATGGATTACTGAAATTATACACCACTAGAGTTTACCGCTTTACCAACTGAGCTCTTACAACGAGTGACTAAAAAGTCGACAAGTCCGCAACCTATTATACCAGTTTTAATTTTGTTTGTTTTTCTGATGATTCTGGCCAGGATTTTAGAAACAAAATATGAAATTATTGTATTGTCACGGGTTCTTTACAAGTATACAAAGTTTCAAGTCGATCCAATGTTTCTAAGTGGGTGAAAATCATGTTCAAAGATTCCGTTACATAGATAAAAAGACACTTTTTTGATTTTCTGATGATTCTGGCCAGGATTTTAGAAAACAAATATGAAATTATTGTATTGTCAGGAGTTCTTTACAAGCATACAAAGTTTCAAGTTGGTCCAATGATTTTAAGTGGGTGAAAATAGCGTTGAAAGATTCCGTTACATAGAAAGATAGATAGATAGATAGATAGATAGATAGATAGATAGATAGATACAGGTAAAGCTAATATAAAGCGTGTAAAAATAAGTTTAAAGGAAGCATCTTCGGCTAACAATATATCAGGATCATAAGGTTTAACGGAGATGTCATTGCAAAAGTAAATGTAAAAGCAGTAAGTGTAAATGTAGTGCACTGGAACGTTTGTTTAATTCGGAGTTTCGTCGAAGTTTGTGCTGTGAAAACAAATAAAAGGTAATGCCACAGAAGTTTGTGATAAGAAAAAAAAAACAAAAAAAACAGTTACAATATCCTATTTACTGAAAAAGGAAGTTCCGTAGAAGTTTTTGAAATAAGTTTTAACAAGTTTTTTAATAAATATCACACTTTGACATAACATTTTGGTTATTTTCATTTATGAACAATGCCCAATATCAAATTGGCCACTAATGCCATTATCTGGCCAATGTGTTAATAAATTTCAATTTCGCGTTACGTATACAAGAATCTCACATAAATCTCCAGCCATTGACGTTATTGCCTTCACGTATAGAGGAATTGTATCATACGACGTTAGTGTTATGGAAATTACATAGGGCCTAATTCCTACTTTCCTTCGTTGTCCGTAACATATTATAAGGGAAAGGAAAACCAATGTTTTCACTAGGAACGTAAATTGGGTAATGGTTAGCACACTAACGTTAGTGGTTGGAGGTCTCGGGTTCAAATTCCGGTTCAGGTATTAATTTTCCTTTTCATGTCATATTTGGCCTTCATTGCTTAATATTTATAAAATAAAAATAGAATACATGAGATCTCAGTCTTCCTCAACTTTGGATGTGGGATGTGGAGTACTTTCAAAGCATATGCTTCATCTTCAGATTGTAGAGTACCGATCTACAAGCTGAAGATGAAGTACCTCGAAAGTACTCCACATCCCACATCCAAAGTTGAGGAAGGCTAAGATCTCAGGTATTCCGTTTTTATATTATAAATATTGCATAGTAACCTCAACGGTGTTTCGTCATGAATTTTAAAAGTATCGACTCATTGCTTAAGGTCAAAATTTAGTTATAACATCGATATATATATAAGACTTGAATGGGATCTGAAAAGGAACACCGATATCTTAAAAGAACTGAAGACTACGCCAATGTTGGAATATATTAAACAGTACCAAATAAATTGGAAACATCATCTAGAAAGAATGAGTTCAAATCGGATCCCCAAAGCTGTTTATAATTATATACCAAGAGGACAAAGATCACTGGGCCGACCTATGAAACGCTGGAGGGAACACTTCCTATAATATCGTAACAGGCCTTGGCCTAATACTTGGAAGGAAGAAGAAGATATATATATGGTATGACAGAAAAATGAATGCTTGAGTCGGGATTTGAACCCGAGTCTCTAAACTATGTACGTTTAGCGCTCTAACCAACTGAGCTACCCAAGTATTCCAACACAAACATATATTTTTCTTATATATGTAGTATTTTCAATTCACACAAGAGGTAGGGGGAAGACGTTCAAACTACCATCTAGCGGCCACCATAACAGGTAAGAAAATTTTTAAAGATAATATTTACTTTATACCAGTAACGCTTGTATATATTTAGATGTTATAACTATATTTTTGACATTTGGCAATGAAGGCAAATAATATATATATATATATATATATATATATATATTGGTCAAGATCGTTTTCGGTATCGACTAGACAGGAATGGTGAAAAAAAAATTAAAAAATATTTTCACTAGTACAACCTCAATAGTTTCATTCCTTCGTAATTCGGTAAAAATGTTTAATTTGTGAAAATAGAAAAGAGAGACCTGTAGGTATGAAAGCACAGGGATTACAACTTGGCACAAGCGAACACATGTTTTTGCTAGAGTAATATTAACGCCGTCACAAGAGGTTAAATTTATGTATGAAAGAGAATTTTTTTGCTAGTTAAACATTTAACACATTCAACTGTCACAACTGTACGTTGTGGCTTTTACAATGCATCAAGCTGCATGCGGCCAGATAACATCAAACACAAGAAACCGCTTTATGTTTCCCTCACGTACCGTAACACGATTTCTCTATTATTATCCTTATAATTATTGTTATTGCTGTTTATTATCATTAAACTCTGTAACGAGAATTTGTAGGTCCATATGTATTACGAATAGGCCCAATACTAAACAATACCTATTACCACAATATTGACACTAGGTCACAAGATAACAGTCTGCTAACAATTCCTCTTCATAGCACTTCCTCTTATTCTACTTCCTTCACAGTAGCCTCTGCCTGCTCCTGGAATTTCCTGCTTCAAGATATCAGGAGTTGCCGCACAGTTGGCACCTTTTAGTCATGCTTATACAGTTACCTGTTGTCTAATAATTAATTTTTATTTATTTATTTAAATTTATACTATGTCATTAATACTATTTTTCTCGTTTTTTATATATCTTGTACATACTATATATTTAATTCGTTAAATTTAGACTAAATCAAAATACATTATAAATATTAATTGTATTGTATTTATAACATGTAATCGTTTATGTATATTGTAATTTAGATGTAAGACTATTTTTTTTGTATTTTTTAAAACCTGGTTGAGTGGCAGACAAGGCCTTAAGGCCTTAACTCTGCCAGGTAAAATAAAGCTATTATTTTTATTAATATTATTATTATTATTAAACAATGTATTGAAAATGCAATCAAATATGCTATAGGACTAAGCAAAGGACTTGGATACGTTTCCTTTTACTCATTACGGTATATCTCTCATTTTTTGACTATGGGCTTTTTTTCTCTATTCTGTCCATGATGTTCCTTTTTTTTTTTTTTTGGTTTAACTTCTTGGTCAACCTTCTACTTGGGCACATTAATTCTATATATATATATATATATATATATATATATGATATCTTCTTGAGTAATTCCTGCCAATGTTAAGTAATTTTTTTACTTCAATCCATGTTATAGTATCCACTTGTGCTTTACTTCTATTTTCGTAGAATTCTAATATCTGTTTTGAAAGTCTACTTGAGTCCATTCTTTTAATATGTCTATAAAATGTCGACCTGCGTTTTCTAATATCTATACATAATTTTATTTCCTCTCTTTTTTTACTTTTGAGTCTATATACTTCATCTATGACGTGAGGACCTAAGTTTTTTTTGTTATAATTTTGCATTATTTTGTCACTATATTGTCGACATATATTTTTTGTGTTCAAAATTAATGTTTATGCTCCATAGAGACACTCTGGTTTAATTACAGTGTTACAGTGTTTTAATTTTATATGTAAATATATGCATTTTTTATTATAAATGTTGTGAGTAAGCCAAAATGCTGTTTCCATTTTTTTGGCATATACTTTTGTTGGTTTTAGTTCCTAAATTATTTCACCAAGATATTTAAATTGTGAAACTCGTTTAATTTTTCCATATTTGGTTTCCAGGCATTTTGGTGTTTGTTTATTGCATGAAATGTAGTTTTTTTTTTTCAAAATAAATCTGCACACCAATTCTCTCTGCAATGTCGTTTAATAATGTAATCTGTTATTTGCTGTTACGATGTCACGAGTTAAGATTGCTAGAACAGCAGCATATGCTAGCCAATCTATCTTCAGTTTTCCTCTGCCCAATATGATTGGTTGATTACATATAAACATTGTTTTCTATTTATGCCATTCTTGTATTACTTTTTTCAAGAACAAAAGTTAAAAGTAGAGGAGAAAGTCCATCTCTTTGTCTTACTCGTGTCATAATTTCAAAGGATTCAGAAATTCCATAATGAATTTAATTTTAGCCTTTGTATCTGTTAATGTATAATAGGTGCAAGTGTTTTACGGTCTAAACCTTGTTCTGCCAATATTTCAAATAGCGATTTACGGTCAATCGAATCATAAGCTTTTTTAAAGTCCACTAATGTACACACAAGATCATTCAGCAATGAATCTGATTATTATTATTATTATTATTATTATTATTATTATTATTATTATTAAATTTTAGAATTTATCCAAGGAAAGCAACTAAAATGGTACGAGGATATTAGGCGAATGGAGGATAAAAGATTACCAAAAAAGATATATGGAATGGAACGACATCAGGAACGAGAAGGAAAAACGACCAAATCTCACGTGGATTCAAGGGATTCTGATTATTATTATTATTATTATTATTATTATTATTATTAAATTTTAGAATTTATCCAAGGAAAGCAACTAAAATGGTACGAGGATATTAGGCGAATGGAGGATAAAAGATTACCAAAAAAGATAATGGAATGGACGACATCAGGAACGAGAAGGAAAGAACGACCAAATCTCACGTGGATTCAAGGGATTACAGAAACTTTTAAGGACTGGGAAATATAGGAAGAAATGTATTATAATAGAGACGAATGGAGGAAAATTATAAAGCGAAATTGAAGACAAATCATTGGTGCTGGAAAATGTATAAATTATTATTATTATTATTATTATTATTATTATTATTATTATTATTATTATTATTATTATTATTATTATTATTATTATTATTATTATTAGACTATATACTATATTTCAAGTTCTGTTACAAAGCATTTCATTATATGGGTCCGAAACCTGGACAGTAAGTAGAAAACAAGCCAACAAGCCGTTAGCAGTATAAATGAATTTTTGGAGGCGATCGACAAGATTTTTCAAGAAGGGATAAGGTCAGAAATAGCACAATGAAGGAAGTTATGCAAGTTAAAAAAAATATTAGAAAAAATAGAAGAAAAACATTTGAAATGGTATGGACACCTCATAAGAATGGAAGAAGAGAGAATACCAAATATGATCCTTAATTGGAAAGCTAATGGAAGAAGTGGAAGGGGCAGACCTAGCTAGAGAACATTGGATAGATGGAGTGACGAGAAGTATGGAAGCTAGAGATATGAGGGAAGAAGGTGCTATAGACAGGAACCTCTGGCGACAAATCACTTTGGGTTGAAGGAGAAACACTGCATTGTGGAATATTCCTAATAAAAATTATTATTATTGTTATTATTATTATTATTATTATTATTATTATTATTATTATTATTATTTATTTAATCAATTGAGTTTGTGTTTACTTTATTATTATTATTAGAAATGGATTATTTACACAGAAGTGCCAGAAGTGTCAAAATTAGAACATGTCACAAATAAGGAAATTAGAAATGTAATGGAAGCAGAAGAAAGCATAATTGAAAGAATTGAGGAGAAGGAATTAAAGTGGTTAGGACATGTTTTAAGAATGGAAGATGAGCGATGGCCTAAGCAACTATATCAACGGCATCCGACCAGAAGCAGGAAGAGAGGGAGACCGAAGTTAACATGGAAGGAAAACATGAAGACATTAATGCAAGCAAGAGGGCTAAGCATTGAAGATGCCCAAGATCATAGGCTTTGGAGGTTTGGCACAGGAAGACGGCAGCAGCTGCAAAAAAGAACCGAAGATAGTTTATTATTATTATTATTATTATTATTATTATTATTATTATTATTATGATTAGTATTATTATTATTATCATTATTATTATTATTATTATTATTATTATTATTATTATTATTATTATTAAATACTTGGGAAACTGATATGTTTGGTTTACAATGAAATACAGTAACCTTTGAAAACTGTTCATTACAGACCTCATTAAAATAGGTTTTTTATGGTGGTCGTCGTTTATACGCATTTTATAAGAAGACCTGTATTTTAATTATGTTGATAACCTTTATATAACCTTCAAACTTTACGGTAGGTATCATTTTAATGAGATACCGATGCTAAGCAGAAATGTAAATGAAACAATTTATAATTTTGAAAATACTCTAGAAATAAAACGTTCTCACTTGATTTTTACATCAAACATTCGTTACAACTTTGTTAATGAACAGTTCTTTACATTAAAAATTCTCCTCTTATTCACAATTAAATTTTCTGGTGTAACCCAATTAGACTTTGTAGGAAATCAAATTTTGTGAGGCGTTTCATTCCTGTTGGATGGACGTTTAGATCAGAGGTACTTCCCATTTTAGAGAATTCCGAAGCAATGAAGGCTACTGAGTTTGTTCTCTTGAAAACATTTTTTTTTAATTGCATATATCCACCGATTCTATCTAGTAGACATCGAAAATGACCATGACCGAAATGTATACATAACTAACTCACTGGCACTATCGAAGCCGTAGGTTCATGGCCGCGCGCACATAAACCCTCTATACATCCCTATCCTGAACTAATGTTTTCCAATCATCCCCTGTAAAATCTACTTCCCTCAAATCATGATTAATGTTATTCTCCCACCACATTCTTGGTCTACCAACTGGACATTTTTCCTCTGGTTTTCCTACAAGAAGTTTCCGTGCACCTCTTTCATTCCCCATTATTGCCACATGTCCTGCCCATCGCAGTCTACGAGACTAAACTATTCTTATTATATCTGGGCTTCCTATAAAAACCATGTTGCTCATTGTTATGTAGTCTTCTCCATTCTCCTGTCTGTATATCTCTCTTTGATCCAAACATTTTCCTAAGAACTTTATTCTCTAATACTCATAGTCTTCTTGCCTCCCTTAAAGTAAGAGTCCATGTCTCACATTAATATAACTGGTAGACTAACAGTTTTATATATTTTCAGTTTGTCCAGCGCTGTGGTCTCGAGATAGCGTGCTGCCTTGTCACACAGCGAGCCGGTTCGACCTCCGGTCGGGACAAATTTCCTGGGTGAGGTTTTCTTCGGGATTTTTCCTCACTTGTAAGACAAATGTCAGGAAACTTTAATGCCCAAACGTACCCCGAACATCATTTGGCCATCAGAAACATCATCAATCATATTCGCCTTAGATTAAGTTTGGATTAAGGACTCTTTTGGTGCACCATTATCATCATCATCATCACCCATCATATAATCGGGACAGCGTAACTCCGCCTTCCAGGCGCCACAACTTCAGAAGTGGGTTACAATTACGTCAGTACCAGGAGAGAACACCACAAATGTCGAAGTGACAACCTTGGACATTGAATAAAAAAAAATATTTTCAGTTTAACGTTTTTTGAAAAGGAGTTGGGGATAAGAGTCCCTGTAATGCATAATAGCACGAATCAAAGTTATATATAGGCCTACATATCCATATGTGTAGGCCTATAATTTTGTATGGGTATGTTTGTGTTTGTCCGCTAACAATCTAGCAGCTGTAATCTTTGTTTAACCGTACCGATCTTTCGGCACATGGCAATCAATTAATAAAAAGTCAGGTCAAGTTCATTATCTAGCAAAATCGGACCATTTGGTATTAGGAATTCATCTGAAACAAAAATAAAAAAATCGGTCGAGCGAACGCAATTTTCGATGCTTCGTAAGAAAATTCAGTACATGCTATTAAAATAAAACGAAAATATTTTCCAAATATCAGCGAAATCCGACAATTAGAAGTGGGGGTTTACCTGAAACCCGAATTAAAAAAAACACCCTAGTAGCCTCCATATTCGCTTCTGCTCAATGTATCAGTATATAATAAAATTTAATTAACCCTTGAATTTAATTGCATCCTATAATATATATATTAATGTTTGCGCGATAGTGCGTTTTGTCGTACTTACAGCAATGGCGACCATGATTGAAAGTTCAATTTCTACATTTCGGGATTGCCAACCTAAATAACTATACTGTAATATTACATGTTACAAACCACATGCGGGATGTGAAACCACTCTCTTTATGTATACACGTACAATGTATATACAAAAATATATCCAAAAGGTAGTGTTAATATATATAATACAAAACAAATCCCTGCATATTAAATTAAATGAACTTTATGTATAACTGTAGGCTTTCACGGCCGGCGTCTTGATCCCTATTAGGTTCGTCTTCCGGGCATATAGGCCGTGGTCCAGTCGTTCTTCTACGACTGGACCACGGCCTATATGCCCGGAAGACGAACCTAATAGGGATAAATGAACTTTATTTGAAACAATATACGTGAAACAATTAATTCGACCTTGCCGCCATTTATCATAATTGGTGTCACTGTCTGCTGTAGTCTCAACTAATAAACATTGCCCACACTGTTAACGTTAGTCAGTTGTTTATAATGAATACAAATATTTCCAACAAAGATGTTATTATTTTACTATTATTTATTATTTTGGAAACACCATCGCGCAAAAAATAATGCACAACGCATGTTTGTGAGGTGTTTTACAGAATCTCGGAAAATAAAAACCTCGCTATCGCTCGGGTTTTAAACATTTCCTCGCTTCTGTAAAAACCACTTCCCAACCTCGAATGGTAATATACTATTAATTAATTTAATATATTTAATTAAGTAATATAAAAATTGATCAGTAGAAATTATTTAAATGTGTGTCATATCAAACAACAATATTCAAAAGGTAATAACTTAAGTTACGATAGGTGTGTTTTCTCTGCAGTACCACACGTTTAAATGAGTTGGCATGATAAGGTGAGTTTGTCCAAATTAACAAATGAAATGCATTTCGTTAACCAGCAAAATCGGTACATAACTTCAAGTTGCTAAAGAATTTGCTTATTTACGGAGTTCCTGCGTTACGGATTTTTTTAAATAAGTGCATTCGTAGATAGTAACATACGCAATAGACGAGTGGAATTACGCCTGGGGTACGCATTTCACCGAAGGTACACGATTGCGTATTTATTAGTGAATTCCGTACGAATAAAGCTATTGAGTTTATTCCCAAAAAAAATCAAAAATGTTTACTAAGTCGATGTTATCGGGTAGACACCGAAAATGACCATGACAAAAATGTAAGCCCTACATGAACTCAGTTTAATGATAGATTATAAATTATTTTTGAAGGATCAAAAACTGAAAATAAATTATCATTAAGTAATGCCACGAGTGATTTCCAAATTATCGATAAATTCACGATGTCATGAAGTGACGAGTGAATTTATCTAGAAAATTTGGAAATCAAGAGTGGCATTTGTTAGGACTATTTGACGAATAAAATTAAGATGTTTATTCACAAATCATTATTTAAATATAGTTATTTTCAAATATTTATATATTTAACGTAAACGGCGATGTTTGAAAACAAATGATAAACGTTTATTATGTTTCATTTGTTCATCACTGCAGCCAGATATTTGTCGCCAAATAGAATCGCAATATTATAAGAATACACCCTAGTGGAGAAACAATGAAACACATCGTACTATTTATAACCAACATTATAGGTTATTTATTTCTGGTGTCCTATGATGTAAATATGTCAAATTATATTTTTTTCTGGAACGTTAATACCTGGGAAATAATATTTTTAAGAAAGTGCAAACAGTGTTTTTTGTGGTATAATCAATTGCTAGGAATGTGTATCTATTATATCTCGCAAGCAGAATCTGGTTACATTCGTGCACTACATATAACTTATATATATATATATATATATATAATGTACAATCTGGGAGCCACTTGATAAAATGAAAGTGATAAAATCGAGGTGAAAAAGACTATGGTTGGTTGTAAATCAAAATTGATTGAAATGTGATTGGTTATTGACTCCCATTTGCGGCACGAGTTAAATAGTAATTTAAAAACTCAGTATGCAGCAATCAATTAGCAAAAGTAAGGTCGGGTTCGTCGAATAGCAAAACCAGTCTATTCGGAGTATGAGTTCACCTGAAAACCTTAATTTAAAACTGACGTAGCCGCTTGTTTGTTTTCTTGCAACGTAACTTTTAAGGCTTACATATGATATAATTTAAAAAGTAAGATTTATTCCGGAAGCACGCCATAGCAGTTGATTAAGGCGATACGCTACAATCCGAAAGGTCGAGGTTCGAGTTCCGAGCCTGTTAGGATTTTTAAACTGACCCAAACTTTCTGTTAGCAGCACGACCGTGGGATCAACGCAGCCTCTAACTGAAATGAGTACCTGACTCTTGTTCTGGGGGGTAAAGGCGGCCGTCATGCCACTAATCTAGAAAAAGTGGAAGCCTTAACTTCCAACTGCCCGAAGGGTCTCCTAAGACATGTTATGGGATAAGATTTAGTTCATAAACCAGAAAAATTGGACCATATATTAGACTTGCTAAGAAATTTACTTAGCTTACCCAATTCCTGCGCGAAAAAACAACTGTGGCTGTTTATAGTGGTTTGTTTGATTAAAATTGAACTACACATGTACTCAATTCAATAGCAGTCACGTCTAGGTATTATATCTGTGCTTTTTTTTGTAAAAGATCATAAGTTCAAAATTTACAATTTTATGAAAAATGGGATTTAAAAAAAAAAAAAAAAAGCTTTTTATTTTTCAAACATGCTCGATATAACTCATTTCAGCTCATTTCCGACTTAACTCAGTTATATTAATAATATAAAGTCCACCGCTGTGGTCTCGAGGTAGCGTGCTGCCTTGTCACGCAGCGGGCCCGGGTTCGATCCCGGTCGGGACAGTTTTTCTGGGTGAGGTTTTTATCGGGGTTTTTCCTCACCTATAAGACAAATGTCAGGAAAACTTTAAGGTCCAAACGGTCCCCGAAATCATATGGCCATCGCAATCATCATCATTCATATTCTTCTTAGATTAAGCTTAGGATTAGGGACTCTCCTGGCGCACCACTATCATCATCATCATCATCACCTGTCATATAATCGGGGCAACATAACCCCGTCTTCCAGGCGCCCCAACCTCAGAAGTGAGTTACAACTACGCCATGCCAGGAGAGAATACCAGGAATGTTGAAAGGCAACCTGGGGCATTTGCAAAAAAAATATATGTATTAAGAATATAATGCTTTAAACTCCAGTGCGTGAAATGATATATCTTCGCTTAACACTGAGAATTAGTTATGGGCCGGATCTTGTATCTGTCGCCAGGAGAGTCATGTTTTATGTAAAGCACGAGATGCGCTAGGTACTATCAAAATATCATCAGTTTGAAATGAAATCCGCATCAGCAAAGTCAGATAGACGATCCAGGTCACAGTCCTTTCTCCGACAACTTCTCTATAATGACATTTTTAACATTTCTCTGGTTTTTTGTCCCTTTCTTTTTCTTTCCTTCCATCTCTACTTTATATATATATATATATATATATATATATATATATATGTGTGTGTGTGTGTGTGTGTGTGTGTGTGTGTGTGTGCGTGTGTATCAATTTCTCTCCTATGTTTTACGTCTTTTCCCTTGTTTCCTATCTTACTTTATTTGTCCAGTTATTTCCAATTGCATAAATCTATTGAGGTGGTTCTCATGAAAATATTTAGAAAACGTAACCTCTATCTTCATATATTCTACTTATATACACTGAAAAAACATATATATATATATATATATATATATATATATATATATGGTATGATAAGAAAAATAAATGCCTGGACGGGATTCGAACCCGGTTATATATATGTATCTCCAGGTTTCTTACAGTAAGTTTCCATGTCCGTCTTTCATTCCACATATGTGCTACTTGCCCAGCCCATCGCAGTCTACGAGACTTAACTGTTCCTATTATACCTGCTTTTCCATAAATATCATGTAGCTCAATTTTATTTAGTATTTTCCATTCACCTGTCAGTTCGTTTATCTTTGGTCCATAAATTTCTTAAGAACTTTATTCTCAAATACTCATAATCATTGATCCTCCCTTAAATAAGGGTCCATGTTTTGCATCCATATAATTCGAAGAATAACATTATTATATTTCAATATGTATACAGTCAATATGTCCAATTCACCAATTAATGTTTTAAAATGGACCATTTTAAAACAATAATTGGTGAATTGGGCATATTGACTGTATACATATTTTAATATTTTATCACCAAGAAGATCACTTGTGTATTAAATTATCATATTTCAGTTTAACGTTCTTTGACTGAAGTCGAAATGACAGGAGGTCCCTGTATTCCGTAATAGCCTCGTGTCCGGAATTGAGTTTGTTTTTTTATCCATTACATGAAAACCCCTATTTTACCTTGTGGTATATAAGAGTTATAATTCTGTAATATTATGAAGTAAATTATCATGAAACGGTAGAACAAAATACAATTACATAAGAATATTATAACAAAGATGAACGGAGTAAAATTAACTTTTATAATTGTGAATAAATATTATTTACAAAAGAAGTGATGTACAGCAAAAGCTCCTTATCCGCGGTTCCCTTATTCGCGTTATCATTATTCCCCCCGGCGGGTTAACAATTGTCGACCACAGTTTTCCTGTATCCGCGGCTAAAAGTTTCTTCTTTATTCGCGGATCCAGTCGATTTGTCGTCAAAAGAATTGGCATATTTTATTAACGCATCGGCAACTTTTTTTTACTGCAGCACGTGCCAAGGCGACTTTTACAAAGAGCGATTCAAATGGACAAATTAATATCAAAGTAAAACAAACCTTATTGTAACTAAGCCTAAAGTTCGGTCTTAAAAGCCACCGCCATCGTATTTCACGTGCCGCTATGTCCGTTATATTTGCCGCCCTCGCCACGATCGGTGTTTTGTTTCAACTTCTCATTCGTTGCAGTAATTTTGATTGTATAACACGTGTCCCCTCTGCTTTGTTGTCAATTTATAATGTCGAGTTAAAGGAAAGAACATTTGTTCCGAAGCGGAAAAGAGAAGTGTTGCCATTCAAAATAATAACAAAAATGCTTGACCGTTTACGCGTTGGCGAATCGTTCGCGTTTATATCACGCTGTTCCAATGTTAATGAATCAACTGTACGATTCATCAAGAAATCCCAAAAGACAAAATAAGGAATTGTATCGCTGAATATCAGATTGAATTGAAAAACCTTTTAAAATCGGCAAAACAGGAAAAAAATTAACTTCTTTAAGCCCTTGCCTAAGCCTGACAGTAATAATTAATAGAAATTATTCAAAATCTCTCATTCATTGATTTTATTTTGATGTGTATTTTATTTTGGGACCTTGGAAAAAAAATCCCCTATATACCCATAAAAATTAACATTCCATAATCGCGGTTTCTGTATTTGCGGCATATTTGGGGATCATATCCCCGCGAATAAGGAGCTTTTACTGTTCTGTAATTATAACATTTTTCATTGATGAGAATATGATGAAGAGAACTGGAATAATCTTTGTTTTTTGCCTACACGTAATTTCATTCTGGATCACATTCCTATTTGTAATTATTTTTCCTAGGTATTTTAATTCACTCACTTTTTCAAAATTTTGTTCATTTGTCATTTGCTGTCCATTTCCATTATATGGCATTATAATGTAATTTTAGTCTACCGCTGTGGTCACGAGGTAGCGTGCTGCCTTGTCACGCAGCGGGCCCGAGTTCGATCCCCGGTCGGGGCAGTTTTTCTGGGTGAGGTTTTTATCGGGGTTTTTGCTCACCTGTAAGACAAATGTCAGGAAAACTTTAAGGCCCAAATGATCCCCGAAATCATATGGCCATCATCATCATCATCCTTATCATTATCATCATCATCATCCTTCACCGGTGTGGAAAGCAACGGGAAGCTACCACACCAACAATTCTCTAGTAAATCTGCAAGCATAGCATGAAAATGCTATATAAAAATAAGAAAAACGTTTGTTAAGTATTATATTGTCACCATTGATTTATTCTCCCTAAAAATATTAAACCATTATAGAGTCCCTGTCCTCCGAAATATTAATTTCAACCCCCATCAAAAGACTTTAATGAATTAGGGTGAAAGACCTGCCCTCGGGCAGAATTACTATGGATGGAATGTACATTTATATGTGATCATATATTTAGTTTTCTTGAAGTTTACACCCATTTCCAGTTTCTTAGTGTACTAAATAATTAAAATAATAATTCCATGGCGCGACAGGCCCAGAAGGCCCTTAGCGTAAACTTCCTCTTTTTATCCATTTCTATATTGTTTTCTGTTTCTTCTTTCATTCCTTATTTTAATTTTTCCTTAATGCATTTCATTCATTCGTTTTTAAATGAACCTCTTTTTAGTAGAATTGATTTTGATATAATAATAATAATTGCAAAATGTATACGACCAATCATCTAAAATAATTATATTGTCCTTTTAAAAAAAATCCTCAAATAATGTTGGAATAAACAAAAGAAAAATGTTTTAAAAAGCCGCGGTTTGTTTTCCTTATTATATCACAAAAAAAGTGAACAAAGATTAGGTGATTTTAAAAAAGAATCTGGTAAATTCTTCTAAACAATAATCGACACGTGACATTTACATCATGTGGGTCGCCCTTGGCGTGTCACCGCGTTTTTACACGAATTCTAGCTGTAAACATGGGAAACAACTTAAATTAATAGTATTATACATTTTATCGAATTTTCTTTTATGGCACGGATTTTCAATTTAAATATAGTTGTGAATATTTATAAAAAAAATTGAAAATGTTTTTATGAGAACAGCCTCAATTGTTTCGGAATTCTCTAAAATCTTGACGTAGAGTGCAGCTCTTGACTTTGTAAGCGCAGTAAATTAGTCAACTGTTTGCTGCTACCTTTGTGATGTTTGTCTGTTGTGATTGCTTTACAAAGTTTAAACGTTGTCTATGTTCCGTTAATTTTCTGCACTTAGTGCTGTAATTTGACTACCGACCTTTCATGTACCTCCAATGAAGTTAAACACAGTAACTATGTAAAGCTACACATTTGAAGCGAATAAAGGACTTTGGAATGTAAATGGTGGACCACAAAAACCGATTGTACCAGGTGTTTATGACAAAGAAAAAACTACCATTAACAAAGTTCAAATAACTCAGTAATTCAACTATGAAAATTAAATTTACATCATAACCAGATTGCGGCGAAATAGTATCGAGCTGTGAAGTTATTAACAAACGAAATTAGTTTATTTTCATTTTGCGAACGACTGGCTCAGGCAATGTCAATACAGACGGCAAGCTAGTGATGCCTATTACTCTTTTTATATGGTGTAGTCCTGCTTACTCTCTGACAAGCTGTACATACTACAAACTTACATCTTCACAACTGCAATTAATCACCTGTTGTTCAGAACTGAAATGAATAGTTACGTTAGCTATGTTAACTATAAATACTATGGTCGTGATGTAATTGCCGTACTCTCTCTATTCCAGTCTACTGTTATTATATGTGACAGAGCTCGTCGGACGTGAAGCTTGGAGCTTATTCATTTATTTATTTATGTTTGTCTCTGGTCCCGAGGGTCGCGGGTTCAAACCCGGCCGGAGTCGATGGATTTTTTTAGGATGGAAAAATCCAAGGAGCAAGTCCTCCGGGAGGGACTTTAAAACCGTGGGTCCCGAGTTTGAAGATTTTCAGGCTCGTACAAGATCATTAAGCCTGAATGAAAGGCCTCTAAGCTAAATTTACCTAATTTTTCCCGTCCTCGTACTACATTGGTTTCCTAGATTTCAGTATGAGGCGGAACGCTGACCATGGACCACTCAAATGACATCTATACGAAAACAAGTGTAACTAAATTAGAATGGTTCAAATTATTCCCTGTAGGGGAGAGCGCCCAAATCTCTGTTAAGGGAAACATGGGCTTACAATATATTTATTTATGTATTTGGTACATCGCTGTGATCTCGGAGTAGTGTCGCTGCATCTTACGTAGCGGGCCCATGTTCGATCCCCGATTGGACAAGTTTCCTAGGAGATTTTTTTTTAATTTTTCCTCACGTATAAGACAAATTTCAAAAAACTAGGCCCAAATTGTCCCCAGACTTCATCTGGTCATCATAATGATCATTTTCATATTTGGCCATGTTTAGTATGAATGTGTGAGTAAATGGTGTGTTTCGTCTTAATTGTTCGTGTTGTCTAGAGGGAGACCTGGATTGAGCTGATCACACATTTGGAGAGACGCTTCATGTATTTGTCTGTTTAAAAAAGTATGTTTGTGATACGAAATCCCGGCTCGGCGGAGCACCTAATTGTACCTAGGTTAGGTTATGTTAGGTTACGTTAGGTTCGATCCAGGTGAGAGGTTAAATTACGATGACGAAATATGATGAGATTTATTTATCTACTTATTCATTCATTTATTTGTTTGTTAATAAATTTGCTGAAAGCTGCTATATTTTTTTAATGCCCCAGGTTGTCCTTTTTGGGCATTTCTGGTGTTTTCTCCTGGCATTGGCGTATTTGTTACCCACGTACGAGGTTGGGGTGACTGGAAGGCGGGGTTACGTTGCCTCGATGATATGATGGGTGATGATGATGATACTGGTGCGCCAGGAGAGTCCTTAATCCTAAGTTTAATCTAAGATGAATATGAATGATGATTGCGATGGCCATATGATGTTTGGGGATCGTTTGGGCTTAAAGTTTTCCTGACATTTGTCTTACAGGTGAGGAAAACCCCCGATAGAAACTCATCCAGAAAACTGTCCCGACCGGGGATCGAACCTAGGTCCGCTATGTGACAATGTAGCACGCTACATCGAGACTACAGCGGTGGACGAAAGTTGCTGTATATAATTTTTAAAAATATGTGAAGAGTTTAATTGAGTCGTAACGATAGAAAGCTCTGCTTCAAGACTTGGGATTTAAGTAATTCCTTTGGGAATTTGTTGCTAGTTTTATGCAGGGGGTTAAAAGAAAGGAATCTTCCATTGTGTTTCTGTAAAAACATTTATCAATATACGGTTCTCTCTAGGGTACTTACTTCATCTGGAAAATAACAAAGTACAAATTATCTGAGATTTTTAATATTCTTAGTTATCATGTTGTAACAATTGATATGCGTTGTTTAAATTCATTTTTTAATTGCACGCTTTACTCCAAAAGTGAGTAGTGGGTAACATTTTAGTTTAAGTAGCTCTGATCAATAGCGTCACAATATAAACTTCAATCAATATCCTTGACATTCATTCTGAACTACCGTTGAGGTTACTGATTAAAATGTTGTCTAAACTTTCCAACATGTGGCAAAGCGTTTTAAGTCCCCAATAAACCCCTGTCAAATCTTTATCTTTAGGGTTTCATTTTTTCAAGTTATTTACTACTTTTATTTCAAAGTTTTACATTTTTCTAACGATTAGTTTAATATACTGAGTATTACGATAATGAACTACACATCGTGAATACGTGGCAGCCATATTGATTTTAACGAATATTTTATAAAATAAAATAAGTTGCTGGTCCTAATGTGATGTTGTCGTGACCACATTAGGACCAGCAGCATCAACCATCATACTAGATATTGTAGCGAAGAAGGACCTGTTGAAGATGAAACGGATGTTCTGAAAAGCCTATACGGCATAAAGAATACATATTTTATAAGTTGAGGACGACTGATCTTACCTAAGAAGGTATATTTTAACTTAATTTATTTTATGACTCTCCACCTCAACGGTTTTAACAATGAATTTTATTAGTATTGATCGAATATTCTATGCAGCCAACCAAGAATATGTACGTGCCTCCAGTGCAGCCAATAGAGAGTAATGTACTAATTACGTTTATACATATACTTCAGAATTTTAGAACTTACTATTTACACAACCTATTTTTGGGCGTTGCATTCTTTCACAGGTTAGAGTTTTAATTGCGTTAGATTAGCTTTTAGGTTGGTCGGCAACGCGAGTTCAAATATCGTGTATATGATGGCTGCATCCCGTGATTCAATACTGTAAACTGCTTCGCGTCAGCTGACGCATGCGAATGGTGTATGGTTGGGAAATTTTTCATGTCACATGTTGGAAAGTATTTCCAGAAAGTTAAATAATAAAACAATCCACCTCTGTAATCTCGGGGTAACGTGCTGCCTTGTCACGCAAGCGGGCCCGGTTTCGATCCCCGGTCGGGACAGTTTTGTTTCTGGGTGAGGTTTTTATCGGGGTTTTTCCTCACCTGTAAGACAAATGTCAGGAAAACTTAAAGGCCCAAACGGTCCCCGAAATCATATGGCCATCGCAATCATCATCATTCATATTCATCTTAGGTTAAGGTTAGGATTAGGGACTCTCCTGGCGCACCATTATCATCATCATCACCCATCATATCATCGGGGGCAACATAACCCCGCCTTCCAGGCGCCCCAACGCTCAGAAAGTGGGTTACAAGTACTCCATGCCAGGAGAGAAACCAGGAATGTCGAAAGACAAACCTGGGGCATTTGAAAAAATAATAAAACATGTACCTGAGATCTCAGTCGTCCTCAGTCCTCACAAAGTAAAATCCCTTACTCTTTATTCCAGACTCTGTGAGTCTGTCTCCGTCCTTTATGGACTGTAAAACTACTTGAACGATTTTAATAGAGTTTTTTACCATCAAGTAGAGATTTTTTTTGGGACAATTAAACATATTAACCTACGTAACTTGGGCGCGGAGCTAAAAAAAAAGTAACAATCGTGTACCTGAAAATTCGCTTTTTGGACACTTAATTGCCTTATGCTTATTCTGCGTAACCATAACAATACCAACAAATAATCTTACAGAATTGAATATCTCAAAACATTCTACAAAAAAAAGCCCTCTACCGCATGTGTATATATTTTATGGATAACTCACAATAAGCATTTTTGACTTTCAGCTCATTGATGTCATGAAGATTCTGATAAGCAGATTTCCGGGCGACGCCGCGTAATGAGCATGGGTTATCTAAAAATAATTTACGATATAAATTTATAATTATTTTTTTACTTATTCGGCTGAACATAAAAAAAACATTTCATATATTTAGACGTAAAACCGCACGCCGGCGCATTAGATGGTAACCATATACAGAAGACCCACCGCCGTCACAGTAGCCAAAGAAGAAAAATCCAGGCTCCTCATAAAAAAAGCATTTTATTGCCTCATAAATATGACGATAAAGTCACCGATAAACGAAGTATGAACTACAATAAGAAATTTAATTACATAAAAATCCTGGCACTTATAAAATGGATATAAAAAATGAATATTTAATAAATTATAAGAGGGGGAAAAAAAGACGAAATATAAAATGTAGGAACTTTAATTGGAGAATGATATTCTTCTTCAATCAGGAATTAGGCCCTTAAGCCTGTTTCGGCTTCACATATTCTCCAACCAACGTGTCCGCGGTCTTCCCAAATATTCCTTACTTCAGGTTTATAAAAAGAATTCTTCTAGGAATACGACTGTAGTTCATTCTTTGTAGGTGTTCAATCCATTGACCTCTATATTGATGAGTCTTTTTTCTAATGATATTATATTTAATTATTTTCTTATATCTTCATTTTTAAATTTATTTAACCTACTACAATTCTCTAAAACCTCATTTCTGCAGCCTGCAATTTGTAAATGTCATTTCTTGTCATAGTCCGAGTTAGATAGTGATAATAATTAAATTATGGGCAGACGAGGTTAAAAGAGAACTCCAAAAGATTGGGATGGGTTGGGTATGGGAAAAAGGGACTGAAAATCGCTAGAATGTGTGGAGAAAAATTAGGAGGAGGTACTTAGATATAAACCGACAAAATATTTTGGCCGAATGTGCGGGAAAACAATCACTATTTTTACAAAGAGACCTAAAACTAGTTTGGGGAAAAGAATCTTATATACTCAATCTAGGATTAAAAGAGAGGGCTTGCTTGGTTCAGGTTAGGGGCATGGAAATTTTTAAAAATTAGCGACGATCACGATATGCGAATATGTACAATGTGCGGGAGCTTTGAAGACGAGATACATATACTAGGAAAATGTAATCGATTTAGAATATTGGTGGCATCAGTTATTACCGGAAAGATTTCTAAATTCAAATCGTGGAAGATTGGCATGCTACGAGTTATTTCTGGACAAAACGCGGAAATTAAGAACAACACTTATTCAGGAATAAATAAATATATTAGCAAATTGCAATGCCATTAATTCTTAATCATTCTACATAACTAAGTTAATGTATAATGTAATTGTATTGATATATAATTGTAATATTATTGTGTTTTCTTTCTTTTTTATTTTTAAACTTCAAGTTATTGTAACGGACTGTCAATAGCACGTACGGCTTACTGCCCCATATTTGTAAATAACATTGTATGTATCTTACTTTTAGTTTAATAAAGTCCTTATGTATGTAATTAAATTAAAAGTAAGTAGACAACCCTCACATATAAATAAAATGAAATTGCAAAACTGGCCAAAACAATTAGGAATTACCACAAAAATATAAAAAAGCTTATAAAACCGACAGTAAATTAAACAATACAGGGCAAGTCAAAATGTTGTGCAGGTTTTTCAGACATTTATTATGTGAAATGTAATGAACATATAATATTGTGAGACATATTGTATGAAAGGTAACCTCTTAAAGTTTTTTTTTTAAATATCCACCAGAAATGTTCTAAATGTTAGCCGGCCTTTTGTTACACGACAGATGTCAAGCCGATATCCATCTCCTGCCAAACTTTCTGTAGGGCAGTCCTCGGTCGATATCATCAAATGGCTGCGGTGATGCGGGCAACGCAGTTCCATGCAGTGTTGTTGGACGTGGTGGTACGTAAACATGAATCCTTTAACAAGACCCCACATGAATAAATCACACGGGGTTAGATCTGGTGAACGAGGTGCCAATGAATGAGTTGTTGATCACCCTGAGATGCACGGCCTATCCAGCTTTTGTGGTAAAGCCGTATTCAAATGGTCTCGAACACTGCCATGGTAATGTGGAGGGGCACCATCCAACTGCAGAATGAAATCTGGACTATCCGCTTCAAGCTGCGGAAGGAGCCATTGTTTGTAGCATATCAAGGAAAACATGTTCCGTTCACAGTACGTTCATGAAAGAAAAAGGGCCCATAAACCTTTGCATGGGAAATGGCACAAAAGACATTCACTTTCGGAGAATCGCGTTGATGTTCCAGAGTTGCATGCGGGGTTCCCAGTTCCCCAAATCCTTACATTGTGTCTATTCACTTTTCCTGAAAGGTGGAAAGTCGCTTCAATCACTGTAAACTACCCTCTCATGGAACTCATTCTCTTCCATTGAATGCGAGGGAAAATCCACACAGAAGGACGCTCGCAAAGCATAATCGGCGGGGTTTTAAGGCTTGATTTTTTTTTGAACCAGTTGCAAGTGGTAGGGTTTCATCTGTAAACGTTTCCGGAGAATCCGCCATACAGTTTTTTGTGGTAGTTGAAGTTCTGTCGCTCCCCCGGTAGGTGGATTTCTGTGGACTCCGCACGAAGCATGTGCGAACGCGTTCGACTGTCTCTTCACTCGTCGACGGACGGCCAGTCGATTTTCGTTTACAGATACAGCCTGAATCCCTAAATTGTGTGTACCACTTACGAATGGATCTCCCATCCGGCGGGTCTTTATCGTATCTGGTACGGAAATGTCGTTGAACACTAGTCACAGAGTTGTTTACATGGTAATCAAGCACACAGAAAGACTTCTGATCCCCAGTCAACGCCATTTTCCTTACTGCTCTGCTGTTGACATCTTGCGGGTGAACGCGGAACTTTAGAAGTGGACAACTAAACTTTGAGAGTTTACCTTTCATACAATATGTCTCACGATATTATATGTTCATTAAATTTCACATAATAAATTTCTGAAAACCTGCACAACATTTTGACTTGCCCTGTATAATTCAAACCAAATGAAAGACACGATCATACATAAAACGGAATCTACAAACTTAACCCTTATAATCGCAATATATCCTACAGGATTCAACAATTAGTTTAATTTATTTAATAATTTAGATAAAAGAAAAAAAATAAACGAATAAAAATAACTTAAACGTGTGTCGAATTACACAGTATTCCTAATAATAACAGTTATAGTTGATTTCGTTTTCACTGCCGTCCGCTAAATTTAAATAACTGACACGAGAAAATAGTGTCCTACACCTGATTTCGCCGGCTAATTCGCCGTAGAGCCGAATAAGTTGATAATTTCGACATATTTTTTATACATAATTTTTAATGCCCCGGAATTGTCCTTTTAGACATTTCTGGTGTTCTCTCCTAGCAATGGCGTAATTGTAGACCCACTTCAGAGGTTGGGGCGCCTGGAAGGCGGGGTTACGTTGCCCCGATGATATGATGGGTGATAATGATGATAGTGGTGCGCCAGGAGAGTCCCCAATCCTAACCTTAATCTAAGATGAATATGAATGATGATGATTGCGATGGCTATATGATTTCGGGGACCGTTTGGGCCTTAAAGTTTTCCTGACATTTGTCTTACAGGTGAGGAAAAACCCTGATAAAAACCTCACCCAGAAAAACTGTCCCGACCGGGGATCAAACCCGGGCCCCCTGCGTGACAAGGCAGATACCTTTAACTTCATCTTGTTTAATAATTTCTAATTTTGCATTATGTGGAATACCTTTTTTAGCAGCATTTTATTCTAAAGACTTAATTTTAGAAACAAATTCATTGAGATATTTAAATATTTTTGGTTTTTTTCTTTTTTTCTTTTTTTATTTTTCTACCTCGACACCACAGCGGTGGACTACATACGTTTTGTATTAAATCATTGATTTATTTCAAATTTATTTTTATTAATTTTATTAAATTCAAGCCACTCTGCTAAGGTTTTCGGTGGTTTCCCTTGACGTTAAGGTAATTGTCGGACTGGTTCCCTAGTGTCCATCAGTAAATTACAAATTCCTAATATTTTCAAAATTTTCGCAACAGATCAGCTTAACCTGAAAGGAGCCGTTTCTGGTTTAGTTAGCAGTCCTCCCGATCTTGTCCCTTCGGGGATTGGCGGCGGCCGTGGCGGCTACGGTTTTCCTCTTGGCGACCTAGAACATCAACATGGAACATCAATTATGACCAACGTTTCAAGGCTTGCTAATGTCCGACCACTGGTTCTTTGTCTCTTAATCTACGACTAGTTGCGACTGGCGGCAGGATTACCGCGCAAAAACGACAAATAAATAAATATCAATGGGCTGAAGAGGGCATTTAAAGACCCTATAGCAGCCGGAAGTGACAGGCCACGGGCCCTGCACGTTAATACCTCTCGGCTGCGGAGTGGGCACACGGGTCAAGCTGAGTGTCCGCTTTGCTGGCCGGGCGGAGAGCGTGTATGGGTACATAAAGAGTGGTCCTGCACTTCCAATCACGCATGTATGTCTTGCCAATTTAAGGGTTAAATGGTATAGTTGTGGAAAATTTATATCGACAGAACCATAAAATATTTTAATGTAAGATTAAATTATATTACAGGGCTATTCAGAAAGAAGGAACAGACTTCAAATATGTATTTCTTCCAAACTACAAAAAATTGAAACACAATTCCAACGTTCCTGAAAAGAGAAAAGTTTGAAGTTGCGATAACGGCCGCATTGGTTATTAGTTATATATGCATGTATATGGACGGATGAATAAGTTGATGGATAGATAAGGTAGACTTAGTGAAGTAAAGTGTTCTCCTTAGAAGGTCTAACCCCGTTTTTTTTTATCCCTCCTATGCCTGATACTCTTGAAAATCTGCGACATCAAATTGTTGAAGCTGTGAATGCGATAACTAGAGACCAGCTGATTCATTTGTGGCAAGAAATGAGTCCACAGTTTTAATGTTTGTCGTGTAAACACATGATGCACATATTGAATGCATAAAATAGTGAAAATTGAAGTTTTCTCTTTCCAGGAACGTTGAAATTGTGTTTTTATTTTTTGTAGTTTGGAATAAATAAATGTTTGAAGTCTATTCCTTCTTTCTGAAAAGCCCCGTACATTGTTCTGCTGCATATCAAGATGTTCTGAGCAACGAGTATGTTCAGAAAGAATTATTACCACATTCAACGAGGATTTGCGTTACATATGTGTAAATCTTATCGTTCAGTTTCCGCAGATGCAGCACTTGTCATTGCTGGTACTCCTCCTCTACATCTAAGTGGACTTTATTTAACTGATTTAAACAATATTAAAAGAAATCGTACAAACATATTTCAACAGTTTACTTTTGATTGTGATTATGCTATGTATTTAATGGCTGCTGGACATCCTACCACACAATATGACAATTTATACATGCAAAACTTTGGAAACACCCATACCACACTATTTACACGGACGGATCAAGATTTACTGCAGGAGAAGAGGAAGTACAAGTTGGATGTACTTATGTGGTTTATTGTGAAGTTTTCGTCAAACTATTCCTCACCTGTTCTGTTCTCCAAGCTGAACTATATGCTATAAAAGAAGCAGTACAGTGGTGTTACCAACACAAATATAGTGCACGTATTTTTAGTGACTCGCAGGCTGCTCTTCAGTCGATCGCTGATAAATTTAATTTAATCCCGAATTCAGTAGAAATTAGAAATAACTTCGAAGATTTCACAAAACACTTATGCCTGTCCTGGAAACGAGGGCAGCAGGGAACTGTGGGAAATGTACGTGTTCATCAATTAGCTAATTCTGCTGCATACTCTGAGCTTCATTATTAATTTTCAAAGTGTCCAATATCCTATGTTAAAAAGAAACTATTGGAATATATCATCACTGATTAAAATGAACATTGGATAAGGAGTGCAAATGGTGCTTTGACTAAAGAACTCTTCTTTCCAACAGTACACTACAGGCTAAATATAAAACATGTTATTCCAAATTTCATCTTAACACATTTTATGACTGGCCATAGAAAATTTGGAAGTTATTTCAGGAGATTTAATATTAACTCAGACAGTGATCACTAGATCCCGGATTTGTATGCAAAATAAAGTACTAAATATGAATGCAAATATGCATTAAAATTAATAAAATATGCAACCTGAAAATGCACAAACAGATTGTAATAAAATAAATTATTTGCTTTGTGGGTAATCTTAGCTTAATATTGGCTGTTACAGAGATAAGGAAAGTTTTCTTGTGTGAAGCTCCTTCATCTGCCAGTGAAAAAGTTTTTTTATACAATGTTACATCACCTGATGTCACAGGTGCACGTGAAAAACACTACAGTTCTTCTTCAGTGAATTCCTTTTCGGTTACAGCTTTTTCACTATCACTAGAGAGCATTTTGCTAATTTGACAAATTCTATTGCAGCCAGAATTTTTATTTAATACTTCACTAAGCTTATCAAATGCGATTTTAGCAATACCGTAATATTATTTCTCAAGGCCCACGGGTATCCCCCTCTTACACAGATGTTAGTATACACGTCACGCTTATATCTAATTTATTGCAGAGCTTTATTAAATTAAAAAAATATTAATCAATAATTAATTAATTACCAGGAATTAGCTGAAGGGAAAATTATAATTCAATACCACATTTAGGAGTAAAATATGCATTTATGCAATACAAATAAAAAATAAGCATTTTTCCCAGGAATATGCATTTCTATGCATATCAAATACCGCTCAAATTGTCTGTGAAGGGACCACTTAACATGTAAATCATTTCCGCATACTTTTTAATGAGTAAAACAAAACATGCATTTCGCATACAAATCCGGGCTCTAGTGATCACTGTTCACAATTGTAAATGTCAAGAATAATACAATCTGTAAAACATGTTTTATTTGATTGTCCTATTTTCGAAAGACAGCGATTCTGGCTAAAACTACTTTTGAACGATAATGAGGCTTCTTCCTCAATGTGTAAAGTGATTTTTAAGAACCAAAATTATTATAAATATTTTATGATATTCATAACACACATTCATAACAATATATAATTTTTACCAAGACCCTTATAGACAATTTGTGTAATTCATAACACTCATTCTAAACCATAAGTTAATATTTATGTTGTGCAATATTTAATTAATGTTTCTTATAGTAAGCTACAACCCTTACAGGCCTTTGTGGCGAAATAGGGTTTCAATATGTTTGGAGTTTCAATAATAATAATAATAATAATAATAATAATAATACTAATAATAATAATGATGATGATAATGATGATGATAATGATGATGATGATAATAATAATGATTATGATGATAATGATGATAATAATAATAATGATGATGATGATGATGATGATGATGATGACGATGATGATGATGACGACGATGATGATGATGATGATGATGATGACGATGATGATAATGATGATATTGATTATGATGATGATGATGATGATGATGATGATGATGATGATGATGATGATTATGATAATAATGATTATGATAATAATGATTATGATAATAATGATGATGATGATTATGATGATAATGATGATGATGATGATGATGATGATGATGATGACGATGATGATGATGATAATAATAATGATAAAAATAATAATAATGATAATGGTGATGATAATAATATTAATAATAATAATAACAATAATATTTTTATTTACATACAGATTTTTAATGTTTACACATCTTTCTGTGCCTAAAGTTTTATTTTTCTTCTCCACTCGTCTCTATCCATCCACTCCATGTCCTCTAGTCCTCTTGTTCTCATTCCAGTTGTTATATCTCGCATCCACGAGTTTCGAGGTCTTCCTTTCCTTCTTCTTTAAATGTTTTTCTGCGTAACCTTTCTTCTTGCATTCGTCGTACGTGTCCATACCAATTTAACTGTTTATATCTTATACAATCTACTATTTAATATCTAATATTCATTTTTTTCTCGTATGATAGTATTCCTTATTTTTTCTAATTTCAAACATCTTGCTGCTCTCCTCAATAAATCCATTTCCATCTACATAAGTTTTTGTTCTAAGTAATAATAATAATAATAATAATAATAATAATAAAGGATTAAATGAGCATTTTAGAGATTTTCACATACAATAAGGACAAATCAAGTTTTGCGAAACACATCATGTAAATAGATAACCAATTTTACAAAATTGACAACTTACTTTCCATAGTACACAGAGAGTATAACAACTACAGAATAAACACCCTAGAAGAGTTGGATTTTGCTGAAGATGAAGGCCAATGGCCTTTGAAACCGGTATCCTGAAAACTTGGAATTTTTTGGGATGAGATGTAAATACGTTTCATCCAACTCCTTTATAAATTGAAAATACCTCATAGTGAAACTTCCCACTGTAATTTGATTAAAATCCTAGAAGCGATTGAAATCTTAAGAGAAATCGGGAATGGAAACTAACTTAATGAGAACATTTCCAACTCTCTGTTTAGAACATTCAACGAATATATTTAATAAATATTCAGTAGCTGATGGTGCTACATTGATTTAATGGAATTTTACTTTGTTGAAGGCGAATTATATCTCAGCTACATGTTGTATTATTTTGTTCACCCCTATACTAATAATGGCCTAATTATCATTCTGTTTTTAGGGAAGTAAGTTGAATTTACCAGAGAGGCCTTGGTATCCATTGACAATGACATGTAGTTGCTCAAATTACTTCCCTAGGGAAGAAAAGTAATTGACTTAATTAATAATTAAAAATGTTACCTACTTAAAACCTTATTCAATAAAACAATGCATCACACTTATTTCTCTCTCTGATAATTCAAATGTAAGTGATCGAACAGTTGTTACAATTATTAACATTAGCCACAAAATTTGGTTGATTTTCATTAGTATGTTTCGTATTTATTTCAATATGTTTCTCTACTTTATGTAACTCATCTTTTATAATTATTTTTCGACTTTGCTGGTAATAGAAAATGAACCGCAGCATTCGCCGCTTCCTCTACATCACAATTAATCATATCTGTAATTAATAGCCCGGTCAAGTTAGCTCATAGAGCTGAAAATTGCTACGAGTGTTGAGAACACCATTATGAATGAAATGTGAAAAGTCCCCATCGATTCCACATCTGCAAAAAAAAATGTTCAAGGTCAAAGTTCGCGAATATGGGTTTTGCATTTTTCAGCCAAACGGTTAGTTTTATCATAAATATAAGTCGAACAAACGTTGTAGACAATGTAATTATCTACACAAATTGTTCTTATACTTTTTTCATAAGAATCACCATTGTTGAGATATCACCATTTCAAACACTGAAAACAATAATATGCACGCTTTTCCACCGCAAGTTAACCTCCTATACGTCATGGGATATTTAATATAATAAAAATATTGGTTGAATAACTTATATACATAAATTATATATTATATGATTGTGAGAATATACAAAAAAAAAAAGAAACTCAGTCCCTAATTTAATTGGCCCGTATAACCTTAAGCAACATCTGCCGAATGTTCTATTTTTGTCCGGTGGCCAAGTCATATACCTGTTTTTTTTTGGAAGGCATAAACGAAAGACTTTTACTAGTGTTCCTTTACAGTGAATACACGTGGCTATTGATACACGTACTTGTTAATAATATTTCTTAAAACTATTTGTGCTGTTCAATAATTTAAAAAAATGTCGCAAATTTGATTTGTTTGTAGTAAACCTTTAACTGAAAATGAAACAGTTATTGTTGATCTGGAATGAAGAATTTGATCGATTAAAGTGTTGAAAGGAATTATGGGTTTCTGAATACCTGAAGGACAATAATTCTGTGACAATCCATGTGCAGTGCCGTAAAATGTACACTCGGAAGAGTTCAATTGCTGCAGTTAAAACACCGCATGAGATGGAGCAAGCCAGTGCATCTGAAATCAGTCCACCTCGTACTAGAGCACGCGTAAGCGAATCCGTTTCTTGTTTTAAAAAAATATTGCTTATTTTGTGGAGATGAAACGAATGAAGAAGCCAAGAAGAAAAAAAGCGCAAAATGTTAGACGTAAAATTCATAAAGCTACTACACTTGAATTTAAAGAATCCATTCTGAAAGTAGCTCGGGCTCGTTTTTATGACGTAGCAAAAAAAAAAATATACTGCACGTATTGAGTACGAATGTGATTTAGTTGCAGCCGAGGCTAGGTACCATAATAATTACTATAATTCCTTTTTGAGACCCACCACTGGGGGTAAAATCGGTCGTTCTCAAGATGAATCTACTAATATTGCGATGGAGAAAAAAGTGATGACTGTCAATTTTCATTGGAAGATTTACAAAATAATTGTAAAAATCCAGCAGTAGATAGTAGATCAATTAAGATTCGATTGAAATTAAAGTATGATAATCACGATATTCTTAATCAAGCTTGGTATGGAAAAAAAAGTCAAAATGAAAAGGAAGAACGATTCAGAATCATCAAAGCTGCAGCAGCAATCATTCGAGAGGACATTCAATCTTTAGTATTTGATAATACTAATTACCCCCCGTCGAATGTTTGAAAATATTAACAGCGATATCCCGGAGTCATTGACTTATTTTTTGGAACAAGTAATTCTTAAAAATAAACAATTTAAACTAGAACTATTAAAACTAGTTATGTATTAATATCAGCCACAGTATTATGACTGCTGTTAGATATTTCAAATCAAAATTGCAGTTGGGTCAATTAATAGATAATATTTCAGAACCAATTCAAACGTTACTCCCACCTGCTCCACAAATATTCTTAACACTATTTTTTCAATTCCAAAAAGGGTTGTAATGCAAAATGTGGCAGTAAAAAAGTCGGATTATTTTGTTCATCAGTATGTACCAACTGCCAAGGCCAGCCTTACTCCAATGTTGAATCAAATGAAATAGATGAAGATTTATATGATTTCAATGAGGAAACAACTGATGCATCTTTCTCAGAACAATTAACAAATATCCAGCAAGAAGAAGAAGAAGAAATCGAAGAAGACATTACTGTCGAAGTAGAATTCGAAGATTATCAGTCAGATTAACATTACTCGGGATTAAGAATAATTTTTGTCACTTAAATCATTCCCAATAGTACCATTTTTAATTAATATAATATTACTTAATAAAACTTAATCACAATAGATCATCAAGTATACCTTTCGAAGACACCACATTTAAAAAAATGCGCCAAGTACACTACCGCATAGGTGGTGCGGAAATGTGTGCATATTATGCATTATACGACTTCAAATTTTAGAATCGCGATATCTCAAGAATGGTTATTCTTATGAAAAAAGTATCAGAACAATTTGTGTAGACAATTGCATGATCTACAACTTTCGTGTGACCTAATTTTATGATCAAAATTACCGTTTGGCTGGAAAATGCAAAAAACCCATATTCGCGAACTTTGACCTTGAATAACTTTTTTTGCAGATGTGGTATCGATGGGGACTTTTCACATTTCATTTATAATGGTGTTCCCAACATTCGTACCAATTTTCAGCTCTATGCGAATTTTTGTAAATTGAAATGTCTATTTTGACCGGACTATAATATGCAGTCTGAAACTTATTTAAAATTCCTGCCACTAATTCAGACAACAATAAATAATTGCAGTTCTTTATCAACATTCCCTTGTTGTCAAACAATTGAACTCTTCGAACCAATATATAAATTCACACGAAGTATAAAAAATTGAACATAATTACTAGTATAGGTGTGAACAAAAAATATATTACGCAATTCGAGAAGTAATTACTTAATTACATTACTGGTCTCGAACTTATTTGCTAGTCCTCGCTAAAGCTCGGGCTCAAACACGTCCTCGACTAGTAATATACTTCTTACTTCCCTTGTTACTTATATAACCTCCTAAACTTGAAATTACAAGAAGTCCGTCACGCAGCAACTGTGTTAACTAATCCAATTCCTCAGCAAATCCGGTTTTTACTAGTTTACACTATATGTCATTCTGCTGTAATTTAATCAATGTATCCAGTTACGAAAGTCACTGAGTATCTACCTAATATTTCTAACCCATCTCATCAAAACTGCCTTACGTAACCTGAATAAATTTGTTGGTAATTGGGTTTAGAGGAAACGTAAATAAACATGTTGGCAAATATGCCGCTCGTACGAACTGTAAGTTATGTCATCCGATAACTACAGTCATTGTTAGTCACTTGTTCGTTGCGAGGAAACAATATGGACGATTTTTAAATGTACTGTGCATCCAACTGATGAGACGGAATGCCGAGTTAATAAACTACGAGTTGTTACGTCACTTTACACGGTATATTATGTGTTTACAAGCATCAAAACAAATCATGCGACGCCCTCCTCACGATCCATCCCATCGTTTGGACGCAAAATAGCTATTGAGATTGTTCTCACGATATTTTTTTTTACAAATCTTTATCGATCTTACCTATTAGACACCAAATTAGGCATGATAAAGATTTAATATATATATGACATGAAAATAAAATAAAACTCCTGAAACGGCATATGAACTCGAGACCTCTAACTTTATACGTTAGTGAGATACTATCTTCGCAACGGATTTAACCACAAGACCTCTACATTTATACGTTAGTGTAATACCGACTGCTCCATAAAGTTAGAGGTCTCGGATTCAAATCCCGGTGTTGTGGCGTTAATTTTTCTTTTCATGTCATATTTGACCTCCATAGCTAAATGTCAAATTTTAATTATAACATCGAAATATATATATATATATATATATATATATATATGTGTGTGTGTGTGTGTGTGTGTGTGTGTGCGTGCGTGCATGCGTGTTCGTGTGTGCACGCCCACGTTTACGCTCTAACGGTTATTTGTTTTTTTGGAATCAAACTCGACATATAGCAATAAATTAATAAAATTAAGATGCCAGTGTGTTATTCAGCAAATTCCGATTGCATTAGGAGTGGGGATCAATTTGAAGCGAAAATTAAAAAGTAGCTATAGCGGCTGCAATTTTTATTTTATTTTTTTAAGAAAACATAGTGTATGCCATTGAAATAAAATGAGAAAGATATACTCCAAAATTCACTGGAATCCGCCGATTTTAAGTTGAGATTTACATAAAATACGTAATTTAAAAAACCGCTAGAGCGGCCATTCTTTTCTCCTAATACAGGGCTCTTCATTTATTACCTATAAGACACACGACGTTTTGCCTTGCGCGGTTGGGTGTGCCACAGCCGGCTTTGCTCCTACATAAACTCCGCGCGTAAAGCATGCATAAAAATTGTACCTTATAGAAGATGCTTGTTTTAAACAATGGAGCGTGTACATTTATAAGGTTCTAGTTTTAATAATTTAGTTGCTCTATGTGCAGAAGACTCTGAAATTCTCACCTGTTGTGCTAATTTAGGTATGGATTTTGTTGGTGTTCGTTCAAAACTTGCGCCTATTTCGTCTAATTTTTCCTCTGTTAAAACTAAACGTTCACGCTTTCGTTTTATATTTAACACAGAACCAGTGATTTCGAATTTCTTCACTATCTCGTGAATTGTGTATCTGGAAGGAGACACTTCACCAGGGAACTTTTGAATATTACTCTGTGCGAACACGGCTAGGTGATTCACAATGAAAATAACTTTTACACGCAAAAATGCTTTGCTATAGATTCAATCGCCTGTTCATATTGCTGGACGATACAGTACTGCCGAGTGCCGCTGCTATCAGATGCGCGCGCTCAAAGGCAGCAGGTAGGGGGGGGGTAACCTAGCAAGAGCTCGGGATAGACGAAACGCCGTGTGCTCGTAAGGTTATAAATCAAGAACCCTGTATAACTGGATACATACGATATAATTATCAAAAAAAGATATATACTCAATAAAGCAGATTAATCCGACCAAAATTTCAACTTGATGAGGATTTTGCTTGTGTACGTTCTTCCTACGTGAATAACTTTTATTTATTTGTTTATTTATTTTTAGTTTGATCATCGCTGAACGCATGGGCTTTTAGATTAGTATTTATAAGTCAGTATATTTATTTTACATGTTTATATTTGTGTTGTCGAGTTAGAGTAGTTCCCTGACATGAAGGAATGTTTTATGTATCAGGAGCTTTTAAGAGAAGTTCTTTAATCAAGGATAATGCAAGGACGGGGGGTTGTAGAGGGTGATAATTAAGATGTTGAGCGTTTAAGATGTGAGTAATGGCTCGAAATTCGGGAGTTTAAACCTGATTAAACAAGCAGTGCAGAAAGTTTATAAATTTTATATAAAAAGAAGTTTTTAATAGGATAACTGGAGAGTCAAAAGCCATGATGTAGCAGAAATTATAATGTCAACGTCGTCTTCATATCATACCTTATTTATTTCATTCTTATCTCAGATTTTACTGCTCTTTCTTTCTTCTAGGCTTTCGACTGTCATTTTACATAGCCTTTTCACTTATCTTCTTGAATCTTCTCTATTTTTCTTATTCGCCTTCTTGTTGCAGTTGGAAATTCCTGTACACTCAATTGTTGTATGATTCTCGGAAATAATACGAAAACTCTGCTATTTGTCATATTTACTATTATTCTTAAAGCTCCATTTGGTGGAAAATTTCGTCAGTACATTCTTTCCATTTTGCATTTCTTTGCATCCAATCTGTATGTCGATGTTCTTGGCATATATATATATATATATATATATATATATATATATATATATATATATATATATATATATATATATATATGTATATATATTATTATGACGACACTGTTTACTCAAATTGATCTAACTAAAAGTTCCCCACACAGAGCCTGCTTAAACCAAATGAATTTTTCAACAAGTCAAATTATGCCGGTTTTCTGATTTACGATATGTATGGAAACTAAGATAGAATGATTAAATAGTAAAGCAGCAAATGTAGGACTTAAAAGAAATGCCCTAAAAACAAAGGAATTAAGAATTAATCCTATACAACACTAAAAATAAGTAAACAGTAACCCTATTACTAATAATCCATATATAACGTTTATACGAGGTTTATACACATCTCAGTTGAAAATTCATACTAACAAACACTGTATTAGCTGTTCACTGTATAAGAGGTGTACAACTTTACGTGGGAATCGTTATACATGTCCCCAGCCTTGTTTAAGGATTGTATAACTAATCAAAATGCCGGACTTTAAGATCAACTGATTGTTTTCTTACGATATTGATGAACGTTTCCTTAAATTTAACGAAAAATGCAATACTTTAACGACTGTTTGATTGATGCATAGGACATAAATAATATTAATAAAGCTCTGGATAGGAAAATAAAGCATCATAAAATGCTTTTTGTTACACCCATTCTCGATTAAGCCTAATATTATTTTGAAATTGAACATTGATTCACAAAAGAATATGTTCTACAATAGTTACTGTGAGACAAGATTTAACTTGAATGTAGTTCAAATGTTTCATAACAAAACTTTCTTGCATCATTAATAAATAATGTACATACCGATATAAAAATGGATTTAATTATAAATAAATAAGTAGGTAAATGACACTCGAAATAGTATTAATTTTTAGTTTTATGATTTGTCCTTTATCAGTTCAACGATCCCGTCCATCTTCTGCATTGTTTGTAATAGTATCGCTCGCATTTTTGTTCACACATCTTGCATTCACACGAGTCACTCGGTTGGTTGAATTTCGTATTTTTGCACATTTTATGGTGATATCCATGTGTTGCTAGGCCTATGATTGCGGGCTTTTTGTATTGGTTGCTTCCAGTCCACTCCCTGTTCACCATGGCGTCTGAGGCGTAGAAGTCTTCGTCGATCTCTTTTTCCTTCTGTTTCTTTTTTTCCGTGATTTTCTTACATGTCTCCGTTGCTGGTAGTAGTATCCTTTGTCTCAGGTCCTCTAGGAAGTAGGTTTCTCTGGCTAGCATATAGGCCATTCTACTTAGTGTGTATTTGCTTGCACCTAATGCCTTTTTGATGTATCTTGCTTTCACTTTTTCTAACCTCTCCAAATTGCTGGTCAATAGTTTCTCCCATATCAGTTCTATCCCGTAGGTGGCGATCGGGGTGATCACTGATACGAATAATTGCATGGCTGTGTCTAATTTTAATGTTGTAATGTCTTTGATATTGCACATAGCTCTTATAGCTGTTGCTGCTCTCTCCTGCATATGTGCGCTGAAAGACTTTGTTGTTTGCTGCAGTGTTATGCCTAAGTATTTGATTTTATTCACAATTCTTATCGGTATTTCTCCTAGTTATAGATTATCACTTGTCGCTGTTCTTCCCCCTTTCCTGAAAACCATTTGTACCGTGTTGTCGCTGTTTATCGTGAACTCATTTTCCGTAGCCCATCGTTGTATTGAGTCTATGCCTTGTTGTAATTCTTCTTTGTTTTCTGTCCCAATGGCCATGTTGTCCGCATGCATTACCAGCGTGGTCCCGTTAGTTACTTCCCAATGTCAGCCGTCATTATGTTAAATAGTAGCGGGCTGATGGGATCTCCTTGTAGTATCCCGTTAGTTTGCTTAATCTCGTCTGATGCCGCAACCTCATCTGTTATTAGTAACCAGTTTCGCCTCATTATGTTGTGTACTATTCCAACAATGGGGTGCTCGTTTCCAGTCATGTCTCTCATCTTCGTGAGTAGTTTATTTCTGTTTATGTAATCAAACGCTTTTTCATAATATAAGAAGACCATGTAGTATTTCCCTTTCGGCCTGTTGAGGGCTGCTTCTATCTCGTATAATAATGTGGATGCTGCTTGCAGAGTAGATTTCCCTTTCCTAAATCCGAATTGGTTTTCTGGGATGTTTAATTTTGTGATGCCCATCAATCTGTTTGTTAGTATCTTCATAATGATTTTGAACAGGATGTTCTCCAGTATCACGCTTCTGTAGGAGTCCATGTCTTCCGTGTTTCCTTTACCCTTATACAGCATTTTCAGGGTAGCCCTTCTCCATTGCTCCGGTACGGTTCCCGTCTCTAGGCATTTGTTAAACAGTTTTTTTTCCATATTGATATTAGCACGTCGGCTGATGCCTTTAGGTGTTCGTATGCATCCGGTCCTGTGGCTTTTCTGGTTTTTGCTTCTAACGGAAATGAGTACCAGACGCTTGTTCTGGGTTAAAGGCAGCCGTCACACAGGGCTGAGAACCCGGCTGACATCAAGTGCCGATTGTCCAGAAAAAGTGGGAGCCTTAACCTTCAACCACCCCAAGGGCCTCTCGAGGCCTGTCGTGGAATCACTTTACAATATAAGGCTTATACATTGTATAACTAAATAACTGATGAAAGCCTGTATAAGAGAGTTTTTATAGTAAGACTGTTAATAAATTAAGTTTAAGCTTTTACATATATTGAAAGTTCAATTACTATAGATACAGATGCAGAACTGATAAAATTAGGGGAAGAATAAATTAATGGACAAAATACGTCAGTTGCTTAATATTATTTGGAAGAAAGAGGCTCTTCCAAATTAATAGAATTTATTATTGTACCAATCTATAAGAGAGCAGATAACATTGAATGCAGCAATTACAGGGGCATCTAATTATTTTAAACTTCGTACAAAATTCTAACAATTATATTAGTAAGCAGACTTACTCCCTATATTGATGGTGTAGGTGATCATCAATGTGAATTTAGAAGAAATAGGTCTATAATAGGTCAGATTTTAGAAAATAAATGAGAATATAATGGAATCAGATATATGAAGACTTCAAAGAGGCATGCAACTCAATTAAGAGGGAGAAGTTATGTACTATAATATCCTGCTGAAAATAGGAATTCCTAAAAAGCTAGTTAGACTTATTCAAATGTGTCAAATGGCACAAAGAGTAGTATATGTGTAGGCAAACAGTTTTCAGATAATTTTAAATTCACAATGGGTTAAAGCAAGGAGATGCTTTATCTCCTCTAATATTAAACTTTTTCGCTGGAACATGCCATTATACACTGAAGGAGGTCCACAACTCAGCAGTGTTAATAACTTGATAGTTTATGCTGATGGTGTAGTATTATTAGGCGATAGAGAAGATACTAACAACCAACATGCACACTCTCTTGCGTAACACTAATAAATTGGGACTGGAAATAAGCATGAATAAAACTAAATGTATGGTAACGCATAGAAGTATATTATATAATGGAAATAGAGATTTAATGACAAATGAGAAAAATTTTGAAGAAGTGGCTGAATTCAAATACAAACAATAATTACAAACAAGAATCAGGTGCAGAAATAAATTAAACATACACTCAATTCTGGAAACACATGCTATTTGCTTTACAAGGAATCTTGTTCCAAATTCACTTAAAAAATTATTAAACTGACTATTTAACTCAAGCCACAAATCAATGACCAATCACGTTTCAATGAATGTTGTTTTACAACCAATGACAGTCGTGTTTCACCTCGCTTTTTGTCGATTTCTCTTTATCAGCTACTGCTTTTGTGATAAAGAAAGCTCCTCCTTTTTAATTTTCTGAATAAGTCAAAGCATTATTTTTCTCCAACAAATACATTGAATATAGCAAATAATGAAAAGATTCCTTGACTTTACTGAGTTGTTTACTAAAAAAATAAATTAATAACCCGTAATGCTGATTATGATAATATAGTTTGATGTGTTTCATTATTTCTCCACTTGGGTGCACTCATACAATATTGCGATCTTATTTGGCAATAAATAATATGATCAAGCAGCAGTGAATGAACATAACCTCACATTTCTGATTTGTTTTCAAATATCGCCGTTTACATTAAATATATAAATATTTTAAAATAACTATAGTTAAACAATGATTTGTGAGTAAACAGCTTAATTTTATTCGTTAAATAGTCCTAACAAATGCCACTCTTGATTTCCAAATTCTCTAGATAAATTCACTCCTCACTTCATGAGTCGTGAATTTATCGATAATTGGAAGTCACTCGTGGCATTACTAATGAAAATATATAAAACTGTTATTCTCCTATTTATATTATATGCATTACAAAACTGAACTCTCACTTTAAGGGAGAAAAATGATTTGGAGTATTTGAGAATAAAGTTCTTAGGATTTTTTTTTTGGATCAAGGAGAAGTGAATAGAGAGCAAATGGAGAAGACTACATAACAGTGAACTACAGGATCTTCATGCGAAGTCAGATACAATAAGAATTAAGTCTCGTAGACTGCGATGGGTAGGAATTGTGGCACGAATAGGGAATTAAATAGGGACATGAAAACTCATCATAGGAAAACCAGGCCAAGAATGAGCTGAGAAAATAACATTAACCATGATATGAGGGACGTAGATTATACAGGGGATGATTGTAAAACATTAGTCCAGGATAGAGATATAGGGAGAGCAAATATACGCGCGGCCGTGAACCCACAGGTTCGTTAGTGCCAGTAAGTTAGATAGACGCAATATGACTTTAGAATCTAGGGTATCTAACCAATTAACTCACTGCACTATTGAACCTGGAGGTTCGTGACCACGTGAATATAAGCTTCCATACCCAAGCTGATGTTTTCCAATCATTCCCTATATAATTTACATCCTTCAAATAATGCCCAATGTTATTCTCCTATTCCATTCTTGTCCTATCTACTCTGATTTTCCTTTAAGGAGTTTTCATGCTCCTGTTCCAGTATCCATTTGTGCCACATATCCTGCACATCAGAGCCTATGATTATATTATTCATTGTTCTTATTACATCAGGTTTACAATATATATAATGTAGCTCACTATTAAATAGTTTTCTCCGTTCACCTGTCTGTTAAAGTGTCTATAAAGAAGAATATAATAAATAACAACTTACCGATTTAAGAGTTGAAACTGTTCAGAAGCTATATGCTTTCCCTTTCTGTCCCCGTTCGTACAACTTGTCCTACCCATTGCAAGTTACGCCCCCCCCCCAACCCAATTGCTCTTATTATATCTATCTATATTGGCGTAAAGTCCACCGCTGTGGTCTCGAGGTAGCCTTGTCACGCAGCGGGCCCGGGTTCGATCCCCGGTCGGGACAGTTTTTCTGGATGAGGTTTTTATCGGGGGTTTTCCTCACCTCTAAGACAAATGTCAGGAAACCTTTAAGGCCCAAACTGTCCCCGAAATAATATGGCCATCATCATCATCATCACCATCATCCTTCACCGGTGTGGAAAGCAACGAGAAGCTACCACACCTATAATTCCCTAGTAAAGTTGCAAGCATAGCATGAAAATGATATGATTGCAGTGAAGGACCTGCCTTCGGGCAGAATTACTATGGATGGATAATGGCCGTTGTTAAGCCATGGCCTCTCCTTTGTAAGGAGTTACTACACCAAGTTAGAATTTATTTACCTTATTTGCTCATAGATGTGATGAATGGCATGCGGTCAACACACCGACTCTTGGTTTTCAATAAAGATCGTGTAGATCAATATTTAATAGCTTTATCCATTCACCATCTGTTCATCGATGATAATTATTTATAAACAAGAATTTTATAAAAGCAACGAACCGATTTATGATTTGAAAGTGTTCAGAAGCGATATTTTTTTATGCACACTCATATATCTAATATATAAAAATGAATGTTTGTTTGTTTGTTCTTATTTTATGCGCTGCCTGACCATTCATCCGATTTTGATGGGGATTTTTTGCAAAAATGTTCAGGAAATTTCCTGGATCAGCATAGGCTATAAGAGAGTTGTGATACTCAACTCCTACACTTTTAAACACCACTTTTTGTAGTGAAAAACTTGAAAAAGTTGTTTTTCTGGACGCTTAGATGACCTGACCTTAATGACCCAACCTGACCGAATATGATCTATACTGACCGAACCTAACCGAAAATAACTGAATCTAACCTAACATAAACTGACCTAACTTGAACCTAACTGAACCTAACATGAACCTAACATGAACCTAACATCAACCTAAATTGAACCTAACCTGAACCCAAACAGACCTAACCTGAACCTAACATTAACCTATTCTGAATCTAACCTTAACCTAAACTGAAACTAACCTTAACCTAACCTGAACCCTAGTTGAACCTAACCTGAAACTAACCTCAACCTAATTTGAACATAATCTGAATCTAATCTGAACATACCTTAACCTAATCTAAACCTAACTTAAACCTAATCTTAACCTATTCTGACCTAATCTGAAGCTAACCTGAACTTAACCTTAACCTAAAATGAACCTAACCTGAACCTAATCTACACCAAACCGAACCTAGACTGAACCTGAATCGAACCTACACTAAACGTACTATGAACCTACACTTGCACTAAACTGAAGCTAATACGAACCTAACCCGAAACTAATCCGAACCTAATCCAACCGAGCTTAACCGAACCGTGCCTAACCTACCCGAGTCTAAATTAACCTAACCTGAACCTAGCCTGAACCTAACCTAAATCCAAATCCGAACCCAAACCCGAACCCAGAACATAAAATCAAAACCCAAAACGAAAACTGAAAGAAAAACTGAAACCAAAGCTGATTTTCAAACTGAACCCAAACGCAAACCCAAACTGAACCCGAATCCGTACCCAAACTGAACCTGAATCAGAACAGGACCTAACCCGGTCCCAAACCCAGACATAAGACCATCCTAACCCGCACCTAACCTGACATAACCGAACCCAACCTAATTGAACCTAACCGAAACTAACCGAACCTAACACAACCTAACCTAACCTAGCCTAACCGAATCTAACCTCACAGATATCTGGCCGTTATGTCTGATCTAACCGATATCTAACCTAACCTAGAAACATAATTAAAAAGTCCAATCGTTCCGACCAAACTACCCCTAAACCGATGAAATTGCCTCTACAACGACCAAATCACCAGTAGCTAATCAAACTACCTCTATAAAGACCAAAACTACCAGTAAACTGATTAAACTATCTCTAAAACTATCCATAAACTCATCAAATACATCTAACCTGACCAAATAATCGCTAAACGGATAAACGATATAAATTTATAATCATTTTTCTTTCAACTTATTTAACTAAACATCAAAACTGGGGTTGAAACGAATATCCGGTAACTATCTGGTATCCGGCCGAATACCGGATTTTAAAAGATACGAAATGTAACATTTAGGTACTTTATTTAATTTACATAACAATATAATCACCATATTTACATTTTACAACAAAAATTAGTACTCATGCTGCACTAAGGAAAAATTATGGTAGATGAATACTAATTTCTCTGCAGGGTGAGTCAAAAGTTTACTCAAAACTATGTTTTATATAAAAAGCATATAAAACTTATACCAATTACGTTAAAAAATATTCATGAATCATATTTATTAATAATATCATATATATATATATATATATATATACCCTTACATTACCATAACATCCAATTGAAAGATAAATCGATCAATTCCATAAAGTAATAAAGAATAAATAATAGTTTTAAAAAATTAATACAACACGCTTTATTAGAAAACCGAACTAAACAATGAAAAATAATTTTAATTTCCAACACGCTTGGGATAAAATTAAAGTGGTCAACAAAAAAATAATCTCCAACACATCTAGAATAAAATTAGAGTTATCTACAAAAAAAAAATAATTTTACCATCAAAAGCGTGTGGTCCTCTATATCAATTAATATATTTGATATGAGATATTGGTAAAAGTAAAGTCTCTAAGAAGAAAAAGTAAAAACCATAAAAAGCACCACACGCTTTTGATGGTAAAATTATTTTTTTGTAGATAACTCTAGTTTTATTCTACTAGATGTGTAGGAGATGACTTTAATTTTATCCCAAGCGTGTTGGAAATTAAAATTATTTTTCATTTTTTAGTTCGATTTTCTAATAAAGCGTGTTGTTTTAGTTTTTTTAACTATTATATATTTTAGAATTAAGTACGTTTTGTTTGTGCTTATCTGTAAAGTATTTTGATTAACACACAGAAGTATGTGACCTACTTCCTTCTATCTCTTCCACTGAGACCCCTCTTGCACTGAAACGAAGCGTCACAGCCTATAGGTTCCTGAACAAAATATGCTTCAATGAAGGTTAACTATTTGCTCCCAAAGTTTGTCGGTGTAATTTAGAAACGCCCTGTATATTAACTATCAGTGAACATCGCCAGGAACATGTTGCCAGGTTCCTAGCTGCCTCCCTCATCAAGGATATTTAAAGAATGCAATAAAATATCATGAGCAATTATAACGTATTTAGGAGTTTGAAGACCGCTAGTTCTAATAATTTTCCTGTGACCAGTAAATTGCTCATGGATGTAAAAAATGCACTCCTGCTTAATCGTTCAAGATTTCGTCAAGCTTAAAATTGAAATTTCTCGTGTGTTAGCCTATGCACCTGGAGATTCTCGAATTGGATCATAATTGATTCAAGAGATCCGGGACACATTGTCACACAATGAAATTGATTTAAGTGTTTTGGACAGAGTATTAGCCACTTTGGACAATTGTGATAGCAGAAATATAAAGCTATATTTATATCAATATAGTTTTATGCCTGCTTTATAGAAAGTGATAGAAACAATAAATGGCCACCGCTGTGGTCTCGAGGTAGCGTGCTGCCTTATCACGCAGCGGGCCCGGTTTCGATTCCCGCTCGGGACAAGTTACTTGGCTGAGATTTTTTCGGGGTTTTTCCTCGCCTGTAAGACAAATTTCAGGATACTTTAAGTTCCAAACGGTCCCCGAACATCATCTGGCCATCATTATCATCAATATCATATTCACCTCATTCGATTAAGTTTAGGTTTAAGGCCTCTCCTGGCGCATCATTACCAATCGTCATCACCCATCATATCATTGGGGCAGCGTAAACCCGCCTTCCAGGCGCCCCAACCTCAGAAGTGGGTTACAATAAGCCAATGCCAGAAGAGAATAGCTGAAATGTTAAATGACAAACAGGTGGCGTTGAACAAACAAAAAATGGATAAATATTAACTAACAAATATACCACACATTAATTAAACCAATGACCTGAGGCAAAGGATACTACTGCCAGCAACGGAGCCATATAAGAAAGTCATCGAAAAAAAGAAACAGAGAGAAAAAGAGATCGACGAAGATTTCTACGCCTCAGATGCCATGGTAAACAGAGATTGGACTGGAAGTAACCAACCACAAAGGCACAGAATCATAGGTTTAGCAACACACGGATATCATCACAAAATGTGCAAAAATACAAAATTCCACCAACCGAGTGATTCGTGTGAATGCAAGATATGCGACCAAAAGTGTGAGCGATACCATTACAAACAATGCAGAATATGGACAGGATCACTGAACGAACTCATAAAAGACAAATCATAAACTTATAACTTAATGCTCTTTCGAGTGCCTCTTACCAACTTATTATTATTAATTAAACCAATAATATTGTATAACTGACAAAAGAGAACCGGATAATTATCCCAAATATACAGCCTACCCATTCTCTTGAAAACAGGATGTGGAATAGATGGAACCATTCATTCAGAAAACTTCCATCCTTGAAAGGTTTGTTGAATATGGACGTTATGTGTTTATCATTGCTTTCAGTCCCGACGTTAAAGGATCGAAATTTTGTGGAGTGAATAACCATCTGTCCTTCCGAGTAGAAATATTTGAGTAGAAACATTAGACTACCGGGACAGAAAAGAATTGGGTTTTGTGGAAAACTTCTGACCCTAAAATCTGCACATTCTTTGTTTGTTTTTTTTTTCCTACGTAATTCCAAGACGTAATATAAACAAACGCCTCACTATTATGGTTGTCCGTTTATGCGCAACAATGATTAACATGAGCAGTTATTATAGTGGCGGTAGTAGGCATCTTTGTATTTAATTATAACAGCAGCGGGGAAACAAAGCGAGCCGCAGGAATCATAGTGAGGCGATAACACTAATCCACTATTGTAAATGAGTAGAGAAACATCGGATAATGTGGACCCCTATTTTGAATTTGTTTTTCTTCTTTTAATTAAGGGAGTTGAATTTTGTTTAATTACAGTAACTATCATTAGTGTTATAACTATGAAATAGCATTGTTATTTTATTCAAATATGGAAACATCTTCATAATTTATAAACTTTTTTACATTACAAGAAAGGTCCACTTTAACCTCCATATTCAGATAAAGTGGACCTCAGAACCCACCTGGTTTTTAGTATACTTTTAAGTTTATTTACTCTATTAATTTATACAAACAGGCAGAGATTAATCTGAAAATATTTATGGCTGATCGTAACTAAAAAGTGTTGATATTTATTTAACTTTTTTTTTAATTAGTGTGGTTATAACATTCACAACTCATTCAACTGCAGAAAGCGACGGTCTTTGGGTTTAGTAAAATTACAATTATCTAATATATAAAAATCAATGTTTGTTTGTTTGTTTGTTTGCTTGTTTGTTTGTTTGTTTGTTTGTTCGTATTCTATGCGCGGCCATACCGTTGATTTGAATTTGATGGGGTTTATTTTCAAAATGTTCAGGAGATTTCCGGGATGAACATAGGCTATAAGAGAGTTCTGATATTCAACCCCTTCACCCCTAAAAGTCGCCCTATGTAGTGAAAAACGTGAAATAAAGTACCTATTTTGACGCTTAATTGGCTTACGCTGCCCAAACCATAACAAATTCACCAAATTAATGTACACAGAATTGAATATCTCAAAAAGACTCTACAACCAAGTCCGCGACAGCATATGTTTATCTTCTACGGATAACTCACAATAACCATTTTTGTCTTTCATTGATGACAAGAAGATCGGGATAAGCAGATTCCCGGGCAAGTATAACAGCGAACGGCTGGTGGTAAAAACACATTAACATTTATTTAGGAGTAGCAGCGCACGCCGGGTATTAGCTAGTATATAGTATAATACCCGATTATATATACGCGGGAGCGTGCATGTTGTCTGCTAGGCCCAGTCTTATGTGGGACGCACAACACTACTTTCCGACACACCAGTATATTCGGCAGTTCATTTAACTACAACGTTCACTACAGTAGTGCCAGGATTATGCTTCATAAACTTACAAAATCCATATAACACATTTGTTTTCACCACTTTTAACAATTTCCCTTCAGGGTGCTTTTTATAATTTTGATTACACTTTTATCACCGAGTTAAGTTACCATAAACTATACGATAGTCGCCATATTTGTTACTGACATTCAACTTCCTCTCAAGAATCGATCAGTTTCAAACAAATGCAAACTTTTAGTTATTCTCCGACCTTCGAAGAAAGATGTATGTGTATACTGTATTCTGATCAACAATGGTTAACATAAATAGCTTCAAATACATAATTATTTAATAGAATATATTATCTATTTTTTCGCTACCGCTGAACTGTGCTTGAACGAATCGCAATAACTGCAGTAGTCATGTGTTTTGGGGATTTCCCGTCCATTGGTTTTGTAGGCTGGGCAGACTATAGTTACAATATAACAAACCACACGACAATAAATTGTAATTAGATAATAATAGGAATGGTTAATGTTATGCTAATTTATTGTAATACAGTTGCTATGAAACTGCACTCTTAAATTGAAAATAAATTATATCAATCACTAGTTATAAATATTTCACCGATTTCTGCGTAAATAAAAATGAAATCAGAAGAAATGGAATGGACAATTTCTACAGCCTTAAGTTAAAACAGATATATTGTAATGACTGAATATAGAGAATGTAAGCCATATATATAATAATAATAATAATAATAATAATAATAATAATAATAATAATAATAATAGCTTTATTTTACCTGGCAGAGTTAAGGCCTTAAGGCCTTGTCTACCACTCAACCAGGTTTAAAAAAAAATACAAAAGAAAAGTCTCTTAAATCTAAATTACAATATATATATATATATATATATATATATATATATATATATATATATAAACGATTACAAGTTATGAATACAATACAATTAATATTTATAATGTATTTTGATTTACTCTAAATTTAACGAATTAAATATATAATATGTACAAGATATATAAAAAAAACGAGGAAAAGATTAATGACATAGTATAAAATTAAATAAATAGAGAAAAATTAATTATTAGACAACAGGTAACTGTATAAGCGTGACTTAAAGGTGCCAAGTGTGCGGCAACCCCTGATATCTTGAGGAAGGAGATTCCAGGAGCGGGCGGAGGCTTTTACTTCAGAGAGTGTAAGTTATAGTAATAAACAAATACCAATAAAAATAATTGATCAAAATAACTGAATATAGAGAATATAGACCGAATACATATTCACTCGATAAAACGAGAGTGTAAATTCCTACAATAAACAAATTCTAAGCAAAATGTGAACTGTGAAATAACAAAAAAAAAATTCTAGTAATTTATATAAAAAATTAATATTACCAACAAAAGGAAAAAATTAACGTGAAAAATCAAAGAGCAATTAAATGTTTAAAATTGACTGTCTTGTATTACAAATAATTTATTAGAATAAATGAGAATAGAGTAGGTAATATGTGATGTAGGAAATGGAGTGAGTAAATTACTAAAATCAACAAACGATTCTTAACCTGCGGACAAAGAAAAATCAAATTTTAGTAAGTTACACAAATATAAAGTGAACATTATCAACAAGGGAAAAAATGTGTTTAAGTACAGCAATAATATAAATAAAAAAAATAAAAATAAAGATATTATAAATCAAAATTCGACCAAAAATGTAGCTCAAAATTATAAATAAAGCAATACAAATTAAAGCACAAGGAATATAGAAGACTAATTATTTATTTTTCAATAAAATAGCAATCCGAATTAAAATGAAACATAAGAATTGCATTAATGCCGTACTGACTACCGAAGGAGAAATTATAAGTGGAGAAAGAGAGACGAAATAGTCATACAATATGATCCCTGACAACCTAGACAGAACCATATAGAGATCCTCGAACGGCAGGACAGGCATCTGCAACACACGCCTCCAACACTCGAAAGATCAAATTGAAGAATATTGAGACAATCCGGTGGAAAATAGGGAAGAAAAAAAAAACATACCATAACATACACTGCCCAGACAGCAATTTGAATAATATAGGACGCTTCATGAAACAAAATTCGACAAAATCACACAGCACTTTCCACGACTCCCGAGGGAGAAACTTCAACAATATCGGGATCCTCCAGTGGGAGAAGAGGCGAAAACATCCCACAACATTTTCCCCGACTCCCGAGGGAGAGAACTACTCAACAATATCGGGATCCTCCAGTGGGAGAAGAGGCGAAAATATCCCACAATATTTTCCCCAACTCCCGAGGGAGAAAGAAACTTCAACAATATCGGGATCCTCCAGTGGGAGAAGAGGCGAAAACATCCCACAACATTTTCCCCGACTCCCGAGGGAGAAACTTCAACAATATCGGGATCCTCCAGTGGGAGAAGAGGCGAAAACATCCCACAACATTTTCCCCGACTCCCGAGGGAGAAACTTCAACAATATCGGGATCCTCCAGTGGGAGAAGAGGCGAAAATATCCCACAACATTTTCCCCGACTCCCGAGGGAGAAAACTTCAAAAATATCGGGATCCTCCAGTGGGAGAAGAGGCGGAAACATCCCACAACATTTTCCCCGACTCCCGAGGGAGAAGCTTAAAAAATATCGGGATCCTCCAGTGGGAGAAGAGGCGAAAACATCCCACAACATTTTCCCCGACTCCGGAGGGAGAAACTTCAACAATATTGAGATCCTCCAGTGAGAGAAGAGGCGAAAACATCCCGCAACATTTTCCCCGACTCCCGAGGGAGAAACTTTAATAATATCGGGATCCTCCAGTGGGAGAAGACGCGAAAACATCCCACAACATATTCCCCGACTCCCAAGGGAGAAACTTCAACAATATCGGGATCCTCCAGTGGGAGAAGAGGCGAAAACATCCCACAACATTTTCCCCGACTCCCAAGGGAGAACCTTCAACAATATCGGGATCCTCCAGTGGGAGAAGAGGCGAAAACATTCCACAACATTTTCGCCGACTCCCGAGGGAGAAACTTCAACAATATCGGGATCCTCCAGTGGGAGAAGAGGCGAAAACATCCCACAACATTTTCCCCGACTCCCGAGGGAGAAACTTCAAAAATATCGGGATCCTCCAGTGGGAGAAGAGGCGAAAATATCCCACAACATTTTCCCCGACTCCCGAGGGAGAAAAACTTCAAAAATATCGGGATCCTCCAGTGGGAGAAGAGGCGAAAACATCCCACAACATTTTCCCCGACTCCCGAGGGAGAAACTTCAAAAATATCGGGATCCTCCAGTGGGAGAAGAGGCGAAAACATCCCACAACATTTTCCCCTCCCCGACTCCCGAGGGAGAAACTTCAACAATATCGGGATCCTCCAGTGGGAGAAGAGGCGAAAACATCCCACAACATTTTCCCCGACTCCCGAGGGAGAAACTTCAAAAATATCGGGATCCTCCAGTGGGAGAAGAGGCGAAAATATCCCACAACATTTTCCCCGACTCCCGAGGGAGAAACTTCAAAAATATCGGGATCCTCCAGTGGGAGAAGAGGCGAAAACATCCCACAACATTTTCCCCGACTCCCGAGGGAGAAACTTCAACAATATCGGGATCCTCCAGTGAGAGAAGAGGCGAAACATCCCACAACATTTTCCCCGACTCCCGAGGGAGAAAATTCAACAATATCGGGAATCTCCAGTGGGAGAAGAGGCAAAAACATCCCACAACATTTTCCTCGACTCCCGAGGGAGAAACTTCAACACTATCGGGATCCTCCAGTGGGAGAAGAGGCGAAAACATCCCACAACATTTTCCCCGACTCCCGAGGAAGAAACTTCAACAATATCGGGATCCTCCAGTGGGAGAAGAGGCGAAAATATCCCACAACATTTTCCCCGACTCCCGAGGGAGAAACTTTAATAATATCGGGATCCTCCAGTGGGAGAAGAGGCGAAAACATCCCACAACATTTTCCCCGACTCCCGAGGGAGAAAATTCAACAATATCGGGATCCTCCAGTGAGAGAAGAGGCGAAAACATCCCACAACATTTTCCCCGACTCCCGAGGGAGAAACTTCAACAATATCCGGATCCTCCAGTGGGAGAAGAGGCGAAAACATCCCACAACATTTTCCCCGACTCCCGAGGGAGAAACATGAATAATATCGGGACCCTCCAGTGGGAGTAGAGGCGAAAATGTCCCACAAATGTTCCCGTACTCACGGGGTATAACTTCTATAGACTATCAAATGGCTCCTCCTTTGGTGTATAGGTGTGAGCTTCTCACAGTATTTTGTCTCACTCACGAGCGTTCTTAGTGAAGAATTCTGCATTTCCAGTGACATAGAGGATAGAAATTTAATAAAGACGCCTAAACCCTCCACAATAATCCGGATACTTCTACAACAATAGTGCAGAGTAGCTACATGCAATACCCTGTTCTATGTTTAATAGTTTACATGTCACAACATTATACGTTTGTCTCTGTGACAGTAATTATGTAAAAATCAGTTAATTGTAATATCCGATTTATCTATATTATTATTAGCATTAGGTCTTTGATAGATTAGTTGTTACTTCAGGTCAATTCTCGCAATTTTAGGCAACATCTTCAAATATTGTAAATATATATTCTGTGTGAACTGTGTTCTGTTCATATGTAAACGTAATGTTAATACTTTTAAATAGTACGTTCAATTCATGTATATATACATAAACTTAGTGTAAATATGTTTAATTGTATAACTTCCTCATAGTAAATGTAATTATTTACAAAGCACATTTTTTAAGGCTAAACAAAACTAATAATATCAAGCCATATCTTCAAATAGTGTATATATATGTTTTATGGTGAACTGTTAGTCGTGTTTATGATTCAACTTAAAGCTAATAATTTTAAATAGCAACTTTAATGTGTGTGAATATATCTTAACATATTGTATAGTTAGATTTAATTGTGTAACATATAATTCTGGACAAAGTGAATTCTTTATAATTAATATTATCTTGGCTTGTAAATATATAAATATTATAAAATCAATTTTGTTTCCTTTTATGACAAATACAAGGGTGCAGCATAAGTCAATTAACAGAAAATGAAAATATATTATTTTCTGTAGCCTACAACATCTATATAAAAAAACTACTGAAATTGTTCAAGCAGTAGTGGTTGAGATTATATTCTGAAAGTCCTGCTGTCGCGAGACCATAGCGGTGGACATTTTTATATAAATGTATATTACTATGTATGTCTGCAATATCTACATCTCTCTCTTTAAGTTCTTTTTGTAGCTCTAATTCTTTGTTACATATTCCTCTTACATTCCAAGTGCAGATTTTTATCCTCTCCGCTATCCCTAACAGAAACAACTCACTAATACTACTTTTTAAGAATTAATAATGCGTTTTTGCATTATTTAATAAAAATAGACTTAGGATTTGTTAATATATTTACCTAATGCCTTGTATAAAAAGCGTAGATTAATTCATTGTAGTGTATTTTTTTTTCTCTTCTTTTTATGCATAGTAAATTCGAGCTGTTGATCCTTTTTTATTCATTGTATCATTAATTTAATTTTAATTGTATTTAGTTTCATTCTATTATTAGACATTAATTTCATTATTATTCAATATGACAGATAATGAATTGTTCAATAACTATTATTGTAACTTTTTTTTGTATTCATATGTAACATGTTTGTCCTGTCTAATATGACTACTATTGTAATTTTTTTGTATTCATGTGTAACATATGTTTGTCCTGTTTTATATGACTATTATTGTATTTTTTTTGTATTCATATGTAACATATGCTTGTTCTGGTGAGTGGAAGAGAAGGCCACATGGCCTTAACTCCACCAGGCTAAATAAATAAAAAAAATAAAAAAATAATCGTTTGTCCTTATTTCTTGCTGTGGTCTTATCCTGAAATCCAATCCGGTCTTTGCTTTGAGATGAATCAGTGGTAATAAATGTCCTTTGACCGCGTTACGAGCGCTGTGCAGGGTAAGTAAAATGACAGGGCTGCTGTCTCAGAGCATCTATCCATGCTCCTCTCAGTATTAACCCCTTTAGAGAGGGTTGCTGCTTCCGCCCCTTGAGCCGTTGTGATTATCGCCTGGTATCACGTCGCCTCGTAGACCGTTGCAGACTTCTTGGTCGATGTCAACCTTCTGGCAGACGTCTCCCACGTTGCTTAATCCGTGTTGTTGATGATAATGATGATGATGTATGTCCGTATTTCAAAGCCACCCAATGCACTTCTTGTCTTTGGGTACCGCGGTAGACGAGTAGATGGTGTTAATGTGGTCTATTTTCAATGTAAGCTCCGGTTCGATAAAGCAATTTTCGTAGATGGTATACAGGCCTACGTGTGTTGTGTGCAGAGAGGAGTATAGTATGTTTAAGTATTTGTGTATTTAACGTTGTTTTATGAGATGGGTGATGATGATGATATGATGAAGAGAAGAAATAAGATGAAATCCGGTATCATGACATAGCCAAGGTGTACTCCTAAGAAAACCAAGGGTATCGCCAGACTGATTGTCGCTAAGAACAGTATCGCATATGCCTTCTCAACATATGTATTGAGGAGAGGTTTGGAATTTAATCCGGACATCAGATGTACAATCTATTCTATAGTGTTCTGCCCTAGGGCAGGTCCTTCATTGCAATCATAGCATTTTCATTGCTTTCCGCACCGGTGAAATGATAGTAATGATGATAAGAATGATTATGATGGCCAGATGATGTTCGGGGATCTTTTGGGGCACAAAGCTACCTAACATTTGTCTTACAGATGAGGAAAAACCCCGGAAAAAACCTCACCCAGGAAGCTTGTCCCGACCGGGAATCGAATCCGGGCGCGCTGCATGACAAGGCAGCGCGCTACCTCGAGACGACAGCGGTGGATATGTACAATCCAGGGATTAAAAATTGTTCGCCACAATTCCTCCAAGAACTGAGATTTAAAAAAATTTAAATTTTCAACCTAGCAGGGTATCGAATCGGGAATTAATTAATCAAGTGTATTTTTTTACAGGTAGCATCCTCATTCATAAAATATACGTATTCGTGTAAAGTAGACCCAGGTCCACTTTAACCGCCTCGTGGTGGGGCAACATTAACCGAATTCCTTAGTTATATTTAATTATTTTATACAGCCACAATGTCACATAATATCAAACCAAACCCATCAGTATATTAAAACAGCATCTACATACAATAATATATTTAGGGTTTTTCTTCCTTCTTCTTCTTCTTCTTCTTCTTCTTCACGGTTTAGGCTTATTTACTAGCCTGTTCCGGCTCCAAATTGCTGCTCTTTACATCTTTTCCTTGGTCTTCCCAAGCTTCTTCTTCCTCGTAGTGAATAGTTGTATGCTGCTTTTGGTATTTTTCGGTTGGACAGTCCGGCTATATCTTTGGAGCTTGTAAGTATTTTGAAGTGTCCCCTGAGTACGCTACTAACGTACTGCAGGGTTAGTCCTTTGGAGGAGCTGCCTCCTTAAAGCCTTTGGACTTGCTTCCTTGTATTTTATCCCCACAAGGAGGGTTGCCTCTTCCGCCTTCTGTCGTTGAGGACTTCACTCTTGTTTCCCCGAGCTGGGTCTCTTATTTCATCCCCAGAGATTGGGTTGCCACTTCCGCCATTTTCGCAGTTCCGATATTTCTATCTCCGCCGTGTCTGCCGTTGTGGTCTTCCGTGTTTGCGGCTTCCAGTGTGGTCGTTGCTCCCACGTTGCGGATTATTCTTAGTTCCCTCTCCTCTTATCTAACCGCAAGCCAAGCCTTCCCGGTTATGATCGTCTGGGTCATTGGTACTAACCTCCCTGCCATGACAAGGTGATAATCCACAGGGAGGTTTTTTTTCAACATTTATATTATTCAATAGCAGAAATTAAGAATTAATTCTTAGCTTGAAAAACTTTTAAAATGATAATTTTCATAAATGCCACAAATAAACCCTTCTTCCAACAAAGAATAAAATAAACTGGCATTGAACACATCACAGTTGATGGGGGGAAGAATTAAAAATATTTTCTATTCGAGGGCAGCACCAATTGAAAGAGATATTAAAAGGGTCCACTCACACCCAAGGGTTCACATTACCCGAACTTCCTCTACATTTGTATTCACTATAAAGAACATTTTCAACCCAAGAATAATTTAAATAAATGTTATATTTTACTGAATGCTAAACCACGAATCAGCAAGTGATTTGTTTATAATAATTAATTGTTTTCATAAAATTCGATAAAATTCATAACGATTCACATGTAGTTTCATTTTTCAATAAAAAACCGATTATATGAAGCCTCGAATGTTTCATGTGGCCTCTTTGGATAGTAGTAATAACGGTATATATACTGCAGCCACTGATTCTCCGGCCTTGACGTTTTCACGACAGTGTTGCCGATATGGATATTCAGTGGGAGGGGCCGCTTTAAGTATGTGGTTAGCAGACATACAGCTGACAACATATCAGCAATTTCAAACCTTACCAGCGCGCTATACCTGCGTCAAGAGCAGTGATTGATCTTGGCAGACACCTACTCCAACTGCAACCATATCCTTATTGGTAGTAGAGGGCGAATTCTCCCTTTACCCCTCGCATAACCTAAACTTCAAAGCCGGAGATATGACGGCTCGGGTATAGTTTCTGTTACTCCTCTTGGAAGCATACTGGCTTTGTGAAAGCACGTCAGTGGACTCTGCTTTTTGCCAAATTCCTGACTTCATCCCAGCGTTTCCCTTATTGTTCAGTTGCTGTTGTTAATGTGTAATTTTGGTCTTTCTTCTTCTTTTCCTGGGCAATCCCTGTGGATTCCATTCCAGAATTATCTTTGGCAGATTGTCTAGTTATCTTCTGATAGTGTGAACAGTCCATTTTCATTTACAATATTTAATCTCAATCGAGATTTCATTCTGTGATATTACTTACTTATTCACTGGCACTATCGAACCCGTAGTTTATGGCCGCGCGGACATAAGGTCTCCGTATATCCCTATTCCGAGCTAATGCTTTCTAATCATTCCCTGTAGAATCTACTTCCCTCAAATCATAGTTAATGTTATTCCCCCACCTTATCCTTGGTCTACCAACTGGGCGTTTTCCCTCTGGTTTTCCTACCAGAAGCTTCCATGCACGTGTGCCTTTCCCCATACGTGCCACATGTCCTGCCTATCGCAGTCTACGAGACTTAACTGTTCTTACACGCTTTATATTAGCTTGACCTGTATCTATCTATCTATCTATCTATCTATGTAACGGAATCTTTCAACGCAATTTTCACCCACTTAAAATCATCGGATCGACTTGAAACTTTGTATACTTGTAGAGGACCCGTGACAATACAATAATTTCATATTTATTTTCTAAAATTCTGTCCATAATCATCAGAAAATGAAAAAAAGTGTTTTTGTATCAATGTAACGGAATTTTTCAACGCGATTTTCACCCACTTAGAAACATTGGATCGACTTGAAACTTTGTATACTTGTAGAGGACCCGTGACAATACAATAATTTCATATTTATTTTCTAAAATCCTGGCCATAATCATCAGAAAATCAAATAAACAGATATTGGTAAAAGTAAAGTCACTAAGAAGAAAATGTAAAAATCATAAAAAGCACCCCACGCTTTTGATGGTATGATTATTTTCTTTTCGTTGATAATTCTAGTTTTATTCTATATGTGTTGGAGATGATTTTTTTGTTGACCACTTTAAATTTATCCCAAGCGTGTTGGAAATTAAAATTATTTTTCATTTTTGAGTTCGGTTTTCTAATAAAGCGTGCTGTTTTAGTTTTTTAAAACTATTATTTATTTTTTATTTTTTAGTTTTAATATTTTACAGAATAAGATAAGAATGTAAATATCTTTAAATTCCATACTATTGTAGTATGAGCTAAAAGTATTACTCTTCAAACAAAAAATCCTCCGCAGCCGGATTCGAACCAGCGATCTATGGATTACTGAAATTGTATACCACTTGTTCACCGCTCTACCAACTGAGCTCTTACAGCGATTGACTAAAAAGTCGACAAGTCCGTAACCTATTATACCAGTTATTTTAGAAACAAAATATGAAATTATTATATTGTCACGGGTTCTTTACAAGTATACAAAGTTTCAAGTCGATCCAATGTCTCTAAGTGGGTGAAAATCGTGTTCAAAGATTCCGTTACATAAATACAAAGACACTTTTTTTGATTTTCTGATGATTCTGGCCAGTATTTTAGAAAATAAATATGAAATTATTGTATTGTCACGGGTCCTTTACAAGTATACAAAATTTCAAGTCGATCCAATTATTTTAAGTGGGTGAAAAATGCGTTGAAAGATTCAGTTACATAGATAGATAGATACAGGTCAAGCTAATATAAAGCGTGTAAAAATATAAGTTAGTTTTGTCTTCGCTTCTATGTTATATTTTAACATTGCATAACAAATGAACAGCAGACTTTGAATCGTCACTGTTTATATAAAAATATCCCCATAAAGGCCATATTTTCATTACCGATGTCATTATTCGTCACTAAATATTGTTAGAATTATTTATAAACATGCTTTGATAATAAGCTCAAACTACAATAGCACGTTTTTTAATAAGCTCAAATGATCGTGTTTGCAATCAAAACAAGTCAATGAAACACTTGCTGACTTCGCTCATAAACGAAAGACCCGAATTCAGCCGAGTCCGTCCGATCATTCATGCGACACCTATGCAAGCTCGGTCATTACGATGCGCCAAACGGCAATTTTCGGCCGGCTATCCGGCCAACAGCTATCCGTTTCATCTCTAATCAAAACACACTTAATTGATTTAGGTGTAGCAGCGCACGCTGGGTATTGGCTAATGTACAATAATAACTTAGAGTTTTACATTATCTTATTTTCTTTGCGGTCCGGAACGTTTAAATAACAGGCAGGAGAAATTATTGTTTCGCCAATTTAAGGTTACGTTACTTTCTATGGCATGGGATACGGGATTGAACAAGACTGTGATGGATTTGTTAGAATTGGCACTTACTATCATCGAGTGCCAAACAGTAAATTTGACAGTGCTTCATAACCGATTAATTTATGGACTCATGTTTAATGGGACTACATAAACAAAATAATATCCAGGAATAAACAAATAAAAGAGTACAAAATGCTAAGAAATATTATCTTTAATAAATGAAATAGTTAAATTCAAAATATTTTAAATTAAACACTAATTACAGGAGTGAAACCTGGGTTCTGACTGAATATGACAAATCTCAACTAGCTTTTTGAAAGAAAGGTACTCAGAAAGATACATGGACCTATTAAGGAAATTGCGTTATATAATGTAAATAACACTAAGAAATTGGGACTGGAAGAAAACATTAATAAAACTAAATATATGTTCACATATAGAAATATATTATATAATGGAAATAGACACTTAATGACAAATGAGGGAAATTTTGAAGAAGCAGATCCAAGGTGTTTCAGACAAACTTAATCTAAGTTACGAGCTGTTTATTTTTTAAAACTCACGCCCTCCATTAAAATATGTGTAAGCATACTGACTAGTATGAGATGCTTCGGACTATAATTAGGGATTCGATTAAATTCGACGATTAACAAGAAATAACCAACTATATTTACAAAATTGAGCCTTTACAGAATATTTAAGCAAATCTCGAGCTATATTTTCAAGATGTACATTTTCAAAATACGGTTGGCCAAATTTTATCAGTTGGGTTTGCTGCAATCTCTAAATAAGGTCTAAAGCTACTTCATTCCATTCTATACATTTAATTAATTTAATGCTGGATTATGGGTATCACATCCAAACGACTCCAACAACCGATAGATTAATTTCAGCAAGTTTCGTTTAACTAGGTTCCTTATTTAAAATTCCTAAATTGAAACACATTCAAATAACCATATAAATGTCTCCTCCTAAACGACTGGACCGATTTCGATGAAAAATTTTGTGTATATCTGATTGGGTCCCTCGATGGTCTAGATTCACAATTGGACCCTTTACACCATTAAATGTAGTTCACCAAAAGTCAAAATTTAAAAATCGCTCTAGCTTTTTATAGATTAGATCTGTTTTCGGGACAACTATTCAATTATTGGACATCCCATAATATTTTTTAATCAGTGCCACCAGATTGTCATTACGGCATTTCTGGTGTTCTCTCCTGGCATGGTTTACTTGTAACCCACTTCTGAGGTTGGGGAGTCTGGAAGGCGGAATTACGCAGCTCTGACGATATATGAAAGATAATGATAATGGTAATGATGCGCCAGGAGAGAATATGATAATAATGGCCAGATGGTGTTCGGCGACCTTTTGTGTCTTAAAGCTTTCTGGAATTTGTTTTCTATTAGGTGAGGAAAAACCCCGAATAAAACCTCACCCACGAAACGTGTCCCGACCAGGGATCGAACCCGAGCCCGCTGTGTGACAAGGCAGCACGCTATCTCGATATCACAGCGGTGAACACATCCAATAATATTACACTCCATATATAATAGCAGTATGGCGGCCATCACGTTAGACAACAGATTCCATATGCCAATGTTGTTAAAAATTAGGGATTTTATCTCGATTCTAATATCAATTGGAATATAAAAAACATCTAAAAATCTTCTCTATAATACATTCACTAAAGCGTGTCAAGAACTATCTTCCTACGAACCTTAAAAGAATTTTAGTCCAAACCTTAGTGATGTCGCGTTTTGACTCTTGCGACGGTCTACTAAACGATATTAGCGAGGATGCCAAATAAAGCACAAGTACACTATCTGCCAATATAAAGTTTTTTATTAGGAATAAAATATGCAACTAATACGCAACCAAAGAATTGGATAAACCTGGGTAGATTTCCGGACAAAACGCGGAAAATAAGAACAACACTTATTCAGAATAAATAAATATGTTAGCAAATTGCAATGCCATTCATTCTTAATAATTCTACATAACTAAGTTAATGTATAATGTAATTGTATTGATATCTAATTGTAATATTATTGTGTTTTTTTAAACATCAACTTATTATAACGGACTGTCAACAGTACGTACGGCTTACTGCCCGTGCAATCCATATTTGTAAATAACATTGTATGTATCTTACTTTTAGTTTAATAAAGTCCTTATGTATGTAAGACATTACATGGAATAATTTGGAACAAAAATATTACAAAGGAAACTAAAATGAAAATTTATAGGAGCATAATACATAATATTTTGTCATATGGAAGTGAAACTTGGTCTTTGACGGAATTACAAAAGAATATAATTAGAACAGCTGAATTTGATTATCTTAGAAGAAGCCTTCAAAAAAACAAGGCAGGATAAAATAAGAAATGAATTCCTTTGGAGAGAAATGAATGTCACCACATCTGTTGTTAAGAGGATTGAAAATCAAACTTTTAACTGGTATGGCTATGTACAAAGAAGAGAAAATGAAAGATGGCCAAAAAATATATATCAATGGTCACCCCCTGGAAGAAATAAACGTGGCAGACCAAAATGGAAATGGAAAACTATGTCAGAACTATAATGGGGTGATAGGAATTTGGAAGAAGGAGATTGGAATGATATAAATAAATGGAAACTAAAGACGGCAAACCTATAAGTGGAGGAAAGTCGAAAAAGGAATATTCCACACTACAGTGGTTTTCCTTCAACCCAAAGTGATTTGTCGCCAGAGATCTAAAGCACCTTCTTCCCTCAAATCTCCAGCTTTCATAGTTTTCCTCACTTCATCTATTCAACGTTCTTTATGTCCACTTCTTCCATTAGCTTTCGAATCAAGGATATTTTTTGGTGTTCTATCTACTTCTATTCTTATGAGATGTCCATATCATTTCAAACGTTTTTCTTCCTGTTTTTTCCTAATATGTTTTTCAACTTGCGTAATTTCCCTTATTGTGCTGTTTCTGAGATTCCCCATTTCTACTGCTAACAGTTTGTTGGCTTGTTGTATATTTACTGTCCAGTTTTCGGATCCATATAATAACATGCTTTGTAACAAGGCTCGAATACAATTTTCTTCGTTCTATTTCTATTACAAATCATTCAGTTCATCATATCAATGGTGCTTCATTCATCGGTTATTCTTCTTTCAATTTCTGTAGATATATTTACTCACTACTTTCAATGAAATGAGTTTTTCTTGTGGGTTAAGCGAATATTTGAACATATGTGATGCGCCGCCCCTGGAACGATTTGAGAAGTAACTCCTCATATATCCTTTCCCTCCTCCCTTTTTCAACCGAACGTGGGACCGACTTTGGCGTGTCAGTATAAAAATGAATACAATATTACCTTTAATGTTAAAAGTCTATAAATAAGAATGAAATAAGAGATATATTTAAATAACACAGCTCTACAATTTTTCGTTGCCCTGCTATATCTGCGAATTTCTATGCATTCAAGTATAGAGTTTACGAAAATATTCATGAAAGTGCTGAATGTGCTCTAAAAAATTATAGAAAAAAATTTATAAAAGGCATTTCACTGAAGTATAACATGAGTTTTCGACATTTTTCTTTCTATTTACGTCGGTGTATACTAATTTAAAAAATTGACATATTTTTAAAAAATATTTTACGGTTTTTGTAGTGTAATATGAAAATAAAGATTAAAAAACAGAGAAAATCTTCCAAAATCATTGATAGCTTCATGAATTGTGAGCATAAATATATCCAAATTAATCTTATATCAAGGCAACAAAACCAGTGTAAATCAATTGATTTGGTGTTTACCATTATGTATTCGTTTAATAAAACCATCAAAGTTTTGTGATTTTTCATAAATATTTATTTCACTTAATACTCGTAACACCTGTTTCAATACGCGTTATCTTCATCATAAGAATGTCATTGATGAAGATATACAGGGTGATTCGGAATAAGTATTACAGACTTCTAGGGGTTGTAGAGGGGACTTAGTGGATAAAGTTTTGATAAGGAGCCCATATCCGGAAACTTACCGTTTCGATGTAAAATAAGTTCGAAGATCGTGACGCAATAGGCTTATATTGTGTGTCTTGTGTTTCAGAATAAGTATTACAGGCTTCTAGGAGTTGTACTACAAGTTTGGTTCCACGTGGCGACTCTGTTGTTCGTTGCATAAAGTGTACCTGCGACGCATGTTTTCATACACACGCCCCACAAGACTTAGTATGTGCTCAATAAAATATCTGCTGCCGCCAGAATTCGTGCAAGAAGATCTTCCTCCGAGTCGACAGGCGTGGTGCAGCCTCTAGAAGTCTGTAATACTTATTCTGAAACACAAGACATACGATATCAACCCATTGTGTTTCGATCTTCAAGCATATTTTACATCGAAATGGTACGTTTTCGGACATAGGTTCATCAAAACTTTATCAACTAAGTCCCCTCTACAACTCCCAGAAGTCTGTAATACTTATTCTGAATCAACTTGTAGGGTATAGAAAGAGCTGTTACGAATATTAAATGAAATAAATATTTATGAAAATCATATAAAACTTTTACAGTTTTATTTATTATATAAATCTTTCGAACTTCCATGAAAACAAACCAGATGTAAGACTTCATTTTCATTGGTCGAATAACGATTTTACCTTTAAGCGTTTAAGAAAATAGAGAAAATAAAAATATGTATTATCTAGCACATGTCCATATAAATTTTAAAATATATAAATACAAATTTAATGGTTACTTACTTACTCACTGGCACTATCGAACCCGTAGGTTCATGGCCGCGCGGACATAAGCTCTCCGTACATCCCTATCCTGAGGTAATGCTTTCCAATCATTCCCTGTATAATCTACTTCCCTCAAATCATAGTTAATGTTATTCTCCCACCTCATTCTTGGTCTACCAACTGGACGTTTTCCCCCTGGCTTTCCTACAAGAAGCTTCCAAAATGAGCATTGTTATATTCTTACCCATGCACAGTATAGAATACGTTGGAAATTCAGTTGTTTAAAATGTCAGCATCTATGTAATAATAAATCATTGGAAAGTAAAGCATTTGAAAAGCGGAGAGAACAAATGATTTCAAATGTTTTATCTACATTAATCATTGAGGATGATGTGGTGAAAATAGCAGAATTTACAGATGAGTCAACATGGTGCATAAATTCTACTATGAAATAAGTAGAGTAAGAGGAAGTGCTATGAAGAGGGATTGTTAGTAGACTATTACTTTGTGACCTAGTGTCAATATTGTGGTAAGAGATAACTTCTCAAATCTGATGGCGGGTAAGAGTAGCACCACGGTTCCCCCAATAGACAGTGTCAGCGGAGTAATACCTTATGTAAGTTTGTTTACAGTACAACTGGAACTTAGCTTGGAATTAGTATAATGATTCCAAAGAAGGAAATGATCATTGTTTCAATATTGTTTATGTCACTCTTCTCTTTCTGAAGCATGTGTTATGTGATCCAAGAGAATGAGAGAAACAATAACACAGTGCAACAAATCGCAAGGTCACAAACACTTTTTTTCGAAAATGTAGACGTTCTTTATGTATCTCGACCTCTTGAATTCGAAAATGATACTCAGAACATCTTATCAACAACAGTTCTTACACAAAACGCATATTTTGTAATAATATCACATAAGAAAGTAGTACATATGTATGGCACATGAATCATGCAGAAGTAGAATACAGCTTTAAAACATCAACATATTGAAATATGCACACAGTAAATAGATGTATACAGAGAATGTGGTACAAAAGAAGCACTAAAATAGTTTATTCCGTGCTTTCTTAGTTGGCATGGCATGGCATGGCATGACTCCTGCTTTTCCTTTATGAGGAATATCCATGTGTTCACGGTGAAGAATCCCGCAGTAGTCTCCCATCATCCGAACATCCCAAGTTCCCTGGTATCGTTGTTCCATGTCATTGATTCCTGATGGAAACTTTCATCCTGTTCCTCAATTACACCGCCCAGGTTTGGAGGAAAAAAGTCAAGGTAATATTAATAATAATAATAATAATAATAATAATAATACTTTATTTATTCTGGCAGAGTTAAGGCCATAAGGCCCTCTCTTCCACTCAACCAGCACAAATACAAATAAATATTTGACAAATATAGATATACACTATACTAATTATAAACAGTTAAAGATACAATAAATGTAGCAATGTAAATGTCATGTACAAACAACATTTTATAGGGTAATAACAATAATGATACGATAATAATAATAATTAATAATAATATAAATATGATACATTTTACGGGAAACACCAATTAATATATATATATATATATATATATATATATATATATATATCTTACACTGGATAATAATGAAGTCGAGTTTAGAGCAAATATAAATTTAGATTTCTTTTAAAAGATGCCAATGTCCGGCAGCCCCTTATTTCTTGTGGTAGGGAATTCCAGTTGCGAGAAGTGGAGATGGTATATGACATGGAGTGATGTGATGTCCTATGTTGCGGTATATTAAGTAGGAGACTATGTTGTGATCTTGTGAATTATGAATTAAAAAGAAAATAGCTTTAAACGCATTGAGCATCCCAGCATTTTCAATGTCGTCAGCATGTTCTCAACTATGTCAATATACTCTGGGATACGATTGTTTCCAAAAAGTTTTGAACCACACACTTAAAGGAGTCTAGGATTCTCGCGCCACGGTATTAACTGAATGAAGGAAATCTTCTTCTAGCATTAGTTTCCAAATATCGAATATCTTTCAACTTAGCATCTGAGAGTTTGGGGAACTTTTTTACATAGATATTTGAAACAGTTGTCATATTTAAGTAATGCCTTAACAGACTGCTTCATCATGCCCAGTTTGATGTGGAGAGGGGACAAGAATATTCTATTTCCACTAGAGGGTCACACTTGATAATTTTTGTCCCCTGAAACCAATTTCAACTTTCGAGGCCATTGTTTTTGCCCCAATGTTTGTCACCAGCCCGACTGTTCCATTCATATATGAAACAGGGAAATTTTGTATATCCTGATTGTTTTCCTAGAATCATATCCAAGCTTTTAAATCACCATACAACATATAATTATTGTGATCCTCATATTGATTTGTCCAAAAATTGTGCGTGATACGATGTTTTGATTATCATTTTCTAATTTAGGAGGTCGAAAAACATTTAAGGGGGCCAACTGGTGAATTTCATTTTTTTTTATTTTTAGTTTTCATCTGATTATTTTGAAATGTTATCACATACATTATGTGCTTATAGTAGCATTTCTGTAACGTTTGGCGTTTATAAGTAGAATAGTTTTAGAATTATGATTTTTTAAACTACCGATGATCAACTGGTTTTAGCGCAAGACAAATTTGATATGGAATTCATGATAAAAAGGTTGAAAAACACATATGAATCATGGGGTCTCACAGTAAATTTACAAAAAACAGAATATCTGGCAATAAATAGCAATGAAAGAGAAAATTTAATATTGGAAGAAGGAATCCAAATAAAGCAAGTGAAACAAACTAAATATTTGGGAATGATTATGGATAACATCGAAGGTATAGGAAAAGAGACCATAAAACATAGAATTGAATTGAGTAGCAAAATAATATCATCATTAAATTCCATATGGTGGGATAAGCATATTTGGAAAGACACAAAAAAATATATTGGTAAAACATAGGTGGAATCTGTTGCAATGTACGGAAGTGAGGTATGGACAATCAATAAGTACTACAAGAATAGACTAATAGCTCTAGAAATGGATTATTTACGAAGAAGTGCCAGAAAGTCTAAATTAGAACGTGTCACAAATAAGGAAATTAGAAACATAATGGAAGCAGACGAAAGCATAATTGAAAGAATTGAGGAGAAGGAATTAAAGTGGTTAGGACATGTTTTAAGAATGGAAGATGAGCGATGACCCAAGCAACTATATGAATGGCATCCGAACAGAAAGAAGAAAAGAGGAAGACCAAGGTTAACATGGAAGGAAACATGAAGACAGTAATGCAAGCTAGAGGGCTAAGCATCGAAGATGCCCAAGACCGTAGGCTTTGGAGGTTTGGCACGGGAAGACGGCAGCAGCTGTAAAAACCCGAAGATAGATTTTTTAAACTATATTTTTAATATTTTCTAAAAAATGTTCCTTACGATGCATTTTAAAATATTTTCTTATGACATTTGAGAGTCAGAGTCTTCATGATTCCACTAAACTAAACACATTTGCTTTGCAAAAATATTCACAAAGGCAAGATACTGCCTATTTATCATTTTTTAAAAAACAAAATTATCACTCTCATTATTTTTTATCTCAATTTAAAAGAACACATGTGCCTTAGGCTAGTAACTACATAGCAAATTTCAATTAGCATATATTGGGGAGTCTAACCTCAAAATTTCACTTTGATAGCATAAAAATTGCATTGTAAGGAGCATTTTAAGTTTTGCAAAATGTCAAAAAATGGAAACAGAAGAAAACGCATATTAGAATTTAAGTAATAATGCTGACCATACGTGGAAGGGTGTTTAAAGCCTTATGTCACGACTCAATTTTGCTCGTACAATAAAAAAATTTACATGAAAATTATCCTAAAGAATCAGAGTTATTAAAAAGCAAAAAAAAATTAATTCACTTTTTGCCAATTTTTTTAACATTTTCACCAGTCGGCACCCTTAAGAACGCCTACATTTTCGAAAAAAGTTGTTTGACTATTGCATTGTGTAATTAAGTACCGTGAAAATTCTTGTTAGAATATAATAGATAAAGAGCCTTCTTGTGCGTGGCTACAAAGTTTCACACAGGCAAAACAAACATTTTCATGAATATGGAACAGCCACTCATGTTAAACTGTGCTTCCCCAATTCTGTTTAAAACTTTGCAAAAGAACTTTAGACTTAATACAGCGGTAGAAGATAATTATATTATTTCTGAATATTTTTATAGAATGTGTCATGCATACAAGTTTAATGCTAAGAAATTATATAAATGTACATTCAAACTGGTTTAACATCTATCTTGATGCTTATCTATATATTACGCGCGTATTAAACTGATGGCTCCTAAGAAATGTATTATTATTACATAATAAAAAGAGTCATGTATCGGATGGACAGAACATGTGGCACGAATGGGAATGAAAGAGGGGCATGGGAGCTTCTAGTAAAAAAAAAAAAGAGGGAATACACCCAGTTGGTAGACAAGAATGTAGTGGTGTAAATGAGTTACAAGCGAACCTGCTCTCCCCGCTTTAGGGTCTTACTTTTGCCCTTGTCGGGTTGTTTACAAATATGTTTGTAAGATTTTTGAAATTTTGGATTGTGATAAAAAAGTACCTGATGTGTTATGTCCAGCCATAGAGGAAAGAATGTATTTGAAAATTAACTTAGTTTGGGGAAGTGAAACTTTTTTTTTTTTAGGATTTATGTTTGAGTTGTAAAGAAATTTTATGCACAGGAAGGGATAAAAACCGAAATGAAAGCTGTTTGATGTTTATGTATATGTGTAGTAGGTGGATTTTTGTTGTTTGTTAATCTATTAGTGTTGGTTTTTGTTTTGGTACTGTGTAGTGTATTGTAGATGAGGTGAGATAATAACAATAACCATAATTTGTGGGAAGTAGTTTATATAGGGAATTATTGGAAAATTTTACCTCGTGATAGGGTGTACGGAGAGCATATGTCCGCGCGGCATGAACCTATGGGTTCGATAGTGTCAGTGAGTTATAATAATAATAATAATAATAATTATTATTATTATTATTATTATTATTATTATTATTATTATTATTATTTTATTGCATGCTTTTGTGCATTGCAGGAATTTATGCCATCCCATCTTGCCTTTAAATATGTTAAACTAAAAAATGCATGTAATATATTTATTGTATATACCCCATTCTTATCGCGTGGGGATACAGATGCTCTCTAGCTGGAGTTTGTTAACCAAGCCTATTTAGTTAGTTTATTTACCTACAGATTTCAACGAGTGACATGTTGTTAGCACATAGTCTCAATGAACATCTAGTAGACAATAAGGTATTATTTGGATGAATGAAGGTCGGTTAAGGTTTTGTACAGAGTCCTGTTTATTCAGGCTTGCGGTTCTTTTACGAGCCTATAAATCTTCACACTCGGAACCGACAACTTAAAATCCCTACCAGAGGATTATCCCTTGAATTTTTGCACCCTAAAAATCTATCGACTCCGGTGGAACTAAAAATACGTAAAAAAATTACTCTTTCAATTATATTATATGGATGCGAAACATTGTCTCTTACTATAAGAGAAGTGAAAATATTACGAGCATTTGAGAATGAAGTTCACTCCTAATGATTCGATATTACTGGTTAATTAATTCGACCTCACTATTCTTAATTTATTGTAATGTGCCTAGTTTTATTCCGAAACAAACCAAATCTGTTGCCACTACAGTGATATGTACTCACACACACACACACACACACACACACACACACACACACATATATATATATATATATATATATATGTATGTGTGTGTGTGTGTGTGTGTGTGAGTGTGTGTGAGTGTGTGTGAGTGTGTGTGAGTGTGTGTGTGTGTGTGTGTGTGTGTGTGTGTGTGTGTGTGTGTGTGTGTGTGTGCGCGTGCGTGCGTGCGTGCGCGCGTGCGTGCGTGCGCGTGTGCGTGTGCGTGTGCGTGTGCGTGTGCGTGTGCGTGTGCGTGTGCGTGTGCGTGTGCGTGTGCGTGTGCGTGTGCGTGTGCGTGTGCGTGTGCGTGTGCGTGTGCGTGTGCGTGTGCGTGTGCGTGTGCGTGTGCGTGCGCGTGCGCGTGCGCGTGCGCGTGTGCGTGTGCGCGTGCGTGCGTGCTATTGACCGATGAGATGAATGTAAATGAGAGATTAGGGTTTCGAGGGAGAAAGTGCGAGTTTTCAGCCAAGGTTACAACAATAGTCTTTTTAACCCATCTTTGAATTGGGGAGTTAAATAATTAAAATAATTCAACATTTATAGGAAAAAATCAAAGGTTTATGAGGTTTAATTTATGATTTAAATTATGTTTTATAGCTCATCTCATATCCAGTCTTCTACTTATATCGGTTTCAAAACCTAGGTGGCTTCATCTTCAGTAATATCTTGTCGTTAGGAGAACTGCCTCTTACTCCCTCTGTTGGTGAACCGATGAACCCCATGATCAAATTCTCCGGTATTTTGATTTGATCCGGAGGTTCATCGGTTCACCAACAGAGAGGGTGAGAGGCAGTTCTTCTCAACCCATAACATCAGTCGACAAGATATTACTGAAGATGAAGCCACCTAGGTTTTGAAACCGGTATAATTAGAAAATTGAGTATGGGGTAAGGTATACGAAAATTTTATTTATATCTTAAATTAAAACATAATTATGATTATTGCTATTTCGTAAGCATACTGCTATTTCGTTCAGTTTATTTTATTTAGCCGTAGACATATTGTTTTTATTTTGTTTCTTGTAGCCTAAATGCTTTAATTTGCACTCCCGCTCAACGAATTATTAAGATACGTGAATTAGTACATTCCTTCGTGGTGTTTAATGGACTATTTCGGGTTGCATTCTTCTCACCGGTCAACAATATTGTCATTCCTGTGTCTACTAACAGTACGATTTATGCACATTTGTAATTTTTTTCAAAAATATTTTCTTGAGAACTACTTCAATAGCTATTTTCCTTTGAAATTCGCTAATATTAAGTAAAATATAGTGTGCATTCGTGAAAAATACGAAGAAGAGATGAATGCCGAATAATAGCAAATTAGATGCGATTTATGTGCCGTACAGCAGGTTATACAAAGTGGGGCAATAAAAGAAAAAAATTATGGTGCAGTTGGGTGTACCACCCATTCTCCGTCATATACAAAACTACCAGAACAACTGGAAAGCCATCTCATCAACGAATGTCATCTCACGGAATTCCAAAAGCTGTGTATGCTTCATTACTATTCTCAAGGTAAAAGATCGCTGGGACGTCCAAAATAACGCTGGATAGAAAATTCCTCTTTGAGACTGTAACAGATCACATGATCTAATAACTGCATGGATGATGATAATGATAGCGTATATTCGAAATCTTTAATATAAGAAAACGGATTTTCTTTCCATTCCAAAAAGTTTTATATCTAAATTGACAATCTATCTAAAACTAACTTATCATCATCATTATCCAGGGATCAAGTCTATTGGCTCGTTCCGGTTTCATGAAAGCTAGAATTGTTAAAATTGTTCAGACCATCTTCTCTATGGGCGTCCAACATTTCTCCTTCCGTGCGGTTTATAATTTAGCAATAATTTTGGAAATCTTTCTTCTGGCATTCTATCAATATGTTCTTTCTAGGCGTTCCTGTATTTAATTATTCGGTCCGTCAGTTTAAAAATATTTAGTTATTTTCTTATATCTTCATTTCTTTTCTTATCCAGCAGAGTATATTTTCTTAAAAATCTCATCTCAGTTGCTTCCAATCTTTGTTCTTTTCTTTTAGTGATCGTCCAACATTCTGATTCATACATCAATACAGGAAGAGCCATTACTTCATAAAATTTAATTTTCGTTTCTTTGCTTGTGTTTTTAAAGGTTCTTTTAATAGTGCCACGACATTAGATTAAACTTATTTATTTTGGCATTAATATCTTCAATTTTAACATATGATACATTGAAACCTAGATATTAAAAATTGTTCATTTGCTCTAAAATTTTCTTATTAATTACTATTTTTGCTCTTAAGGTATCATGTCCTTTAAATGCTAAAATTTTAGTTTTTTTTTTATTTTTAAATTGTAATTAGCACTTATTTTTTCCAAATTAAAAATAGCTATTTGTAGATTATTCTGAACTGGAAATCACTACTTGGTCATCGGCAAATAATATTGTATCCAACAGTTTATTATTTATTTTAAAATGTTTGTTTAAATTAATCTGCCACTTTAACATAACTTCTTTTATATATACATTTTTGTCAAAAACAAAATTAATTTGGTTCTTTGTGTTGACAGGCAGTAAATGAATAAATTAGAACATGTGTTAACAGATACTCTTGTTTTAGTGATGTGTTTTGAGTTCATAGCGCTGTGAGCGAAACTTGGAAAGCTTGGTTCTTCCTTCTAAGAGTTCTTTCGCTTTCTCTTGTCATATAATCAACTCCTTATTATTACTAGTCCGTTGCTAAGAAACCAATGAAGCCTTACCCTAACGTAAAATAAAGACTTGTTCATATTTACATTTATAGAATACTGGCTGATTACCCGGCGTTGCACCATATTTTAATGTTTCGGGGCCTTCTTGTCAACAGTTAGCTTAGCGATCCCGAAAAAATGTGGATTTGTCACTATAATCTGACACTTTTGACATTTTAATTTTCATACCTTTTCACCTCGAGAGATGACAGACAGGTGAAAGGAGAAGACTGCATAATAGTGAACTACATGATCTTTATAAGAAGCCAGATATAATGTGGACAGTTAAGTATTGTAGACTGCGATGGACAGGACATGTGGCACGAATGGGAATGAAAGACGTGCATGGAAGCTTCTTGTAGGAAAACCAGAGGGAAAACGCCGAGTTGGTAGACCAAGAATGAGGTGGGAGAATAACGTTAGCTGTGATTTGAGAGAAGTAGATTATACAAGGAATTATCGGAAAACATTACCTCAGGATAGGGATGTATGGAGAGCTTATATCCGTGCAGCCATGAACCTACGGGTTCGATAATACCAGTGAGTTAGTTAGTTAGTTTCACCTCTTACTCTCTTAAAGATGCTAGGGGTCAAATTTAGACATAATACAATCGGAAGTCAGCTATTAAATAAATTGCCCCGAAAACTATGGATTCGTCATTAATATCTGGCCTTTTTTATTTATTTTAAATGTCAACCTCTCCTAGGGGTAATGGGAGACTCTTACCCCTTAGTAATGTTCCTATATTTATGTTATTTGTCTGCCTAGTTCAGTTGAAATTTCTCCAGGCGTTCTAGAGTTGTGCGGAAATATCTTAATATATAAAAATTTCGTGTCACATTGTTTGTCGCGATGGAATCCTATACTACTGAACCGATTTTAATAAAATTTTGCACACTGTGTGCAGTTTGTTCCAACTTGAGACTTAGGGTAGTTTATAACTAAATTTAAAGTCGCATTATTTTTTATTGCAAATTATTTGTTTATGATTTAACAAAGAGTTATAATTATCTGTGAGTTCCATACGATTCTAACAGATGGCGGTGTAAGGTAATTTGGTAAGGTAATTGGTTTATTATTTAACAAAGAGAAATCCAGATGTCTGTGCTTTTTGTTGCAACCGCGAATTTCAATTGAATTACAAATATTGATTACTTCATAATTTAAGAGTGTTCAGTGTTTATTTTATTTTCAATATTATTAATTTCGTGTGTAAGTATTAGTTGAAGTAATCTGGCTGAAAGACAGCAACTTAATTAAAATTTTTAACGTATACCTTAGTCAGAGCAACGCGTGGCCGGGACTTCTAGTATTTTACATTTCAGTCCCTCTCATCCTCGTAGAGGTAATAGGGGAACTTTCATCCTTTACAGCCAGTTTTTCAGATTATAATTAATGTGTGTATAATTAATTTGGTTGAAATTTCTCCAGGCGTTCCAGAGTTATGCTGACACAAACATATGTACATTCAGTTGTATTAATATTTTCGAGTATTCAAGTTTGGTCTGACATCATGATAGTGTTTCAACTACAAACTGGGTTCATATATTGGCTTCAAACTCACTTAAAAAACTCCAAGCCTTAGAAAGGAGGTCTCTGATCAATATGTATCATCCCTTTACAGACATCGTCCTCGGTGGTCTAGGAATATGTTCCTTGTGTCTAGTCCCGAGGGTTGCGAATTCAAACTTAGCCATGGTAGATGGATTTTCAGGATGGAAAAATCCAAGGAACAAGTTGTCCAGCAGGGAGTTTAAACCGTGGGTCCCTAGCCTAAATATTATCTGGCTCGTAGAATAGCCTAGAGTCTAAGTTATTGCCTCTAAACGTAAAATAACCAGCCTTCCCCATTCAAGTAATACGTTAGTTGACTACTAAGTATCTTACGTGCTAAACACGTGTCACTAGCTAACATATGTAGGGAAATAAGCGTAAGTAAAATAGCTTAATCAAGAAACTCTTGCTACGGAGCACTGTATCCACACGGTATGTACGTGGTGGTCTACTATTACTTTAATTGCCAGATTTCATTTTCTTCGTGGGATAAATACTTATTCTGGGCATTTCCCGCGATAAACTACCAAAACTACCTCGTTCTTCACTTTTTGATAAAAATTATAGTTATTATTAGCAGATTCCCCTCCATGGTATCTTTACCTTGTCGTGGTGGAGTGGCTTGCGTGCTTGAATGATCCTGAGAGCTATGCCGGCGGTAGCATTGCTGCCGATAGGGTTACCCATGCCGGACTGGTCGAAAGTAATAAGCCAGACGAAAAAAGTACCTTGGTCGAAAGAGTGACGATCTTTCACCGTAAAAATACAACTGTCAAGAAATGCGGACATGGGTTCAACTGAGGTAAAATTATCCGGAGGTCATATAGTCCCCAATTCGGTTCTCCGGGCAGGGACTACTTCAGGGAACCCATGCCAAAGGCTCAAACACAGGGACATGTTCCTAGGAACATGGAATGTTACGACTTTATACAATAGCGGCAGACAGGTGAATGGAGAAGACTACATAACAGTGAACTACATGGTCTTTATGGGAAGCCATATATAATAAGAACGGTCAAGTCTCGTAGACTGCGATGGGCAGGACATGTTGCACGTATGGGTAGTGAGAGACTTGCATGGAAGCTTCTTGTGGGAAAGCCAGAGGGAAAACGCCCAGTTGGTAGACCAAGAATGAGGTGGGAGAATAACATTAACTGATTTCAGGGAAGTAGATTATACAGGGAATGATTGGAAAGGATTAGCTCAGGATAGGGATGTATGGAGAGCTTATGTCCGCGCGGCCATGAACCTACGGGTTCGATAGTGCCAGTGAGTAAGTAAGTAAGTACTAGCAGTTTCTCGAAAAGTTCTGTAGTATAGAGCTCGGGATGGACGTAAATTATACCAAATCTAATCAACTTTTTAAAAATGTATACTTTTTTGTAGGTTTCACATTTTATAAGTTATTGAGACAAACCAAAACGAAGTGAAAAAGCGTTTTCAGAAGTCTTAAGATGCTGTTGAACGAACTCGATCTTACTTTTTTTTTATTTAATTGCTATAGGCTATGTCAAGTTTGTTTGCGAAAAAGAAAAATCAATCGCTAGAGCATATCACACACAAAAACACACACAAATATATAAAAGGTAATGTGATCCAACTACAGGCTATAGGAGATCCTTGGGGTAGTAGGAGGTTAAGGCTCCCATTTTTTCCGGACAATCAACACTTGATGTCAGGCGGATTGTCAGCCCTGCGTGACGGCCACCTTTACCCCCAGAACAAGCATCTGGTACTCATTTCCATTAGAGGCTGAGTCGACCCCAGGACCATGGTACCACCAAAAGGTTTGGGTCAGTTTAAAAATCTTGACCCCACGAGGACTAAACCCCTCGACTTTCCAGTTTGTAGCGCACTCCTTAACCACTACGCTACGGCGTGCCCCATATATTATAAATTTCCATTCGTCCCACTACGGGACATGGTTATACTACCCTAGTGGGAAATTTTTTAACCACATTAATTATTTTACGCTTGTTTTCCTACAGATATTAACGAGGTACATCGCCTCGAGGAGATATCTAGTAAGAATCAAAGGTATAACTCGGATGAAGGTCGATTAAATTTTGGTCAGAGGTCTTTTTATTCAGACTTGAGGTTCTTTTACGAGAAAATTTTCAGACTAGAGACCCACGACTAAAAGTCTCTCCCGGAGGACTTGTCCTTGGATTTTTCCAACCTGAAAATCCATCGATCCTGGCCGAGTTTGAATCAGCAACCCTTTGCACTAGAGGCATGAAAAAAAATAGTAATTTTTTGTGTCTAGTAACTAGAATCTATTACGATTTGCAAACATATTAAAAAAATTAATATTTCAGGAGAATTTATAGCTTTACATATATTTCTACGAAATTCGCTAAAAATTATTAATTTCCCCTATGATATAGAACTCAGTAGTTAAAATAGATTAATTTGTAGGCTAATTACTATCCACTCTGGCGGATGTATATTTTCTGTGCGTGTATGCATAATGGAAATGGACAGCTAATGACAAATGAGGGAAATTTTAAAGAAGTAACTGAATTCAAATACCTAGGAACAATAATCACAAATAGGAATGAGATCCACAAAGAAATTAAACATAGGCTCAATTCTGGAAATGCGTGCTATTATGCATTATAGGGACTCTTGACGTCCCAACTCCTTTCAAAAAACGTTAAACTGAAAATATATAGAACTATTATTCTACCAGTTATATTATATGGATGCGAAATGTGGACTCTTACTTTAAGGGAGGAAAGGAGATTACGAGTATTTGAGAATAAAGTTCTTAGGAAAATTTTTGGACCAAAGAGAGATGAACAGACAGGTGAATGGGGAAGACTACATAACAGTGAACTACATGGTCTTTATAGGAAGTCAGATATAATAAGAATAGTTATGTCTCGTAAATTGCGATGGGCAGGATATGTGGCACGAATGGGAATGAAAAACGTGCATGGAAGCTTCTTATAGGAAAACCAGAAGGAAAAGTCTAGTTGATAGACCAAGAATGAGGTGTGAGGATAACATTAACAATGATTTAAGGGAAGTAGATTATACAGGGGATGATTGGAAAACAGCTCATGATAGGGATTCATGGAGAGCTTATGTCCGTGCGTCCATGAACCTACGGGTTCGATAGTGTCAGTGAGTTAGTTAGTATGCATATGAAGGTCCACCGCCGTGGTCTCAGGATAGTGTCGTTGCCTCATACGCAGCGGACTTTCGATCCCCGGTCGAGATCGATTTCCTCATTTTCTTTTCGGGATTTCTCCATTCCTGTAACACAAATGTCAGGAAACTTTAAGAACCAAATGGTCCCCTGACATAATCTGTGCATCATTATCATAATCCCTATGTTTGATATGAATGTTAGTGTGAATGGTGTGGTTCATCTTAACACTTAGACCAAGACCATGTGATGGAAGAGCAGGACGTCCTCCATGTGTCCTTACACGCCAAATGATCTCCGCCCGACCAGCCAAACGGACACTCAGTTCGACCCGTGTGCCCACTCGGCAGCCGAGTGGAATCGACATGCAGGACCCAGTGACCTGACACTTCCGGCTATTTTAGGGACTTACTATGCCCTCTTGAGCCCATTGATATAAAAAAATCGTCGATTGAGCGATAAACCTGCCGCCAGTCGAAACTAGCCGTAGATTAGCAGACAAAGGATCAGTGGTCGGACATTATCAAGCCTTAAAACGCTTGTCTTCTCTGATGGTTTAAAATAGATCTTCCAGATCGATGTTCCATGTTGCCAAGAGGACGATCGCAACCGCCACGGCCGCCGCCAGGCCCCAGAGGGACAAGATCGGGAGGACGAACTGCTGGCCAAACCAGAAACGGTTCCTTTCAGGTTAAGTTGGGAAGTCATAATATACTGATGAACTCTGGGGAACCACTCCGACATTTGTCTTAAAGCTAAGGGAATCCACCTAAAATCTTAGCAGAGTGGCTGAAAGTCACTGAGATATAATATGATTTGGAAAAAAAAATAATAATAATGAAATATTTAGTCATCGAAATGATCAGCTTCTTCGGCTCTGCGGCAAATTACCTTTTAAAAGTATGTTAAGTCACGACTTATTTTTATATACTCTCAGCTAGGTATGTTTATCATAATTCAGATCAATCATAATGACCATTGAACTACGATGGATTTTTAGTTTTTCAACTACTATATCAATGACTTTATTGTTGTGTTGATGTTTCAGAGGTTTCAAAACTTTGAATCCTTTTATTCCTTGTCTTTATCGCTTCTATAGCAATCTGAGTGCTAGTAGAAGCGTCTTTGGTATTGTGTCGGTTTAGGCGCACGTAGGTCCTTGATTTTCAAGGCCTTTATTTTCCGAGTCCTTGGCCCGGTACTTTTATCTTTTTCCTAGTGCTTATGACAGCAACTAGTTTCGGGTAAGTCTCAGACTGTAGAGCAATAGGCTATATTATGCCTGAACTATTTGGTGAGGCAGCATGAGCAAGCTCCACTGCAACTGCCTGTTCAATGGTATCAGGACTGACCTGAGTTACCTTTTGTCGACCCTCTGGGCGATTTGTTTAACCCTTAAATTCGAAAACACTTATTTATCATATCAGATATTATTAACAGAGTAAATTGTGCAAGGAATGCGATTATATCCCTGAATGGTATTTTATGGAATAGAAATTTGACCAGAAAAACAAAAAAAAAAAAAAAGATTATACAGACAATAATAGAAAGTATACTTACATATGGATCAGAAAGCTGGACAATAAATGAAAGGATGCATAAAAGAATCTTAGCGACAGAAATGGATGGATTACGGAGAAGTGTGAGAATATCCAGGCTACAACATATTCGAAATACATATATCAGACAACAAATGGATGCACAAGAAACTGTTATCGATAGGATAACAAAGAGAGCTCTACAGTGGTATGGATATGTACAACGGATGTCGGAAGACCAGTGGCCTAAACAGGTGTTGGATTGGATAGTACCAGGCAGAAGGAAGAGGGGGAGAAGTAGAAGAGCATGATATGATGGAATATATGATGCCATGATGAAGAGGGGTATGGAAGATGGACAATGGGAAGATCGGAATCTCTGGAAAGCAGGAATCAAAGGCAAACTGCTGTAAAGTCGAAAGCCTGTATTAAGAAGATATATAAAATGCGGACCGCAGTGAAAATGAAATGGCGCGTAACTGTTAATATTAGGTAAATTGTGAAATTCTAAAAAAAAAGTAATCTCTTCTCGTTAATTTTCATCTATTTTTATTAAAATTATTGTTAAACGAATAAAACCAATTGATGTATCTTTTAGGATAAATTTGAATTTAGGGTTTAAGCCTAATATCGTGTTGCATAGGAGGAGGCCATGACATTGAGCTGATCATTAATTCGGCGAGGCCCTTCATGTCCTTGTTTGGTCAAAGAGTATATGTGTGATACACAGTTTAAAAATCCCTCTCCCGTCACTGTAAAGCCCGGGTAATACCCGAATTGTATATTTATTATGTATTTCAATAAAGATAAAATATAGATAGGGACATAGAGCAGACCCGGGGATAAGGGCATTATGCCCGAGGTAACCCGGAGGGTGGTGGTTGGGCTCTAAATAAAAAAAATGTAAAGCTCGGGTGAGGCGTTTCATATAAATACTACCTATAAGGTGAGAAGTAAACTGAGTTAAAAAAAGAAAGAGAAATGTCCATATGAAGATAGCTATGAACACCTCAGGGGTATTGTAGATCGTATTCAAAATAATGAATTTATTTCAGTGTTGTTTTCCGGTAAAATAATTATAATTAAAATAAAATGATTTAGTTACTTTGGTATTTCTACATACCGGTAACTCATTTTGCCTGAAGATATCACTTCTCTCTACGTAAAGTATATCAACTGTATATTTTATAATGAACCAGTTTTAATTAACTTTAATTTATATTGCTTTCTCATTTCGTCATTATATAGGCTGAACTTTGGAACAGCATGCTTCTTTACATTACTCGGAAGATCATCCCTAATTCTCTCAATAAATTCTTTATCCATTATTTTTCCTTCAATTTGATTTTTACATCGCCGTAGTTCTCTTGATACTCCTAGATGTATTGCGGCGGCTTAGCCTTGATTTTCCTTCTATTTTATTTAGCCGTAAATAATGTACAATTAATTTATTTAAATGTTCACTAAACACTTTAATTATCAACGAACTATTGTTCACAGGTACAAATCACTAATAATCTTCTTTTAATTGTTATCTCAGTTAGAACAATTCTCCACTCACTGATAAATAAATTCGCCACAACTTATCGTCACACTGTTTACCACAAGACTCGCAGACAGATTGCTATGGCCGGTATCAAACACAAAACTAACTCGACGGCTTTCTACCTCCGCTCTTTTATAAGCGCGAGAAAGCTGTAGAAACAGCTTCGAGTAACTTCGACGACCGCAATCCTCTAGACATGGATCCTTATCCAAAGAGGAGACAGACCATCTGGCAACACACTCCAGGTAATTCGGCGGTTGTGCGGGTAATCTAACTCGCTATGGCCTCTCGCCCGCGCAATTCAAATGTCGCTATGTGCGACATATAAAGATATGGATTTTTCAGATGTTATTTTATTGTAGCCTATATTTTTTATATTCATTCATAAATTCATACAGAAGGCGTTGGTTGTTATTATTATCAGAGTCACTAATTAATACTATGCCATCCGTGTAACGCAAAGGAACTGATTTCTGTTTAAGCGTTTTCTTAAATCTGGTTGATTAGTTCTTAATAGTTTAATTCAATGCCCAATTAATGTCCAAAACATGCAAGTTCATATCACAGACATTTAATTCCATTCAAAATCCATCCTAATATTATCGTGACACCAAATATTCGCCTTAGTATCCTACTTTCGAATATTTTAGCTTTTTTGCTGCTTAATTCAAATATATACTTTTAATATTCATCGCCTTTTTATTCACACCGTTGGACATAAGCATATATAGAAAACCAACTACAAATACCATAGCAATACACAACAAATCAAGACATCCATATCAACAAAAATGAGTACCTTTATAAGCTTAATAAATAGAATGATAAAACTTCCCTTAAATAAAAAAATACCAAACAGAATTGGACTATATAAAACATTTAGCTATAAAAAATGAATACAATTCACAAATAATCAACAAATTAGTTAAAAAAACAAAGAAGAAAAAACAATTTAACAAAATTTAAAAATAAACTTGAAGAAAGAGGATAATATAAAAACAAAAAATTGGATCACATTTACTTACACAGGTAATGAAACAATAAAAATGGCAAAATCTATCAAGAAATTTGACAAAAAACCTAAAAATAGCTTACAAAACTAGAAATAAATTAAATAATGTAATACATAATGAAATAGAATAAAATAATAAATATGAAAATGAAGGTGTATATAAACTTAAATGTAACGATTGTGAAAAAAAACATATAGGCAAAGATAGAGAAGTTTTAAAATAAGATTTAATGAACATTTATTAGATTTTATTAAAATGAAGAAAATCAAATTTCGCTGAACACATTTCAAAAACTAATCATCAATCTGGCAAAATAGAATAAACACTAACAATAATACACAAAGAAAACAAACAAAAAATTAATATTTTGGAAGAAATGGAAATCGTCAAGAAGGCAGAAAATAAAAATTTATTGAATAAAAATATGCCTAGCAAATAAAGCCCCCTCTATAAGATTTATAAATAAATTCAATAACAAGAAAAGTCATGAAAGATGAAGCTAAGGCTTTGAAAAGCTTTACGAAAACTATTTAACTCATGCTCCAAATGGGAGTCAATGACGAATCACATTTAAATGATTTTTTATTTACAACCAATCACAATTCTGTTTCGCCTAAAATTTACCGACTAAAGTTTGTCATAATAAAGAAAGCACCTCCTTTTTAGCATTCTGAATAGGTCATAGCATTATTTTGCAGTGACTGACTCCGTAAGAAATACGGCTACCATATTGTATATATAGTACATGAATGTCAGCAGAAAGCGCATGCGATAGATAATATAAAAATATTTGTAACAATTGATTATACCACAAAAAAAAAGAAACCACTGTTTGCACTTTCTTAAACGAATTATTTTCTAGGAAATGACGTTGCAGAAAAATATAATTGATATATTTACATCATAGGACATCAGAAATTAATTAATACCTATACCATTGGTTATAAATTTCTCCACTAGGGTGCATTCTTACAACATTGCGATCCTTTGGCAATAAATAATATTATGATCTGGTTGCAGTGATGAACAAAAGCAAATGAAGCGTACCAATCGTTTCTCATTTGTTTTCAAACATCGCCGTTTACATTAAATATATAAATATTTTAAAATAACTATAGTTAAATAATGATATGTGAATAAACAGCTTAATTTTACTCGTTAAATAGTCCTAACAATTGCCACTCTTGATTTCCAAATTCTCTAGATAAATTCACTCCTCAGTTCGTGAGTCGTGAATTTATCGATAATTTGGAAATCACTCTTGGCATTACGTATGATTATAAATGAAATATTGAAGTTGAGGAAGACGGTATATTAAAAAATGCATAAAAGTTTTATGATTATAATATTAATTCAAATGTCCATGTTTACGCCCACAGAGTAAGTCCGATTGTTTACAGGAAAATGAAACTTCAATTTATTTCTGCAGATTCCATATCATTCGGTTCGTTGATTTAGAAACTTCCACATGGTCCATAACACATGATCACTTTTACAAAAAAAAATATCAATTCGGTTTTAAATACAAGCATCGGAAATTTATCATGCATATAAATGTGATGTACTAGAGTTGTTCAATAAAGAATGAGCATTATTTTTTACAGCCATAATTTAACAAGCAAAATTTTGAATATACGATATTCGTTAGCTTAATGCGTATGAACACATTGTACAAGTTTCATGATCGTCCCTTTCCGGTTCCTGGAGTGGTGTGCAAGTCGAGACACGTTCAGTACAACCTGTGGCTACAATGATCATCCCTTCCGGTTCCTGTCTGTGAGTGGTGTGCAAGTCGAGACACGTTCAGTACAGCCTATGGCTATAATGAAAGTGACGCACAACGAATAGAATGCTACTTTTAAATTCTTCTTTCGGTCTCAACAAATCTTCTCCCCTGCAAACCTCTCAGTGAAAATGCCCTTCATCACCAATCCCAAAAAAGGAAAAATGGTTTATTTTGCTGCTAAAGTTATAATTGTCTCATTTTATTGTATTCATCGAATGGATTATCAGCATGCGTACACGACGGTTACTGGATAGTACTAGAGCAGTGTCCTTATAACTCTGTCAGACCTAATCGAGCCCAAAAGCTCACATTTCCGTGCAACAAGCAGGATGCTGCACCACGAAAATCCGGGGCCACATAATGCAATTTTTTTATTCGATGTCCCAGGTTCTCATTTCGACATTTTTGGTCTTCTCCCCTGGCTTTTTAACCCACGTCTGATGTTGGGACACCTAGAAGGCGGAGTTACGTTACCCCGATGGTATGATGGGTGATAAATGACAATGAAGCGCCAGGAGAGTTCTTAACTCAAACTTAACCTAAATATCAGGCCATGAGCATCCACAGGAATAATTCCCTTTAAGGAAAATTTCCTATGGTTGACCGGGAATCTAACCAGAGACCTCATGAACAGTAGTCAGGAAGGCTGACCACTAGCCCATGAGGCTGGTCATAATTCAAATGTTGTTTTGAAATTTCTATCAAGAAGCAAAGAGAAGTTCGGCCCACATTCCTATATACCAGATTTAGCCCCGTATGAATTATTTCTATTCCCCATTCTGAAGAAATTACTTTCATAAGCAGTAATGAAGGTTGCAGATGCCTGATCAAAAAAATAGTTCCCAGCATATTATCACGGATGCCGTTATTTTAGCGTTATAAAACAATACAGTTGATCGTGTAGGTCTCCACAATAACATGTTTACTCACAAATTGCTGTAATAATGAATCTTGTTTTAAAGTTTATCTATCACAACAATTATTGTCGTCAGTCTCTAACGAATCCACTTGCCACAGTTTCGTAGCTCAATGTATCGCTTTCACAACACGACTGACTTCTCTCGACCCTGGTAATGGTTTACATAGACAGGGCTCCCGATCGAGACATTTCCAGTATGGAAATTTCTGGCATCGAACCTTCCCGACAGGAAGGTAGACGCTTAGAGATATCTCTGGGGCAGAGGTCTAGATGCATCAATTATGCGTCACAATAGATTTTCATTACATTCAAAGTAGACTATCGAAATTATGGGGACTATTTAACTCATGCCCTAAATGGGATTCAATGGCCAATCACATTTCAATGATTTTTTTAATTACAACCAGTCACAGTCGTGTTTCACCTCGAAATTATCAAAGAAGTCTATCATATTAAAGAAAGCCCCTCCTTTTCAACATTCTGAATAGGTCATAGTATTAGTTTACAGTGACTGGCGCTCAAAGTTATACGGCTACCAGATTGTGTATATAGTGCACGAATGTCAGCTAATAGTGCTTGCGGGGGATAATATAAAAACATTTGTAGCAATTGATTATACCACAAAAAAAAAAGAAACCACTGGTTGCAATTTCTTAAACGAATTATTTCCCAGGAAATAACATTCCAGAAAAATATAATTGACATATTTACATCATAGGACATCATAAATTAATTAATACATATAATATTAGTTGTACATTTCTCCACTAGGGTGCATTCTTACAATATTGGATCCTTTGGCAATAAATAATAATAAGTAAAGGTGCACTCGAAAGATCATAAGTGTAGTTTGTTCTTTCTTTTATGAGTTCATTTAACGTCACTGTCCTTTTTTCACATTTGTTGAAATGGTAGATTTCACACTGTTGTTCACATAGTTTGCACACACTGTTCATCTGGCTGATGATATTTCACGTTTTTGCACATCTTATGATGGAATTCATGAATCGCCAGTCCTACTATTGCATGTCATTGACTTTGGTTGTATCTGGTCCATTCTCTGTTTACCATGGCGTCCGTTGAAAAGAAGCTGCTGTCGATTTCTCTTTCCTTCTGTCTCCTCCTTTCTATTACTTCATTGTATGGTTCTATGGCAGGTAGCAGCATCTTGTGTCTCAAGTCTTCTATGAAGAAGGTTTCTCTGATCAGCATGTAGATCATCCTACTTAGTGCATATTTGCTGGCTCCAATTGCCCTCTTTAGGTATCTTGTTTTCACATTCGCCAGCCTTTCCAAATCTCTGGTTGTAAGTTTATCTCAGATCAACTCTATACCATATGTTGCAACTGGTGTTATCACTGTCTCGAACAATCTCATGGCTGTTTCCAGTGATAGAATTGTGATGTTCTTTATGGTGCACGTCGCTCTTACGGCGTTTGCAGCTCTCTCCTCTGTGTGTTCGTTGAAGGATTTCGCGGTTGTTTGTAATGTAAGATCTAGGTATTTGACTTTGTTTACTATTTTCAGTGGCTGCTCTCCTAAGTTTAAGTTATCGTTTGCTGCGATTCTTCCTCCTCTCCTGAATACCATTTGTACGGTTTTCCTTTTATTAATGACGAAGTCGATAATATGATCTGGTTGCAGTGATGAACAAGCGTAACAATCGTTTCTCATTTGTTTTCAAACATTGCTTCTCATTTGTTTTCGAACATCGCCGTTTACATTAAATAAATAAATATTTTAAAATAACTATATTTAAATAATGATTTATGAGTAAACAGCTTAATTTTATTCGTTAAATAGTCCTAAGAAATGCCACCTTTGATTTCCAAATTCTCTACATAAATTCACTCCTCACTTCGTGAGTCGTGAATTTATCGATAATTTGGAAATCACTCGTGGCATTACTTATGATAAGTAAATATCATCATCATCAAACTTCACGGATTAGGTATTTGCCTGTTCCGATTTCACATCTGTTCAGCCCAGCGCTTTCCGACCGACTTAATCGCATGATACTTTTGAGAAAGATCGTTTTACGTGGTGGATTTCCAGCCCGACGCACAACCCCCAACCTTGAGGATCGGAAGTTTTCTGTTGGGGTCCCTTTCCCTTTGAAGGTTGCCTTCTTCTCTGCTGACGAGAGTCTTTCTCCCGGGTTTATTTTCGGAGCTTTCCTTCTCCTACACCCTTACCAATACTCACACTGGGGTTAAAGTGTGTTGGGGCTTTTTATTGTCAACCATGTCTAGATCCGCCGTATTCAGTTAAAGCAGGGCCACCTCTTGTAGGATGTGGTTCTTCACCACGTGCGGATGGTCTTGCTTACGCTTCATCAGATATAAAGGTCTTGCATATCTCCTACTTAACTCTGGGTTGATGAGGACCAGTGTAGGGTCTACCCCTAACAAGGTGTTACCTGTACCTTCCCCCTTGATCCGGGATAAGTAAATATATGTTGGCAAAATAAAGATAACTATTTATTGAATAGCCCTCGTATTTATCGACAATTTTACTGATTCTATGAAAACAAAATTATGTAAATATGGTTGATTAATTCTTAACAGTTTAATTAAACACGCAATTAAACTCGGAAGTCATCCTAGTCAATATCATAAATATCAAATTTCAATCCTAAATCCATCCTAATGTTATCACGCCACTTAATATTCGTCTTAATGTCCCATTTTCAAGTATTTTAGCTTATTTTCCTTGTCAATATAAATGACCGTGTTTACACACATAGTCATTCAGATTGTTTAGAGGCAAATGAAACTTAACTTATTCCTATAGATTTTTTATCATTCGGTTCGCTGATCTAGAAACTTCCACACGATAATTTTCACAAAAAATAATAATTTATATTTGAAATACAAGCATCGAAATGTATTTTATATAACTGTCATCTATTGTCAGTGATCGGATTTTCATGCATTTGCTTACTTTTTTCCTAGAACTTATATATTACGAGGGCTGTTCAATAATCATTTTTTTGCAACATACCTTTACTCATCCTCAGAATATTGATGGTTATTGTCCTTTGGATGCAATGCACTTATCACAGAGTTTCTGCCAATCTGAAAACACGTGCTGGAAACCCCCCTTTTTTGACAGGTCTTTTTAACCTTCGCTACTACTTCTCGATATCGAACACGTTTCTTCAGCTTAGGGAATAGAAAAAACACATGGATCTAAATCTGGACTATAGGAAGGGTGACGATTACATTTCACTTTGATTTTTGTAAAATAACAATATACTTCCATACAACGGAATATTTACTCGTGATTTTTTTAATCCGAATCGAATGAAACCAAAACTAAGACGATAATGTAAACCGTTTTCGGTATACTAATAGAAATATTTTTAAAAATTTTGTACTTCTGAAAATATACTGAATTTGACAGTTCAGTTCACCAATGTTTGGAACAAAAGTTAGAGTGTGACTAGGATTGATGAGAAAACAAACTTATTAAGTACACAAATACACACACACACACACACACACATATATATATATCCATAGTAATTCTGCCCGAGGGCAGGTCTTTCACTGCAATCATAACATTTTCATGCTATGCTTTTGCAGCTTTACTAGGAAATTATAGTTGTGGTAGCTTTCCGTTGCTTTCCACACCGGTAAAGGATGATGATGATAATGATAAGGATGATGGCGATGGCCGGATGATTTTCGGGGACCGTTGGGCCCTAAGTTTCCTGACATTTGTATTAAGGTGAGGAAAAACCTCGAGAAAAAAAACTCACCCAGGAGCTTGTCTCGACCGGGAATCGAACCCGGGCCCACTGCGTGACAAGGCAGCACGCTACCTCGAGACCACAGTGGATATATATATATATATATATATATAAGAATACAGACGGCGGAGATAAGGTTCCTAAGACAAGTAAAAGGATGTGTAAGACATGATAGAATAAGAAATGAGGATATAAGAGAAGAATTGAAAGTACAGCCTTTATTGGATAAGGTCACGAATTACAGACAGAAATGGATTGATCATATGGATGGAATGAGTAAGGAGAGATATCCATTATTAGCAAGAAATTATCAAGCACGAGGAAGACGTGATGTTGGAAGACCTAGAAGACGTTGGGCTGATGCATTATGAAGTCGGAACGGGCAATTGCCTAATCCCTGGAGTGATGATGGTGATATATATATATATATATATATCGGGAAAATGCAACACTTAAGAAATGATTCATTCGCACCAGGATATAATATGTGCATGCTATGGGTTATAGTGTTAGTAATTAATTTGTCTTGGTCGTCGGCAATGAGATGCCGCTCAGGAGGTCTGCCTTTGTGCTCTCTGTTTTTGAATCTACAGATAGTAAGTTTCGTGCTTTTAGACATAAACAGTGTTCACAACATCTAGATACTAATATATCTGTTAGAAATGTGTACGAAGTTGAAAGTAATGAGATGTCCCTGTAGGTGTTGTATTCTAAGCAATCGATGTAGTTTCAATAATAATTGAAAAAGAAGAATATTGTAAAAAAACTCGGTAGTTGTTAATTTTAGGGCTTATGTATATAGGAACTTCTTTCGTGTTTCTTTGCTATTTCCTCCTCTGTACATATTAGATCCTGAATTTTAGGGCAGTCTGTATTATAAAGTTTGTATTGAGCAGAAAACGTAGCCTGTAACAGGAGTTTGTCATTAATTCCAGGCTCGTACGGTGCGACATGGAGTCAAAGGAACAAATTTAATGCTTTGCTGCAACAAGAAAAACAATTCAGACTTTAATTTCGTTTCAAGTAATCCATTTACCTGAAGATCTCTACCAACTTCCCCAACTCGAATGTCTCTAAAATTGAAATTCTTAATTCCCTTAGCCATTCTTTCACCTTGATTATTGAGTTTAGTCAATTAAAAGTGTGAATTCATTCTTTTTTTTTATTTTGTAACTCGCAGAGATTCTTATTAGAGTTACGGTATTTTTCTCGCATTTTACTTTAGTAATAATAATTTGTATCTCGGAATTTATCCTCAAAAACGATATTATTTTTTCTCTCACCCTTAAAAATTTGCTTTCTCAATTTGTAGGAGTCTTGAACATTCTCATCAATAAGTCCTAGTTCACCCATACTTCTTCCCACTCCATCCATCCAACCTTCTTTGGGTCTTCCCCGTCTTCTTTTTCCACCTATTCTCCATTCCAGCGTCTTTTATCAAATGGCATCCTCTTGAGATGTCCTTAGTCGTCTTTCTTGAAGTGCCTGCAACATATTTCTTTCAACTTACTTAATTTTCCTAATGCCAACGTTTCTAATGTTTTTCTAATCTTGACTTCGAAGATCATCTTCTCCAGCAAACTATGTAGTTAATAAATTATTTCCTTGGCACTTTTAACTGCCCTTGTGTCCTATATATTAATAAAAATTAATATTTCAGTATGAAATTATAGAATTGTTACATAACAGGTCCGTCTCCTCAACTTTGTAAACGATTTCTGTAGCGCTTTCTGGCCATTCCCATCCTCAGCAGAAGCAGCAGGACATAAGTCTTGCATTGCATTCAGGGTCAGCAGATAAAGAGGAGCAGACGGAACTATTGGGTACAAATTTTGTAATTTCATATTATAATTTTAATTTTTATGACTAATACTCCAACGGAGTTTTATTAATGTTAATTATATAATGATAATAATAATAATAATAATAATAATAATAAAAATAATAATAATAATTCTGGAAATTTTAAAGAATTTTTGAAGAACGATAAAGTTTTCGTTATAAATTAAATTAGTTAATTAAATAAAAATAAAACGTAGTTTTATTTTTATTTAATTAATAAATATCTCATCAACTCAATTGATTAATTAAATTAGTGGCTAAAATCAAACAAGTGTGTTTAATAATTATAATAAATCCGTTTCTCGTTATTTAAAAAAAAAATATTATTGCGAAAAACTAATATTTTTTTTTTAATCTAAAGGCCTGTTCCGGCTTCATTCCTTCTCAGCCATGGTCATCCAAATATCCCGTCGTCCTCTTGGTTTATATGACGAAATTATTTTCGGTATTCTCCTATTATCCATTATTTCCAAATATTCTTCCATTTATGTCTATATTCATCTATTTTTTCGTTTATTGTAAATATATTTAATTTGTTTATAATTTCCTGGTTTTTTATTTTATCTAATTTTGTATATTCTAATAATTAACTTAAAAAATATCATTTCTGACACCTAAATACGGCTTCTTTAAGTCACGGACTGGCTGCCGTATGTACAAATCAGTACTGTCGTTACTTTACAGAATTTTGTTTTAGTATTTATTCGTGTTCTTTTCAATGTTCTTTTAATTTATCATTTGATATATATTTAATTTATATGTTATATCTAGATCCAAAATACAAATGACATCGTAACCTAAATAATTAAAACGTTCGACGTATTCTACACATTTTTCATGTAATACAATGTTTGCTCTTGTTGGCGTTTACCCTGGAATGCCATAATCTTAGTTTTGTAAGTAGAAATTTTAGAATTATATTCATTTACAATCTGTATATTGATTTTTGAAGTTTGTTTCTATAAAAAATATTTAAGTAAAAATTATGTATTTAATAAATAAAACTGCCAGCGTTTTATATGTTTTTCGTAAATATTTATTTTATTTCATATTCATACAGCTGTATCTTCATCAGATGAATGTCATAAAATATAAATATATTTCCTATTTATATGTATAGCCAACTATGTATACAAATGTACTAAGCAATATAATATAAACAAAAGGTAAACAAATTATATAGCAATGTTTTTTTTACAAATGCCCCAGGTTTGTCTTTCGACATTCCTGGTTTCTCTCCTGGCATGCCGTAATTGTAACCCACTTCTGAGGTTGGGGCGCCTAGAACGCGGGGTTACGTTGCCCCGATTATATGATAGGTGATGGTGATGATGATGATAATGGTGCGCCAGGAGAGTCCCTAATCCTAAACTTAACCTAAGATGAATATGAATAATGATGATAGCGATGGCCATATGATTTCGGGGACCGTTTGGGCCTTAAAGTTTTCCTGACATTTGATTTACAGGTGAGGAAAAACCCCGATAAAAACCTCACCCAGAAAAACTGTCCCGACCGGGGATCGAACCAGGGCCCGCTGCGTGACAAGGCAGCACGCTACCTCGAGACCACAGTGGTGGACATATAGCAATGTATAAAAGATTTTTTTATGAATCTTAAATAAAATAAATATTTATGAAAATCTTATAAAAATTGTATGGTTTTATATATTAAATACAAATTCATCAAGTAAACACCAAATCAATTGAATACATAATAAAAATTATATTTTTTTCCCAATGTTTGGCACCAATTCGTACACCACAAACCATAATGCAGTGTCCGAAGCACGATCTCGAGATCCAGAGATAGAGAGCAAGCCTTGCGCCAAGGAAGGGCAGCCTTCGTATAATAAGCTTTATGCAAAAGAAGGTTATACAGCTGAAAACGTAGAACTCGGATGATATTCATTATTTTCTCAACACAAAAGGGGGATTCCCTGCAGACCTCATAACCTGCAGCTCACGTGTCATGTAGCTGAAATCTCCCGCAGAGTTCCAATATTGAACTTCTCACTAATGCTTCTTTTAATACCAGTATTGCAAGACCAAATGTCGAAAACTCCTTTCCTACTCTATCGCACATGCATTCTTACGTTTATTATTACCCACATATGCATTTAGTATTATTTTTAAAGACGCTGTTCAACATGTAAGATCAATTCAAATCTGGACGTGAAAAAGCCAACAACATTTTCTCAGAGATCTTTTATTTTAAATTTGATATTATTTTGTGTGTCGTATATCTACGATTTGACTTCAATTATTATCTATCGAAGGAATAGAATAGATTTATTTAGCCTGGTGGAGTTAAGGCCATGTGGCCTTCTCTTCCACTCACCAGGACAAACATATATTACATTTAAATACAAAAAAATACAGTAATAGTACGTACTAAACAATTAATTACACTGGTCTACAAAAATGAACTTCGTTTTTTTTTCACTAAGAGTAAAGTAAAGTGATCCCACAACAGGCCCGGAGGCCCTTGGGGTTGTAGGAGGTTAAGGCTCCCACTTTTTCTAGACAATCGGCACTTTGTGTCAGCCGGGTTGTCAGCCCTGCGTGACGGCCGCCTTTACCCCCAGAACAAGCGCCTGGTACTCATTTCCATTAGAGGCTGAGTCGACACCAGGGCCATAGTACCGCCAGAGGGTTTGGGTCAGTTTAAAAATCCTGACCCCAACGGGACTTGAACCCTCGACCCTCCGGCTTGTAGCTCAGTGCCTTAACCACTACGCTACTAGAATAAAAATAATATATTCTGTATTTTTCATGCTGAATTCAAATATCATTTCAGTTTTTCCCGATCAGGTAGAAGTTTTGTATGATATTTATTTGAATTTTTTTTATAATACTACTCATTCTGACTTACCTAGAAAGTGGTAGATAGTGATGTTCAGGCATATTTTGCATCTGAAACATCTCTCTTCTTGGTCCAACAGTAGTCAGCCAGCATATTAGAACTCCACTTGCCTTGGTACCTGTTTTCCATTGTAGAAATTTGCTGATGGTAATGCTCACTGTGCTCATCACTGACAGCCTCAAGAATTTCCGGGAAGAAGTCCAAGTGAGAGTCCAAGAAGTGAAGTTTTAAATACCGGTACATGTTGCTTTAATAGAATCCAGAAGATCAGCCACTAGACCACAATAGTTTTCTGCTTTGTGGTTTCCAAGTAAATTGCAACATATATTTTTGAAAGACTGCGGGGCTGCTTTTTCAAGTGGATTTAACAGTCCTCACAATGTTCATCAGCCATTAATGATCACATTTGTGATCCTATAAAAAAATCCTTCTTTCAGTTTAGCCTCGCTGATTTTGGGAAAAGTTTCGATTTCAAGTACAAGAATCCTTCTGAAAGTGTATCCATAACTTTGACGAAATTTTTCATTACTCCTAATTTAAATATGCAGTGGAGGTGATTTTTTTTCAGGAATCACTAAAGGGATATGTGACATATTTTCCTGGCCAGGGATAAGGGATTCACGTTTAGATCATTATTTTTTAACGTAGTGAGACTAACACATCACAATGCCTGAGCATGTCAAAACATGAATGAACCTGTCGTGTCTTGTAATGCTTCAGCATGACATTATATATAATTTGCTTGAATACAACTTGAATAAAATCGCTAAATATAGAGTAAAGGTTCCTATGAAAGGTCAAAGAGAATGCTAAAATAAGATTTTAAAAAGTAGCTGTCACAAAAAAAACTGTGCTTGTTGAAAGAATTCTGAGTACATTTCTGTTTTCAGCATGAAAAAATGCACTAGATTTACTAATCAGATTTCTTGCGAAAAAAAACCTTGTCGACCATTGTTATCTGATCAAACTGAACAACAATGAAAATAATGTCTAATAATACAATAAAATTAGATACAATTAAAATTAAACTAATGGAATAATCTATAGCTACTCAAAGGAATAACTCGAATCTACTATACATAAAAAAGGAAAAAAATAGATATACAAAGAAAATAATAAACTCTAACGAATTAATCTATCGCTTATATGTAAGACATTAGGTAAAAATATTGACAAATCTTAATAATATTTTTATTGAATAATGAATAAAAAATACAAATAAGAAACCATGCTCAGAATATTATATCCTTAAAAATCAATTCACCCCGATCAGATTTGAACCCGCAAACCTCGGAATTATATCCTCGTGAGGCAAGGGTGCTCCCTCGCGGAAATTACTTAACCAAGCTTATTTAGTTAAGCTTATTTGCCTACATATATCAGCGATTGACACACAGTTTATCACTTGGTAGAGAGAGGACGATTAAATATTGCTCAGAGGTTTTAATTTATGTTTGAGGTTCTTTAACGTGCCTGAAAAGTTTGAGACTCCAGACACACGGCTTAATGTTCCTCCCGGAGGCCTTGTCCCTTGGATTTTTCCATCCTAAAAATCCGTTGACTCCTGCTCTGCGGAACAGAACAAGGAATATAACATCTAGACTACAAAGGGCAATAAGTTCGGAACTAGAAGCGCATTTGTGGACATTAATCCATCAGAACCGACACATAAGTAATGTAGCGCCTTGTTGGAAATTAAAGAGTCTACTTGCTCCGCTTTAAAATATATTTAAAGAAAGAAAAATACGTAAATCCAATGTAACAACCGCCATTTTCTGTGATTTTATTTATATAATGTGCTATGTGTAAAATAACGTTGATTAAAGAAGTTGAAATGTAAAACATCAATTGTGTGCCTATTTGTATTCAATGAAAACTTTTTAATTAGTACTAAAATTCATCATCATCACTCCAGGGATTAGGCAATTGCCCGTTCCGACTTCATAATGCATCAGCCCAACGTCTTCTAGGTCTTCCAACATCACGTCTTCCTCTCGCTTGATAATTTCTGGCCAACAATGGATATCTCTCGTTACTCATTCCATCCATATGATCAATCCATTTCTGTCTGTAATTCGTGACCTTATCCAATAAAGGCTGTACTTTCAATTCTTCTCTTATATCCTCATTTCTTATTCTATCAAGTCTTGTAAATCCTTTTACTTGTCTTAGGAACCTCATCTCCGCCGTCTGTATTCTATCCTTCTGTTTTTTCATTGGAGCCCAAGTTTCACATCCATACAATATTGTGGGAACCGCCATAACATTATACGTTTTTATCTTGGTTTCTTTTCTAATTTTATTTTTGAATGTTCTCTGTATTGTTCCACACACCGTCTGAAATTTATTTATTTTGGAGTCAATATCTCTATCCACATTGTAGCCAACATCACAGCCCAAATATTTGAAACTAGACACCTGTTCTATACTTTGATTTTCTAAAATAATTTTGGATCTCACTAGATCTCTTCCTCTAAAAGCCATGGTCTTCGTTTTCCTTACAGAAATCTTTAGATCATATAATTTATATATTTCATTTAATGCATGCATAGATTTCTGTAAGTCGTCTTCATTTTTCTGTATTATGATTACATGGTCAGCAAATAGAAGATTATTTATGCACACTTTATTATCTATTCTTATTCCTGGATTCACTAAAACTTTCCGTTTATTTAAAATATCGTCTATATATATATATATATATATATATATATATATATATAGACGATATTTTAAATAAACAATATATATATATATATATATATATATATATATATATATTGAACAAAGTGGGTGATAAACTACATCCTTGTCGTAATCCAGTATTTGTTTTGATTGTATCTGTTCTTTTGAATCCGGTATCTATAATTATATTTGTGTCTTCATATAATTTCTTTATTGTTTCAACAATACTAAAAATCATATAACCATAAATAATATCAAGTAAATAAACATGGAAAAAAATCTAACTAAAATTAAATCGTAACAAACTTTTAGAACTGATTACACTAGTCAACAGCCATTTTGCGTCTGGGATTGATACATCAACTAGTATGTATTTTGGTGTGTAGAATCAGAATCTACCTTCCAAAATGTTCTGGCGCGTAACATTTTTGAGTTTTTAAGGATTTTTTATTTTTGGTTTTCAGTATTTTGTTTTTTTTTCTGTTTAATTCTTAATACTGCTGCTTTTTGCGCCTATGAGACAGCCGTGACACCCAGAACCACTATACAGTCAAGGAATGGCCTATAAGGAGATTATATGTTTCTGGAAACGAAAATGTGAAAAATACTCCATTGGTTGAGCCTGATAAAATCATTTTGCCTATACTTCACGTCAAGTTGGGCCTTATGAAGAATTTTGTAAAACCTCTGGATAAAGGAGGTAAGGCCTTCAATCATTTAAATTTTAAAATAAAAGTTTCCCAAATTTAGTGAGGCAAACCTGAAAGAGGGTACCACAAATATGAAAATTGTTAAAATATCCAACTTTTGTTACTAAACTCGTCAGATATCCAATTATATGTTTGGTTTTCTTTTAAAGCAATTGTGAAGGTCTTTTTTGGGTAACAGAAAAGACGAAAACTATGTCTCCATTGTGAATGATCTGTTGGACAGCTATATGAACACGGGGTATAGAATGTCGCGTAAAATTCACTTTTACATTCCCACCTTGATCTGTTGCCGGAAAATTTGGGAGCCGTAAGCGATGAGCAGGGTAAACGCTTTAACCAAGACACTCTTACCATGGAACTCCGTTACCAAGGTCATTGGAACCCTTCGATGATGGACGACTACTGCTGGGGTCTTATTAGGGAGAGTGATGAAACGGCATACAAAAGATGAACTTCGTTGTCGAATTTTACAAATACCTAAGAAGATTAAAGTTGAAAATAAGTTCTGAACTAATTAAACCTTTTATTGGCATCATGCCCATATATAGGCCTACATAGAAAATAGTATTGATTTCAAAAGTTCTGAATCTGTACTTTTGTTTGTCTTAATTGTGCCAATTTTCGCCATTACCGTTTTATATTCTGCTGTGTATCTAGGAAATGTGACGTGATAGAGAAGAACTGATTTTACCAGTGTATTCAGCACGTCAACATTTGCTAAATCCACCCATTTGGAAACCAGATGCAGAAAAAAAGTTTAAATTTGTTGGCTAGTGTTATTTGCCAGTCCCTCCAGAAAGTTCGGTCTCCTATATGGCTGTGAATACTTCGGTGTATACGAAAATCCTAAAGTCAGAAATAATATGAAGTAAATAACTCTAGTATACGGGAGGCGTAAACATGAGAGGAAGAAGAATAAAGTGCATAAGATTTGCTGATGTGGCATTGCTAGCAGAAGATGCAATGACACTGAGGAGCATGTCGATGGAGCTAAATGATAAGTGCGAGGATTATGGGATGAAGATAAATATAAATAAGACGAAGACCATGATTATAGGAAAGAAACCAAGGAAGATAAACATGAGGATTAAAATGAGGTCATTGAGCAAGTGGAGAGCTTCAAATACTTGGGTTGTACTATCAGTAGTAAAATGAACTGCGGTCAAGAAGTAAAGCAGAGGATAGCAATGGCAAAAGAAGCTTTCAAACAGGAAGAGAAGCATTTTCTGCGGACCTTTGGCAAAATAATTAAGGAAGAGGCTAGTGAAGTGCTTTATGTGGAGTATAGCATTGTATGGTGCAGAGACTTGGGAATGAGGAAAAGCGACTGGAAGCTTTTGAGATGTGGATATGGAGAAGAATGGAACGTATAAAATGGACAAAATAAGAAATAAAGATGTGCTAGACAGAGTGGGTGGAAGAAGAACAATGCTGGAACTCATAAAGAAGAGGAAAATAAATTGGCTTGGCTACTGGCTAAGAAGAAACTGCCTGCTGAAGGATGCTGTAGAAGGAAAGGTCAACGGAAAGAAAGTTAGAGGCAGAAAAATACATCAGATGATAGACAATATTAAAATAAATGGTTTGTATGCAGATACAAAAAGGAAAGCTGACTTAAGGAAAGAGTGGAGAATGCTGAGTTTGCAGTGAAAGACCTTCTCTTGAGCAGAACACTTTTAATGAATTAAATGAATAACTCTAGTAAAAGATAATCTAAATGGCACATGGAGTAAGTTGTGGAAGGTAAAGAGTTTTCACATACATTTGAAATGTAGGGTCTATAATGAGTTGAAGTAAGGATATGCACTACCTCATCTATCATTCAACAATGTACTAGAGCAGCGGTTCCCAACTTTTTTCGACTAGCGAACCCCTTCCACAACGATCTGAGTTGGGTGAACCACTGGCTTTTAAATATATATATATATATATATATATATATATATATCCATCCATAGTAATTCTGCCCGAAGGCAGGTCCTTCACTGCAATCATAGCATTTTCATGCTATCTTTTGCAGCTTTACTAGGGAATTGTGTAGGTGTGGTAGCTTCCCGTTGCTTTCCACACCGGTGAAGGATGATGGTGATGATGATAATGGTAAGGATGATGATGATGATAGCCATATGATTTCGGGGACCTTTTGGGCCTTAAAGTTTTCCTGACATTTATCTTACAGGTGAGGAAAAACCCCGATAAAAACCTCACTCAGAAAAACTGCCCCGACCGGGGATCGAACCCGGGCCCGCTGCGTGACAAGGCAGCACGCTACCTCGAGACCACAGCGGTGGACAATATATATATATATATATATATATACATATACAGTAGACATGCATAAAATTTAATTCCAAGCGAAAGGTTTGATAACCTTAATTTAACTTAACGATTAACCGTTAAAACCTAAAGTTATTCTAGTTATTGCTTAAAAGTTACACAACGTGTAGCCCTAATTGTAGCGAAATGAAATGCATTCCTAACGTTGTTAGATAATTTTAAATCAGGCATTCGCAGTACGTATTAATTTGTTGTGGAAATACAGTGACTATTTGACTCATGCCCCTAATGGGAGTCAATGACCAATCGCGTTTCAATGAATTTTGATTTACAACCAATCACAGTCATGTTTCACCAGGAATTTATCAAATAAGTTTATAATGTTAAAGAAAGCTCCTCTTTTTTTAACATGAATAGGCCAGAGCATTATTTTGCAGTGGCTGACTCTCTAAGAAATTCGGCTACCAGATTGTATATATAGTGCACGAATGTAAACAGATAGTATTTACGGGATATAATATAAAAACATTTGTAGCAATTGATCATACCACAAAAAAGAAACCATTATTTGCCCTTTCTTAAACGTATTATTTCCCTGGTAATAACGTTCCAGAAAAAAATATATAATTGACATATTTACATCATAGGACATCAAAAATTAATACAGTTTGATATTTTTTTCTCTCCACTAGGGTGCATTCTTACAATATTGCGATCCTTTGGCAATTAATAGTATGATATGGTTGCAGTGATGAACAAGTGAAACATAAAAAACGTTTCTCGTTTGTTTTCAAACATCGCCGTTTAGATTAAATATATAAATATTTTAAAATAACTATATTTAAATAATGATTTCTGAGAAAACAGCTTAATTTTATTCGTTAAATAGTCCTAACAAATGTCACTCTTGATTTCCAAATTCTCTGGATAAATTCGTGAGTCGTGAATTTATTGATAATTTGGAAATCACTCGTGGCATTACTTACGATAAATTTCCGATCTTACAAATATGTAACAAGGTGCATTATAGGGTTAATTTAATTTTAAAATAATAATAATAATAATAATAATAATAATAATAATAATAATAATAATAATAATAATAATTACTGCTGCAGAAATGAAGAAAACAGTAATAGACCTAACCTCGAAACCCGCCATTATGGTAAAGTTTTGGCGAACCCCTAGAAATATTTTGCGAACCCCTTTGGGGTTCGCGAACCACAGGTTGAGAAACGATGTACTAGAGCATGCTATAAAATCTTCAAATGATAAGGAAGTTATACAGATAACAATATTAATAAGCTGTTGGTATATGCTGATGAAATATTATTACGTGTAATAAGCATTATCGAGGAAGGATACTAAGGGTCAACACGCTCACTCTAGTAATTAAATAAATATCTTCAATTCGTGTCCAACTCAGTGTCGGGTCGAGGGATGAGATGAGATGAAGCTCTTATATAGAGGTGTGTGAATGATAAGGGTGCCGGCCGACCACGCCTGACGCACCATCACAGGGGTAGATGAACGAAACGAAACGGATGAGATGAGTATGGAGAAATAGTGGAATGATATTGTGGCAGGGGAAAACGGTAGAAATCCCGAGAAAAACTTGCCGAAGCTGCCTTTCGTCCACCACGAAACCCCTATGGAGTGATCGAGTCTCGATGTCGGGACCCCAGCACTCTAGTAATTACATTAAGAAATTCATGAATAAATATATGTTATCAAAATGCAATATCATTAATTATTAACAATTATATATAAATTAATTAGTGTATAATGCTGTTGTGTTATTATTTAATTGTAATATTAATGTTTTCTTTATGTAATTGTAATGTTAATGTTTTTTAGTGCATAATGCTATTGTATTATTACCTAATTGTAATATTATTGTGTTTTCTTTATGTAATTGTAATGTTAATGTTTTTAGTGTATAATGCTATTGTGTTATTATTTAATTGTAATATTATTATTGTGTTTTCTTTATGTAATTGTAATGTTATTGCTATTGTGTTATTACTTAATTGTAATATTATTGTGTTTTCTTTATGTAATTGTAATGTTTGTTTATTTTTCTTTACACTAGTACCAATTATTACTTTATTGTAACGGACTGTCAACAGCACGTACGGCTTACTGCCCGTGCGACCCATATTTGTAAATAATATTGTAAATATCTTACTTTTTTGTCTAATAAAGTCCTACTACTACTACTACATTAAGAAATTGGGGCTATAAATAAACATCAATGAAACTAAAAATATGGTCACAAATAGAAATAAATTACATAATGGAAATAAACAGTTATTTACAAATGAAATACATTTTTAAGAAGTGGGTAACTTCAAATACTGTACTGTACGTACCAATAATAATTCCATACTGGATTGAGGTGCAGGAAGTTATTTAACTTAGACTCAACGCATGCTATTGTCCATTACAGGAACTCTTGTAATCCCAGTTTCTCTGAAAAAACGTCAAACTAAAAGTAAACAAAACAATTATTCATCCAGTATTATTGTATGAATGCGAAACATGGCGTCTTACTTCAAGGGAGTATAAAATATTATGAGAATTTAAGAATAATTTATTTGGAAACTTTTGGGCCAAAGGGAACGAACAAATAGATGAATGGAAAAGACTACGCAACACTGAGCTACATTTTCTTTGTAGGAAACGCTATATATTAAGAATAGTTAAGTATTGTAGATTGGAATGGGCAGGACATGTGGCACGAATGGAAATGAGAGAGGTGCATGGAAACTCCTTATAGGAAAACCAGAGGAAAAGAGCCCAGTAGGTAGGCCACGTAAGATTGATTGATCCCGGTTCTTCCCGCTACCTTAATTAAAAGTTTGTTAACAAGACTCATTTGTTTATACTCATTTTCCAACAGATGTCACATAGGGTCTTGTGGTTAGTACATCGCCTCGAGGAAATATCTAGTTAGAAACTAAGCTATTATTCAGATAGATGAAGGTGGGTTAGATTTTGCTCGGAGTCCTTTTGTATTCAGACTTGAGGTTCTTTATGAGCACGAAAATCTTCAAACTAGGGAGTCATAGCATAAAGTCCCTCCCGGAGAATATCTCCCTTGGATTTTTCATTCTTAATAATCCAGTTTGAGGTGGGAAAGTAACATTAACTATGATTTGAGGTAAGGAGGATCAGACGAAAATATTAAGACTACAATTAGAAATTTGAAAAAAAAATTGTATTCTCACAATTGTCGCCCATATGGAGATCTATACAAATCTCAACTAAAACTAAATTAAGACTCTTTAATAGCAATGTGAAAAGCATATCACTATATGGATGTGAGTCTTGGATGGGCACAATCACATTATATAGAAAATTGTGTATGCTAAGTATATATATAATGTCCACTGCTGTGGTTTCGAGGTAGCGTGTTGCCTTGTCACGCAACGGGCCCGGGTTCGATCCCCGGTCGGGTCAGTATTTCTGGGTGAGGTTTTTATCGGGGTTTTTCCTCACCTATAAAACAAATGTCAGGAAAGCTTTAAGGCCCAAACGGTCCCCGAAATCATATGGCCATCATCATCCTTATCATCGTCATCATCATCCTTCACCGGTGTGGAAAGCAACGGGAAGCTACCACACCTACAATTCCCTAGTAAAGCTGTAAGCATAGTATGGAAATGCTATGATTGCAGTGAAGGATTTGCGTTCGGGCAGAATTACTATGGATGGATATATATGCCTGAGTTTATTTTGAGAATCTGGTGACCAAAAATATATCAACTGACGAATTATGGAGGGCTATTTAACTCATGCCACAAATGCTAGTCAGTGACCAATCACGTTTCAATTAATGTTGTTTTACAACCAATGACAGTCGTGTTTCACCTCGCTCTTTATCGATTTCTCTTTATCAGCTCCTGCTTTGTGATAAAGAAAGCTCCTCCTTTTTATTGTTCTGAACAGTTCAAAGCATTATTTTTCTCCAACGAATACATTGAATATAGCAAATAATGAAATGATTCCTTGATTTTACTGAGTTGTTTACTAAAAAATAAATGAATAACCCGTAATGTTGATTATGATATATAGTTTGATGTGTTTCATTACTTCTCCACTTGGGTGCACTCTTACAATATTGCGATCTTATTTGGCAATAAATAATATGATCAAGCAGCAGTGAATGAACATAACCTCACATTTCTGATTTGTTTTCAAACATCGCCGTTTACATTAAATATATAAATATTTTAAAATAACTATAGTTAAACAATGATTTGTGATTTTATTCGTTAAATAGTCCTAACAAATACCACTCTTGATTTCCAAATTGTCTAGATAAATTCACTCCTCACTTCGTGAGTCGTGAATTTATCGATAATTTGGAAATCACTCGTGGCATTACTTATGATAACATCACAGAATGAGATCTGGAAGAATATTAAATATCGCAAATGAACAAACATGTATTGGACACACTCTCAGAAGAGAACTAGAGAGTATGTCAAAGAGAGTATTGGAACGGAAAGAGAGGGTGACCAAAAATTACAAGGCGCGGTACTGTAACAACAGGAATTGAACAGGGGAATAGTTGAAATGAAGTCAAGAATTTGGCAAATTACCGAGTCCGGTGGCGTCCTTTCACAAAGGTCCTTTGCTTCCATGAGGAGTGACATGAACTACCACTATGATTTGAGGTGCCGCAGGTGAATTATACAGAGAATAATTAGAAATAATTAGCTCAGAATAGGGATGTACCAGACGGTTTTACGTCTTCGCACAAATGTATATTTGCGTTCGACATTGCCAGTGAGTTATTTACTCTTAGTTATTCTCTCTTAGCACCCCTTTCTCTTCCAGAGAAAATAATCTACTCATCTTCTGTTTGAAATGACGTTGACATATGGAAGTTCGAAGATGGTTTACATACTTATTGATTGCTATGCATTTGATGTATAGCACAACATATGAGGTTTTTTAATACGCATATCTATACTTTCGCTTGGATCCAATATTTCACTACAGAATGGGATGGGGATGAAAACATTTAATAGCATTGGTAGCTTGCTATGACGTCTAAAATATAGAATACAGTATTCACAACATATATCCCATGTAGATATTGGAAGCTGTATTTTTTTCATATGCCAATGAAAGCGGCGTGTTTAGCCTTCGACTTATTTACATCATATTCCTGTAGCTTTCGTAAATAAATATTTCTAGAATACAATAAGAGAAGAAATGAATATTGAGAATTCAGAATTTATATCGGTTATATGAACAAAATGAGATATTTTATAAAATTTGACCTCAGAGATTACATTCTCTAAACAAAGGGAAATATATTGGATGTAGAGTCAGCGTAACACAAAATTTCCACTGATTGAGTTCTGATATATGTTCTAGATTAAAGTGTGAACATTGGGTTTGAGTTTAAAGCAATATTTTCCCGGATATCGAAGTTCCATTACGATTAAACAATCGATATGATATATCGCCTTACTTTTTTTTTCCAATCTCTATTTTTCTACATTTATCTCTTTTTGTACTGTATGTTCTATATTCTATAACATTTCAACTCCTTTATAATGTTATACTTACAGAAAAGGAGCACCATTCAATATACAAGTTATTAGTACACCTATTATTTAAAAAATAATTATTTTCTTTTCCATGTTACATAATGTCCGTCACCCAGGAACTGCGTAAACTAAGCGAAATGCTCAGTAAGTTAAATTTATATTCCCATTTTGTTGATTTACGGAATGTATAGACTTTTTATTAAATTGGAGAAACTTAATTTCTGATGTTAACTTATTTTAAATTGTATGAGTGCAGTGAAAACAAATCATACATAACCGTAAATTATTACCTATTTGCGTATTTGTGTATAATTTGAGAGCAATTTAAATATACAGTGGAGGAAATTGGTATAAAACCACTTGTTAAAAGGGGAAACACAAGTTTATTTACTCATTCTTTGGCATTTTTCTATATTAACTTAGGAGGTGATTGAGTATAAAACACACACAAATAATGTCAAAATTAATTATCCATTTCCGTCCAAAAAAGTACGTGAAAACTGAAACCACTCTCACGTATGGGTGGAAATTAGTATAAAGGCACTTTGTGTATTTCACAGATTAAACCAAAAAGACTGAGCGCAAAGTTTACAACAAAGTTCTAAAATTTAGTTGAACCTCCATTGTTGTTAATTACTTGGAAGATTCTCTTTGGCATTGACTTGATGAGGGTGTTTATTTCTTCCACTGAGATTGAAGCCCACTCTTCCTGAATAATATTTTTCTGCTCAGTCACTGTTCCAAACTGCCGTCCATTGCGATACACACGCCTTGCCAGGATCCCCCCCCATAAGTTCTCAATCGGGTTTAAATCAGGACTTCTGATTGGCCACGTCAAAAGTGGTATTTCTTTCTTCCTGAACCACTCGTTTTATTTGGCAGACACGTGAATGGAAGCATTATCTGGCTGAAAAATTATATCTTCGCCAAATTCCTCATACATTCGTATCAATTAGGACTCCAGAAGTTCCTCAGTGTAGGACTCAGAATTCATCTTGGTGCATATCCATGCTATATTTGATCTTCCTTTAAAGCAGAATGCTGCCCAAATCTTAACACCGAAGTTTCTACTCATTCTAACTTGCTCTTCAGTACGGAGGTCGTTCCAGTAATACTGAAGGCCATCAGGCCCGTCCAGATTAAACTTCTTCTCATCACTGGACATTACTTTATTCCATTCTGAGGTCCAGGACATGTGTTCTTCAGCAAAAGTCATTCTAGCTTTCTTATGTGCATTGTTCAGAGGTAGTTTACTAAGACTTTTTTTTGAATTTTAGGATCTTGTCTTCTGACAGAATTTGTCTTAGTCGTCTGGCTGTTAATTACAACATCAAATCAGCCTGGATTTGAGAAGAAAACATATTCTTACCTTTTTCTTTTAGTGAAATAACATGTTTAGTGCGCTCAGACAATTTTCTTGTCCGTCCATATTTCCCTTTTTTTTCATATTGTGAGCCCAGTTTGACAAAATTATCAATGACACATCTTGAAGCCCAATTTCGTAGGTATTTGTCCATTGGAAAGGCCCATCTCCTTGAAGGCACTAACTCTTGATTTATCTTCATTTGATAGAGGCTTTCCACGTGGCATTGTACGTACTGCTGACTTGTAACTGATGAACGATGCTCACAGACATGTCTCCATGTAATTGCAGTGTTTTGTTTACATTTATGTCTCTATAAGAGCCAGAAGTTGGCCTGCCTTTATACCGATTTCCACCCCTAGGACAGCGTTTTGTTAGATTTTACGTATTATTTACATATATAATAAATACAAAATGAGGAGACCTGTATGAAATTATGTCCAAGATAAGTATATGTAATCTATGACACACATACGGTATTTGCATAAATATTTCAGGTTGTTTTACTACTAAAAGTTAGTGGCTTTATACCAATTTCTTCCACTGTATACTGATTAATTTTAACGTTACTTTAATAAAATTATTAGATAAATTAAACTAGTGTATCTTATAGGGTACATTGCTAATTTAAGGTTAATTGAATTGTGTGGCATACATTATGACTACGCAAACATGGCGGATGATAGTCAATTTTTAATGTCGGCTTTCAGGTAACCCCCAATTCTAATAGTCGGTTTTCGCTTATTTTTGTAGAATGCTTTCTTCGTTTTGTTATAATTGAATTTAACTTCGAAAACTGCTAATGTTATAGCTATTTTTAAATTCGTTTCAAGCGAACTCCTAAACTTAATGATCCGATTTTCCCGGTTAAAAACCTCGACCTCAGTTTTTTTTAATTAATATGTATTAAAATATTAAACAAATTAGATCATGTATGTTATAAGATACATTGCCAATTTAAGGGATCATTAAATTGATTGGTACGCCAGGTTTGGTTTCAATTAAACAAAAATTGCCGTCGATAGAACGTTAATGGACACAAACACGCATATATATATATATACATAGAGAGAGAGGATATATATATATATATATATATATATATATAGAGAGAGAGAGAGAGAGAGAGAGAGAGAGGAGAGAGAGAGAGAGAGAGCGTGAGAAAAAGAGGGAGATCTACATATAAATTTTAGTCATGGTTATTTTCGGTGTCTGCTACATAGGTTCGGTGAAGATCTGTACTTTTTTTCATAAATATGTTTCAAGAGAACAACCTCAGTAGCTTCATTCCTTCGGAATTCGCTAAGATACTATTAAGATTTAACATTATTAAAACTTGATATCTTACAGGTATCCCATATGTTAGTTCATTAGATTTTATTATTTTGTCTGGTATCTTTTAATTCATATTACATAGGGGCTGAATATTCTTTGTGTGTATATATATTCCTTGAACCAACAAAATTGTAAAAATCTTAAATTATTAAAATAAGTAGACCTACATGATATATCGGTCGTCTTCGACTAAGATGGATTTCTGTTTAAAAACGTAGTCAATTAGGTAAAGCCATGTAGGCCTTTCTCAACATGTTCCATCTTCGGCATGACATTTGATACCATTTGACACCATGCCTACACTGTTTTAATAAATTGGCGAAGTTCTTTTAAAAAGAAGTCCATTTTGTTGAGGACGACTGATATATCAGGTACTCATTTTTATATTTTTACTACATAACCTCAACTGATGTGCTATGGATTTTTCATGGTATTGACAGCACAATAGGACCATAAATTCAACTTGCTGAGAACTCAGCTTAGTTTACGTATTTCCTGGTTGACGGACCTCTTTTTTTTTTAATATTAGCATATAGGTCATTTCAACTCCATTTAAATTGAAAACTCCTCTTTGCTCTACCGTTGTAGTATATTCTTGATCTTTGACAAGAGCGTAACAAGGTTCCAGAGAGAATAAAGATAACCTAAAAGATTTCATTGTAATTTGGCATAGCAGATTCCCAGAGGACCTTATCTTCCATCCGAAGCTTCTTTCCCCTGCATCTTCCTTCTCTATCCTGAATAACTTCTCTTTCTGGTAGCGATTTTTCTTCCTTGTAAGGTAGATGTGACATGACCTGATGGTCCGCATTGCGGTCACGAACACAAATAACGTCTGTACCAGATCATAATGCGCTTCCCTAACAATAAACTCACTTCGTGACGTCCACACGGAGCACACATTTCTTATAAGAACTTTCCATCCTTCATACCTGTACAGTAAGCAACAAAATATTTCGCAATATTTTATATATTGTGGCGATCATATTTGTTTTTTTTAATATTTAAAAAAAATTTTAAAAATATTTATAATAATAATATTAATATTAATAATAATAATAATGTTTTATATTTAAAAGGGAAGTACTAAAATACTTGCATATTTTGGCAAAGAACCAAATGAGATTGTGAAAAGTAATGTAACAAGAGGGGGGCACGCCGTAGCGTAGTGGTTAAGGCACTGAGCTACAAGCCGGAGGGTCGAGGGTTCAAGTCCCGTTGGGGTCAGGATTTTTAAACTGACCCAAACCCTCTAGCGGCACTATGGCCCTGGGATCGACTCAGCCTCTAACGGAAATGAGTCCAGACGCCTGTTTTGGGGTAAAGGCGGCCGTCACGCAGGGCTGACAACCCGGCTGACATAAAGGTGCCGATTGTCTAGAAAAAGTGCGAGCATTAACCTCGTACTACCCCAAGGGCCTCCGGGCCTGTTTTGGAATCACCTTACTTTTACTTAATGAAACAAGAGGTTGTGTTTTTCTGAAAAAATCACGAGCGACAAAATCTCGCGTTGCATTTGGAGTGACTATTTAGCGAATAATGCAACATCAGAAGCTAAAAATAATTATAATGTTTAATATTTACCAAATGTAAGGTCTTACTTCCGGGCGATTTTTAAGCCGGATGTATAGTTATAAATATCATATCTTTACTGTTAAATCTCTTTGGGCTTGGGAAAAATCAATAACAGATGATTGTATGAGAAGTAACTATTAACGATAATGCAGATTCGTTATACGACATTTAATAATTTTTAAAGCAACCCTATGTCAGAGACTGTCAAACTATAACATCCTTCAAAAACAAACTAAAGAATTATTTAATAACAAACTGACTTATACACCTCACTGATAGTATTCTTTTAGCAATATTAATATATTTAATTATTTATGTAAATAATATTAAGAATAACAAATATTTTTATTTGTTTTGTTTTAAATATTGTATAATCGTAAAATTAGTTTTCTATATCTCATTATTTTCCTGTTTTTTTATATACACTAGACAGGGACAATTTAATATGTCTTGCTTGTATACATTTTATTATTAGTTTTAGTCTTAATTTTAACTAATATTAACTGGTTGTAGTATTATAGATCGTAATATGTATATTAGATATTATCTTTTGATCAAATTTTTTACTTAGTGTTTAATATTAGAGTTAATTAAGATTGTTATATTCTTATGTAATATATGTTTGTCCTGGTGAGTGGAAGAGAAGGCCACATGGCCTTAACTCCACCAGGCTAAATAAATCTTAAATAAATCTTAAATAAAAATAAACTAGCTTTTTTGTAATTTTTGAAGTTGTTTTCTTTTGGCATTTCTTGTTGTACCATATCGATCGTACATTGTTGAATCGATATCCTTGTCAAAGTAGTTAATAGCGAAGATATCTCTCATTACGAACAGGAAGAGGCATTTTATCAACATGAAGAGGCAAAATTATCGGTTTATCAGTTAAATTGTCATTTTTAATTTTAAAATGTTTTTGAAGATAAAATGTTCCATGAATTTCGTCATCCACTTAATTTAGGTGTCATTTTATTCTTATTTGTATTTTGTATTTTCATTATCAAGCCAATAATTAAATAAACAACATACAAGAAGGTTACAATGGCGACCATTGGATCGCGGATTTACAACAGTGTTGCCATTACTTATTAAATACCCTAGTAGCTAATAATTAAGTTATAATATTATAGCCAACTTAAAGATCGCTGGGATATCCAAAAAATGCGCTAGGTGGAAAATTCCTCTTGATACTGTAACAGGCCACATGGCATAATATTTGCATGGATGCCTATTACTCGTATTATTCATCATCACCCTCTGGTATCATGGGAGCTGCCGCCGTCTTCCGGAAACCAAACGCCATTCCTCTCTATCCATCCATTGATCTTCCTCCATTCCTCTGATATTCATAGCTGCTTGTACCCCTTCTATCCAAGTTTTCTTCAGTCTTCCTCTCTTCCTCCTTTCCATTGGGATCCATTCCATAACTATTTTTGGCAATAATCAATTGAGTTGGTGTTTACTTGATGAAAATCCATATTTATTAATTAAATAAAAATAAAACGTAGTTTTATTTGATTTTCATATTTATTATATAATTCAGTGTACCGAAACAGCTGTCACTGAATTATATAATAAATATGAAAATCAAATAAAACTACGTTTTATTTTTATTTAATTACTTTTTGGCAATCTTTGCTCTGGCATTCGTTTGACATGACCATACCACTGCAATCTTTTCTTTTCTATTATTATTATTATTATTATTATTATTATTATTATTATTATTATTATTATTATTATTATTATTATTATTATTATTATTATTATTATTATTATTATTATTATTATTATTATTATTATTATTATTATTATTATTATTATTATTATTATTATTACAGTTATATTCAAACTAACAGCGTTATAGTCATTGGGCAGTATCTTCCAGTTAAATTGTGAAGTAAGATATACGGAAATGTATTATTAAATATCTGACTAACATTAAATACAATACTACAAACATAAAAATGCAATGAAAATGAGTACATTGCTTTAAATACTACAGTGATTATAAAAAGTGTATAATTTGTGATTTATCAAGTAATTTACAATATTACTATAAAAATTAAGGCGGCTCGATGGCGCAAGCGGTTAGACGCTCGCCTCTCACCGATGGGTCCCGAGATCGAGACTTGGTTACTCCATGTGGGTATCGTGGTGGACGAAACGGAGCTTGGGCAGGTTTTTCTCGGTGTTTCTCCTGTTTTCCCCTGCTACAATTTAATTCTACCATTTATCCATACTCATCTCATCCATTTAGTTTCATTTCGTTCATCTGCCCCAGTGGTGGCGAGTCAGACGTGGTTGGCCGACACCCTTGCCATTCACAGACCTCTATATAAGGGGCTTCGTCTCATCTCATCCCTCAACCGACCCTGAATTGGACACGAGTTGAGGATATTATATTTTATACTATAAAAATTTAACCAGAGGAGAGCTTTCTAAAAGTATGTCAATTTTTGCTAGAAAAAGTGATTTATAGTTTGTATTAGCTTGGAGAAAAATTGATGAACAAGATACGCTGGTTGCTTAGTATGATTTGGGAAAAAGAAGCTCTTCCAGATGAATGGAAGGAATCAATTATCGTACCAATTTATAAGAAAGGGGATAAAACTGATTGCAACAACTACAGGGGCATCTCATTACTTTCAACTTCGTACAAAATTCTTACAAATATATTAGTAAGCAGACTTACTCCCTATATCGATGACATCCTAGGAGATCATCAATGTGCATTTAGAAGAAACAGGTCTGCAACAGATCAGATTTTTAGTATAAGACAGATTTTAGAAAAGAAATGGGAATATAATGGTACTGTACATCAACTATATGTAGACTTCAAAAAAGCATATGATTCAATTAAAAGGGAGAAGTTATATAGTATCCTGCTGGAGTTCGGAATTCCTAAAAAGTTAGTTAGACTTATACGAATGTGTCTAAATGGCACAAAGAGTAGGGTGCGTGTAGGCAAACAGTTTTCGGACACTTTTGAAATCCAGAATGGGTTGAAGCAAGGAGATACACTATCTCCTCTACTATTTAATTTTGTACTAGAGCATGCCATTAAATCTTTAGAGAATAAGGAAGGCTTAGAACTCAATGGTATTAATAAGCTGTTAGTTTATGCTGATGATGTAGTATTATTGGCCGATAGCGAGGAGATACTGAAGGACAACACGCACACACTATTAAGTAACACTAAGAAATTAGGACTGGAAGTAAATATCAATAAAACTAAATATATGGTCACACGTAGAAATTCATTATATAATGGAAATGGACAGCTAAGGACAAATGAGGAAAATTTTGAGGAGGTGGCTGAATTCAAGTACCTAGGAACAATAATCACAAATAGGAATGAGATGCACAAAGAAATTAAACATAGGCTCAATTCTGGAAATGCCTGCTATTATGCATTGCAGAGACTCTTGATGTCCCAACTCCTTTCAAAAAACGTTAAACTGAAAATATATAAAACTATTATTCTACCACTTATATTATATGGGTGCGAAACATGGACTCTTACTTTAAGGGAGGAAAGGAGATTTCAAGCATTTGAGAATAAAGTACTTAGGAAAATTTTTGGACCAAAGAGAGATGAACAGACTGGTGAATGGAGAAGACTACATAACAATGAACTACATGGTCTTCATAGGAAGGCAGATATAATAAGAACAGTTAAGTCTCGTAGACTGCGATGGGCAGGACATGTTGCACGTATGGGGAATGAAAGACTTGCATGGAAGCTTCTTGTAGGAAAGCCAGAGGGAAAACGCCCAGTTGGTAGACCAAGAATGAGGTGGGATAATAACATTAACTATGATTTGAGGGAAGTAGATTATACAGGGAATGATTGGAAAGCATTAGCTCAGGATAGGGATGTATGGAGAGCTTATATCCGCGCGGCCATGAACCTACGGGTTCGATAGTGCCAGTGAGTAAGTAAGTAAGTTAGCTAAATAACAAGGATAAAAAGATAGATACGTATACAGGCCTACCTCTATAAATTATATCTTAGTTTTTTTTTTATATATACAAGTCTGAAGTGATGCCAGGCCTAAAATCTTTTAATGTCTCTGAGTGTACAGATGGTTTATCTGTTTTCCCACCTTGTTCTGCGTAAAACGCCTGATGTTATGCAACATCCCACAACATTCTGTGTCTGACATATTCAGAGCAATGTACTTGACAACATATTAAATCCACACGCAAACAATCGTTTTATATTTCTCTCTACTGCAAAATATAACAAATCTCCACTTTTTTTCTCTCATAAACACTTCTCTACAACTAATGTCCAGCCGATACACTATATTAGTTAATTGAAGGCCTGCAATACGAATAATAATAATAATAATAATAATAATAATAATAATAGTAAAGATAATAATAATAATAATAGTAAATATAATAATAATAGTAAAGATAATCTATTATTATTATTATTATTATTATTATTATTATTATTATTATTATTATTATTATTATTATTCCTTACCTCTGGTTCCGAGAGTCGCGGGTTCAAACCCGGCCGGGGTCGATGGATTTTTAGGACGGAAAAATCCAAGGAGCAAGTTCTCCGGGAGGGACTTGAAGCCGTGGGTCCCCGAGTCTGAAGATTTTCAGGCTCGTAAAAAATCCTTAAGCCTGAATGAAAAGGCCTCTAAGCAAAATTTACCGAATTTTCCCGTCCTAGTACAACCTTGGTTTCCTAGATGTCAGTATGAGGCGGAACGCTGACCATGGACGACTCAAATGACATCTATACGAAAACAAGTGTAACTAAATTAGTATGGTTCAAATTCTTCCCTGTAGGGGAGAGCGCCTAAATCTCTGTAAAGGGAAAACATGGGCTAACAATACAATACAAATAATAATAATAATAATAATAATAATAATAATTATTATTATTATTATTATTATATATTATTATTATTATTAATTATTATTATTATTATTATTATTATTATTATTATTATTATTATTATTATTATTATTATTATTATTATTATAACTAAATCACTGGATCTATCAAACACATAAGTTCATAGCTGCGCGGATATAAGCTATCCATACATCCCTACTCTGAGCTAATGTTTTTCAAGCATTCCCTTTATAATTTACTCTTCCCTCAAATCATGATTGTTATTCTCCCACCTCATTATTGGTCTACAAACTGGACTTTCTCCTCTGTTTTTTCTACAAGACGCTTCGATGCTACACTTTCATTCTCCATTCGCGCCGCATGTCGTGCCCATCGTCGTCTACATGACTTAACTGTTCTTATCATAGCTGGTTTCCTATAAAGATCATGTAGCTCACTGTTATGTAGTCTACTCCATTCACCTGTCTGTTCATTTCTCTTTGGTCCAAAAATTCTCCTAAAAACTTTATTCTCAAATACTTGTAATCTTTTCTCCTCCCTTAATGTTGTTTGTACATGAAATTTACATTGCTACATTTATTGTACCTTTAACTGTTTATAATTAGTATAGTGTATATCTATATTTGTCAAATATTTATTTGTATTTGTGCTGGTTGAGTGGAAGAGAGGGCCTTATGGCCTTAACTCTGCCAGAATAAATAAAGTAATATTATTATTATTATTATTATTATTATTATTATTATTATTATTATTATTATTATTATTATTATTATTATTATTATTATTATTATTATTATAAAGTAATCATCCATGTTTCGCATCCATACAGTAGATCTAGGAAAATAACAGTTTTATATATTTTCAGTTTAACTTCTTCAGAGAAGTTGGGACAACAAGAGCTCAATCTTGCAGTCTTTTAAGAGGTCTTCCTGGTCGACGATGTCCTTTGCGCTTATTGTGCATCATCATTTTTTTGAATTCTTGAATTATACATTCTTTTTGTATGGTCTAGGCAGTTTAATTCATATCGGTTGAGTGTTTCTTCTACTGATTCTATTTTTATTTGTTCTAAAATTTCTTCGTTCTTTTTCCGAACTAAATGAGTGTTTTCTGCTGTCCTTCTGAGAAATTTGTTTTCTGTTGTTTCTGCTCCAGTCTCTTTTTCTTAATGTTCAAATATCACTTCCGTATAAAAGGGAGGGTAATGCCCAAGTATTATAAGTTATATTTTTATTCTTGTGGATTTTTGTACTAATTTAGCTTTTAATGTATTAGGAATTTTTATTATTCCTAAGATTTGTGTAAATTTGGTCATTTTCTTGTTCACTGATAAATATAAAGTATAATAAACAATCATAACTAAAAAATCATACAATTTAAATAAAAATCAATGAAAGCAATCCCTGTTACTGCTGCTACTACCACTACTATTGGGTACTTTTGTTGTGTGTATGTTTTGTGTTTGTGTGTGCCTGTGCGTGTTATCCTCTAATTTGCTTACAAGGAATTTCCATTCTCCTATTGTATTCCTCACTGGTGCCATATGTCCTGCTTATCCCAGTCAAAAAGACATTTGTATTTTTGGTCTCCCATAAACATAACGAAGCTCCGTGTGATTTTTTTTTAAATTGACATATCTTCATGTTATAATTCAAACGCAGTCTTGGTAGAAACGTGGCTAATGTGTGCGGCTCCTCCGTCTGGGATCCCAGGATCAAATCCGTCGGTTCCAGAGAAGTGTTGATGATAGGTCATACCGGAATTTTTCGGGTTTTCTCGGGTTTTTTCCATTTCCCGAATTTCATCCCACCAACACTCTCCGTTCATCCTTCCCTTCCATTCATGTCATTTCATTTCTCATTCATTCATTTCATATCACCTTCCATCTCATCTCATGTTAGGAAAAATACAGTAGTTTATTATTATTTTTATTATTATTATTATTATTATTATTATTATTATTATTATTATTATTATTTATCTGACATTTATAAACCCTATTTGACTTATGGTACATTAGGAAAGAAGTTTGTTAGTCAAAGTTGTGAGTCAGTTCTTAAAGGTTCTTAAAAGTTAAAAAAAATTAAGCTAATTGAGGGCGACGGCACATAGCAGGTATTTATTTTAATTTAAGAATTTATTTTTTGGTTCAATGCTACCACGTTTTCATTTTGACATTTTGGTATTCTCTCCTGGCATGGCGTTATTGTAACCCACTTCTGAGGTTCGGGCGCCTGGAAGGCGGAGTTACGCTGCCCCGATGATATATGATAGGTGGTGACGATGATGGTAATGATGCGCCAGGAGATGCCTAAATTGTAAACTTAATGAATATGTTAATGATGAGCATGATGGCCAGATGAAGGTCGGGAACCGTTTGGGCCTTAAAGTTTCCTGACATTTGTCCTATACGTGAGGAAAAAACCCCAAAAAAGAACCATCGCCCAGGAAACTTGTCCCGACGGGGGATCGAGCCTGGGCCCGCTGCGTGACAAGGCACGCTACCTCGAGACCACAGCGGTGGACTATTTACTCAAAATTAAAGTGGGAAGAAATACTATCGCAGACATTTTGCATTTTTACATTTAAAAACATTGGAGAAAACATTTTTATATTAACTTGAGTTTGACTGAAGATGAAAGTAAAGTGGTCTTTGAAACTGGTATCGTGAAAACACGGATCTTTATGAGGTGAGATATAAAAACATTTTCTCCAACTCATTTAAAATTTTATTTTAATACTTTACTTTGTGATTAATAACTAATTAAAATACCAAATGCTGTGAATTACGTAGAATTGTCCTTCCTTGTTAATACTGAATAAAATTTCGCTAAAATTATACCTCGCTAGTATTTTCCTCTTGTAATTACATTTAATCTGGTTAAAATTACTACATGTTAAGGGTTTCTGCTAGGAAAATGATAACAATCTTCAACAAACTGGAGTATTGTGAACGTAAGCCTATCTGTGCTCCTGGATTCTACCTTAATTACGCATCACAGTAAACACAAAGCCAGTAGAATAATGAACAATAACACGGTAGTGACCGTCATAATTCTCACGCAATTGTTATAAAGCCATTACACTACAACTCCGGTTGTGTTAAAACAGTTTTGTCCTCTCGGAGGGAAGGAAGACTGTCACAATGTAAACCAGTGCACTCAGACACATTATTATAGCGAATGACAAGTAATTCTATTTCATTCTGTGACGAATTTGATATGTAAGTTACTTAAAATTAGTATAGAAAACTATTGCAATTCTCAAACCCTTTCACCAACATCCGATTCCGATTGAGGGTCTTTCCACTTTTCAGCGGTTGCCCTTTTACCAGCCGGCTGCTGGCCCTTCACATCCACATGTGTGATGATCAACAGCCAGTGTAGGGGTGACGTGCGGTTAGCATGTCGAGTCCCCCAGCCGTTATAGCTGGTTCCTCAACCTGGAGCCGCTACTTATTGTAGCTACCCAATTACCTCACGATGCTGGGTGGGCACCGGTCCCATACTGGCCGAAATACCATGAGAAAATTTCTTCCCCCATGGAGACTCGAACCAGCGCAAGTCCCGTAGCTCTGCGCCAAGGCTTCCTACCTTAACCGCTCGGCTACGGCGCGGGACCTTTCACCAACATAAACTCTAAAATGTCGGGTGAAGTGATTCATTTTAGCATAATCAATATTAAGAACATTCTGTGTGTGTGTGTGCTTGCGTGCGTCTGTGTGTGTGTATGTGTGTGTGTGTGCTTGCGTGCGTCTGTGTGTGTGTATGTGTGTGTGTGTGAGCGTTTCGATGTTATAATTTAATTTTTATATTTACCAAAGGTGGCAGCCCCACCATTGGACTTACTAGGCAGCAGGCCAGTTACCTGCTACGAGGAATTATAAAAAAAACTCGAACTCCCCAAAGCAATATTTGGACAGATCGAATTACAAATATATAATATAAACGAGAGAATACACAGAAATAAACGTAATTGGTTTGAACATATACAAAGAATGCCAAATAATCGTTTATCAAAATAGCTGCTTCATTATAGGCCTCTAGGCCGAAGAAATGTAGGAAGACCAAAACGTCGTTGGAAAGATGACCTGCACCTGCAGCATATAGTGCACCGGGGAGCGGAACGGGCCAACAGGCCCATACCTTGAAGATAATGATGATAGGTCTATTTACCAAATTAAGTATAATTTTATTTGAAAATAAAAATTAACTCCTGAACTGGGATTTGAACCGAGATCTCTAGCTTTATACACTAATGCGCAACCACTTCCGCTATTCAGGCTCCTGAAACATTTTTGTAGAAGCCTTCAGATCACATCGTGAGCGCAGTTTCGCAGATACTTGCGGTAAATAATTGTATCAAGATTTTTTTTTAAATACATCACGAAACTCTGTTGAGGTCACTGTGTTAATTTTTTTAAGAAATATAAAAACAGTACCTGATATCTCAGTCGTCTTCAACAGTCTGCAGAGTGAATTTGTAGAAGGCCTTTCGAAAACTTAAGTTTCATCTTCTGCTTTTAGTTTGTTACATATTACCAGCAACAGGGGGTAGTACCAAATTGAAAGCAGAAGATGAAACTTAAGGACTTTCGAAAGGTCTCCTACAAAACCACACTACTGATTGTTGAGAACGACTGGAATCTCAGGTTACTGTTTTATATTTCTTAAAAATGTTAAAAGAATTGTACATGAGGAATAAAAAAATTAAGGCTGCGTTGGAAGCCTAAATAGCGTAAGTGGTAGCATGCGTTAATTTTTATTACTTACTCTTAAAATGCTTTCACGATATGTTACTTATAAATATAAACTTCTCGGTGTACATAAACAGGTCACATACCTTCTAGTGGCAGCATATTTTCTTCAAGAAGTAAATTGCATGTCGTAGACGCCATCAATAAATTACCGATCGAGTCAAAAATGTGTGTTTAAATACTTAATATGGTCAGCTCAATATCATATGAAGTTAATTAAAACATATTAATCTGCCCTTTTCCGAAATAAAAAAAAAAATAATTCAACAAATGATTGTAGTAAATTGCCCACATATATCACTACAAATATACATGACATCGTAATGATACGCCTGATGCTATATTTACACAATGTTTGTACCGTAATTGTATTAAAAGTAAGAAATTCAACATAGTATTAAATACATCGGCCGCGGTGGACTAGTGGTTATGCTCCTTGCCTCTGGTCCCGATGGTGGCGGGTTCAAACCCGGCCGGGGTCGATGGATTTTTGTAGGATGGAAAAATCCAAGGAGCAAGTCCTCCGGGAGGACTTTAAGCTGTAAAAGATCCTTAAGCCTGAATGAAAAGGCCTCTAAGCAAAATTTACCGAATTTTCCCGTCCTAGTACTACCTTGGTTTCCTAGATGTTAGTATGAGGCGGAACGCTGATCACGGACCACTCAAATTACATCTATACGAAAACAAGTGTAACTAAATTAGTATGGTTCAAATTGTTCCCAGTAGAGAGAGAGCTCCTAAATCCCTGTTAGGGAAACATGGGCTTACAAAATTACAAGAAGGAGATTAAATACAGTGAGCTACGATACAAGGATGGAAGGCTTTTACGTATTCGTTGATAAACGAATGTATGACTATTTGTCCTTTATAGACTTCTAAACCGTTCAACCGATCTTCGTGAAAATTTGTGCCTACAGGGTTTCAGATGGGGCGATAATCTCACAAGTTTCAGTAAGAAGGCTTCTGTGAAGCATTTTACGTAGGTGTAATGCGGTCATTGAATCTCACGGAGGACACACTAAGTACTGGGTGTTGAAATAACCATGGAAACATTGATTCCTAAAATAAGAAATATCAAATTTTCACTTTGTTTTCTGTTACAAATGATAATTTGTTCGTATTTATAATACTGTACAATAAAATATTATATGAATATCTATTATAATTTTACCTAAATCTTCAGTTCATAATTATAAAAGATCAAAAATTAAATTCTTTCAATATTTATTTTGTTGATTTGTGTTCCTCTGTTTGTTTTAGTAATATAGGACCATAAATTTGACCAGTTCATGAATTCGCTTAGTTTACGCAGTTCTGCATGGCGGACTATTTTCCATAAAGGCGAGGGATGTTCGCCAAAAAAATCTCATCTAGGAACTTGTTATGACCAGTAGCGTATGTCCTTATCAAGTATATTACGACACGGCTTCCCCTATTTGTCTTACACGTGAAAAAATGTCCCCCCAAAAAATTCTCACCTTGGAAACTTGTTCCAATCAGGGATCGAACAATGACCCGCTGCATGAATAGGTCCACCACTATTCTCTATAAAATTACCATTGACAATAGCGGTGTACCTATATATTTTACATAGCATGTGACAGGTTGAGTGGTATCATTGGTGAGAAGTCCCTTGATATTGGAGTAAAATGTAGTCCCTCAGGAGCACGTTCATAATAAGAAATTAATGTAGTCCGGTAATCCAGGCTTCATTAACAGTGCACGTACCTACAGCTTCTGTTCTCTCATGGTCTTTGATGTGCTTCATTAATTTGATTGGATGCGCCGGCGCACATCTGGGTCTCTCCTTTGTTAACACACAACACATCCCATTCCCTGATTGGCAGCTTGTTTGTACTTGTCAACTTACACCCAATTTTTTATATAAGCTTATAGGGTGTTTCAAAATAAGTATTATAAAATAAGTCTACAAGTTATTAGTCCTATAGGTGCAATACTGCATTTATTTTGGTCCTCCGCTATTGATCCTTACATCTAGCTCACTGGCATATCGAGCAGGTTCTTGGCCGCATGAACCTCCCTATTCTAGACTAATATTTTCCAATCATTCCCTGTATAATTCACCTCCCCCAATTCATGATTAATTACATTCCCACCCTATTATTCCCCTGCCTACTGGACGCTTTCCGTCTGGCTTTCCTACAAGAAGTTTTCACACCTCTATTTTATCATCATTTTTACCACATATCCTGCCCGCGATGTATCATCATCATCATCATCACTCCAGGGATTAGGCAATTGCCCGTTCCGACTTCATATTGCATCAGCCCAACGTCTTCTAGGTCTTCCAACATCACGCCTTCCTCTTGCTTGATAATTTCTGGCTAACAATGGATATCTCTCCTTACTCATTCCATCCATGTGATCAATCCATTTCTGTCTGTAATTCGTGACTTTATCCAATAAAGGCTGTACTTTCAATTCTTCTCTTATATCCTCATTTCTTATTCTATCAAGTCTTGTACATCCTTTTACTTGTGTTAGGAACCGCATCTCTGCCGTCTGTATTCTATCCTTCTGTATTTTCACTGGAGCCCAAGTTTCACATCCAAACAATATTGTGGGAACCGCCATAACATTATACATTTTTATAACTGTTCTTATTACATCTGGTTTCACATAAAGATAATGTAGCTCACCGTTATATAGTTTTCTCCATTCACCTATCTATTCGTCTCTCTTTGGTTCAAATATATTCTTAACAAGTACTTTAATATAGTGTATGTATACATATATAATATATACTGTAAAGAAGTATTTGTAATTTTTGCTGGTTAAGTGGAAGGTAAGGCCTAATGACCGTAACTCTTCCAGAATAATTAAGACATTATTAATATCATTATTATTATTATTTCTGTGTTCTTGATTCTGTCTTCCTTAGTGCACCCTTTAACAAATCTCAAAAATGTCATTTCTGCTGCCGTTATCCTACTTATATCTTGTTTTTTATGTATCCAGGCTTCTAAACCATAGAGCAGTACCGGTACTGCCAACGTTTTATAAAATTTCAATTGGGTCTCTCTTGTTGTTTTGTTATTTAGTGATCGTTTTATCGTACCATATATTCCCTGGAATTTTGCTATTTTATTTAGTTATATCAGGATAGGGATGTATGGAGAGCTTATGCCCCGCGGCCATGAACCTACGGGTTCGATAGTGCCAGTGAGTAAGTATTCATCATCATCATAAAAATAATAATACGTTATTATTTGCGGCTCGCTCTAAAGAAAGGACTCTAGTAGAACCATTGCTATATTTCTCTCCGGGGCTAGTCGCTTGAATTGGCATATATTGTTGGCGTTACCATGACAACTGACTCAGATAGGCAGGGGGGATATGACTGTTTTAATCTTCAACAAGAGCTGTTCGGTCGTGTCGTGACTACCTGTTCCTTTACACGAGTTTTCCCACCTTCCGTGTCAGTGCAGGTTAAAATTTAGGTTACGAAACCCCACTTCTATTTATGTATGAGGATCTTCGTAGTATTCGTTTGTATTCCTTAACCATTGTACGTACTACCTCTGCAATGCGCCATTTTGTATCTACCACATAACACACACATTTGCTTAATATTAAACAAGTGCAACTCGCTGCAGGGAAACTTACTTATTAATAATGAAGATGGTTTTAGTTTGTTATTCCTGCCTCTAATACACTACCTTCCATATTCACCGCATGCGCTACAAAAACAATGGATATGGCTTTATTTATAATTGCATAAAAAAACAAAAATGCAACTTTCAAAAAGTGATACAAAAGAATAAAAAGAAACAAAACTAAACTAGTGCAGACACATAATCCTGTACTCTATTATTCGCCTCTTGTGACTTCATTTGTTATAGAATATAGCTGTAGCGCTCTTCAATAATTCCCTTGATTAAATTTTCATAGAGTTGTTTGTATACTCTACTACTCTATTAAAACTCGTTCTAATACGAGTGATGCGGCAATTCATACGGGAACACTCAGATTTATAAACAGTGTTCTTTCTTGAAATTATAGTAATGGAAATAGTTATAACTTCTGAAATAATATGAATATAAATGAAACCAATTACTTCAAAGAGTGAAAACTGCGAATTGTTCTACCATATGTTCCATAAACCTCATCATTAGAGTCCGGATTTCTATGTAATTATTTTTTTCCCCTTGGTAACAGTCTGAAAACTTAAATGTTTAATGGTTTATGCTTCTAGGACCATATAATTCATGTTAAGGTTACATAGTTTTACATATGCTGAATAATACTACATATTTTAAAGATAAATACATATTTTTACATATTATGTCAAATTCTTAATTGCATACACACATCCATCTACTTAAATATTCACCTAAGACGTTCAGCATAATTTCCTCAGTATAAAAATATATTTTTTTTCTCATCGAAAAAAAAACTTCTGAAAATAACGAGAAACATATAGTCAATCTTACCATTTAATCTATAAAATTCATTTACTAAATTTTCAGTTCTTTTTCTTTAGTGTTCATATAAAGTTCAAAAAGCAGCAGATATGTGTGATTGAATAATAGCTACAACTGGTTGAAAAACTAATAGAGAAATTTGATTTTTGAGCTTTACTTTACACCTCTTCAGGCATTAGATATTTTGAGGACCCTTTTACTATCGCTGATTCAGTGTATGGATCAACTTTTACTGTGTTTCTTGGCATGATAGACTGCAGAATTTTTACCTAATCTGATCGGTTACACTGAATTTAATTATGCTATTTGTATAACATATTTTTCACAACAATTTAATTAAATAAAAGTATTTTAAAAACATGTAATCGTGTGGAAGAATTATGAAATGTGTGTTCCCTCCATTAGAATAATTTAATAAAACATTTTAAACATCTCTTTGTAACTTTAATTCTACATATTTGGTATACATTTTATATGTTTTTTTGTTACATATTAATGTATGTTACCTATTTCATGGGGTAATGTAGTAGTCTGATCGTGGCTTCCATTAGTGGCACGGGAAATACCAACTGATAGTCGACGATCTCGACCAATGTGTTATGAATAACGCTAGGATTTGAATGCATTTAACATATTCCACGGTACAGTGAATATTAAAATTAGAATATTCCAGAATACAGTGTTTCTCTTTCAGCCCGAAGTAATTTGTTGCCAGAAGTTCCTGTCTAAAGCATCTTCTTCCTTCAAATCTCTAGCTTCCATACTTCTCCACACTCCATCTATCCAACGTTCTCTAGGTCTAACTCTTCCACTTCTTCCATTAGCTTTCCTATCAAGGATCTTCTTTGCTATTCTATTTTCTTCCTTTCTTATGAGGTATCCATACCATTTCAAACATTTTTTTTTCTATCTTTGTGACAATATTTTACATTAAAAAACTCAAATGTCTGATTTTATACTAAAACAGTTCTTCCAACCTCTGCAAGAGCTGGTGAGAAAGATCAAAGAAGAATTCCATTAACTTTTCTATCAAGGATCTTCTTTGGTATTCTATTTTCTTCCTTTCTTATGAGGTATCCATACCATTTCAAACTTTTTTTTTCTGTCTTTGTGACAATATTTTACATTAAAAAACTCAAATGTCTGATTTTATACTAAAACAATTCTTCCAACCTCTGCAAGAGCTGGTGAGAAAGATCAAAGTAGAATTCCATATACTAGACACGATAAATATACATGCAAGAAGACATTGGAGACTTGGGTATAGGGTTCCACATTACAAGATATATTTTAAAACCTCAACGATCTACACTGATCGTGAATGAAATAGCATAAATATGTAGGAGAACGCAGTGGTATAGTTGGTTAAGTCAATACCCTATAGGCCTGAAGATCGAGAGTCGAGATCCAATGGGGTCAGAATTTTTAAACTGCATAACTTTCTGGCAGTATCATGATCCTGGGGTCGAATCAGCCTCTAACAAAAATCAATACCATGCTGTGTTGTGAGGGTAAAGTCGGCTATCACGCTAGGATGATATCTCGTGCCGATTGTCTATAAAGATGGGAACATTAACCTCTTACTACCCCTAAGGCCCGCAGTGGGATCACTTTATAATAGAAACATCACAACAACCTTCTTACCACATTGTCAAACATTTATCAGTCCCATTCTTTCAAACTTGGTCTATCTTAAAGTTAATATTTGATATAAAATGTATACAGAAATTAAATTTTAATGTGTTTAATATTACATGTTTTTAGGAATTTTTATATAGTCTTACATATTTTACATAATAGTAATATGTAAATATGCATACTTTTCTATATTAATACTACATTAAAATCCTAGCTTAATTCTGTGGTGTTACATTGCTGACAGCAACATAAATTATTTCTTATAAGTGCCAAATCACATACTAGTGTCTTGTTGATATGGTCCTTAACAAACCCTCATAAGAATAAATCGGGTGATGATAGGTCGAGTGAAATGGCGGACCATGTGACCCACCCTGCAGGGAATTGTTTAATGTAAGAATGTGCAAACTATGTTGGTAAAGTGTGTTGGTACCTCATGTAGGCTACATAATCTCTCAAATCTAGCGAATGAATTTCTCAACTTAAATTTCAGTTGGAATAACCGCTTATTTTTGTCGCAGAAGACATTGAAAATGTTCTCCTTGTACTGTTACGTATTTATGACATCATTCAAGAAAATTCTTCTTCTTTATCTAAGTTGAACCTATCACCTTTTAGCTACTTTTTACCCGACACACGCCAACCGATCTTTTACAGAAGAACGCCCGACAGGAGAGGAATTTTTTAAACTGTGGATCACACACACATATTTTTGAGCACACGAGGACATGGAGAACTTCTTAAATGAGTGAGCAGCTCAATGTCAGACAATACAACATTAAACAAAACACACCACCCACACACACAATCAATCTAAAGACGACGAATATGATAATGATGCTTATGATAATCAGATGATGTTCGCTACTTATTGTAGCTACTCAAATTCCTCACGATACTGCAATGGTACGAGTCCCATACTGATCGAAATTCCATGAGGAAATTACTTCTCCCATGGGGATTCGACCCTGCGCAAATCCCTTAGCTCTGCACCATGACATGATGTTTTACAACAGGCATGTTATTAAGTGGCTCACTAGGAGTGAATAGACTCCCCGCCATCCTATTCAAACTTAAGTCGGATAGGCTTACAAGGTAAAGCATACATATTCACTTATCAGTTGTGTTGTTTCATTTGGAGTGTTCCTATTTGCGGATAGAAGGGTGGGACCGCCTTTTCACACCTATTGTATAGATGACTTAACTTGACATGATGGAGATACAAGGGTGGATCGTTCACCACTTTAGTCCAGATACAAAAGAAAGAACCTACCCTGTTGTCAGTTTTCCTCTTCCCCTTCACCCTATTAACATCTGATGAAGAGACACCGTCAACACTGGTGCGAGTGAGAGAGGATCAGTACAGTTGTCTCATTCTACAATTTTCTCTTAGAGTTAAACCAGAGAGACTACAGTGACCACTTAATAACAATCTTACTTTATAACATTGGCTACGACTTTACAAATTTACTGATTACCTTACAAAGTTGTTGAGTTAACTATGTTTTGCAACAATCTGCATTGCAATAGATTTAATAGCTTATATTCTACATCAGTTTGTTATTCGTAATATTGGATCCACTTGTTCTCCACGGTAAAGAAGGCAGAAGAAGAACCTGCAAGATAAGGGATAGATGGGACTCCAAAGCTTTGGTTAGCAACACGTGTAGGAGAAGTAAACTCCGAAATAAATTCCCGATCCACTAGGGAATGTGGTTGTACGTCTGGGCTGGTAACCCGACCACATAAAAATATTCAAACTCATCTCTCTCGCAGTGTACAGCAGGATGGATTTAATGGACGGCGACATAAGGAATGTAGGAAGGCCAGTGAAGAGATGGACAGAACAACTGTGAGAAGGAGCAGGCAATTCGCCTAACCCGTGAAGTGAAAAAGAAGGAGTGTTGGATCCGACACCATGTGTGTGTGAGTGTGTGTGTGTGTGTGTGCGCGCGCGCGTATTTTTATTTGTTCATACTCTTATGATATGCATACTTGTACTGCATACTCGTCCTTTTTTTGTTTTGGAGGAGCAGAGGGGTTTGCGTACCGGCGCGGCGGTAGAAATGCTATCAGAAGGATAATCCATGGCCCATAGGTCAAAGACCATAAGCCAGAATAAAACAGATACCGTGGTCAATAGAATGACGATCTTTCACTGTATAATACAACCGCCAAGAAACACGTACATGGGTTTCACTGGAGTAGAATTTTCTCGAGATAAAATATCGGATCTCCGAGTGGAGAATTGGCTTACTTCAGGAGTTCCATGGGAAAGTTTTAAAGTGGCTGTAATTGTAAAGTCTTCATGGCCTGTTATCGGGATATCTTTAATTCTTTTAATCATAGAGACTAGAGACTTAGGGTCGGTTTCACCAACAGAGGTAACTGTATTACGCCAGTTTAAGCTATGCATTATACAGGGGAAAACTGGCGTAATACATTTACCTCTGTTGGTGAAATTGGCCCTAAGTATTTCAGAACAGCGTTGCCGATGCATAAATCACTCTTTCTTAACATTCTCAAGATGTTGTAATAGCCCCCAGTGTACGTCGGAATTGATTTTTTTTTCAACATTTTAAACATTTTAATTCATCTATAAAATGTCACTTAGAATCCTCGTAAAGTAAATAGCTACTAAAGCGCATCTGCAGTATAGAGACCTATAAGAATGGATTAAGTTTATTTCCACTGGTGCAGTATAATAGTGAGTGGTTTGGTTGGATGCGACGCAATTAATTGTTGTGCAGATTAGATTGTCTACTGTTCCCAAACTAATTACCAATTTGCTGAACCTACAAGCGTTTCTAACAATAGTCGAACGTAATTTGTTATACTAACGCATTGCGTTCCGTAACTTCAACAAAATTTATTCCGGGAAAACAATAACACAGCTCTCTGTCCCTTTACTTCATTTTGTTTAATCTTTTTAAAAAATGTTAAACTATAGTTCGTTTTTTGTATAATGTATAAACAATCACAGACAAGTATTCCAACACGAGATGTCTGTAAATGATTATTGCAACATCCACTAAAATTAGTCGCCGCGATCTATATTTCTTCCGAGCTAAGTTCCAGTTATAGATGTACGACTACATTTTCATTGGTCGCAATTAAGCGTGTAAGAAAATGTAGTTCAGTCTCTAAAACTCTAAATAAAGGAAATAAAATAATAATAATATATATATATATATATATTATCAAGCATATGTCTATATAAGTTATATGGGAGACTCATGAAATATATAATTGCAATTTTAATAGATTAAGTAAGCATTGTTATATTCTTACGTACGCAGAATTCAGAATGCATGTGGATTTGTATTGTTTCATAATGGCCGTTTTGTGTAGAATTTCTTAAAACATCGAAAAAAAACATTTGAACTAGCGGAGAAAAATTATTTTGAATATTTCCAAACAGGTTAGTGAAATCTATTCTTCATTAGCCATTAAAAATAACAGCAGAATTTACAGGTGAGTCAACATAGAGCATATATTCTGCCGGTAATGAAATTTCAAATAAAGGATATCTATCGACATCATGAAAAAAGCGTGAACGTCTAACTAGGTAGGCCCGCATATAATTTAGGCCATAAATAAATAAGAAATGGAGAAGTTCCTATTTATTGGTACTATCTCCCCTTGCTTTCAGTCTTATTTCCCGTAAAATACGATGTTGCCTAAAAACAGTGTTTGTATCGATGACAGTTCCTTACACAATTCAGTCATATGGCGGGTAAAAGTAGCACCAGGGTCCCCTTATAAACGGAGTCGGCAGAGTAACACCTTATGAAAGTTTGTTTACAGTACAACTGGAACTTGGCTCGGAATTAGTATAGTGGTTGTTTCTTGCCTGTAGTCGTGAGAGTCAAGGGTTCAAACCCGGTAGGGATGGATGGAATTTTAGGATAGAAAAATCCAAGAGACAAGTCCATCGGGAGGGAATCGATCCCGAGTCTGAAGATTTCAGGCTCGTAAAAGAACCGCAAGCCGGAATAAAATACCTCTGCGCAAAATTCAACCAACCTTCATCCATTCAATTAATACCTTAGTTATCTTCTATATGTCTCATTGAGGTGATGTGCTAACCACATGGCACTCGTTAACATCTCTAGGTAAATAAGTGCAACTAAATTAGCTTGATTAGGAAACTTCTGTTAGGAAGCACCCGTATCCCCACGTGGGACGTATGAGAAACATGCATACATCCTAAAATTACCTCCTTTAATTGTTTTCTCTTATATATTTCTTGCTTTCTTTTCTTATTTTTTCGTTCTTTTTTTATGTATTTCCTTCTTTCCTACTAACCTTCTATATATCTGCAACGAAAGAATAAAATAATGTATCACTCCATGGTGTAAATATATGCTGTTTAAAAAAATCCCGCCTCTTCCACCGATTTGCTGTACAATAGCTGTTCTATTCAAATCAAATTATCAACTTTTTGTATTTTTAAATCGAGCCACCTCAGTGGTCTCGAGGCCTTGTCACGCAGCGGGCCCGTGCTCGATCTCCTGCCTGGATAAGTTTCCTGGGTGAGGTTTTTCCGGGTTTTTCCTCACCTGTAAGACAAATGTCAGAAAACGTCAAGGCCCAAACGGTCCCCGAACATCATATCGCCATCATAACTATCATCGTTCTTATTCGCCGTAGTTTAAGAATGAGAGTAAAATAATGTCTGTGAAGTTTTAATTTTATTTCAACAAGTAATTGTGAATGTAGTATCCAACATACAGGAGGCGTTACAAAATAAATGTTTTGAGTTTATGTTCTAAAAAAAACCTCAGTCATAAAATAAAGATAACTGATGTGACAACTAACGCTTCTGCATGGTGCAAAAATTTGAATTAAAATAATTATTTGTTACGTATGAGTTTATTCATATTTTGGAATGTAGACACTTAAAAACATGTTAAATAATGCATATACCACTTTAGGAAGTAGGGAAGAAACATTAATTTCCATGGCTTACCTCAAATTTTACGTGTAATTTTACCAGGATAATCTCCAACGCCTTCTCTATAAATTTATGAATGTCAAAAATGCAATATGAAAGTTTCAATTGAAAAGTCTAAATATGTTGCGGTATCGAAAGATTCACGACATTGTAAATTAGAAACTTAAGGAAAAACTAGTCCCGCGCCGTAGCCGAGCGGTTAAGGTAGGAAGCCTTGGCGCAGAGCTACGGGACTTGCGCTGGTTCGAGTCTCCATGGGGGAAGAAATTTTCTCATGGTATTTCGGCCAGTATGGGACCGGTGCCCACCCAGCATCGTGAGGCAATTGGGTAGCTACAATAAGTAGCGACTCCAGGTTGAGGAACCAGCTATAACGGCTGGGGGACTCGACATGCTAACCACATGTCACCCCTACACTGGCTGTTGATCATCTACCTCTGTGATTGACACATGTGGATGTGAAGGGCCAGCAGCCGGCTGGTAAAAGGGCAACCGCTGAAAAGTAGAAAGACCCTCAATCGGAAGGAAAAACTATGGACCAGACTATGAATTTTATATATTTGGGCACATAACTTACAAGCAATAGTAATTTACAATCAGAGATAAATAAATAAACGAACAAAGCAGGATGGATTGCGGGATCAATTAACGATATAATTTGGAGGAATAAATACCTAAGAACATAAACTAAAGTACGAATTTATAAATATGTAGTACGTTCTGTCCTCACTTATGCTTTTCTGAAACAAGACCCGAAACTCCAAAACAAAACAAATGTTCGAAACAAAAGAAATTCACTTAGAAATATAATGAACACAGATAAGACAGAATCAGAAAAATGGATACATCAGGAACAATGTGAAATTCAGCCAATAAACGAATGGCTATCAAAAGGGAGACAGGAATTGAATAGCCATGTCTCAAGAATGAGTGACGACAGGGCTATCAAAAGTTGTACGAGATAATATTCCAACGGGCAGGAAATCTCTCGGAAGACCACGACAATGATGGAAATTTATCTTCCCAACAGGCCGTAAGCCTAGGATCAAGGAAAGAAGAAGAAGATGAAAATTAAGAGGTAGAATATGACTGATTAAATTCTAATACTTACTTACTTACTCACTGGCACTATCGAACCCGTAGGTTCATGGCCGCGCGGACATAAGCTCTCCATACATCCCTATCCTGAGCTAATGCTTTCCAATCATTCCCTGTATAATCTACTTACCTCAAATCATAGTTAATGTTATTCTCCCACCTCATTCTTGGTCTACCAACTGGGCGTTTTCCCTCTGGCTTTCCTACAAGAAGCTTCCATGCAAGTCTTTCATTCCCCATACGTGCAACATGTCCTGCCCATCGCAGTCTACGAGGCTTAACTGTTCTTATTATATCTGGCTTCCTATAAAGACCATGTAGCTCATTGTTATGTAGTCTTCTCCATTCACCTGTCTGTTCATGTCTCTTTGGTCCAAAAATGTTCCTAAGTACTTTATTCTCAAATACTCGTAATCTCCTTTCCTCACTTAAAGTAAGAGTCCATGTTTCGCACCCATATATCTGGTAGAGTAATAGTTTTATATATTTTCATTAAATTGTAATAACGTTATTAAATAGTAGTTGTGATGAAATTGTATCTAATATTTAAATTTCAACCTAGCATTTCCCTTGACGACTCAAGAAACCAGAAAAAAATCTGTCTGATTGATCATAACTGGGATTTGAACCGCGACCTCCTAAAAACAATACCAAACACTATCCCCATATCCAACTCGTTCAGTTTTATACAATCTGAACTTTATACGTAGAGGAAAGTATCATGGATATTTTGTCCGCAGACTGCATAGACTTTCGATTTTGCATATTTATCAACGCAATGCAGCTTTTCTGTTGTGATAGAACTTCGATATATTGCCCTCTAGCGTAGCTCTAAAAATACACTATTGATATTTGTTTTGTTGGGTGACCAATTCTTCCAGAAAAATAAATATTTATATAGTGATATTTTATGCCGCGCACTAAAAGATAATATATTCTGGTTTATATGAGTACTTCCAACATTAAAACGTCAATTTTGTATACGGTATACACTTTTTCAATGATGATAATAATAATAATAATAATAATAATAATAATAATAATAATAATAATAATAATAATAATAATAATAATAATAATTAATATAGTAAAATTTTAATTGAACCTTTCCCAAAAGTTACCCTGTCTTACAGTGACACAATTTCTCGGGAGTAATGATACAAAAGTGATACTATTGAACCCAGAGTTTCATGGCCGCACGGACTTTAATCTCAATACATCCCTATTCTGAGCTGTTTTCCAATTAATGGACTTCAATTAAATAATAATAATAATTAATATAGTAAAATTTTAATTGAACCTTTCCCAAAAGTTACCCTGTCTTACAGTGACACAATTTCTCGGGAGTAATGATACATAAGTGATACTATCGAACCCAGAGTTTCATGGCCGCACGGACTTTAATCTCAATACATCCCTATTCTGAGCTGTTTTCCAATTAATGGACTTCAATTAAATCCTAAATAGTCACAAGCAATCATTATGGGTCATCAGAGACTATTATCCTCAATTAACACAAGTACAGTATTACATGTGCCATTTAACGGGGTTCAAACCCCTTATAGTGAGACAGTAAAAAATCTAGGAGTATTTATGGATAAAAATTTAATTTGGAATAAACAAATAACATTTGCAAAACTATCTTCTCAATAATACACTCATTATATCGTATAAGAAATTGTTTACCATTTGTTCTAAGGAAAATGTTAGTAGAAACACTTGCAATGCCCCATTTTGATTATGGTGATACTCTTTTTACTGGCCTAAATACTGTTCTTATCCAAATACTTCAACGTGTTCATAATTATTGCATACGTTTTTATTTGTGGTATACGCAGATTAGATCACGTTACACCATCCCTGGAACAATTGTCATGGCTTCGTCTACAAGAACGTAGAACCATCCATTCCCTATGCCTTCTCTATAAAATATTATACACATCATTACCTAATTATTTATCTCACCGCTTCACTAGACTCTCTGATACACATAAATTAGATACCCGATCCCTTCAGCACAGTGTCCTTTATATCCCTCCTCATCATACTACCTATTACTATCGAACTGTCATGGCGGCTAGCTACTAACACGCACAAGTTACGCTCCAGGTTTTAAGTTATTTTTCAGTAGGTGCCTTCGTTATTTCATATTTAAAGTTGAATATTCGTAGTCAGTTTAAGTTTAAATTTATATTAGTTAGTGCCAAAAGTGTGTACATTTAACAACATGGGTAAAAACACACGTAATTCCAACAACGATTCGACAAGTTCTACGGAGGAAGCAGTGAAACGTGTGGTGAAAGAGGCGCTACAGGATCCCGGCACTCTGCAGGTGTTTGTGTCCATGTTGCGGGACCAGGTAGTGGCGGAACTGCAGAAGACCATCCAGGACAACACTAAGGTAATTGAGGATCTGAAAAAGACCCTCGATGAAAAAGACAGAAAGATTGAGGTGTTGGAAAATAAAATAGACGATCTAGAACAATACCAGAGACGTCAATGCCTCAGAATTTTTGGTGTAAAAGAAGAGGCCGGAGAGGACACTGACCAGAAAGCCATCGAGGTGGCCAAAAAAATCGGTGTCGATCTATCAGTGACAGACATTGACAGAAGTCACCGTGTTGGTGTTAATAATGCAGAAAGACCGCGGGCTATAATAGTGAAATTTGTTAGTTACCGCAAGCGCAGTGAAGTTTTTCTAAGCAAGAAAAAGTTGAAAGGAAGTGGGGTCACTGTTCGCGAGGACCTAACGAAGTGTCGCTATCGCCTGCTACAAGACAGTATACAAAAATACGGTATTCAAAATGTATGGACAATGGACGGTGCCGTCATAGCCAAAGTAAATGGCGAAAAACGCAAAATTAGATCTTCTACGGATATCAACTAGATAGGACCTGAGTGTAAAATATGTTTACTTTATTTGTCTTTTCTTTGATAACAATTATATTGTTAATTTATTTCTAATTTAGGTAAGTTTTAAGTTTATTATTTTTTATTTAGGACAACTTACTTGTTTTATTTTCATTTTTTAAGTTATTTGTTTAGCTAAATTATTTTAATTTTATTAGAGTTATTACAATACATAGTTTATTTTTACTTTCTGCTATTGGCAACATTGAGCTGACAAATTATGAATTGCTTGCATCCCCTGACTCACTCACCTTCTCCAATCACCCTCTTATTGTGAAGACAGCTTTTAACACAGGTAGCAACATTCCTCAATCCCTACCATCCCCTCCCACAACAACTACCAGTCTACTTAGGAATGCATTTTCTATTGATAAATCATCACTTAAAATCGCTCACGTAAATTCACAAAGCATTCTGTCCCACTTTGATGAGTTTGAAACCATATTTTCATCTCTTGGACTGAGCGCCATTTTAATTTCGGAAACCTGGCTCACCCCTTCCATACCTTCGTCCCTTGTTCACCTAGACGGATATACACTGCTCAGAAATGACAGAATAGATAAAAGAGGTGGAGGAGTTTGTGCCTTTATATCAAATGAGCTTAATCCAAGAATTGTCCACAAGTCCCCTTCTGTATATTCCGCTCGCCCCGAGTTCTTATTCGTAGAAATTCAAGCCAGTCTAAAAAAATGTCTCTTATGCATTGTATACAAACCTCCAAAAATTGGGCACCTTTCGGATCTAGAAAACGCTCTGAACGATTCATTGCCTCATTATGAACACGTTATTGTCGCAGGCGATTTTAATACAAATCTTCTTCAGACTGACTCACCAGCCATACAACTTAAAAATATGTTCCAAAGCTTAAATATGACAATTGTTCCTCTCTCTGCCACACATCATACTGCTACTACCGACACTCTACTGGACTTAATTGTGACTACACATCCACAGAAAGTACTGTCATATGGACAAATTCCTGCTCCTGGCATATCTGCTCATGACATTGTATTCGTAGAATACTCACTCCAATGTCCTAAAAGACGTTCTAAATTGATTACGTACAGAAATTTACAAAACATAGACGATACTAAACTAAAATCAGACGCTTTAGAACTACCTTGGTATTCAATATGGAATCTTAGATCAGTTGATGAAAAAGTAGACACATTTAATACACTGATACTACAACTATATGACAGACATGCACCAGTAAAAACCCGACGATTTTCCCGCTCCCCTGCTCCCTGGATGAATGATTCAATACGTGAACTTATGTCAAAACGAGACAAAGCATACCGAACATACAGACGACATAAAAATGACGAGAACTGGCAACTGTACAAACAACTTAGAAACACAACTACACAAACTATACGTAATGCCAAACTACGACACGCCCACAGTATAATCGGACCTGAAATAAGTGCACGGGACACTTGGCGAAATCTCCGTGCAATGGGACTTAGACAGTTGAATCCCTCAACTGACTCTATAGACATTTCTGTAGATGACTTAAATGAACATTTTACCTCAATACCCATGACACCTCCAGACAACAAGACTAAAATAGACATTCTTAAAGACTTATCCCCATCCCCACATATAGGAAGAGATAAATTTTACTTTTACGACATTTCGCCTATAGACGTTAAAAAAGCACTCAAGCGGATTAAATCCAATGCGCAAGGAACAGATAACATCAGCATTTTAATGCTAAATAAAATCATTGACATTATACTACCCACAGTGACTCATATTTTTAATGCTTCCCTTATAACTTCTATCTTCCCTATTGTATGGAAACAGTCTAGAGTTCGGCCTATACCAAAAATAAGTACACCTACTAACTGTAATGACTTCCGACCGATTAGCATCCTTCCGACATTATCTAAAGCCCTGGAATATATTGTACATAAGCAAATGACTGATTATCTCCAAGAAAATCACCTCCTTGATCCTTATCAATCCGGCTTTAGATCTGGTCATAGCACAACCACAGCTTTGCTAAAAATTACCGAAGATATTCGTGAAGCCGTGGACAGACGTCAATTGACTCCTTTAACCTTACTTGACTTCAGCAAAGCTTTTGACACAGTAGACCACGACTTACTTATGATAAAGCTCAAGCACCTACATTTGTCTGACAGCGCTGTATCCTGGTTCGACTCATACCTGCACGGTCGTCAACAATACGTTTCATTAAACTCTAGATCTTCGTCTTGGCGTAACGTGCCGGCTGGAGTCCCCCAGGGCAGTGTTCTCGGACCTCTTCTTTTCTCAATCTACATAAATGATTTGCCAACTGTACTAAAGCACTGCCGTTATCACCTCTATGCTGATGATCTCCAAATTTACCTACATTCACCTCCTCATTCTCTCTATAACAGCTTGATGAAAATGAATGACGATCTCATATCCATCTTTAACTGGTCTTCAAGTATCGGTCTAAATCTAAATCCTAACAAGTCACAAGTAATTCTAATGGGGCAACAAAGACTGCTTACAACCTTTGACATATCTACACTTCCAAACATTACTATAAATAATATAATTATCCCTTATTCTTCTTCAGTAATAGATCTTGGACTACATCTAGACGCAAATTTAACCTGGCAAACACAAGTGAAACACATATGTAAAAAGACTTTCTCCATCTTACATTATCTTAGACGTTTAAAGAATTTTCTCCCAGTTTCGTTAAAACAAATCCTAGTGCAGAATCTTGTGTTACCACACTTCGATTATTGTGACATTATATATAATGATCTAAACTATGCCTTGTCGCAGAGACTGCAGCGTGTTCATAATGCTTGCGTTCGATTCATTTTCAATATCCGGCGTTATGACCATATTTCCGAACACTTTAATAACCTCTCTTGGCTCCGTCTTACTGACAGACGTAAATTGCACTCTCTTTCGCTACTTTTCAAGCTTCTGAATTCCTACATTCCTACTTACCTGGCGTCCAGATTTGAGAAGTTATCCTCCTACCACAATATTGACACTAGGTCACAAGATAGCAGTCTGCTAACAATTCCTCTTCATAGCACTTCCTCCTATTCTACTTCCTTCACAGTAGCCTCCGCCCGCTCCTGGAATCTCCTTCCTCAAGATATCAGGGGTTGCCGCACACTTGGCACCTTTAAGTCACGCTTATACAGTTACCTGTTGTCTAATAATTAATTTTTCTCTATTTATTTAATTTTATACTATGTCATTAATCTTTTCCTCGTTTTTTTATATATCTTGTACATATTATATATTTAATTCGTTAAATTTAGAGTAAATCAAAATACATTATAAATATTAATTGTATTGTATTCATAACTTGTAATCGTTATATATATATATATATATATATATAGATTTATTTAGATTTTTAAGACTTTTCTTTTGTATTTTTTTAAACCTGGTTGAGTGGTAGACAAGGCCTTAAGGCCTTAACTCTGCCAGGTAAAATAAAGCTATTATTATTATTATTATTATTATTATTATTATTATTATTATTATTATTATTATTATTTTATTAAACAACTCACTAATATTAATTTTTAAAAATTAATAATGTGTTTTTTCATTATTTAATAAAATAGTTTCAAGATTTGTTAATATATTTACCTAATGCCTTGTATAATAAGCGATAGATTATTTCATTATGGTTTATTACTTTCTTTGTATTTTTCTTTCTTTTCTTTTTATGTATAGTAGATTCGAGCTGTTATTCCTTTCTGTATTCATTCTATCATTAATTTAATTTTAATTTTATTTAATGTTATTGTATTATTAGACATTGTTTTCATTATTATATAATTTGACAAAAAATTAATTGTTAGTATGACTATTATTGTATTTTTTGTATTTATGTAACATACGTGTTGTCCTGGTGAATGGAAGAGAAGGTCACATGGCCTTAACTCCACCAGCCTAAATAAATAAATCTATTATAAATTCACCTCCTCAAATCATTGTTAATGTTATTCTTCCACGTCATTCTTAGCCTACCTGCTGTTCGATTTTACTCTGGTTTTCTGACAACGAACCTTCCATGTTATTCTAACATTCATAATAATAATAATAATAATAATTATAAGTAGCCTAACAGCTTTCTGCTCTGAAGATGAAATCGGTTCCGAAAGCCCTACATAATCTTAAACATTTTCATCCAAGTTGAGCAGACTGAAACAGATATTCAATTTTATAATTTTACTAGCGCATACCCGGCGGCTGTGTTGGACAGCATTAAAAAAAACAAAGAGCGATTTTTTAAATTTTGGATTTCAGGAAAACCCCCCACTTTTAATGTTGCCAATTTTTTTTATTTTCTCAATGCCTCCAGGTTGTCTTTATGACTTTCCTGATACTCTGTCGTAACACTGGCGTAATTGTAACCCGCTTCTTAATTTTGGGGCGCAAGGGAGGCAATGATTAGATAGATATGAATGATAATGAAGCGCCAGGAGAGTTCTTAAACCTAAACGTAACCTAAAACCAGGCCAAGTAAGGCCATAGAAATAATTCCCTTAAAAAAATTGTGGTCTGACCGAGAATCGAACCCGGAACCACATGAATTGTAATCAGAAGCTCTGATCACTAGCCCACGAGACTGATCAAATGCCTTCCTCGTTTATTTTCAACAGTATATAATGAGTTTCGTTGCGAAAACTCGAAAATAGCAGCAACTTTTAAATTTTCGTTTCAGGTGAACTCCTTCTCCTAACGTTTGATTTTGTTGGTTAAGGCAGTTTCGACCTTATATTTTTTTTTTAATTGATTGCTATATGTCAACCGCTGTGGTCTCGAGGTAACGTGCCTTGTCAAGCAACGGGCCCGGGTTCGATTACCGGTCGGGATAGTTTTTTTGGGTGAGGTTTTTATCGGGGTTTTTTGCTCGCCTGTAAGACATATGTCAAGAGAACTTTAAGGTCCAAATGGTTCCCGAAATCATATAGCCATCATCATCGTCCTTATCATTATCATCATCATCCTTCACCGGAGTGGAAAGCAACGGGAAGCAACCACACCTACAATTCCCTAGGAAAGCTGCAAAGCATAGCATGAAAATGCTTTGATTGCAATGAACGACCTGCCTTCGGGCAGAATTACTATGGATGGATGGATGGATGGATGGATGGATGGATTGCTATATGGCAAAAAAAAAAACAATATAGCCGCTAGAGCGTTAACAGACATTAATTAATAAAAAGTTCTTATGTCGATTTTCGGTTCTACTAGGTGCGTTTGATGGTAATATGTAAAAAAAAACAAAAATCCTTTAATCAGAGCAACCTCAATGTCTTCAGAATTCACTACAAGGTTCAATAACTGCAGTAATCCACCGAAACCGATTCATTCAGAACGGTGTGACCTGAATTTGAACCAGAAAACTTCTGAATATGAAATACTGAGAATACTCGTTCGCTCTTGTTTTATTAAATTCTAGTGTATTGCGGATGAAGGCATTTGGTACTGTGTTATTTGAAATACGCTAATGAGAGTCTCAGGCAACCAGACCGCATTGTAATTAAAATCAAATTACCTTGTAACTTTATTGAATTCTAGACAAGTGCTCTCAAAAGCAGATTTGTTTTTCATATCTCTTCATGTTTAATATATTACTGGATGTTTCAAATAACAGTTCTTGGAGAGAATTACGAAGGAATAAGTTTGAGGTTATTTTTATTAAAATATTAAATAAAATACATATATTCAAACATATTTGGTAGACGCCGAAAATGACCAAGATAAAAAATCGATTTAATTAACTAATCTTTCTTGCTTTAACTCATTGTTCATCTACCTCTGTGGTTAACAAATGTAGATATGAGGCCAGCAGCCGCCTGGTAGGTCAAGGACCTTCTAGGCCTGTCGTGCCATGGACTTTTTTTTTAACTTATTTTGAATTTGTATCTGAAAACTGTTTGCCTACACGCACTCTACTTTTTGTACAATTTACACACATTGGAATAAATCTAATTAACTTTTTAGGAATTCATAAATTCAGCAGGATACTACATAAATTCTCTCTCTTAAATAAATCGTATATATTTTTAAAGTTTACATTTAGTTCATATAGTTTAAATATTTTGAAGGGACTATACTAAGAAGGATAACTTACCGGGGGCAGTTTGTGTAGATAAAATCTGGAGAAGAAATTATAATAAATAAATAATAATTAATACAATTATCAGATCTCGATATCGTCTCAAATATCAGCCATGACTGATAGAGATGGATTGAACATTTTTTTATGTATACATATTTTTAATGTTTACACACACGTATGTGCCTAAAAGTTTTATTTTCTTTCTCCACTCGTCTCCATCCACCCACTCCATGCCCTCCAGTCCTTTTTTTTTTTTTTCTCATTCCAGTCCTTGTTTCTTGCATCCACGAGTTTCGAGGTCTTACTTTCCTTCTTCTTCTTCTTCTTCTTCTTCCACGTGGACACCATTCCAATGTTTTTTTAGGGTTACCTTTCTTCTTGCATTCGTCGTACATGCCCATACCAATTTAATTACTTATATCTTATATAGTCTACAATTGAATGCCTAATATTCATTTTTTCTCGTACATACTCATAATAAAATAGAATGTCAAAAAATGGAAAGGTGAAATAAATCTTCTCTTCCCAACCTCAAGGAACCAGATTAAGGGTCGGTTTCACCAACAGAGGTAACTGTATTACGCCAGTTTAAGCTATGCATTATACACGGGGAAAACTGGCGTAATAAAGTTACCTATGTTGGTGAAATTGACCCTAAGAGTAGTATCTATGATTAGATGGTAGGGTTGTGTGCGCCAAGACCTGAAAAAAATATAAAATAAACAGTTGATACGGATTTCTGTGCAGAGGGATGTGTGGTAGAGGCTCGTCGAGAAGACGTAAGTCTTTATTGGGCAGTAGTGCCAGTGCAGACTATTATTATTATTATTATTATTATTATTATTATTATTATTATTATTATTATATTCAAATACCTAGAAACATTCATTACAATTAGGAATGAGATGCACAAAGGAATTAAACATTAGGATCAATTCTGGAAAGCGTGCTATAGTGCTTTATACTAACTCATGTCGTCCCAACTTCTCTCAAAACATTAAACTGGAAATGCATGTTATAATGCATTATAGTGACTATTGTCGTCCCAATTACTCTCAAAACATTTTAAACTGAAAATATATAAAATTGTTATTCTTCCAGTTATATTATATAGATGGGAAACATGAAGTCTTACTTAAAGGGAAGAGAAAAGTTTTCGAATATTTGAGAAGTAATGTTCTTATGAAACATTTTGACCAAAGAGAGATGAATAGACAGACGATGGAGAAGAGTAATAAATAGTGAACTACGTGATCTTTATAGCAAACCAGTTATAATAAATCTGAAGTCTCATACTGGGATGGGCAGGATAAAGCACCAAATATGTAGACCAAGAATGAGATGGGAGAATAATATTAACCATGACTTGAGGGTTGATTGAAAAATTAACTCAGGTTAGGGATGTGTGGAGAGCTTTTCTCCGGGCGGCCATGAACCAATGGGTTCGAAAGTGCCAGTTAGTTAGTTTACTATTTTATTATTATTATTATTATTATTATTATTATTATTATTATTATTATTATTATTATTATTATTATTATTATTATTATTATTATTATTATATATTATTATTCATCCGGTATCATGGCAGCTGCCGCCGTCTTCCGGAAACCAAACGCCATTCCTCTCTATTCATCCATTGATCTTCCTCTATTCCTCTGATATTCATAGCTGCTTGTACCCCTTCTATCCAAGCTTTCTTCGGTCTTCCTCTCTTCCTCCTTTCCATTGGGATCCATTCCATAACAATTTTTGGCAATCTTTGCTCTGGCATTCGTTTGACATGACCATACCACTGCAATCTTTTCTTTTCTATGATGTCCGGCTCCTCTTGTACACCCATAATTTCCCTTATTTCTCTATTTCGTATTCTATCCATTCTAGATTTTCCAGCTGATCTTCTTAAAACATCCATTTCTGTACTTAAAATTCTTTTCATTTTCCTGGTAGGAATTTGCCAGACTTCAGCACCATATGTTAAAATGCTCTGAATTATGGTTTGATATATTTGTAATTTTCTATTTTTTGTAATAACTTATTATTACTATTATTATTATTATTATTATTATTATTATTATTATTATTATTATTATTATTATTATTATTATTATTATTATTATTATTATTATTGTTGTTATGATTATTATTGTACGCAGTAAATTAAAAAAAAACTATTTTCGAACACATTTTTTTTAGTTCCATTATTCACAACAGAACTGCATATACATGTTTTGTGATAAGGAAAATGTAGCACTTGGTAGGTTTCTATCGATAAAAATTATGAAAGCTTATCAAAGCAAACTGTACAATTTTATCGTTCATGTCATAGTCAATTTATCCATTTATATAGAATAATAATACTGTACCCACAGATGCCTCTATTCTGTGATTTATACTTTATTCTCTACTAAAACAAACCATATCGATATTGCGTAAAACAAAAGATATAAAATATTCATAGTTGCCATGAATATTAACCACATACCTGACTTACTGTCGCTGGTTCATAGCCTCGCGGACATAAGCTCTCTGTACATCCATATCCTTAGTTCATGTAGATGTTCATACCGTTTTCCATGCAAAAAAACTGCATTCCGCCACTTATCCATACTCATCTGTTTCGTACCATTTAATTTTTTGCCTTGTGATTGTTCGATATCCTTAATTTCATATTTTCTTTCACCCAAAATATAGAAATGAATATGTTAATTGTGTCTCATGTAGCCGAGTGGTCTAAGGCTTGGCTCAGAACTACAGAATATGCTATAATTCAAGTCTACAGGCAGAAAAATATTTTTCATAGAATTTTGGGACCGGTCCCGAGCCAATATCACGAGAAATTTGTGTAGCTAAATTAAGTGACAGCTCCAGGTTGAGAAAACCAACTATACCTAACACTGGAGTACCCGAGATGCTGACCACATGACACCCGTATACTGACTACCTGTATTATTATAATATGTGAATGTGAGGAGAGCAGCCAGTGGCAGGTCAAGGACCATTAGTATGAGCGTGTGTGTGAGTGTGTGTGTAAAATTATTAAAATTCAGAGTTATAATTAGGGCTATTCTCTGTCTTTGTGTCTTAGTTTAACGATACATTAGCGTATTGCGTCATGTACAAATGATACAGGTTTCAAGCTGATCCCTCCCGGTTCCTGTCTATGCTTGTATATAAGTCAATATACGTTCAGTACCGCCTATGGCTATAATAATAATAATAATAATAATAATAATAATAATAATAATAATAAATTTATTTTACGTGGCAGAATTAATTTCTTAAGGTCTTGTCTACCACTCAGCCAGGTTAAAAAAAAACAAAAATGATTCTTACATCTAAGTACAATAAAAATAAATATTACATGGTATGTCTACAATATAATTATTACTTACATATATTTTGATTTAATCTAGATGTAACTAATGAAATGTAAAATGTACAGGATATAAAAATGATAGAAAAAATTATTAATGACAGAATAAATTTAACTCTCGAGAAAAATTATTTATTTAACAATATCTAATCGCATAAGCGTGACTTAAAAGTACCACGTGTGCGGCAACCCCTGATACCTTGAAGGAAATTCCAGGAGCGGACAGAGGCTATTGTTAAAGAAGTAGAATAAGTGGTAGTGCTATGAAGAGGGATTGTTAGCAGACTGTTACCTTGTGACCTAGTGTCTATATTATGGTAACTTCTCAAATCTGGATGCCGGTAACTAGGAGTGTAGGAATTCAGAAGCTTGAAAAGAAGTGAAAGACAGTGCAATTTACGTCTGTCAGTAATATGGAACCAAGAGAGGTATTGAAGTGTTCAGAAATATTGAAAATGAATCGAATGCAAGCATTATGAACACGCTGCAGTCTCTGCTACAAGTCAGACTTTAGGTCATTATACATAACGTCAGAATAATCGAAGTTTGACAACACAAGATTCTATACAAGGTGATAATGAAATTGATACAGAGTTTCTTTCAAAGGCAATCAGTGCTGATGAAACTTAGCTAGAACATTTCGATCCTGAGAGCAAACATTGAAGATCTGTATGCAAACGTCTTTCATCACCAACTCCCCCCCCCAAAAAAAATGTATATCTATATATATATATATATCAGTGGTTTCTTCTGTTGGGAATGTTATTGTCTTTTTTTTTTTCATATTCGTAGAATGTTTTATCAGCATATCGTACCTGTACATACATCACTAACCTGGCAATACTATAGAGATGTCCTGTTAACTATGTAAGATCATATCAAGGGCAAAAGGTCACATTTCCATACAAGAAACTGGATTTTAAACCACAATAATCGAGGCCGCATGTCGCAGAAGTTGTTGAATACCTTGCAAAAGTCAAAGTGAAGTGAGACCGTCATCCAACGTACAGTCCGTATTTAGCCCCGTGTGACTTGTTTCCATTTTCTAACCTAATTAAACAACTTCACAGAAGGCGCTTCCATCTTCAGAAGCAGTATTGGTGCTTTTTATCATTATTCATTGTCCCAGGTTGACATTTGGACATTTCTTGTGTTTTCTCCTGGCATTGGCGTAACTATAATCCACTTCTGCGGTTGGGGCGCCTGGAAGGTGGGATTACGCTGCCCCGATGATATGATGGGTGATAATGATGATAGTAGTGCACTAGGAGAGTCTTTAATCCTAAACTGAATCTGAAGTTAATATAAATGATGATGATTATGGTGGCTGCATGATGTACGGGGACTGTTTGAGCCTTAATTTTTTTCCTGGCATTTGTCTTAAATGTAGGAAAAAAAAACGAAAAAAACTCACCCAGGAAACTTATCCCAACCGGGGATCGAACCTGGGCCCTCTACGTGACAAAGCAGCACATTACCTCGAGAACACAGCGGTGGTTGCGGAGGATGTTTTGAATGACTTGTCAATAAAACAGGTTATTCTATTAACTAACTCTAACTGACTGGCACTATCGAACCCGTAGGTTCATGACCTCGCCGGGACATCATCCTTCCACACACATCCCATATCATGATGGTTAACGTTTCCCAAGCATTGTCTCCTGTATAATCTACTTCCTTCAAATCATTCTTGGTCTACCGACTGACCGTTTTCCCTCTGGCTTTCTTAGAAAAATCTTCCATGCACGTCTTTCATTCCCCATCATTCGTGCCATATGTTCTGTCCATCGCAGTCTTCGAGACTTAACTGTTTTTATTATATCTGGCTTCCTATGAAGACCATGTAGTTCACTATTAGGTAGTCTTCTCCATTCACATGTCTGTTCATCTCTCCTTGGTCCAAAAATTTTCCTAAGAACTTTATTCCCAAATACTTCTAATCTCCTTTCTTCCGTTAAAGTAAGAGTCCATGTTAAAAAACGTTATTAACACCGTTGAGGTTATTGCTAAATATTTAAAACACTAAAATTTGTACTGTGATGGCAGTCCTCCTCAACAAATTATTTGTTTTAATTACACTGGTCAACATGATTTTTGTCTCATGAGGACCAATAGTTGTACTTAATGTAGTTTCTTATCGTGGTTTCAAATATGTATTCGAATTTTCTCCATCACCGACAGTTTTGTTTATTTCAATTTCAATTAATGGCTTTATATAATTATTTTTAATAAAAGTTTTTTTCGTCCATTTGTCTATTTAAAATAAAGCCAAATGAGCTAACTCAGGAGATTTCAGCTATGGAAAAGAGATATCAAAGCAAATTGAATCCTAATATGCTGGCCGATTACTGTTGGGCAATCAAGAGGGATGCTCAACAGGCGAAATATAGCAGAAAATCGCCATTTCTTACTTTCTTGATGAGTCCGAATGTTCGAATATTGTGTAGTTACGAATGTAGAAAACATTGGAGTGTTTGAAATTATAAATTTCTGAATCTCGGAAACCTTGTGTGAAGGAGAAAATCCGATATCATATTTAAATTCAGGAGAAAAATACTATCAGAATCACATATTGTTCTTTGTGAGACAAAAAAAAAATATTTTTTGTTGCTCAGTGTAATCAGCTGGGCTTTTCGGAACTAGTTCCATTTTCAAAGTTGTTACTAACAGAACAGCTTTGAAAATGTAACTAATTCTGAAAGACCTAGCTGATTTTTTTAAAATAATTTGTTGAGGACGACTGCCATCACAAGTACAAATTTTAGTGTTGTAAATATTCTAAAACAGGTTTCCAGCATGTCTTTACAGACTAAGAGAACCTCTGGGACAAGTGATTTGAATTCAAAAGATACTACTTTGAGATGGGCCCTTAAATTTCTGAGTATGAGTAAAGATATGTTGCCAGAAAAAAAAATGTTTATTGAACATCCCTCGTCTGGAATACGAATCTCAAGAATTTTGCTCTGAGTTAACTCAATCGGTTATGGAACATTATCATCACATCATGGCGTAAGGAAGCAGGAAGAAGAGTAGTTGATTGAAGTAGAATATTTTTTCAAACGTTGATATAGATACTGATCCATTATATGTTTTTTTTTCTATCCTTTTTTGTTCTTACTTAGCTCGCGGACATTGATGGATATGATACTGATGCATTGAGAGTGTAACCCATTTGCCCTACTTTCCCTACTTCCCTTCAAATTGATCTTCTACTTCCATAAGAACGTTCCTTTAATAATGTACGATACGGTCAGCATGGACATCTGCAATCATTACCAGGTTATAATCCCAGATAAATCCGGGCAATTTACCAACTCTATCACATAACATTAAACTAACTAACTCACTGGCTCTATCGAACCCGTAGGTTCATGGCCGCGCGGACATAAGGTCTCTATACATCCTTATCCAGGATAATGTTATTCTCTCACCTCATTCTTGATCTACCAACTGAGTGTTTTCCTTCTGGTTTTCCTACCAGAAGCTTCCATGCAGCTCTTTCATCCCAGGATTACTATACCAGGATTCTTAGCTAAATTTTGGAATTTCTTATATTTGGACAGAGTGTATCTTTCTAAATTTGCCATTGTGGCCATTAGAGGATCAATTTCAATTTTAAGAAACCATCTTTACAAAATTTCTACTTTATAGTATGTATACTTTAATTACAATTTGAAATGTTTGATTATTTACAAAATGTATTTCATCAATTTCAAAAATTAATTCTTTGTATCACTTTGTCCTTGTGGCAATACTCTAAGGTGTATATATAATAAATAAGTGCTACATGTCCTCCCCATTGCAGTCTACAAGACTTAACTGTTCTTATTATATCTGCCTTCCTATACATAAATCATGTAGCTCATTATCATTTATTTTTTCTCCAATCACCTGTCTGTTCATCTCTTGTTGTCCCAAAAATTTTCCTTCTTCTTCTTCTTCTTCGGCTTTCCCCCACTTATAGGTTTGCCGTCTTCAGTTTCCATTTATCTCTATAATTCCAGTCTCCCTCTTCCAAATTCCTATCCTCCGTTATTGTTCTGACGTAGGTTTTCCATTTCCATCTTGGTCTGCCACGTTTATTTCTTCCAGGGAGTGACCATTGGTATATATTTTTTGGCCATCTTTCATTTTCCATTCTTTGTAGATGGCCATACCATTTAAGCGTTTGATTTTCAATCCTCTTAACAACAGATGTGGTGACCTTAATTTTTTCTCCAAAGGAATTCATTTCTTATTTTATCCTGTCTTGTTTTTGGAGGCTTCTTCTAAAATAATCGAATTCAACTGTTCTAATTTTATTCTTTTCTAATTCCGTCAAAGACCAACCTTGCGCTTCCATATGACAAAATATTCTGTATTATGCTCTTATAAATTTTCATTTTAGTTTCCTTTGTAATAGTTTTGTTCCAAATTACTCCATGTAATGTCTTAGTTGCATTTTTTGCCATTGCAATTTTAGCCTGTACATCTCTCTCACAGGTACCTAAACTTGTAATTATTAACCCAAGATATTTAAAAAATTCACACTTTCTTATTTTCCCTGTTTCAAGTATGAGGTCATCCACATCCTTTCCCAAACACATATACTCTGTTTTCTGTAAATTTATATTCAGTCCCCATTTGTTGTGTTCCTAAAAACTTTATTCTTAAATACTCGTAATCTTCTTTCCTCGCTTGAAGTAAGAGTCCATGTTTCGCATCCATACAATATAACTGGGAGAATGGCTGTTTTATATGTTTTTCAGTTTAACATTTTTGAAAGGAGTTGGGACGACAAGAGTTCCTGTAATGCATAATTGCATACATTTCCAGAATTGAGTCTATGTTTAATTTCTTTGCGCGTATCATTCATATTTGTAATTATTGTTCCTAGATACTTGAAATCAGCCACTTCTTCAAAATGTCCTTCATTTGTCATTACAGAACATTATTTTTATTGTTTATATTTTGGTCAGCATGCACATTCTATTGAGTATAAATTTGGGCGGAAGTAACTGTTAATAAAATTAAATATTTGGCCACACGAATAAATATATTATGTAATCAATTGATTTGGTGTTTACTTGATGAGAATCCATGATATATTTATTAAATAGTTTTATTTGTTTTTCATAAATATATTTTTGAAAATCATACAAACTTTGATAGTTTTCTTTAGTTAATAAGTATATTATAGGATGAAAATGGAAGTTAATGACAATTGAGAGATATTTTTAAGAGGAGGCTGAATTCAAATACCTAGGTACATACATTATAAACAGTAATGAGATTCAGAAAGAAATTTAACTTAGGCTCAACTCTGAAAAAGCGTGCTAATACTCCTCTTTCTTCCCAACTTCTCTCAAAAAATATAAATATATAAAACTGTTATTCTTCCAGTTAAATGGATGCGAAACGTGGACTCTTATTTTAAGAAAGTGGAGATATTATGAGTATTTTAGAATACATTTCTTAGGAAAAATATTGAGCCAAAGAGAGACAAACAGATATGTGAACGAAGAACACAAAATACACTGGTCAACATGAATTGTGTCTAATGAGTACCAATAGTTGTACTTAATGCAGTTTTTTATCGTGTTTTCAAATATGTATTCGGAATGTCTCCATCACCCACAGTTTTTTTTTTTCAATTTCAATTAATGGACTTAAATGATGACCTTTTAATAAACTTTTTCGTCCATTTGTTCATTGTAAAATAAAGCCAAATGAGCTAACTAAGGAGATTTCAGTTATGGAAAAGAGATATCAACGCAAATGGAATCCTAATATGCTGGCCGATTATTGTTGGACCATCAAGAGGGATGCTCCACAGGCGAAATATGGCAGAAAATCGTAATTTCTTACTTTCTAGGTGAGTTCGAATATTGTGTAGTTACGAATGTAGAACATAATATTATTATTATTATTATTATATACAACTTTCCTCATTAGAGGATTGCCTCAAGGGCAAAGTGATACAGACAATTAATTTTTTGAATATATGAAATACATTTTGTAAATAAATTAAACAAATTCAAATTGTAGGCCTAATTGAAGTATACATACTACAAAGTAGAAATTTTGTAAATACGGTTTCTTAAAATTGAAATTGATCTTCTAATGGCAGCGATGGCAATTTTAGAAAGATACACCCTGTTCAGATCTAAGGAATTCCAAAATTTGGCTAGAAATCCTGGTATAGTATCTCTTGCCCCGATCATCAATCCTGTGACAGTTATACTATCTAGTTGGTATTTATATTTGTAATAGTCAAGTGTTGGCTCATATATGGCTTTCTTTTCACAGTCAACTTCCTCAGGTTGACCACTATGAGTCTCAAAACGAATTGTGGGATATAATATCATACCAATTTTAGAAGATGGTCTAAATGCAATAATATCTATTCGTCTGTTACTCCCATTAGTGGTCACACCATGAACTAAAGTGTTTGAAATTATAAATGCCTGTATCTCGGAAACCTTGCGTGATGGAGAAAACCCGATATCATATTTGAATTCAGGAGAAACAATACTATCAGAATCACATATTTTTCTTTCTGAGACATAAAAAAAGTTTATTTTTTGTTGCTCAGTCGTATCAGTGAGCTGCTTGATCATGGGAAACCAGATGTAATAAGTAAAGACCGGATTTTAATTAAATAATACCCTATGTAATATCTACATAAATATGTAACAAAAAAATGTATTAAATATGTAATACCAGGATTACAAAGAGGCATTAAAAATGTTTTTTTTATTTATTCTAATGACGTGAACATGAATTGCATGATTTTCCCAAGCGATTACAAGCTTTTAAAATGCTTTTACATAACACAAATGGTGAAAAAATGATTTTACAGCAATTGTGTACTTAAGTAGAGTATGTCCTATAATGTTAGGTACAATCCTGAAGACTATTAAGGCACAGTAAGTCACAATATATTTCTCGATATTTTCAGGAGATACTTTTTGTCGATGATCAGAAATTGTTTTTTTTATATACAGGGTGAGGCATAAGTCTGTTAACCACTGCACATGGTTGCAAGGGAAAACGTCAGATTGGTTGAAACTGATTTTTTTTAATACGGGACTCTTCAGAATAAAATGTCAAACACTACTGCTTGAGGTAATTTGTTAACTAGGGAATACATCTTGTCCAGTATTATGTCTATAAACTGCAATGGTAGTCTGTCATTTCAGTAAAGTAGTTGCACATAGGTACCTTCGAATTTTAAGAAATATAAAACAGTACCTGAGATCTCAGTCGTCCTCAATAATCAACTGTATAGTTTTGTAGGAGACTTTTCGAAAACATAAGTTTCATCTTCTGCTTTCAGAGTACCAAACTGAAAGCAGAAGATGAAACTACAGTTTTCGAAAGGCCTCCTACAAAACTACATTGCTGATTGTTGAGGACGACTGAGATCTCAGGTGCTCTTTTATATCTCTTAAAATTTTAACATAGTGACCTCAACGGAGTTTCATAATGTATTTTAAAAATCTTGTACCTTCGAATGTTAAGAAATGAAGTTATGGTAGAATTAGACAACAGCTCTATGTTTGGAACAGTACGGAACAGCCTTTTTTGGTAGCATGACGGTGCCCCACCGCACTATTGGATTAAACGTCCGTGCATTTTTGGATGACCATTTTGGGGAGTCGATTGGAAGGCGTGATAAAATCGATTGGCCACCTAGATCACCAGACCTCACGCCATGTGACTTTTCAATATGGGGAATTTTGAAGGACAAAGTTTTCAGTAAAAAAAACACTAAACCTGCAAGATTAACGGAATTTGATTGAACAGGAATTTGAAAACACATCTAGTAATAATGGGAAATGATGTGATAACATCTGTAAATCAGTGTTAAAACTGTCATAAATGCTTAAACAACAATAGAGGTCACTTTGAACAATTTCTGTAGTTATGTTTTGTATAGATATTGTAAGCTACATAAAATAATGTATTTGCAACTTCGGTTAACTGACTTATTGTGAAAACTATCGCACGACATCACTGAACGTCATTGATAAATACATAAGCACATGAACAGTTGCGTTCAATTAAGTATTTGACATATGTAAAATTATATATGTTTACAATATGTATTATTGACAGGAATATGTAAAAGTATGTAACGTGAATATCAAATATAAAGGTCCTAGTAGTCTAATTCGTTAACATTTTAAGTTCTTAGACTGATACATACCAAGGAAAATAATGTAATTACATTCAAATACTTGGGTTGTACTATCAGTAGTAACATGAACTGCGGTCAAGAAGTAAAGCCGAGGATAGCAATGGCAAAAAAGCTTTTAACAAGAAGAGAAGCATTTTCTGCGGACCTTTGGCAAAAGAATTACAGAAGAGGCTAGTGAAGTGCTTTGTGTGGAGTGTAGCATTGTATGGTGCAGAGAATTGGACATTACGACGCAGTGAAAAAAAGCGACTCGAAGCTTTTGAGATGTGGATATGGAGAAGGATGGAACGTATAAAATGTACAGACAAAATAAGATAAAGAGTGGGTGAAGGAAGAACAATGCTGTAACTCATAAAGAAGAGAAAAATAAATTGTATTGGCCACTAGCTAAGAAGAAACTGCCTGGTGACGAGTACCCCAGAAGGAATGGTCAATGGAAAGAAAGTTAGGGGTAGAAAAAGACATCAGATGATAGACAATATTAAAATAAATAGTTTGTATGCGGATACAAAAAGGAAAGCGGAGTTAAGGAAAGAGTTGAGAATGCTAAGTTTGCAGTGAAAGACTTGCCCTTGAGCAGAACACTATATATGTATGTATATAAATCCGGACTCCAGTAATAAGAACTCTTAAGTCTCATAGACTGCGATGGACAGGGCATATGGGACGAATGGTAAATGAAAAAGGTACGAAAACTAGGGGGAAAGCTCCCAATAGGAAGACCAAGATTGAAGTGGGAGAATAAAATGAATCATCATTTGAAGGAGGTGATTAACATGAGGAATCCTGAAAAAAAATTAACTCAAGGTAGGGATGTACGGAGAGCTTATTTATGTGGGGCCGTAAACATTATGTTTTGACAATACGAGTGAGTCTAGTAGCAGTAGCATAGGTAGTAGTAGTAGTAATCAGTTTGGATGATCTGGAGGTTAAGCTCCTTGCCTCTGATCCCGAGGGTCCCGATTCAAACCTGGCTGTACTCGATGAATGTGTATGATTGCAAAATCAGAGGCAATAAGTCCTCAAGGATGTTCTTTGAGCAATGAGTCCCGTGACTGAAGATTCCCGGGCTCGAAAAAACTGAAGCCTAAATTAGAACTTCTGAGCAACACTTAACTAGCTTTTTCCATCCAAACAATAATTTAGTTGTCTTTTAGGTATCTCTTTGAGGCGATGAACTAACCACTTTCCACTCGCTGACATCTGTAGGGAAATAGGAGTACCTAAATTATATTATTTAAGTAATTCCCTCGAAGGAAGACGCTTCCCTTAAGTGGGGTTGTACGGCTATAGACTATTACTATTAATAATAATAATAATAATAATAATAATAATAATAATAATAATATTATTATTATTATTATTATCTCCTTGAAGAAAAACTGTCCAGTAGGTAGAATAAGAATAAGATTAGAGAATAATATTAACAATTATTTGCGGGAAGTAGATTATAGTTGGGATGTTGGATAACATTACCTCAGGATAGAAATGTATGGAGGGCTTATGTCCGCGCGGCCAGTGCGTTATATAGTGCCAGTGAATTAATTAATTTTTATAATCAATATGTATTATTATTACCATTATTATTATTATTATTATTATTATTATTATTATTCCTTTCATGTGATAGACCTAGCGGTCTGTTACGGTCTCAATCCAACGTTTAGAGGGTCTGCCCAATGATCTCTTGCCTGGTGGCTGGTAATTTAAGATTTGACGTATTCTTCTTCTGCTCATTCTTCTTACGTGAGATTTCCAGTTGTTTATGTATTTTCGCACATATTCCATGATTGATTCTGTTTGTAATTCTTTGAGAATTATATATTATTATTATTATTATTATTATTATTATTATTATTATTATTATTATTATTATTATTATTATTATTATTATTATTATTATTATTATTATTATTGTACAGAAGTGACAGTTAATCTTACACGGTTAGAATGGACATCACAAGATGGCTAAAGACGATCTCTTGAGCACCAGAGATAAAGAGATTAGAATGACCTACAAATGGCTAGAAGAATGATATTCAGGAATATTTAAAATGAACGAGAATTGGTTTGCTTGGACAGATGGATATGGACATTGGGAACAGTGAAACAACGTCAGTGGTAACAATCTGTAGAATATTATTGTTGTTGTTGTTATTATTATTATTATTATTATTATTATTATTATTATTATATCATGTGTACCTTTGTTAACTGACACAAGATGGCATCGTTACTCCGTATGATTTTAGGGAGTTGGTATTACTGCAGGACATTATCTGGAAAAGTGAAGTATCCCAAGGGAAACGAAGGCCGGATTACGTGATCTGATTATCGGAACACTCTGGTCGATGATTTGACTCGTAGCTCGTGCTTTAAAGATTTTTCTCTTTTTTATTTGCAGAAATTAAAGAAAAAACTACTGAAACCATTGCACATTCGCTAGGATTTAGAGTGAATTCCACGGTAAGCTGATATTCTCACCGCTTCAGGTGATTGGAAGTCAGCGTGAAATAATATTCATATTCACATTTCATTTCTACCTTTTTTATTTCCTGAATTCACATCTCTGACATACAATTTGTGCTATTGTAGCGCAGGTATCTGTATTTTGATGTCAGAACAAGCTTAGGTTGCAAAATACAGTACTGTGGTTTTTCTCGATTACATCTCGTACCTTCAACCTACTATGAATTCAATAATTCCCTTAGGGTCAGTTTCACCAAGAGAGGTAATTGTATTACGCCAGTTTTTCCCATGTATAAAGCATAGCTTAAACTGGCGTAATGCAGTTACATCTTTTGGTGAAACTGGCCCTTAGATGAAATATTGTAAGCGCAAGCGGTTAGACGCTCGCTTATCACCGCTGGAGACCCGAGTTCGCGTCTCGGCTTTCCATGTGGATTTCGTGGTGAACGAAACGGAGACTGGGCAGGTTTTTCTAGGTGTTTTTCCCACTTTCCCCTGCCACAAACTTAATTCAACTTTCTTCACACTTATCTCGTTAATTTCATTTCATTTCATCTGTCCCTGTGATGGTTCGTCAGGCGTGTTCGGCCGTCATCCGTGTTATTCTCGGACCTACTATGTAAAGGAGTTCATAGCATCTCATCCCACGGCCCGACCCTGAATCAGAAAAGAGTTGAGTAGGAGGATGGTGACGTTCTTTTATTACTTTTTAAGTTTGCAAGTTTTCACTCCTGCTCTACCCATAATCCATACCTATATTTTGCACGATCCTTACTTTATATCACGTGTTTTAGGTTATTGCTATCTCAACTTCTAATAAATTTTAAATATATTTTAAATTATTACTTTACCCTTCAATTGACAAAACATTACTTTGTCATGTCAGTTATTTAAATGTGGCGGACCGCAATGAAAGCAAAATTATGTATAACTGTTATTATTAGGTATGTTGCATCATTCGATACCGGTATATATTTAAGTAATTTCTATTCGTTCGATTTGTTTTTATTAGAATTAGCGTTCGCCCATAAATAACACTTATTTTCTTACTTTGTATTAATGCTCCATTTTGATTATTGTGATACTCTTTTTACTGACCTAAATACTGTTCTTACCCAAAGACTTCAACGTGTTCATTGTTCTTGCATACGTTTTATTTGTGGTATACGCAGATTTGATCACGTTACACCATCCCTGGAACAATTGTCATGGCTTCGTCTACAAGATCGTAGAACCATCCATTCATTATGTCTTCTCTATAAAATATTACACACATCATTACCTTATTATTTATCACACCGCTTCACTAGACTCTTTGATACACATAATTAGATAAACTAACCCTTCAGCACATTGTCCTTTATATCCCTCCTCATCACACTACCTATTATTCTAAATATTTTACAGTTTCTCCTGCTACAACATAGAATTCCCTTCCACCCTATGTCAGAGACTGTCAAACTTTAACATCTTTCTGAAACAAATTGAAAATAAAATTATTAACGGAAACAACTCACTAATATTACTTTTTAATAATTAATATATTTTTTTATTATTTAATAAAAATAGTTTTAAGATTTGTCAATATAGTAGACACCGAGAATGATCACTACGACAAAAATGTATACAGGGTGTTTCAGTAGTGATGGTCATTAATTCACAAACAGAAAGTACAGGCCAAAAGTAGCTGAAAAGCTCCAATAAACATGGATCCGCAAATCAGCCGTTGTCGAGATAGAACACATTTTCTGTTGCGGTTCATCAGTGTCTAGGAACACATGGCATCTCTAATCTTTAATTTAGGCGTTAAAAAGGGTGTTCATGCGTATGAATGCAACATCGAACTCGTCTCTGAAATGAGTTTCCAATCCTGTCAGACAGTCCTGGAGAATTCTGTAAATGCTGTAAGGCTGATTCAATCAACAAGCGTAATTCCTCAAGAGAGTTGACCTCAGCAGTGTAGACCTGGCTTTTGACATGACCCCCACACACAGAAATATATAGGATTTAAATCCGATAACCTTGGAGGCCATGGCACAGGCCCTCCTCTGCCTATACAATGTTGACCATACCTTCGAGTTAGAAGCCGGCGCACATGTAATTGAAATTATGCTGGAGCAGTGTCATGCATGAACCACATGTCCATGCGTTGGTTCAGTGGAACATCATGATGATGAAGGAGATCGGCAAGTATAGTCCGCAGAATCCACCTGTACCGCTTTCCGGTTAGTCTAGTCTCTGTGGTATGAAGTGCGGTCTCCGAGCAGTCCTGCCCAGAAGTTCAACGAAAAACGCTGCTGATGTCGTTATACGTGTGTTACATTAGTATTGACATAGGCACAAATGTGACAGTTAGTTATGGAACTTAAAAATCCGTTACGGGTAAACCCAGCTTCATTCCTGAACAGAATACTGAATAAAAACAGCTGGTTCAGGGTACACTATTGTTGCATCCATTGGTACAAATTCTCTCTAGGAAGGAAGTCTGCACTCGCTGGAGATGATACGGATACAGTAATTCCCGATGTAAAATCCGTCACACACTGATATGATTCAGGATACGCTCTTGTGTAGCAATCCTCCTTGTTGAAGTACTCGGATGTTCGTGTATACTGCGTAAAATCCTGTCCTCAACATCACGTGATATGGATCTTCTGGTACATGGTGTGCGAAATTTCCAGTTTCCCTAAGGCGCTGATATAACCTGATAAATGTGCTATTGTCGGGCTGCCTGCGGCGAGGAAAAGCTTCTTCATACAATCGTGCAGCCTCAAGTGCACCGCCATTCGCTTTGCCATACGTAAAGTGAATGTCAGCGTATACTCTTCATTGGTGTAACCTCTGTCCATGGTGCCTTTATTTTTATGAGGCCTGTAAGCACAGTGCACGTAGAGTGAAAGGGAATTTGTTGCGCATGCGTCAACAAACTGGTAGTCGATCCCAAACCTTGAGATAACGTAATTATCCTGAGGCGTTTAGAGTTAGTTCCCAATTCAAATTATTGCGATATCTCGACAACGGTTGATTTGCGGACGCATGTTTATTGGAGCTTTTAGTTGTTTTTGGCCTGTACTTTCCACGTGTGAATTATTGACATCACTTCTGAAACATCCTGTATTGGACATGTGTGTGTGTGTGTGTGTGCGTGCGTGCATGTGTGTGTGTGTGTGTTCGTGCCGTTAACGCCCGCAATTTTTGTTCCATTAGAAACAACCTGGGCAATTAAGAAAAGTAAGGACCAATTCGTTAATTCGAAAAATTAGGCTGTTAGGAATGCAGGTTCATCTCAAGCGAAAATTTAAAATTCGCCCTAGCGATCGCAATTTTATATTTTGCGCAATGAAACTAGGTATATGCCGTTAAAATGAAACGAGATAGGTGTTTTAAAAATTCAGATAAATTCGACCACTAGAAGTTGTGGTTCATCTGAAATCCGTAATTTAAAAGGCACTAGCAGCTGCCATGTCTGTTTTCTCGCAATATAACTGGAAGCGTGCAATATAATTAACAAAAGAAGGAAGTATTCAGTAAACCTGCAGAGTCGGAGCATACATTGGACTTGCTAAACATGTTGCTTAGTTTGCGCAGTTCCAACGCGACGGAATATTATTGATGATTTAATTCAAATGTAAATTTGGCTTTGAAAACGCTTTGAAGTATTCAAGTAAAAGTTGTATGTTTACATCTGTGACACTTCACCTCTTCACTGCACATATTATTACTTGAAGCATGCGATTTGGTATTTAGGATGTGGTGAGGAATTTCTAATGCTATTAACCTTAATTCTGAACAAAGTACTTACCGTTACCATGGAAACATAATACTATTGATTTTATTGAACCAAAAATAATAAATACGTAATCCATTGGTTATTTGTAATCTATTTTGTTTACGTATATATTGTTCGTTTAGACATGTTCCACTATATACGACCTTCTTTTACCCTTGCTCTTTCTATATAAGGTACTTCTAATCTAATATATAAAAATGAACGTTTCTTTGTTTGTTTGCTCGTACTTTATGCGCGGCCATATCGTTGATCCGATTGTGATGGGGCTTTTTGCAAAATATTCAGGCGATTCCCGGAATGAACATAGGCTATAAGAGAGTTGTGATACTCAACTCCTACACCCTTAAAAATCGCCCTTTGTAGTGGACAATGTGAAAAAAGTAGCTCTTTGCACATTTAAATGGCTTACGCTGCCTAAATCATAACAAATACGCAAAATGAATTTACACGGAATTCATCATCATCATCATCATCGTCCTTTCAAGTATTAGGCCCAGTGGCCCGTTACGGTCTCCCGCCATCTCTGAAAAGGTCGACCCACAGATCTTCTGCCTCGAGGAATGTAGTGAAGAATTTGTTTTGATATTCTGTGACGATCCATGCGCTGAATATGGGCTAGCCAATTGTTTCTATATTCTTGGAGGTATTCAGATATAGGTACGATGTTTAACTCTCTGGCCATTGTTGAATTTCTTTGGTGGTCTAGAAGGCTATAACCTGCAGTTCGTCGCAGAAATTTCATCTCCGTGGCTGTAATATGACGATCATCCTGAGTTCTGATGGTCCAAGCTTCACTGCCATAACAGATTATGGGTCTAGCGAGAATTTTATAGATTTTCATTCTTGTGTGTCTCTGCACTTTTGATGGTTTAAAAACTTGGTTGATAATTCTTAAAGCTTTATTATAGTTTTGTATTATAAAGGATATATCACATTCCTCATTATAAGTTAGATTATATCCTAAGTATTTAAATGAATTAACTTGCTCTAGTATTGAATTCTCAATACAAATTTTACTTCTTACTGGGAATTTCCCTTGAAAGGCCATAACTTTAGATTTTGTTGTTGATATTTCCATGTTAAATCGTTGGGCTATTATGTTAAGATGATGAGTGGAATATTGTAATTCATCTTCATTATTGCCGAAAAGAGCCTGATCATCTGCATATAAGAGTGTGTCTAAAAGTGTGTGTCTTGAGAGAGGAATATTACCATGAACTGTCAATCTCCAGTGTCTGATGATAGCATTAATGTATACATTAAATAGAAGTGGTGATAGAGGGCATCCCTGTCTGACTCCGCAATTTATGTTTCCAATCTGACAAATCTGTTCCTATTTGTACTGCTATGATGTTATTTCTATACAGATTAAAAATTGTTTGGATCAGTTGATTTGGTGTTCCATCATCAGTTAAGATATCTAAAAGTTTTTGTCTGTCAACTCGATCAAATGCTTTGATAGCGTAGTGGTTAAGGCACTGAGCTACAAGCCAGAGGGTCGAGGGTTCAAGTTCCGTTGGGGTCAGGATTTTTAAACTGACCCAAACCCTCTGGCGGCACTATGGCCCTGGGGTCGACTCAGCCTCTAACGGAAATGAGTACCAGACGCTTGTTCTGGGGGTAAAGGCGGCCGTCACGCAGGGCTGACAACCCGGCTGACATAAAGTGCCGATTGTCTAGAAAATGTGAGATCCTTAACCTCCTACTACCCCAAGGGCCTCCGGGCCTGTTGTGGGATCACTTTACTTTACACGGAATTTAATATCTCAAAACGCTCTACAAAAAAGTCCGCGACAGCATATGTTTATCTCTTACGGATAACTCACAATAACCATTTTTATCTTTCATTGATGCCAAGAAGATCGAGACAAGTACGTAGATTCCTGTGCAAGCATAGCAGCACATGGCAGATATTATTTTACGGATAACTCACAATAACTAATTTTGTCTTTTAGCTCATTTATGCCAAGAGATCGAGATTAATAGATTCCCGGCAACACCGGGTAATTAGCACGGGGAATATTAAAATAATTACGATATTCATTTATAATTATTCTTCATTTTACTTATTCATCTAAGCATAAGAAGTGCATTAATTTTTGTCTTTCAGCACATTTATGCTAAGAAGGTCGGGATGAGTAGATTCTCGGACAACGGCGGGTAAACAGCACGGGGTATCTAAAAATAATTATGATATAAATGTTTCCTTCTACTTTTTAAACTAAATATAAAACACATTAATTTTCGTATTTCAGCTCATTTATGTCAAGTAGATCGGAATAATCAGCACGGAGTAAAAACAAATATAAATTTATAATTTTTTTTTCTTTTACTTGTTCAACTAACATAAAAGCAGATTAATTTTAATTTATTTATAACGCGCAATGTGCATGTTTCTTGTTCACTCTAAGTTTTACAGATGTCTTTTTTTTTTTCATCACATTAAATAATATCGGTCACATTTTGCACTTTCACTTTTCTTCCGGCTCGTGATATTTCTCTGTTTGGCAACTCCAATGATGGAACCCATGTACTGCGAATCTCATCAAGGTATGTCACAATTCATATCTGGCTTGCGTCTACTCCCTGTCTACATCCGTGGAGAAGAAATCCGACCATATTGCTTGTTTCTTCTTGTTAAGTTTTTATTTTAGTTCCTTGTAGGCTTGGGTGTATGGTCTTGACGCAGTTATTCTATGATTAACTGTTCCTTTGCTAACACGTATGTGAGACTTGATAAAGTATGCTTAGATAGACTTACTGATTTCTTGAGGAAGTTGGCTTTAACGTTTTCCAAGTTCCCTAGGTTATGACTTATGCGACTTTTAGATGGACCAGGGTAGTTAGCGGCTGTACTCAATGATAGTTTGCTCAGATTTTTTATACTATGCTGATTGTCGTCCTGGCTGCTAATGCTCGCTGTAATATTTGAGGTGGTTAGCAGCAAAGGGGTGTAAGTGTAAGTTTTTTTTTCAGAATTGACAAAAATTGGTTTAAGGTTTAAGTTATATAGAAAATCATAGGTAATTGAAAATATTAACAATCATACTTTATTTCTAACACGTACATTTATATCCCTTTTCCACTAAATTCAAGAATGCAATTATGCATCAAAATCGTTTTTATGCGAAAAAAAATCACCTACACTCTTTTGTTTCTAACCGCCTCATTTAACAAGGGCAATACCACAAGTGTTTTCATCTTGTCGATAACTTACAACCGGAGCGTAAAGGCGGGAGTGAATTCAATAGCCTCCCAGAACAAGGTAAATCCTTTAATAGCGTTTTGCCTTGCAAATTCAAATTGGGGGGAAAATTAGTGTTACAATAATTGTTCTGAATGGCTAATCAGTTCAAAGAAATGAAAACGCCTTATGTAATTGGTTATTTAGGGTGAACTCATTAATATATGTATGAAATATTACAAATCCACTTCAAACATACTTAATAGACTCCGAAAACGACCATGTCAGATATATGTATAGGAGGGCTATTCAATAAACAAAGATTATTATTTTTTACAATCATAATTTTACATACAAAATTTTAATTTGTGTTATTTATTAACTTAATGCATAATGTACATGTAGTAATACAAGTTTCAAGGTTATCCATCCCGGTTCCTGTCAGTGACTGATGCGCATGTCAAGACATGTTCAGTAGTGTCTACGGCTACAATGGAGGTGATTCGGATATTCTCTCAAAGGTAATTACTGCTGATGTATGGTATATGATTTCGATCCTAGCAGCAAACAATAGGCTTGTGTGAAAATGTTCTCAACCCTACAAAAAGCAAAAGTGTTTTTTTTTCAGGAAAATTTATGTTAATTTAATGTTCTTATATTCCTAGAATTATTTATCAGCACATCGTGTATTAATTAGGATCCTCAAGGTATTTTTCGTTAATTTCCCATTTGCTGTTCTTTTGTATTAGTATATTTTAAACCAATATCACCAGGTTGCCTTTATAACATTTCGAGATTTCTTTTCTGGCATTGGCGGAATTGTAATCCACTTCTTAAATTGGGGCGCCTGGAAGGCAGAGTTACCTTACCCCGATTATATGGTGGGTTATGAATTATAATGAAGCGCCAGGAAAGTCCTTAAACCTAAACTTAACCTAAACCACACCATGAGAGGCCATTGTAAATTATTGTATTAAGGGGTCACTCACTCCGGTACCTCATTGTGAGGTTTTTTGTAACACCTGCCCAATAACGTGTTGTAGAATTTAGTCGAAAATAAAGATGAAATTTAGTCCAGGAAATGTAAGTAACTGAAAGATCAGTTCTTCTTAAAACAATTTATTTATTTATTTAACCACTTTAAAAACACAATATCTATCCTGCACGTAATTTGGACTTATATAAATTTACATGGCTTGTAATCAAACTCACACTTCACTAACACGTATCGAAGCTACTCCTTTTCGCTTCTTTTTCCTCCGCCATCCAACATGGCAAGTCGTAGATTATGGCGAATATCTCGGACTTCATCCGCAGCCATGAACATCCCCATTCAATATGGCTTTCGGTTTTTACAAGTACTACTCGCACTTCAAGCCAACAGCCAACCACCTTGGCTTCTAGTCGACCTGAAAGTGAAGCGTCTAACCAACGCCAAGAAAGACAAAGGGGGGGGGGGAGAAACCAACCAAGAAAATTACGTTGGTATTACTGCAACACGCCTTCTAATGAGAAGGGGAATAAAGTAACGAATCGAACGTTACATTATGCCATCTATGAATAATTTGGATTGGATGGAAATGTCCGCATCCAAGAATATAAACAATGGTAACAACTTATGAAACCTGTTGATGTAATTAACTAAATTACGTCATATAATGAATCCACTATTTTCATGACTGACAGGAAGCAGGTGTACGATACAACTGCTTTTAATGATATGTATGGTGCCAGTTTGACGGCACTATATTACGTGCAAGATAGATTCAAATACATTATATAAATGTAAACCCAATATTCAATAATACAAAAATTATCGTAACATAAATATCCCTGTCGTCTGACTGGGAATCGAACTCGAGTCTCCACAACTGTAGTCAGATGCTCCGACCACTAATCCATGAGGCTGGTCTCTTTATATTAATATATACAGCTCGGGTCCAAGCTCTGTGTGTTTGCGGGGGGAAGTGTGGGGAGTGGAGGAGGTACACTTCTCTGCTTCGCATAGTACTAACAGCTGAGTCAGTAAATTCCTTTCAGGCACACGGAGCTGGGTTCCGAGCTATTCCCAAATCTGTAGAAAAATAGAACGTTAAACCAAATACGGGGAGAAAGTTCATTCATAGCATCCTATTTTCCTTAAATTGACTGAATAACATCCTGTATAGAAATGTTGGGTTTCTATTTGTCTCATTTTGAATGCAAAGACTTCTTTTGCTGTATAAAATTTTATATATTTTGATGTATAAAAGTTTTGGAACGTTCCATCATTGTGTCTTAAAGGCAAAGAGTTGAGTCGTGAAGTTAGAGCGAGTTTTATTTAAAAAAGTAAAAGAAAGCGAAAGAAATGACCCGGATATGTAGATGTTAAACCATGTCAGCAGCAGTAAGTTTCCCCGGAAATATCGGAGACTTTATTCAAACTTCTCAATGTTACGAGAATACTTCGCAAACAAAATCTGTTTTATTAACAAATTTAAAAGCTTTAATATATTTCAAAACCTCAACTCATGCAACCCCATTATCCGATAAACTTGAAACTCCTCATAAAACTTAGATGAATGTAACATTTTAATTCAGGGTTGCGCAAACTATAACATTTTTATTCGAAGTACTTTTCTCTGACTATTTAACTCTGTCCCAAATGGGAGTCAATGACCAATCATATTTCAATTAATTTTTATTTACAACCAATCAAAGTCTAGTTTCACCTCGATTTTATCAACTTAATTTTATCGTAATAAAAGAAGCTCCTCCTTTTTAACATTCTGAATAGGTCAGAGCATTATTTTGCAGTGACTGACTCTCTAAGAAATACTTTGAATATAACAATTGATATATTAAGATGTAACAATCTTAGAATGCAAGTGTATATATAGTGCACGAATTTAACTAGATACTGCTTGCGGGATATAATAGAAAAACATTTGTAGCAACTGATTTTACCACAAAAACAAAAGGAAAAACTGTTTGAACTTTCTTAAACGTATTATTTCCCAGGTTTTATATTCCAGAAAAATATAATTGAGATATTTACACAACAGAACATCAGAAATTAATTAATAACCTGTAATGTTGGTTATAAACAATTTGATGTGTTTCATTTTTTCTACACTGGGTGCATTCTTAAAATATTACGATCCTTTGGCAATAAATAATATGATCTGGTTGCAGTGATGAACAAATGAAACATAATAAATGTTTCTCATTTGTTTTCTAACATCGCCGATTACGTTAAATATATAAATATTTTAAATTAGCTATATTTAAATAATGATTTGTGAGTAAACAGCTTAATTTTATTTGTTAAATAGTCCTAAGAAATGTCACTCTTAATTTCCAAATTCTCTACATAAATTCACTCGTCACTTCGTGACATCGTGAATGTATCGATAATTTGGAAATCATTCATGGCATATCTTATAACTATCTCTATGGGGACAAAGTATTTTGATATATGATGATCTTGATGAAGGTTTTCGGGCTGTAGGAAAGACAGCGGACAGAATTGCCAAACTCAAGACAACCCTTGAGGATGCCAGACGCAGTCTTTGGCGAAACGTCGGGGAACTACAAGCCTCACGACCACGGCCTACAGCCCGAAAACCTTCATCAAGATCATCATAGCAACTCCGGCCGTGAAAGTCTACGTGAATATATATTTTGATATAATTTCATAACTTAATAATTAATTTCATCATCACCACCATCAACATAGCATTGAGACTATCAAATGTAAAAGCACTCTCAATCCCGTTCTTGGCCGTGCAGACATAAGCTCTCCATACATTGCTATCCTGAGCTAATGTTTTCCTATCATTCTCCGTATAATATTCTACCCTAAAATCATGGTTGATGTTATTCTCCCACCTAATTCTTGGCCCACCTAATGGGCTCTTCACCTCTGGTTTGCCTACAAGGAGTTTTATAGCAATTCATGTCTCGGCTTCCTTGAGGAATTTTCTCAGCAACTCACCATCCACCATAACACCAAGGCAACTAGATCATTAGCCAATTCGATCTGAGACATGAAACTTTTCTTTCTCAATCCACCTTTTATTCCATCACTCGATTTGGAACTTCGTTTTAATTCATTTTTTCACATGCCCTGCATATCATCTATTTATTGATGAAATTTGGGGATTTATACATAGAATACGTCCCTCGCCGTAGCCGAGCGGTTGAGGTAGGAAGCCTTGGCGCAGAGCTATGGGACTTGCGCTGGTTCGAGTCTCCATGGGGGAAGAAATTTTCTCATGGTATTTCGGCCAGTATGGGACCGGTGCCCACCCAGCATCGTGAGGCAATTGGGTAGCTACAATAAGTAGCGGCTCCAGGTTGAGGAACCAGCTATAACGGCTGGGGGACTCGACATGCTAACCACATGTCACCTCTACACTGGCTGTTGATCATCTATCTCTGTGATTGACACATGTGGATGTGAAGGGCCAGCAGCCGGCTGGTAAAAGGGCAACCGCTGAAAAGTGGAAAGACCCTCAATCGGAAATACATAGAATACAACTCTTGATTGAATATTAGTCTCCATGACTCTTATTACCTCACTTCCGTAGAATATTAAACTAAAAATATAGGTCTACAAATCGGCATTTCTTGCAGTTATATTATACGGATTGCGAAATATGGTCTTTCACTTTAAAATAGGAAAAAAATTATAAAAAAGAAAAATCCTTAGGAAAAAAGTTAGACCAAAAAGAGAACAGTACAAAATTGATCTTTATCGGAAATCAGATATAATGAGAACATATATCATTATCATTGTACATTCACGAATTTAGGTAATTTGTTGACCTGTTTCGGCCTCGAAAGAAACACCATCCAAAAGTATTTTGAGTGGACGCGCCTGGTATGCTCCTTCCTGCAGGTTGAAATCTTAACATTATTTGTTTGGGTATCCTGTGATCTTCCATTCGATGAACATGTTGTATCCATCTTGACTTATAATCAGAAATTTTGTTTTCTGAAGATTCCATGTGTAATTCTTCTAAGATGTCTTCATTTTTGTTTTGTGTTCTAGTAGTGTGTATCCTGCAGTCTTCCGAAGGTATCTCATTTCAACAGATCTAAGTCTGTATATCCTTCTGTTTCAATGTCCATACTTCACTACCATACAAAATAGTTGGAAGAGCCAGTGTTTTATACACTTTTAATCTTGAATGTATTTGGACTAACTGTGGCTTGCTGATAGAATTTATTAACCCTACAATCCCTAAAAATGTTGATATGTTTGCATTTACATCCTTTTCTTCTTCATATGAGGTATTGCATCCTAGATATGAAAAATTATTCACCTGTTCCAAAATTGTATTGCCAAGTATAATTTTACTTCTGACCGGATCAACACCTTGAAATGCCTAAATTTTTGTTTTCTCTGTAGATGTCTTCAGTCTATATTCTTCTGTAATTTTGTTAAGTTCATACAGACCTTTCTGCATATTATCTTCTGAATTTGCAATTATTACTTGGTCATCTGCAAACAATAGAATGAGAACAGTTATATCACGTATATTCCGATGGGGAAGACATGTAGCACGGTAGAGAACGAAGGAAGACCATAGAAAGCAAAATCCAAAGGGAAGTTCCAGTATGAAGGCCAATAATGAAATAAACGAATAATATTAACCATGACTTGATGGAGGTGAATTATACAGGGAATTATTTGAATATATAATTTCTGGATAGGGTGTGCCGCTTAGAGATCGTCTTTTGTTTCCCGTTGCTTCTATTAGCGTAGATCTGATTACCTCCAAGGTTATTAATTACAAAATTACTTGCCTCGGGCCCATAGAAGGCAAGGATTGATTCATCTTTCTTTCCAAGGCGTATTAACATAAATCAATAATGATTCTAATTCCAAAAATCATTTACGACCATACAGAGTATATATCCTTGTTCTGGCACTTGAATCCAGAACCCAAAACTTAAGTTCAAAGATTTTGAATCGACACCCACTTGAACTACTGCCAATAGAATACAACATACTTTTCCAAACAGAAAGAAACAAAACCACACGCTATGCTACCATCTGTGCCGCTTAAAACCACGGACCTCTGGGTTATGGGCCCAGCACGCTTCCACTGCGCCACTCTGCTATAAACTTTCGTTTCACCAATGTTTGTTCAGCCGGGGAGAGAGAGTTCAAATGAATCTTAAGTCGCTGACGCAATATATTTACGTCACCTTCAATGTCAATACCTAGTAAGCTCAATTCTCGGACCAAATTGTCCTTAGATACAACATCAATCCAACTAGGCATGTTTACTAAACAAAATGAACAAAAGATGTAAACAACTATAAGAGAACGCAGTTCTTTATGCATAAGTTACTCTGTGTTTACATGCAAGGAGAGATGAATCAATTCTATTTACGTTAAACAATTCAAATACGTAAATAAGTACGTTTCAATAACCTTTACGTAGATAATAAGTCTCGAAAACAAATAGTTATCCACGATACAATATCTCTGAGAAATGTCGACATCAAAATGCTTTCTACTTCCCTGGTCTACAGGACCAACTAAAACTGCGCCGCTACTCGGCTTCAGACGACCTTGTCCATTTTAGAGTTCCAATCCCATCTCGGAATGGATCGATGAATGAATGAGTGAATGAAGAATGATGAATGATAACGTTCTGCCTGTGCACCACGTATATGAAGGTTCCGAGGTAGAGGGGAGATGCACCGTAGGCACAGCGCACCAGGAGAGGTAAAGAGGGAGAGTGAGGGTAGATGCAAAGAGAAAGGAATATTGGCATAGTTCATGAATATCACAGTCTAGGGAGGATAACGACGCTGCAGTAATGAGCCGAAAAACGCACTTTCGGTTCAAGGGATAAATGGATAGATTTTGCCAAGATTCGATAGAACCAGTGTCTTAGTTATGAGGAATCGAAGTGGCGCATCCCCCATTGTACTGCATGATACCATAGACCGCTAGACTACGGTGTACGACATATAGCTTATGAGGATCATACAAATGATAAGCACAACAGCTCCAGCAAACGTAGGTTTGGAAATAAACCGTTTATGAGACGTGATTTTTTCCTAATTGGGACTTGTTGAATAATAAGTACTAATTCATGGTTTGGACCTTCAGATCTGTTCCGCTCACTCAGGAATCTAAATCGTCTCACTATCTTCTTGGTCAACTAACATCTCTATTCCGGGGGGCTGGTAAATCATCGATTGTCCATCAATCCTGAGAATGTGTTCTTGCATTTTTCTTCTCTTCTCGGTTAAAAGTTTGTATAGATTATTAATTTGTATTTGGTTTCAGATTGTAGGGCACAGATTTCATCTCGTATAGTATATCTAACGTCAGATCTAAAAAAATAATTTCAGAACTTTTTCATCATCATCCGGTATCATGGCAGCTGCGGTCGTCTTCCAGAAACCAAACGCCATTCCTCTCTGTCCATCCATTGATCTTCCTCCAATCCTCTAATATTCATAGCTGCTTGTACCCCTTCTATCCAAGTTTTCTTCGGTCTTCCTCTCTTCCTCCTTTCCATTGGGATCCATTCCATAACAATTTTTGGCAATCTTTGCTCTGGCATTCTTTTGACATGGCCATACCACTGTAATATTTTCTTTCCTATATTCTCTATGATGTCCGGCTCCTCTTGTACACCCATAATTTCCCTTATTTCTTTATTTCGTATTCTATCCATTCTAGATTTTCCAGCTGATCTTCTTAAAACATCCATTTCTGTACTTAAAATTATTTTTATTCCCTGGTAGGAATTTGCCAGACTTCAGCACCAAATGTTAAAATTATCTGAATTATGGTTTGATATATTTGTAATTTTCTATTTTTTGTAATATTTTTGCTCCACCAAACAGAGTTTAAAGCATTTATTGCTTGTTTTGTTTGTGCGATTCTATTTTTAATTTCCACTGTGTTGTCGCCTGAATGGTCTAATTTTGTTCCTAAATAAGTGCATTCAATACTAGGTTTTAGTTCTTCTCCATTGTTGAAATTTATATTTTCTATTTCTTCTCCTATACACAGGTATTTAGTTTTCTCAATGTTTATATAAAGTCCCCATTTTTCATATTCTTCTTTTAGTTTTTTAGCCATATATTCTATGTCATCGTCGTCTTGTGCTATTGATACCTGGTCATCTGCAAAATTTAGTGAATATACATGTGTATTTTGGATGGGTATGCCCATTTTTTGACATTTTTTCCTCCAGTCTCTTAGTACTCTTTCGAGATAAATTTTAAATAGAGTTGGAGATAAACTGCAACCTTCCTTAAACTTTTTGTAACAGTAAATCCCTTTGTTATATGATTTCCAACTTTTATTTTCGAAATAGATCCTTTGTATATGTTTTTATAGCTTCTACTATTTTTTCTGGTAATGTTAGAATTGTATAAAGTTTCCCATAACATTTTTTGAGGGTACTATCATATGCCTTGGTTAAATCGACAAAAAGCAAATGTAAATCTCTGTTAGTAGCTCTTTTTTTATCATTTGTGTTATGCAAAATATATTATCTGTGCATGACCTACCACTTCTAAAACCAGATTGTTCTTCCATTTCTTCATCCTGGTATTCTATTTCAGAACTTTTTTATTTTTTATTTTTTAATTGTACTGTGTGCCCACGTTTCACGCCATATGACCATAGTTTTGTAGAATTTGATTTGAGTGCCTTTACTTTTTTTAATTTTCAGGAGACTAGCCTCATGGGCTAGAGATCAGAGTATCTGACTACAGATCATGAGGTCCCGGTTCGATTCTCGGTCAGGCCATAGGAATGTTTCCTCAAATGGAATTAATTCTGTAGTTCTCCATGATCTCGAATTCAGGTTGCGTTTAGGTTAAAGACTTCTGGCGTTTTATTATCATTTATCACCCATCATATCATCGGGGTAACGTAACTCCCCCTTCCAGGTCCCCCCAACTTAAGAAATGGATTAAAATTCCGCCAATACCAGGAGAGAATATTAGAAATGTCATAAAAGACAACTTGGTGGTACAGGACAAAAAAAATCAAGATTCATCTTATAGTTACGCAGATATGTCGAAATTTGTTTAATCTATTTTGTAAATCATCTTTTATATTATATAAAATATTATCAATTTATACATTGTTTTTTTTTTATTCTCAGGTTTTACAATGTCTTCGACATCTTTCTGTGTAGATTTCATGGTTCTATAACCAATTTCTATTTATCTCTGTTTTTACACGCACATTTCTCCTATCATTTTGTTCCATTGTTCTGATTATTCATTGTTTCTAAATTAGTTTTGGTCTTCCCTCTACCTATTTCCTGTCGGATTGCATTCGTAAACCTTCGGTAATCTATCTTCCATCATCCTTTTCTAATCCTAGCACATTCATTTTTTTTCTTCTTGCAACATTATTTCTAATATGCCTTAGCCTCAAAATACGTTCTGATCATTGCCAGAAGTCAATTTCTGTCGAATTTAATTTATCCATTGTTCTTATAATACTTCCAAATGTCTTGTCTCTGAACCATATATTATTGTATTTTTGACAATTGGATTATTAATGTTTGTAAATTCAGGGCAAAACTTGAATGTACAGAATGAACACTAGAAATGAATAACAATTCGCTTAAAGATACCTAGACCTATATTGAACTATACGAATTGGTCAGGACAAGTTCATTTTTCTTAGAAGGGGTGTTAGTTTTGTTGTTTTTCAGTGATAGAAGTCAAGTAAAAGTCAGTCAATTGGTTTTCACCCCACGCCAGATTCTCAGATCCATCGCTCGCATATATATACCCAAGGCCAAACTTCATCATCATCGTCATGAATTAGGCCTTTGTAAACCTGTTCTCAGCAGTTTTTAAGAGGTCTTCCTGGTGGACGATGTCCTTTGAGCTTATACTGCGTCATCATTTTTTGGGATTCTTGAATTATCCATTCTTTTTTACATGGTCTTGCCAGTTTAATTTATATCTGGCTTTGTATAATACCATCAGCCAAAGAACATTTCTAAAACTTCGTACCTTTTATGCCAGGCTTTTGAAAACTATGTTATTCGGCGAAAAAAAATGTACAGCTATTAATAGCACATATGATAATTGACAACCTTCGCACAGATAACCAGATTAAGGACGTCCTTTCCCCTCTAGCAGATATTAACTAACTAACTCACCGGCACTATCGAACCCGTAGGTTCATGGGCGCGTGGACATAAGTTCTCCATACATCCCTATCGTGAGCTAATTTTTTCCAATCATTCCCTGTATAATCTAGTTCCCTCAAATCAAAATTAATGTTATTCTCCCACCTCATTCTTCGTCTACCAACTGGGCGTTTTCCCTCTGGTTTTCCTACTAGAAGACTCCATGCACGTCTTCCATTCCCATTCGTGCCACATGTCCTGTCCTTCGCAGTCTATGAGACTTAACTCTTCTTATTATATCTGGCTTCCTATAAAGACCATGTAGTTCACTGTTAAGTAGTTTTCTCCATTCACCTGTTTGTTCATCTCTCTTTGCTCCAAAAATTTTCCTAAGAAATTCATTGTAAAATACTCATAATCTTCTTTCCTCCCTTAAAGTAAGAGTCCATGTTTCGCATCCATATAATATAACTGGTAGAATAATAGTTTTATTGATTATCAGTTTAATGTTTTTTGAAAGGAGTTAGGATGTTAAGAGTCACTGCAATGCATAATAGCACCATTTCCAGAATTAAAAATGCGTGCTATTATGCATTACAGATACTCTTGACGTCCCAACTCCTATCACTACACGTTAAAACTTATTAAAGGGAATTCCATGCTGGTATCTTACTGCCTATTTTGGGAATTTTAAGGGGAGTGGTGTAACTCTGATCTCCACTCTTCGGGTTGTTTACTAATAAGTTGTCTGTGATGATTTTATAAAACTTGGGATTTGAAAAATAAGTTTGTGTTTGTTATGTTCGGTCGTGGAGCAGAGAAGTTGTTTTGAGTATTGACATAGTTTGGAGAGGGTGAAACTATTTTGAGGATTTATGTGTGATCTAAAGATTATTTTATGCAGAAGGAGGGACAAAAACCGAGAAGAAAGCTGTTTGATATGTATGCATATGTGTAATAGGTTCAATGTTGTTGTAGTTTATCTGTGTAGTGTTGCTAATGGTGTTAGATTTTTTATTGTACTGTGTAGTGTATGTAGTGTTTAAATACATTTTATATAGGTGTAATTTAAGTAGGTGGAAGCTGTAACGTATTGATCTTGTTAGTAAATTGTGTGAGTAAATTTTCAATTATCGTTCAAAGGCTTCCTTGACTTCCTTCATGGATGTGATATAGATTTAGATTTTAGATTTATTTATTTAACCTGGTGGAATTAAGGCCATGTGGCCTTCTCTTCCACTCACCAGGACAAACATATATTACATTAGAATATAACAATCTGAATTAACTCTAATATTAAATACAAAATAAAAATTTGATCAAAAAGATAATATCTATTATATTACGATCTATAATGCAACCAGTTAATGTTAGCTAAAATTAAGACTAAAACTAATAATAAAATATATACAAGTAAGACATATTAAATTGTCCCTATCTAATGTATATAAAAACAAAGAAAAATAATGAGATATAGAATTTTACGATTATACAATATTTAAAACAAAACAAGAGAAAATATTTGTTAATCTTAATATTATTTTCATAAATAATTAAATTTATTAATTGTTAAAAGAATACTGTCAGTGAGGTGTATAAGTTAGTTTGTTATTAAACAATTCTTTAGTTTGTTTTTGAAGGATGTTATAGTTTGACAGTCTCTGACATAGGGCGGAAGGGAATTCCATGTTTTGGTAAGTGAGATCATGAAAGATGATGAATAATATACAGTGTGATGAGGAGGGACCTTGAAGATATACAAAATTATCAGATTAAATGGTTCCAACACGCCCAGAGAATGTCAAATTCCCGTTTACCAAAGATGATTTACCACCTCAACCCTAAAGGCAAAAGAGACTCGGAAGACCCTTCAACCGATGGAAAGATCAGTTTTTGTAGTCGCAGAATGGGCATCATCACCCAATATTGCATTAGGAAGAAGAAGAAGAAGAAGAAGAAGTGATGAGGAGGGATATAAAAGACAATGTGCTGATGGGATCGAGTGTCAAGATTATGTGTGTCGGATAGTCTGATAAATAATTAGGCGATGGCGTGTGAAGTATTTTATAGAGAAGGGATAGGCCGATAGGGAATGGACAGTTCTACGATCTCTTAGACGAAGTCACGACAATTGTTCCAGGAACGGTGTAACATGGTCAAACACATCCATAAAGGGGCCAAATTTGCCCATTTGGACAGACGTACTGAAATCATTTTAAGTGTAAGTTGCCTGTCTATTTAGCCAAAATAAATGTCTGAACTTCTGGGATTTATTTATAATGCAGTATATAAGAACCGTTCCAGTTTTCTTGTCGCTATCCAGTTACAAAACACAATTTATGGTCATTAATATCCATAAAATGAATTGTGTGTTGTTAGTAAACTCATTATACTCGCAACTGACGAGCCCCAAGCCTCAAATTAAATCCACTAACAATGAAATCTCTTGGGGGTGAAGCTGAGAAACTGTTCAAAACGTAATTTGCAACCAAGTTACTGTATTATGCAGCGCACTCTTCTTCTTCCATCTCCACTTTCAACACTTTATATGATTGATGATACCATCTCAAGAGGACAAACACATTAGGCTTCCATTTATATGGTTCATATTATAGTGACGAACTTCATATCATACCTAGTCTTCAAGCAATTGAGGTTGTTCTAATAAACATATTTTTTAAACAGCTTTACATTTCTTAATCGATCCTATCTAGCAGACACACAATATGGCCACGAATTTAACTAACTTATTGGCAATACTGGGGGCACGCCGTAGCATAGTGGTTAAGGCACTGAGCTACAAGCCGGAGGGTCGAGGGTTCAAGTCCCGTTGGGGTCAGGATTTTTAAACTGACCCAAACTCTCTGGCGGCACCATGGCCCTGGGGTCGACTCAGCCTCTAACGAAAATGAGTACCAGACGCTTGTTCTGGGGGTAAAGGCGGCCGTCACGCAGGGCTGACAACCCGGCTGACATAAAGTGCCGATTGTCTAGAAAAAGTGGGAGCCTTAACCTCCCACTACCCCAAGGGCCTCCTGAGGCCTGTTGTGGGATCACTTTACTTTACTTTACTTTATTGGCAATACTGAACCCGGTACTTCATGATCGTGTGGATGTAAGCTCTCCATATATCCCTAACTTGAGTTAATGTTTTCTAGTAATATCCTGTATAATTTACCTCCCTCAAATCATGGTTAATTTATTCTCTCACCTCGTTCTTGACCAACCTACTGGACACTTTCCTACAAAGAGTTGCTGTGCCTACCTTTCATTCCTACTCATGGCACTTGTCCTGCCCATCGAAGTCTACGAGTCTTAATCGCTCTTATTATATCTGATTTCACAAAAAGATCATGTAGCGCACTGTTATGTGACCTTTTTTAATTCAACTACATGTTCGTTTAACTTTGGTCTAATTTTTTTCCCCTGAGAAGTTCATCCTTAAATACTCTTAATATTTTCTTCTCCCTTGAAGTAAGAATCCAAGTTTCTCATCCATATAATAACTGGAAGAATAACCGTTTTATATATTTTCAGTACAACGTTTTTTGAGAGAAATTTTGAGCAAGTTTCCTTGTAATGCATAACAACATGCATTTTCAGAATTGAGCCTATGTTTAATTTCTTTTTGCACACCATTCTTGTTTGTACTTGTTGTTTCTAGGTGTTCGAATTAAGCCACTTCTTCAAAATTTTCCTCATCGATCATTTTCATTATATATTTATTTGTGTGACTGTATATTTAGTTTAATTGATAGTTACTTCCAGCCCCAATTTCTTACTTTAATCAATAGAATGTGTTGTGTAGTCCTTTAGTACCTTATCACTCTCCATGGCGTGTGGACAGTAGGTGCATCTAATTTCGCCAACTTAACTTCATCTATATTTTAGACATCTAAAATTAAAATATTTTAGACATCTAAAATTAAAATATTTTAAAATTGAAAATTTGTATTTTGAAATGGAGGTCTGAAATGGAGGTCTTAAGGAAGTAATTACTTAAAATATTTTAAAATCCAGAATAAATTATTCATACAAAGAAAAACAAAGTAGATGGATGTCAAATACCGAAAATTTGCATATAGACCTACTGGTTTCCAATTTCGCCATTTAACTCCATAATTGTTTTGAAGACTAGTCAATTGTTATAACAATAACACGAGTGAAATGTACACAAAATAAGCCTTTAAATAACATACACGACTATTACGTTGTATTTGTTTACTCGATTAAACTACAGTGAGAGAAATTCGCCTGAGTAAAATAAATAGTTCAACACAGTAGGAATGACTATATTCGGTAGCTCATTGCCCTTCCGGATATCTGAGATCACTTAAAACCTCGTACGGAATTTTAAAAAAATCTTGGAACTGCTATCTGTTGGCGTAATTTTCGATTGCACCAAGAATACACCGTGGCGAATTTGCATGCAAACGCGAAATTGGATGCTATATATAATACTGCTTATACAAATTTTTGTCAAGGTCATTTCCGGTGTTTACTAGGTAGAATTGATGAAGATATATAAAAGTTTAAAAACATACTTCTTGCGCGGTAGTGCGTTTTGTCGTACTTACAGCAATGACGATCATGATTGAAAGTTCAACTTCCTACATTTCGGGGTTGCCAAACCTAAATAACTATACTGTAATATTACATTTACACCCATGTGCGGGAAGTAAAACCACTGCCCTCTATGAATACTACATACAATGTATAGGCTATACAAAAAATACCCAAAAGGTAGAGTTAAAATGCATTATACGAAACAAATCACTAAATTTAAAATTAAATGAACTTCATTTGAAACAATATAAAACAACAAATACGATACTTGCGGCCATTTTATCAAAATTGTTCTCAAGGTCTCCTGTTGTTTCACTAAAAAACATTGCCCACACTGTTAACGTTAGTCAATTGTTTATAATGAGCGCAAATATTTCCAACAAAAATATTATTTTACTATTATTTATTATTTTGAAAACACCATCACGCAAAAAAGAATGTACAACGCTCGTTTGTGAAGTGTTTTACAGAATGTCGGAAATTAAAAACCTTGCTATCGCTCGATTTTTAAACATTTTCCTCTCGATTCTGTAAAAATCACTTCCCAACCTCGCATCGTAATATACTAATCATTAGAACAACCTCAGTAGTTTCATTCCTTCTGAAATTCGCTAAAAATACAGACTATCAACACTATCAAAAGCTTACCTGAATCCAACAACTAAAGTGCAGTTCTGTTGTATGTAAAAGTAAAGTGATCCCACTACAGGTCATAGGAGACCCTTGAGGTTCTAGGAGGTTAAGGCTCCCACTTTTCCTACACAATCGGCATTTGATGTCAGCCGGGTTGTCAGCCCTGCGTGACGGCCGCCTTTACCCCCAGGTCAAGCGTCTGGTACTCATTTCCGTTTAAGGCTGAATCGACCCCAGGGCCATGGTGCCACCAGATGATTTGGGTCAGTTTAAAAATCCTGACCCCACCGGGACTTGAACCTTCGACCTTCCGGTTTGTGGCGCACTGCCTTAACCACTACGCTACGGCGTGCCCCTCTGTTTTATGTTCATAACATTTTTTCCATCTAACTCACAGACACTATCGGCCCCGTAGATTCATTGCCGCATGGACATAAGCTCTCCACACATCCCTATCCTGAACGAATGTTTTTAATCATCCCCTGTATAATCTACTTCCCTCAAATCATGGTTACTGTTTTTCTCCCACTCATTCTTGGCGTGCCTACTGGATGCTTCCCACTTGTTTTTCAGAAGTGCCCATGCCCCTCTTTAATTTTTCAGCCATGCCACATGTCCTGACCATCGCAGTCAGCGAGACTTAACTGTTCTTATTTTAGATTGGTTCCCACATAGATCGTGTAGCTAACTGTTATGTAGTCTTCTCCATTCGCTTGTCCATCTGTCTTTGGTCCAAATATTTTCCTAAGAACTTACTTACTTACTTACTTACTCATTGGCACTATCGAACCCATAGGTTCACGGCCGCGTGGACATAAGCTCTTCATACATCCCTATCATGAGCTAACGCTTTCCAATCATTCCCTGTATAATGTATCTCCTTCAAATTATAGTTAATGTTATTCTCCCACCTCATTCTTGGTCTACCAATTGGGCGTTTTCCCTCTGGCTTTCCTACAAGAAGCTTCCATGCACGTCTTCCATTCCCCATACGCTCAACATGTCCTGCCCATCACAGTCTACAAGATTTAACTGTTCTTATTATATCTGGCTTCCTATAAAGACCATGTAGTTCATTGTTATGTAGTCTTCTCCATTCACCTATCTGTTCATCTCTCTTTGGTCCAAAATTTTCCTAAGTACTTTATTCCCAAATACTCGTAATCTCCTTTCCTCCCTTAAAGTAAAAGTCCATGTTTCGCACCCATACAATATAACTGGTAGAATAATAGTTTTATATATTTTCAATTTTCCTAAGAACTTTATTCTCAAATACCGGTATTCGTAATCTTATCTCCTCACTTAAAATCTATTTTTCGCATCCATAACTGGGATAATAAACTTTTCATCAGTCACGACAAAAAAATCACTTTCATTCACCAAGAGCAACTCACCAATAAGAATATATGTTAACATAAAATAATCGTAGATGAAATGATTTTAACGGAGTGCTAAAAGAAGGAATGTAAAATTTTATTAGTCATACCATTGTGTTAGAATTTGAGAACAGAAATGGCGAACTGGTATATCTTGCAGAATGTTTTTATGTTAGAACGTACATGATGTGTGAACTGGTCACAGATGTGCGGAATGGTCCCTAGGCTCCATGAACTCTGTTATTCTCATCCAATCTAAGTTGATGACCAAACCAATATACTTCCAAATGTTCCCCGCTTAAACTAAAGACAATGTTCCGCCTCAGTTTTCTTACATACCTCGGCATTCAGTTCTAAAAGGGGGAAAACATTCCAAGACTTCAATTTGCGTTTGTTTGTGGAAACCTGATAGCTAAAGCTTCAAGAATGTTTTTGACGCAATAACTTTAAATTTGAAGAGAAAAATATATACCTAAATCGGGATTTGATCCCAATATCTCTGGTTCTGTACACCAGTGCTTTAACGATTTAAGCTATTATGCATCACGATTTAAACATAGATTTTTTTTCTTATATTAATACGAGATCCATGCGAAGTATAAGAGAAAAATCTATGTTTAAATCAAATGATGCCTGATAGCTTAAATCGTTAAAGCACTGGTGTACAGAACCAGAGGTATTGGGTTCAAATCCCGATTTAGGCATATATTTTTCTCTTCAAATTTAATTTGTCATTGAGTGAGAAGTGATAAATTTAATATTAGGCCTAAATATCGCAATAACTGTATATTATTTTTATGTGAAATATTGCAAATGGTAAACAACTATGCCTCAAGTTTTCCAGAAAACCGATTCTATAATAAAATACGCTAGATACAAAACGGATTTCTAAGAATTCTTTGCATACAAATTTAATAGTTTCCTTAGGAAAAATATTTTGAATAAGAATATGAAATTTCCTATCACACGTAGCACCGGGTCTCATTGTATCCCTTTTCTTCATCATCATCCCTCATACAGCACATTTTACACTACAAACACATAATCATACTTATTTTTAACTTTTACAGGAATTAGTCACTATGAGGTTTAATTTATGGTAAAATCAAATGTTTCTTACCTCTCCCCATACAAATCTTCTAAGTAGATCGCGATTTCGAGACTATTAACGGTCTTCAGTACTATTTTGGCGACTGATGTTATGTCGATCGGAAGAAAATCTACTTCTTCCCTCTGTTGGTGGACCGATGAACCTTGACCTGATCCAGAGGTTCATCGGTCCACTAACAGAGGGAAGAAGAAGAGTTTCTTCCGATCGACATAACATCAGTCGCCAAAATAGTACTGAAGACCGTTAATAGTCTCGAAATCGCGATCTACTTAGAAGATTTGTATGAGGAGAGGTAAGAAACATTTGATTTTACCATTAACATAATCATACTTTCATCCAACACTCCTCTCTTTACCCAATACAAGAATACAAGAATACATGGTCTGCTGAAGTGGTACATAAATTCAAAATATACCACATTTACGCTATATATGCGCCCAGTGCGAAGCCTGAAGCAAAGTGCAATGAGTGGCATTAGAAACAGATAGCAGACATATATTCTTGGAACTTTTTCAAGCATAATTGAATACATATTTCAGATATTATACAGTATATAAATACATAATGTAGTTTGGTATTGTTCATGCCACCATTCACTCACTTTACATTAACAAAGAAATCATTCTTACGACTGCAGTTCATATGTAGATCAAGCACTGACTATAAAATGTTTATATAAACACTGAAATGAAAGATAAAAAATATCATTGATGCTTTTGTAATTTATCGATATGTTTGTGCCTACACATCGTCAAAATGTATGAAATGTACGCTTATCAATTTTCAATTAGAGGATACAGGATAAACGTAGTTCAATTATACCTAGATTTAATAAAGTCCAGTGAATTCGATAATGATCGCACTCTCAAATATCCATTGCAAGATTCAAAATGTGATGCATTGTCCATATCGGGTAATAATCAGTGATTAACTAAATGCATGTTAATTATCATACGTACAGTCAAAATCAATACTTTGTAAAATCTTGAGGGAACTCTACATGCCACGTATAAATATACATGTTTTGAAATAAAAAACGAAATATTATTCTAACAGCATGTTAACAATTGTCTGAGGAATATACTTCGTATGTACAGAGTGTTACCGAAATGAGTGCAGATTTTTCGCGTGGTGGTAGGGAACAACCATACAACTATTTGAACTCAATGGACCTTGGGTCGGAAATGTTGTGTTGTGGGTCTACAGAATAAAACAGCATTTAAAATTTTTGAACACATTGTTTATTTACTAATTCTAAGAAAAATGGAAGATATTACATGTTATTTTACAATAATTGCTGGAAATGGCGACTATTGACCTGGATGCACAGCTTCGCGCGTCTCACCTCGGACTGATGAACTTTAAGAAGCATATCAGAATGCTCCCTGATTTCCGCAACCGTTGCCACGATCGTTGCTACAAGCTCTGGATCTGTGCATCCAGATCAATGGTCGCCATTTCCAACAAGTATTGTAAAATAACATTTAATTACCTTCCATTTTTCTTAGAATTAATAAATAAACAACCATGTGTTCAACAATTTTAAATACTGTTTTATTCTGTAGACCCACAACAATGCATTTCCGACACAAAATTCATTGGGTTAAAATACTTATATGGATGTTCTCTACACGAAAAATCTGCACTCATTTCGGTAACACCATGTATATACAGTGTGATTCAAAAAGTTACGCACAAATTTCAGGAACTTATAGAGAGGTCGAAATACATCTTTTGATTTTAGTAACTTATGGTCTGGAAGGCCACCGCTGTGGTCTCGAGGTAGCGTGCTGCCTTGTCACGCAGCGGGCCTGGGTTCGATCCCCGGTCGGGGCAGTTTTTCTGGGTGAGGTTTTTATCGGGGTTTTTCCTCACCTGTAAGACAAATATCAGGAAAACTTTAAGGCCCAAACGATCCCCGAAATGATATGGCCATCATCTTCATCCTTATCATTATCATCATCACCACCATCATACTTCACCGGTGTGGAAAGCTACGGGAAGCTACCACACCTACACAATTCCCTAGTAAAGCTGCAAGCATAGCATGAAAATGCTATGATTGCAGTGAAGGAGCTGCCTTCGGGCAGAATTACTATGGATGGATGGTCTGGAAAGTAATCCTAGGTCAGTACAAGCCCTGGAATGTCTGGATGAACAATACCGGTACATTACTTTGTGCACACACTTAAGCAAATGTAAATTTATCCACCAATTTGGTTTTACAACACTATGTGTTCAAAATGCCTCCACCACATTGAATACAGTCATGTTCTTCCACGTGAACAAGAACTTCCTCTTCCATAGCGACTATTCGAATCGTACGTGGTCGGCCTACATGATGCCATGAACGCAAGGAACCTGTCTCCCCGAGTCGGTGGTGAACGTTTTGAAACGTTCGAGACTGTGCTTGACGTCTATTCGGATATTGTGCGCTCTACAGGCCTTGAGCTTCGCGTGCATTGCCATTTCCTTTACCGTACATGAAATCCATGTCTCGAAGTTCTGAGAACGTGTATTCCATTTCACAAAAATCACAAACGCAGCTACCTTCAAAGTAGTGTTGTAGTGGACCTTTACAATACACCGCAAATACCGTACTGAAATGAAAACAACCTACAGAGCGCATGAATGAATATCAGATGTGAATAGAAGAGTACTCAAGTACTGTATTGCACTGAACGGTATGACAACATAAAGTGGTGTGTCGATCTCATTACCTCTCTGAAAGGGAAGCTTAGACCCGCACTGAAGTTCTCGACTTTCCCAGGCTTCTACTGACCCAGAATTACTTTCCAAACCATTAGTTACTATTCAAACGTGGAAATACAATAATATATATATATATATATTGTGGAAAGCAACGGGAAGCTACCACACCTACAATTCCCTAATAAAGCTGCATGCATAGCATGAAAATGCTATGATTGCGGTAAAGGGCCTGCCTTCGGGCAGAATTACTATGGATGGATATATATATATACATAGAGTTTCAGGATTGAAATCCCGGTCCAGGCGTTAATTTTTTCCATGTCATATACACACTTATTTTCAAAATAGATGCGAAAACGCTATAATACAATGGAATATTTCAATTAATCACCCCTGGAACAGAATCGCCAATTTATGAGAAACACACTAACAAAAAATTAAGATAGTCCAGAACCTACCTACTCTAACTTACTTACCTAACATACCCAGCTTAACCTGTTCCGCGCTATAGCCGAGCGGTTTAAGACATCATGTCTTGATGCAGACTTGCGCTGTTTCGAGTCCTTTGGAAATACATTTTCTCATGTAATTTCAGCCAGTAAGGAACTGGTGTCCACTCAGCAAGTGAGGAATTTGGGTAGGTAAGGTAATCAGAGACTACTAGCTCAAAAAATACAGCTGTAACGGCTAGGGCTAACGATATCCTGACCACGTGTCACCATATATACTTGTTAGTTAATCATCTACTTCTGTGATTAACACATGTGGATGTGAGACCAGCCGACCTGCTGGTAGGCCTGTCTGTCGTGCCATGGAGTTATAGATATGTAGTGTTAGATTTTACGTTAATTGTCTTTATATTTTCTATTGTTTAATTTATATTTTATTATTATTATTGTTATTATTATTGTTGTTGTTGTTATTACTTTTATTTCTGTCAGTTTTACCAAATTATCCTTTATTGTCTAACAAACTAACTCAATGACACTATGAAATCTGGAGGTTCATGCCAGCGGACATAATCTGTCCGTAGATCCCTATTCTCAGCTATTCCTAATCATTTCCGGTGTAATTCTTCTCCTTCAAATCATGGTTAATGTTATTTTCCTCCATTATTCTTGTCCTACCTCTGGTTTTCCTACAAGAAGTTTCCATTCCCCTCTTCCATTCTCCATTCATGCCATATGTAGTTAATATTTCTAATGTCTCCGTACTATAATTATAATGTCCTAACGTTCCATGTTCCTAGGAATATGTTCCTATGTTTAAACTTTTATCAAGAGTCCCCGCCCGGAGATACAAAGGTGGGGCTATTTTATTTTTTCACAGTGAAACCCACGTCTGCATTTCTTAACGGTTGTAATTTTACGGTGAAAGATTATTACTCTTTCGAGCAAGATCCTTTTATTCGTTTGATTTATCGCCTTTGATCTGGTCGGCATGGGTGATACGAGGGTGAATCAAATATAAACCGGAATTATTGTTTACAATTTTATTGAATTAAAAAAATCAAAACAACCACCTCATTTTTCTACATAGTCTCCTACATTTGCAACACACTTTTGCCATCGAGTTGGCAACTTTTTGATGCCGTCCTTGAAGAATGAGGGATGACGTGTAGTCAGCCAGTTGCGCACGAACTCCTCTACCACTGCATTGTCACCAAACCGCCTTCCTCCCAGGTCTTCTTTCAGTGGCCCAAACAAATGGTAGTCACAGGGTGACAAATCTAGACTGTACGGAGGATGTTCCAGAGGTGTCCAATGCATTTTCGTCAGTTTTTCTTGTGTCAACCGAGCAGTGTGTGGTATTGCATTGTCATGCAGTACAATCACATTTCGGATCGGTTTCCGGCGGCGCTTGTTGCGATATGCTGTTTTTGTCTCGTCCAAAAGCCGGCAGTAGTACTCTGCATTCACTGTTCGTCGTTCATGAAGGTAAGGAAACCCACTAGCAAAACTCCTTCAGAGTCCCAAAAAACAGTCGCCTCTGAGACGCTTCCTGGCGCAATTTTTTTTTTTTTTTTTTTTTGTTCCTGGCTGAGGAGCCGAGGAACCCACCTGGCAGACAATTTTCGGAATTTGAGTTCATCACTGATGATGGCTTGAACACTTCCGAAGCTTATTCCAACGTGTGAAGTAATTTCAGACATTGTTACGGGTCGGTCCTCCTCAATAAGGTCCCGTACAGCACGAATGTTGTCTGCAGTGATGCTTGTTCGTTGCCTTCTTTGGTGGGACTCATTTTCCACTGAATCCCGGCCCGCTAAAATGTTTTTGCGCCAATCATACACCTGCGTCTTCGAAAGGGTTGCTTCCCCGAACTGCGCATGGAGCCTTCTCAAAATTTCAGAAGGTTTAGTGCCTTCTTTCGCCAAAAACTTCATAATAATGCGTTGCGCAACGGACGTGTGTACCTCTTGCTCGCTCATGGCGTACTGAAGTAAGCGGCCGCTCTTCGGAGTGCGACACATCAAGATCCCTACTCCAGACACCCCCACCAACGTCCCCTCCAAACCGCAACCTTTGCAGTTCGCTACCAGAGCCTCCAGATACAAATTCCGGTTTATATTTGATCCACCCTCGTACATTTGGCAGCAGAGCTACCGTCAGCATATCTCTCTGGGCCATTTAAGCACGCATGCTATTCCACCATGTCAAAGTAAAAATACCAGATTCCTTTATTTTTAATACTAGAAATTCTAGGAAAAGGGGAAAACCAATTTAAACATACTCAGTTTCAAACTATCAAGGGCAATCAATTAATAGATGGGCCCCTTCGTTAATCATTAGAATCTTTTTATCTCGAACATTCTATTATTTCCCTGGAATTCATGTTTAAAATTAGCACAGTTAAAGGTAAAGAGAGTTCACGTAGGCCTTAGGAGGCCATTAGAGCATCGGCAAAATGTCAGTCGGTATGTCAGTCCTATGACGACCGCCTTTAAGAAAGAGCATAGATCTGATACTGACATCAGCTAGAGGCTGAGTAGACTCCAGAGCTGTGGTGCCGCTTATAGGTTTAGCTCATTTGTATTTTTATATGAGGAGTATCCGCAATGGACTAGTGGTTAAGTTCCTTGCCTCTAGTCATGAGGGCTGCGGGTTCAAATCCGGCCGATGTAGATGGATTTTTTTAGGATGGAAAAATCTAAGGAGCAAGTCCTCCGTGGGGATTTTAGGTTGTCATACGATTTTCAGGTTTGTAAAACAACTTTAAGTCAGAATAAAGAGGCCTCTAAGCAAAATTTACCGACCTTCCTCATCTTAGTTGCCTATTAGATGTTTCATAGGGTTAGTATGTTGACCGCATCCATTCATATTATCTTTAGGAAAATAAGAGTAACTAAATTAGCTTGGTCTAGTAACTCCGAACAAAAGAGAGGATGAAGCCCAACATCGAGTTTTTTTACGCCTTTCAGGTGTACATAGTAGCAGTATTTAATAATACATTAGTTTCAGTTGTAGTTTATATATATATATATAATGTCTGTGTATATAACAATAGAAAAACAACTAGGTAGAAATTAGTTAGATTTGCAACAAATTACATAATGTTCAGTAAAACATAGAGTTTTACATGGTCTTGTTTTCTTTGCGGTCCGAAATATTTAAATAAATGGCAAGATACATTATTGTTTCGCCAATTTAAAGTTACCGGGTTGACCATCTACCACTCTCTTAATTGAATAAGACTGATAGTTTTGTTAGAATTGGCACTTACTATCTCCAAGTCCCAAAGAGTAAAATTGGCATTACTTCAATAACTGATTAATTTATGGAGTCCTATTTAAAGGGAGTATATGAACATAATAATATCCAGGAAAAAATAAATAAAAGAATATAAAATGCTAAAACATATTTTTTGCGCGATAGTGCGTTTGGTCATACTTACCAGCAATGACAACCATGATTGAAAGTTAAACTTCCTACATTTCGGGGTTGCCAACCTAAATAACTATACTGTAATATTACATGTGCGGGAAGTAAAACCACTGTCCATTCTGTATATACAAAAATATATCCAAAAGGTAATGTTAATATACAATAGACAAAAGAAATCACTGCATTTTAAATGAACTGAGCTTTATTTGAAACAATATTGAACATTGACTTAACAAAATTCTACTGGAAATTTTTAGACTTTTTAGCTTTTTTTCCAATATTCTTCTTTTTGATGAAGCTAACTAGTGTAACAAAATCTACAATATTTATACCTTCTATTAAATTTATCATCATCAGTATTGAATATTCTGACCACAAACTCGCTAGAGATTTTAATGCTTTACCCCTAAGCACGAAATAAGCAACCATACTTTTTTCACTTACACCACAATTCTTCTCCAGCCATTTTCTGAATGAAATGTATGTTTTTTTTTCATATCTTAATTTAGATTTCTCTGGCACTAAAGAAGCACACTCAACTTCAAACGCTTCTTCAATTTCGTCGTTTTGATTACAATCATTCATACTTGCAGCCATTTTATGCAAGATAGATATCAAGGCCTGCTGTAATCTCAATTATTTTCGGCATTTAGCATATATACATTGGCCAAATTTCTAACGTCAGTCAATTGTTTATAATGAACGCAAATATTTCCAACAAAGGTGTTATTATTTTACTATTATTTATTATTTTGAAAACACCATCGCGCAAAAAAAAATAATGTACAACGCTCGTTTGTGAAGTGTTTTACAGAATCTCGGAAATTAAAAACTTCGCTGTCGCTCGGTTTTTAAACATTTTCCTCGGTTCTATAAAAACCACTACCCAACCTCGTATACTATTTCAATAAATTAAAGTATTTACATTCAAAAAATATGTCACGTAAAACAAAAACCATATTGATTAAAACAATAACCAACACCCGGAGTGCGCGTGCGTGCGTGTGTGTGTGTCCAACGCTGTGGTCTCGAGGTAGCGTGCTGCCTTGTCACGCAGCGGGCCCGGGTTCGATCCCCGGTCGGAGAAGTTTCTCTGGTTGAGGTTTTTATCGGGGTTTTTCCTCATCTGTAAGACAAATGTCAGGAAAATTTTAAGGCCCAAACGGTCCCCGAAATCATATGGTCATCATCATCATCCTTATCACTATCATCATCATCATTATCCTTCACCGGTGTGGAAAGCAACGGGAAGCTTACCACACGTACAATTCCCTAGTAAAGCTGCAAGCATAGCATGAAAATACTATGATTGCAGTGAAGGACCTGTCTTCGGGCAGAATTACTATGGATGGATATATATATATATGTGTGTGTGTGTGTGTGTGTGTGTGTGTGTGTGTGTGTGTGTGTGTGTGTGTGTGTGTGTGTGTGTGTGTGTGTGTGTGTGTGTGTGTGTGTGTGTGTGTGTGTGTGTGTGTGTGAGTGTGTGTGTGTGTATGTGTGTATATACACTTTAATTTGATTACTTTTTATAGGAGCTACTAAATGGCAGTGGAGACCGAGTTCCCGCTACTTCTCGTAATGATAGAGAATATATATATATTCCGGGTTCAAATCACGTCCAAACCCTTATTTCTCTTATCATGTCATATATATGTGTGTGTGTGTGCTTGCGTGCGTGCGTGTGTTGTTGTGATATGGTGTGGTGTGTCTTTTATCGTTCTAGTAGCATCAAATTTTTGCTTTATCGGAACCAAACCTGCCATATAGCAATTGATTTTAAAAAAAGCATCGTCGAGTTCGTTAACCAGCAAAATCGTGCCATTAGAAGTACGACTTATTCTGAAACGAAAATTAAAACAAAATATCTCTAGTATAGCGGTCGCAATTTTAGATTTTTCGCAAATAAACTCAATACCGCAAATAAACCAAACCTGCCATATAGCAATTGATTTAAAAAAAGCATCGTCGAGTGCGTTAACCAGCAAAATCGTGCCATTAGAAGTACGACTTATTCTGAAACGAAAATTAAAACAAAATATCTCTAGTATAGCGGTCGCAATTTTAGATTTTTCGCAAATAAACTCAATACCGCAAATAAACCAAACCTGCCATATAGCAATTGATTTAAAAAAAGCATCGTCGAGTGCGTTAACCAGCAAAATCGTGCCATTAGAAGTACGACTTATTCTGAAACGAAAATTAAAACAAAATATCTCTAGTATAGCGGTCGCAATTTTAGATTTTTCGCAAATAAACTCAATACCGCAAATAAACCAAACCTGCCATATAGCAATTGATTTAAAAAAAGCATCGTCGAGTGCGTTAACCAGCAAAATCGTGCCATTAGAAGTACGACTTATTCTGAAACGAAAATTAAAACAAAATATCTCTAGTATAGCGGTCGCAATTTTAGATTTTTCGCAAATAAACTCAATACCGCAAATAAACCAAACCTGCCATATAGCAATTGATTTTTAAAAAAAGCATCGTCGAGTGCGTTAACCAGCAAAATCGTGCCATTAGAAGTACGACTTGTTCTGAAACGAAAATTAAAACAAAATAGCTCTAGTATAGCGGTCGCAATTTTAGATTTTTCGCAAATAAACTCAATACCGCACATAAACCAAACCTGCCATATAGCAATTGATTTAAAAAAAGGCATCGTCGAGTGCGTTAACCAGCAAAATCGTGCCATTAGAAGTACGACTTATTCTGAAACGAAAATTAAAACAAAATATCTCTAGTATAGTGGTCGCAATTTTAGATTTTTCGCAAATAAACTCAATACCGCAAATAAACCAAACCTGCCATATAGCAATTGATTTTAAAAAAAAAGCATCGTCGAGTGCGTTAACCAGCAAAATCGTGCCATTAGAAGTACGACTTGTTCTGAAACGAAAATTAAAACAAAATAGCTCTAGTATAGCGGTCGCAATTTTAGATTTTTCGCAAATAAACTCAATACCGTGTATGTTATTGAAATAAAACAGGAAAAGTGTTTCCCAAAAGTCAGCAAAATTCGACAATTATAAGTGTGGGTTTATTTGAAATCCGAAATAAAAAAATCGCTCTAGCAGCCGCCATGTTTGTATCATGGCAATTGTATCAACAAACATATAATTTAAATAACTCTTAAATCGGCAATGTATTATATAGCATATATATATATATATATATATATATATATATATATATATATATAAATGAGCACGAGGATTATGGGATGAAGATAAATATAACTAAGACGAAGCCCATGATTATAGGAAGGAAACCAAGGAAGATAAACATGAGGATTAAAGATGAGGCCATTGAGCAAGTGGAGAGCTTCAAATACTTGGGTTGTACTATCAGTACTAACATGAACTGCGGTCAAGAAGTAAAGCTGAGGATAGCAATGGCAAAATAAGCTTTTAACAAGAAGAGAAGCATTTTCTGCAGACCTTTGGCAAAAGAATTACGGAAGAGGCTAGTGAAGTGCTTTGTGTGGAGTGTAGTTAACCAGCAAAATCGGGCCATCAGAAGTATGAGCCAATCTGAAACGAAAATTTAAAAATAGCTCTATCATAGCGATCGCAATTTTAGATTTTTCGCAAATAAACTCAATATCGTGTATGTTATTGAAATAAAACAGGAAAAGTGTTTCCCAAAAGTCAGCAAAATTCGACAATTATAAGTGTGGGTTTATTTGAAACGAAATAAAAAATCGCTCTAGCAGCCGCCATGACAATTGTATCAACATATAATTTAATTTACTCTTAAATCGGTAAAATGTATTATATATATATATATATATATATATATATATATATATATATATATATATATGTTACATAAATACATTGTTTTGTATTTTACTTTAGTGTTTGAGTGGAAGATAAGAATCTGTGGCCTTAACCCTGCCAATTTAAACCAAACATTTATCATAAGTAATGCCACGAGTGATTTCCAATTTATCTAGAGAATTTGGAAATCAAGAGTGGCATTTGTTGGGACTATTTTATGAATAAAATTAAGCTGTTTACTCACAAATAATTCATTGTTTAACTATAGTTATTTTAAAATATTTATATAGGCCTACTTAATGTAAACGGCGATGTTTGAAAACAAATCAGAAATGTGAGGTTATGTTCATTCACTGCTGCTTGATCATATTATTTATTGCCAAATTCGATCGCAATATTGTAAGAGTGCACCCAAGTGAAGAAATAATGAAACACATCAAACTATATTTCATAATCAACATTACGGATTATTCATTTATTTTTTTAGTAAGCAACTCAGTAAAATCAAGGAATCTTTTCATTATTTGCTATATTCAATGTATTTGTTGGAGAAAAATAATGCTTTGACATGTTCAGAACATTAAAAAGGAGGAGCTATCTTTATCACAAAAGCAGGAGCTGATAAAGAGAAATTGATAAAGAGCGAGTTGAAACGCGACTGTCATTGGTTGTAAAACAACATTCATTGAAACGTGATTGGTCGTTGACTAGTATTTGTGGAATGAGTTAAATAGTCAACATAATCATAGAGAAAACGATGCGTTTGAGCCGGGACGTGCTACCTTTGAGCTACTTTGGCGCATATCCCGGAGCAAGTACATTTCTCTATTCTTCAATCCTCTAGTCCGACTTGATTGATGACACTCGTGTTCACAAGACTTAATGGAAGTGCTCCTATTACGAGAAGCCATTGTGATAAGATTTCGGTCAAAAAATCAACTCATTACGAACCTTGCTAATTCAAACTAACTCACTGGCACTATCGAACTAGTAGGATCGTGGCCGCATGGACTTAAACCCTCTATACATTCTTATCCCGAATTAATGTTCTCCACTCATCCCCTGTATAATCTACTTCCCGTCTACCAACTGGGCGTTTTGCCTCTGATTTTCCTCCATACCCCTTTTTCATTCCCCATTCGTGCTACGTATCCTGCCCATCGCAGTCTACTTGACTTAACTCTCTTTATTTTATCTGCTTTCCTTTAAAGATCATGTAACTCACTGTCATGCAGTCTTCTCCATTCGCCGCCTGTTCATCTCTCTTTCTAAGAACTTTATGAACCACAGACGACTTGTCTGGAAATATTAATTTCCAAACATTTATTATTACTATTATTAAAAGTCCTGACCCTATCGGGAATTAACCAATTACGCTACGTTCCATTTACCGCACTTAGAACTCCAACTCACTGGCACCATCGAACCCGCAGATTCATGACCTCGCGGACATCAGCTCCCCATACATCCCTATACATCAACATACACACACACACGCACGCACATACACAAACAAACAAAACACACTTTATTTTAATTTTGTAACAACTACACACTTTAAATACCCGAATTGTATATTTATTATGTACTTCAATAAAGATAAGATATAGATAGGGACATAGAGCATTATGCCCGAGATAACCCAGGGTGTGGTGGTGGGGCTCTAAATAATAAAATAATAATAATAAAAAATACATCCCTATCCTTTGCTAAGTTTTTCCGATCATCCACTGTATAAATCACCTCCTTCAAATCATGGTTAATGTTATTCTCCCACCTCATTATCGGCCTATCTAATGGGTGTTTTCCATCAGGTTTACCTACACGACTTTCCATGCTTCTCTTTCATTTCCCACTCGTGCCACATGTCCTACCCACCGCTACCGAGATTTAACTGTTCTCATTATAACGGGTTTTGTATAAATATCATAGAGCTCACTGTTTATAATCATCTCCATTCACCTGTCTATTCTTCTCTCTTTGGTCCAATTTTTTTCCTGTGAACTTTATTCTCAAATGCACGTTATCTTTTCTCCTTCCTTTAAAGTAAGTTACAACTTAGGCCTATTTTTAATTTCACTCTGTTTATTTTTAAACAATAACATACATTTCTTGTTTTAGAACTTCAAAGTTGAGCTTTTAAATTAAAATGTACATATATGTGTCTCTTTCACATCCCCATGGAGTTATTTTCAGCTCATCTTGTTCTGCAGAGACGGCTTTATTCAGAATGTTCAGTGAATTTGACTCTGCCATTTCATTTCACGGCAAGAAGCCAAACTAAAATTTTAATACTTGGATGAATATTAATCATGGAGAAATATACGTGTTTTGATGTTTGTATTCCTCGTTTTAAGCACAAGCTCTCTCATTTCCTCGCATAATTAATATATGAATGCTCTGTTTATATCAAAGGAGAACATTATCATAAATATATATGTAAATTAGAATTCTGTAATGCAACACTGGATCATAACAAGAGAATGCAATGTTGCGTACATGGAAGATTTAATACAACAGTCTGTTACCAACGTAATATACTCATTTTCAAATAAGAATGTCTCCAAGAAATAGAGATGTCAATAAAGCATGTCGTACCAACCCTACACCTTGAAATAATACTAGATAATAAATAAATAAATTAATTAATTAATTAGGTGCATATTAAATCTTGTATTACTACCCTAATAATTATTATTAATATCGGTGATCTAGGGGTTAAGTTCCTTGCCTCTGGGCTCAAAATCGGCAAAGGTCGATGGACTTTCCTTCTTCTTTTTCTTCATCTCCCTCTTAATGCAATTAGGCTTGTCACATTCTTCTCATTTATGTTATTATTTTCTGTTGCTTTCTTCCGTTTCTGTCCAATGTATTTCCCCACTTAACTCTAGGTCTTCCTCTTCCAAATTTTCCCTGTGTTCTCATTTCCATTACTTGTTTTTGTTTTCCTTTCCTCTTACATATGGTATACATGTCCACCGCTGTAGTCACGTGCTGCCTTGTCACGCAGCGGACCCGGGTTCGATTCTCGGTCGGGACAGGCTCCAGGGTGAGGTTTTTCGGGCTTTTTCCTCACCTGTAAGACAAATTTTAGGAAGCTTAGGGCCCAAAGGTCCCCGAAAATCATCCGGCCATCATCATCATCCTTATCATCATCATCCTTCATCGGTGTGTAAAGCAACGGGAAGCTATCACACCTATAATTCCCTAATAAAGCTGCAAAGCATAGCATGAAAATGCTATGAATGCAGTGAAAGATCTGTCCTCGGGCAGAATTACTATGGATGGATGGTATATATGCCCGAACCGCTTCAGTCGCCTCCCTTCAACGGTCTCTATTAATGTATTCTTATGTTCGACCTATTCTCTTATTCTATTGTTTCTAGTCTCTCTCACTGTTCTTCTTAAGTATTTGATTTATATTGCTGTTAGTTTACTTTGGAGTTTACTTAACAATGTCAGGCTCTCTGTTCCATACTGTACTATAGGCACTACAATATAGTTATATAGGGCCTATTTACACTTTAGTCTTAATGCTAACCTATTCCTTTCCGACTACCGTATTGCATTTTCTATATGCGATTAAGAATTCGCTGTTGGATTTTTAGGAGTGAAAAATCAAGAGACAAGTTTTCGGTATGTGGGATTATAAAGTCATGGGTTCCGTGTCTGAATATTTTCGGGCTCGTATAAGAACCTCCAGCCTAAATTGAGGCACTGAGCAAAATTTAATCGTGGTTTCCCACCTAAATAATACATTAGTTGGCAACTAGATATCTCTTTGAGGCGATGTGCTCTCGCTAATAGTAATAGGGAAGTACAAGGCAAATAAATTAGCTTGGTGTAGACTACATAGAACATCTCTTAAATTAATACACACGTGCACTATGTTAAGAAAAGTACAAAATATAATAATAATAATAATCCATCCATAGTAATTCTGCCCGAAGGCAGGTCCTTCACTGCAATCTAGCATTTTCATGCTATGCTTGCAGCTTTACTAGGGAATTGTAGGTGTGGTAGCTTCCCGTTGCTTTCCACACCGGCGAAGGAGGATGATGATGATAATGATAAGGATGATTATGATGATGGCCATATGATTTCGGGGACCGTTTGGGCCTTAAAGTTTTCCTGACATTTGTCTTACAGGTGAGAAAAAACCGATAAAAAATCTCACCCAGAAAAACTGCCCCGACTGGGGATCGAACCCGGTGGACTAATAATAATAATAATGGTAATAAATAATAAAATAATATCCTCTCTTCACTCATTCTACTAACATGCGCAAACCATTTATTTCTATATTCTTCTATTTTTTATTACACTAGTTATTTGTAATTCCACACGAATTATAAATAACTAGTGTGATAAAAAAGTAGAAGAATATAGAAATAAATGGTTTGCGCATGTTAGTAGAATGAGTGAAGAGAAGATAGGCCTACCTTATAGGATGTTAAATTACAATATTTTAAGGAGAGCAAACTCTCTTCTACTAGGAGGAGTCTTGTATTCATAAATGACAACAGATTGCAATTCTGTAGAAGTAGGGAAATTATTAAGACTTGACGAAGTTTCTCCATTTATAACTTTGAAGGTTATTAGTTTAATTTTAATTAAACTATTCTTGAATAGAATTTAATTTAGTATTAGGCCTGGTCTACACGTAACGTTTTGTCGTCAGTCTTGCACGATCAAATAAGACTGATACAAAAATTGTGCGGCTGCACTACTCAAACTTGTACTCAGTCTATGGGTCAGTCGTTACCCTACCTTACCGACTGCATCAGACCTTACCGACTGCATCAGAAGACTGGCTCCCAAACTAAACGCTTTGACGTTTTTTTTTTCACACACTCTTTACGGCAAACTATTCGAAATGAGTTGATTTTTTGTGACGGACTCTTTACTTGCTTTACTATCCACTTCTTTATATTTATTAACCAAAGTGGTGTTTGCTTGTTTTCTTATCTGTGTTGCTGTAATCTTTCGATTTCACAATGTCAGAAGCAATGAAAACTGTGGTACAGTTCTATTAATTCCGTGAAAAATTCATGAGATCAGTGTCGTATATCTGATGTCATTTTTTCCATCACTACACACAGTAAAAACACTAGTTAAAACCTCTAGTATCGCAGAGAAAATACTGGCAGAAGAACGAAGTTTGACTGATTAGACTGACATATTGCTCATTTGCTGCAACAACGTCATAACTCAAAAATTGTCGATTTTGAGTTATTGATACTACATGAAAGACAGAACTCAGTTCTATATCCAGGAAGAACGACATAAGCTATTGTACACAATGAGTTGATATAGTAATTTGACATTTATGACAAATACAGGCAAAGGTATGTGGATTTCAAATCTTTAAATGCTTCTCCTGAAAAACTATGTTTTTTGAGTTATGAAGTTGTTGCAGCAAATGAGCGA